>JAWWLZ010000139.1:64089586-64130883 GCA_035041345.1 Poliocrania exsul
AGTTTGAATGGGAAAAATGTTCAGTTCTCCATCTACAACTCAGGTTTTAATTGAATGTATTTCAGCCACAAAATAACATCACTCTTGCTCTACTGGGAGTAAAAATAGATAATTTAACATTTGTTGTGTTCATAAGCAGTCATTTTCATCAGTTATACATCCATACAGCTATTATTCTCCAAGGATATGACATCAAATGACCAGGCTCTTTGTTTTCTCTTGAGAAATCAAAAATCAATAATAATGGTCTGTTCTTCTCAAGTGGTCAGGAGTAAAGTTATTATCTGTGTTCACTCTTCTGTTACCATCATTTTTTCCATCATATGTGTTTCCATTCCAAAGCAGCTTAAAAAGAGAATATTTTATATTGAGGCTTCTCTTTTTCTACACCCTGAGCAAATGCTAAACAAGATTATGTCCTGCTTCAAGAGCTTACAAAACAGATGGAAGGAGAAATGGCACTAATAGACTAAGCGATGTGGCAGGTCAGTAGCTGAGAAACGAGTCCTTGTGTCTCCTGGCTTGCAAACCCGGTATTCCACACCACAGAGTCTTACCTCTGGCTGTCCTCTTTCCTATTTATCAGCACTGGACTAGAGGCTTTCAAGTTAAAATCCAGGTAGCTTGGCTCTGTAATGGCTTTACAGAACGTGACACTAACCAGGAAACTACACAAATAAAACCACCGATTCAGGCAATGAACACATTGCCACTGCTGTCCCAGTGCTACATAAAGACAAATTGATGCAGCATCCCACAGCTGCATCAGAATTTCCTCATTCTGAATGGGCTTAAAGGTGACTTATTTTGTTTAGATATAGAGGAATTAGAAACAAATTCAAAAGATCCTCTAAGACCAACATACCTGAAAACACTGGAAATATTTTAAATTGCTCCAAGCACAATGTGAACTTTGTTTGCATAATGATCATGATAGATATCTTACCTTTACAGTATGATTTCCAAAACCACTTGAAATGCCACAGAGGATCTAAAATGTCTTTTTAATATCAAGAGAAAATGAGCACTGAGAAGTCACTGGAGGCATAGCACTCTGGCAGTGTGCTGTCCTCCAGAATATGTTACTTGAAATTATCAGACAAGCCTTTGCCACTTCAGAATTGAATGCCTGGTTAGCAGGATGTAAATAAAGGAAGCATGTTTAAAAACAGGTTGTTGGGCAGAAGCTGAGCATCACTGATGCCAGCTGCCATCCTGTCCTCTGCACTGGAGGTATTCATCCCATCTACCTATGCATCCATTTGGCTCTACACAGTAGTGGAGACAATGCCACACCCTTATGCAGCACCCCAGAAATTGACGATTTGGACAGAGAGCTTTGATCTTCCACTACAGGACCCTTGGCAGTATAAAGCCTGGTCTAGGAAAACTTGTGAAAGGAAAGCTGAAAAAAATCTGCAAGAAAAAAATCTGACCTTTCCAGAACTGAGTATTTCAGAATCACAGACCCCCATAAGAAAAGACATCTCTAAGCACTGAGAGTAAGAGTTCTGGCCAACACTGAGAGCAGAGGGTTAAAAGACCTAGATAGTTGCCTAAGTTGGATTTGTGTGTGACAGCCTTATTCAAACATGTAAAAGCCTTATTCTGATTTTTCCAACCCACTAGCCACAACCCCTTGAAAAGTCAACAACAATTCTCTTGACCAATACATCCCCTAAGCATGGAAGCTGGAACATCCCCAGTGTAAGAAGAAGATGGTAGAACTTGTCAAATAGATGTTGAAACTGGAGGATATCTTGAAGGGGAAAAAATTGATTACAGTAATAAAACTGTACCACAATAAATATGCACACATTAGGCAAATTAAGGTCTCATGGGTGGGTTTTTTTGGAATGTCCTACATTTCTACACTTTTCCATTTTGAAATTCTTTCAATATTTCCATTCAAAGCAAACCAATATCAGACAGTTAAGGCTATTTTCTGTGTGAAGTACATGTATAGAAAAACTGTCCATATTTCAGTATCACTGACTTAATTAAAAAAAAAAAATATTACAAATATCTTCAAAAACTGACAGTGAAAGCAGTGAAGTCCCAATTTTTAGAGGCCTGGGGTATTTATGACTTTTTTTAATTGAATGGGGCAACACAAATGGAGTGAGATTAGGGAATACTACATGTCTTACACTTAATTACAGATTTTTAAATAAAGAATCGATATAGAAAATTGAAACAGATTTCTTTCATATTAGTCAAGACAGAAGAAACTGAAACCACTGAATCTAAAAACACAGTTATACTGCACATCTCTGCTGAGTGGGCACTGCCTATGAAACACCCATAGCTTCCAAGACAGCAGCACAGGGGAAAGGTCATTTTGAAACAAAATAGCTCCCACATCCATCTTCACACAGGTTTATGAAGATTACCAGGATGCTCATGTGTTACAGAGTGGCAAAATTCTTTCTGAAGGAGGAAATGCAGCTGCTCTCAGAATATATCAGACCTAAAGATCTGGGAAAAGAAAAATAAAATGTTACATCTCCATGGACACAAGAATAGAAGATCACATTATCAAATTGTTGTCTAGTTTTCAAGTTGTTGGTGAGGTATGAAATAAGTGACATCCATTTTAAGTGAAAAATTGACCTATGAGTGCCTTTAGAGAAACATAGCCGAGTCTCCTAGAAACAAAATTATTGGAGATGATATGGATGACTTGGCAATGGCAACTTTGCCATTATGGTATATCTGATATTTAGCAACATCAGTGCTGCCTATTATAATCTTTTTCTGCATGTAAGTCAAACATGACCATCAGGAATGATCCTCCAGTGCAAGAATGTTACTGCTCTATTCTGTGAAAACCATAGCTCACTGTTTCTGAATAGGAATTCCAAAAAACATGATACTGAAATACTATGGCAATATATGGCAGGTTATGTAATACCTGCATGTCAGAGTTACCAGAGGGTCTTGTTCCTGAAAATCAATTCCAAACAGATGAATTTGTCACTTATTCATGGTGCAATACCTACAATGTAAGTAAGGTGAACACCAGTATTATGGACATAAGACTGTTCCTCATCAGGAGGAAGACCTCCTTGCCTTAGAGGAAACTGGAATTGTATAACCTTTTGCAATCCTCTTTTGAAAAAAATTTTGTTTTCTCAGTTCTTTTTGACTTCACAAATACTAATCTACATTAGCATATTAATCACCTATTTCTTCATACGAAGTACCTGAACACACCAATTGCTCTGGCAGTTCAAACAGAAAAGTTGTACATTCAAACATGCAAACTAACAGATATAAAAATGTCAGATTACATTTTGAAACTCATGTCTACATTACATGGGTCACCAAACCCTGGGGTTTAGGTGGTGTTCAGGTCCCGTGTTATTCCCTCAGTGCTCCTTATGCCATGAGTGCCCAGACAGTTTGGAAATGCAGCCCTCACATGTTCATCTCCAAATAAGCAGCCAAACTGAGTGGAATAAGTAGCAACAGTTTAGTGTCCAGTGGGTTTCAGACATGAGATCAGATCTCAGGACCTGGTAACTCTTCAGGCTCTTCATTCCATACATTTCTAGCATTTTCCCCAGCTGATAGTTACACAAGAGAACAGATATTTATTTGCACTTGTTCAGCTCTCCAGTACAGTAGGTCAATGGGGATTACACCTGTGGATAATATCTTCTATAGCTACTGTATTTGGAAGAAATAAATATGAACTTTATCCACCAATTAATCATTTGAAGACTCCAATGTAAAATAAGTCTCAGCTGGCCTCTCTTACATTTACAGGTTTGTCTGTGAATGAACACATCAAAGCAATGACCCAAAGTAGTTAATCATTAACGTCATTACCTTGTCAGAACACAGTGCACCTGCAAAGCTGCTCTGTTCATTTTAGTCTTAATGTCTTGAGAGAAAAATCTTTGTGCCTTATCTAAGTCAGATAGATATTGTTACCTATACAACCCTACCAACTGGTTCACTTAAATGCACTCTGCTGATCCAAAGTCTGAAATCTCTAATATAGCAACATTTACTGAACAATACCTGGAAGAGAGAAAGCATTCACACTTGCTTATTTTGCTCAAAAGCCCACAGGTTTAGAGGATGATCCTCACTGCTTTCTAAATTAAACAGCTGCTGCAATTTGATTGAAACTGCCCAAGTAATTTAACCAATCACTAAAGCTGTTTATCAGAATTACAAAACAACAAAGATAATCTTTAGTTGGCTACACGCCATCATATTTTAAAAGATTCAGCACAGCCAAGAGCAGGACCTTGTGTATGTTGTCCCTCTCCTAAGCTGTCAGGCATATGCAGTAACCAAGCTGCAGAACACCTGTTCAGAAAACATCTAATTTGTTTGCATCAGCCCTGAAGATCCCCTCTTGTTTGACAGATGAGTTTTCCTGTTCAGTCAAATAAAGAGCATTTGTGCAGTGTTCTTTTATAAGAACAATAGTCCTCTACCCATCACAGGGACAAGCAGAGAAAATAGAAATGAGCACGAGATTGGTAAAATGTCACAACCACATGCCCCCCCCCCCCCACAAATACTTCAAATATGGCTAATCCTTACCTACATAATGTGCTCATTTTGATTAACGCCCTTTTTCATTTTTCAGTATAATTCATTATGCTTTTCACATTTAAACCAACACCTGCAATACTTTACAGTCTTTTGTTCTTCCTGCAAGGTACGAGGAGTGTTTTTTCTGTCACTTACTCATTAGTGGTAACTAAGGAGACGTTTTTTTCCACCAATATAAAAAAATACCAGAATCAGATTCATAATTTCCTCAGTATTATTAGATTTATGATCTCCTTGGTTTTCTGAATATTTCTACTAAGCTTGTATCCATTATTGCCTTACATCTATTATTGTTACAATATCATATTTGAAGGAAGATAAATAGAAAGGAACTCAGCAATGCCCTATTTGGCATTTCTCATGAAGCTTTAATAACTCTTCCAAGTTTTTGCTTAAAATTTCCATTAAGAGCATAGTTTCTTGGATGCAGGCTTCTTCAAGAAAACAATTTTAAAGTTTATTAAAGCATGAAATAAAGATGTATTTTCTGCTGTTATTCAGGGCACATGAAATATTTAAATTTTTTTTCACTCTAAGTGCTAAGGCATTTTGCTAATCTGCTGCAGTTTTGTAGTAATTTGAAAAGGTCACAGACCTCTTTACAAGAGTGATAATACAGTGTACTGGCACCCTTCCACCAACTGATACAATACTGCCCTCTCTAAAGTCAAGTGTATCAATGTCTGGTTCTACAAAACATTTGAGGCTTTCCATGATGAGCACTACTGTTCTTTATCACTCTAATTTTCCTTATTTCCTGCTCCATTTTAATGGCACAGCCAGGGAGGTACTGTAAATGCAGAATTTCTCTCTAATAACAAATAGAAAGAATTTGTCATTTCAGTCAGCGATTGTGCTTTGTTATTTCTGTGCTGAGGGAGTAACAACAATGTCTCCATATGGCCAAAGTAGCTCTTTAACAGAGATTTGCTAAGAGAGCCTTATCTTTCTCACTGGGATTACATTGTCTTTGAGTTGTGTTTTGTCTTTTGGTTTCATGCCAAGAACTTTAAAGCCAGAGCCAAAAAACTCATAAAATAAATGAATTAAGTGTATCTAACATACCTTCTGCTGTAAAATAGAGGTATGATGATAAAATAATAAGGTATTATAGAGGCATATGATAAAATATAACATAAAATAAGGCCTAATAAGTGAGTTTTACAATTCTATTTACAATATACTGTCAGCCAGGACTTTGATGTCTTAGTTTACAGAAAAACCAAAATGTTTGCCAAAAAGCAGAGGAGAGGATTCTTCCACAATAATCACATCACTCTATTAAATTTAAGAAAAGAAACTTTAATTAGAAAATGGATATAAGAAGGATAACTGTCCTTAACTACTATATATATACATATATATGAAGATATAGATATAACTGTAAACAGACCAGAGCAAACTACTCCCCCAGCACCAAAGAAAAAAAAAAACAAAACCAAAAAGAACAACCCCCAAACGGTAGATTCCTCCTGGAGCAGTTATACTTATGCACAGTGTCAGTGTCACACCTCGGCTGGCTGCGAGGTGAATTCTGTTTTTTCCCAGCAAAGCAGAGACGAGCGGGGAGCACTCACATGAACTCTCTCTCTCTCTCTCTTTGTCCTTTGTCCCAAACGAAGAAGGAAAAGCTGGGAGTGGAGGGATGATGATAGTTCCCAGGAAAGCAGATGTGACTCCTCTCTCTCTCTCCCTTCCCTCTCTCTCTCTCTCTCTCGGGTTGCTGCCACAGCCCAGCGGGTGGCTGCAACACTGCGGGCGACGGTGAAGCTGGGGTGGCAACCGGGGTCCCAATGTTGAACCAGAGATGGAGGGGGAGCAAAGAGCAGAGCCAGAAAAACAGCTCTCACCAGCAAGCAGCGGCTCCTTTTCTGCAGCTGTCCAAAGAAAACCCTCAAAAATTCAAACCAGCACACAGGGAACAAAGAAAGAAAACCTTTCCCCTACCTTCAGGTACTGGGGTTCTGTTTTCTCACCTCCACCCAACCATTAAGCTTGAATCTGAACGTCATCAGCTATCTTTTGTCCTCACTCCTGGGACTCCAAGCCTAAACCTTTTGTGTTGGTATGGTGAGAAAAATTCTCTGAGGGGGCTTCTCCCAACACCACCTTCCTGTGTTTGAACTTTTAACATTGCTCAAGCTGTCTCCTTGCAAACCTGACACCCCTCTGATCTGTCAGGAATACCCTTGCAGCTCACATGGCTGTAGGATGGGGCATTGGATGGGGACAATAAATTCCCAAAGCTGGCACTGCCAATATTGCAGAGCTTCCCCTCATCCAATGCAAGGCTGGGTTTATCCTGGTTCTCTGAAAGAGAGAGAAGGGGTAAGGCAGAAACTGGAGGTCTACTAAAAAAGGCACATTGGGAAGGACTTCTGGGCACTTTCTGGACCAAGCCCTGCTCCTGCTGAGAACACGAATGCCAGCAAGAACAGCCCTAGAGATCCCACTGATACTGCTTTACTGAAACACAACACAAACACAGCCCTACCTCTGTCCTTAACACTGTCTGAACAAGAGAGCTGTTAATTGAAACAATTCCATTCCATTATGGATCTTGCTATGTCTATTATTTATTTGATTCAATTCAGAATTGTTTCTAAATTATTTAAAGGGCACCTCTCTACAGTTTAAGAGTAAGTCAATAATACAATAATACAACTGTATAACATTCTGAATTGATTTGAAAATGGATGAAAACAGTTGTATTTAATAGAAATTATTTTGGTTTTGAACTGGCATACATAGGTCACTACCTTTTGTTTGTTTTTTATATAGCACCTAATGTATTAATATTTGCATTGAATCATCTTGCACCTGGTAGCTTTGGTGATGTGTTGGGACTCTTCTTTTCTGAGTGTTCAGTGAAAAAGGGAAAGGTGGTCTCTGTTGCAGTAAAACAGAGCCAAAGTGTTAGATAAGGAATGAGACACAAACCCCTCTGACACAGATGGAGGGAAACAACAGAATCATCAGGAGAGATGGCATCCTCTGTCTGCCAGAGGTCCAGACATCAGTGGGTTTCAGGAATAAAGAGTTGAGATGTGTTCACGAAAGTTGTCTGCGAATCACTTAATTAGGGGCAGTTTAAATTACATAAATCACCAGCAACTGTGTGCAAGTGAATTCTGAACATCATGAATTAGAAACACAGCTGAGGAAACTGTGGGGCTGGCAAATACATTACAAATCATTTGCAAAAATTTTTACATGGGTGTAAAAAAAAGACTTTGTGAAAAAAAAGATAAAACAAGTTTCTGCAAATACAGCTGTGAGTAGCTTAATAAAACCTGGACAGAGGAATGGACAGATCAAAGCAAGCTATTACCACATACCTGTTCACCATAGTTTTCTAAGGTGAAGGAAGGATCATAAGGTTTGATTTGTCGGCAAGAAATGAGTTTATAACCTATGTGAATGTAAATTAATATAAATTATAAATTAATTTATACTACTCTGAAATGGCAAAAAGGAATACAGTGCCTGCCTTTCATCAACAAAAACTTTGCTTAACCTTATTAATTAGCAGAAAAAACAGGCAATGACCCACATGAAAAAATAAAAGCTCTAGGGATTATATGTCTTGGTAAGTCAAACATCTTGCTAATTGAAAAAAAAAATACATGGTTCACACAGGAAGAGTGAACTCATAGTCCAGTGACATGAAAGCAAGAATTTGAGGGAATTCACATACCTGCTCCCTGACATTTTGCTTACTGCAAAATTCTTACTGCCACAGAAGGTAATGACATTTTTAAATACCTCATATTCAACAGCTAAGCTGAAAGCAAAAGCTATTCAGCAACTTCTAGAAACAGATGAATGAGATGTTTTGTGGGTGATGTGTGAACTCTGTCCCTCTGGATCTGTTTATTAATCTGAAATAGAAATTACAGAACTGAGCAAATCCTACAGGAACAGGTTGCTGATGAAGGCGGATATAAAAGACTGCCATTTCCTTTAGTAGCCTTGCCATGAGGCACTGAAATAATTTTCTCTGAGTGCCTGTCTCTGTGTTTATCTGCTGCAAATATTCTATCTATTCTAGGATGGAGAAATGAATTTTATGCTGAAAGAAAGTGAACCTTGAGCATATGTTTGTATAGGCTCCAGAGGCACTAAACCTTTACACTAAGAATTGTATCTCTGTTAATTAGGAACTGGAGAGAAGAAGATTGAGATATTGCTGATAATCTCAAACATGCACAAAGAAAATCAGAAACTAGTTCCTAGCTGCATCTGGGGAGAGCCAAATATTCAACAAACTATTTGGTATTAAAATTGAGGACAATGGTATGTTCATATACAATCCAAAACCAGAAAATGAGTTCCTGCTTACTCTGATTTATTTTTCTTCTTTACATAATGATTTGACCTGGCCAGTTTACAGACTTAGGTCCCTAGGTTTTAGTTTATTCAGTATGACTCACATTAAATTTCCATGGTTAGGGCAACTTTACAGGTTGATACTGACACTAAGCCCACAAGGTCACACAGATCCAGTTTAAGACCTTCTTGCTGAAGGTATTGCTACAGCTGAAAAGTAAACTATTTATTGTACTGTGATTATGAACCAGGAGAAAAACATATATTATGGTATTCCCTTATGAAAAGGGGAGATTTGAAAGAATGCAGATTTTATAAGAAAAATGAAGAGGCTCTGTATTGTGGGATTTCTTTGCATTTCTCCAGCCAATACACATGGTGGTGCAAAATCATTCTGAGTGTCACATGACACTCAGCCCACTGTAGGGCTTCACGAGCTCCTGTGTTAACATACAATCAGGAAATGTATGTCTGCCTTCCAGTCCCTGTGGGAAATATGTTCCCAAATGCAAACAGCAATTTTCTCAACTGTTAGGAAAAAGCAGACAAACATTTCTACTGTAGTCCTACTGCATAGTTGAGGGATGAAGTTTTTACCCATATTTGCATTTGCAGCCTAGTTGATTTCTGTAGTTTAAAAGGCATTATAAATATTTTTTTCAAAGGCATATATGCACTCTTCCATAACTCCAATATCCCATAGATTGTGGAACAGTTTTATATATATATATATATATATATAAATAATATATCTTAAATATATTGCAAATGCTTAAGCATCACTCACCAGTCACTACATTGTTTCCGTGTGTCTTAATACCTTATTGACAACACAACTTACTTAACTGGAGATTGTTCTTGCTATTTAGTATGGAAATAATACATCATCCTCTACTGTCCTGGAACTAATTTTGCCGTGAGTGCACAGGGGAGAACACAAGGCTCATGAAGAAGATGGGGGTCCATTTTAGATGAGCATACAGAAAAATCCCAATCAGCACTGGAAAAAACCCAAAGATGAGCTCGTGAGGTTTAATTTAAAGAATTGCACTAAGAAGGTCTGTGCCAATTCTTGTCCTTGTTTATATCAACATAAATAAGATAAAAACACAGCAGCTGTAAATAATATTACACTGAATTGGTGTAAGTGATATCCTATTCCAGTCTAATAATCTCAGCTAACAAGACTTTTACTACAGTGTGCAAAATATCCTATGTCATCAGTACTCAAATCTCCCAACCTTCCTCTCTTCTGATAGCCTTGATGTTCTCCTTGTTACATTTGCCAGTTTTCCTGATGGAAATATATTGACCTTCTAAGTTTTATGACTTTCTATATTAATACCACTTCCAACATATGTTTATTAGTTGTTTCAGAATGAACCTCAGAAAAAAAATGCTATTTTGTTTCACTAGGGATTAGCTCAAACAATCAGGTGACAGTAGACTCATCCCTACTGTTTCGAGTCCCTGATTTTTTATATCAAGATTGCTTTTATTGGCACTGATGCTTATGGTCAGAAAGACAATCAGGCTCCAAGCACTCAGAGTGTGTTTTTTTCAAAAAGCAGTTCCTTCCAGTAGTGTCTGAAGCCATTCATTATATATTTAGATCACAATGTACAATACCCTTCATGCAAATGACAGACCATGACCATGCTGAACATAATAAGCCTATTCTTGAAACACCTTATTTGAAGTGATTTTCTAGCTAGACTTTCTTGGAAAAGGTTAATATTGCTAAAAAAAGACAAGCTTCAAGAGGCTTTCGTTTATCTCTCGGAGCTATTTACAGCTGCAGAGAACCAGGACTAGAGCAATTCTGCTACTGCCATTATGAAAGAATTCTGCTCTCTTATTTGCTGTACCTACCCCTACTTCCCAGGAAATTATGCCTGTTACACAAATGCACTTCATTGTTCCCTGGTTTTGCAGCTTTCTTCCTCTCTGTAGATCTCTTTCCCTGAACTGTGATCCTGCTTCAGATGTGAGTTATCTTTGTCATCACATCCAAGCCCCCTAGCCATCAATTTCATCCTAGATGCAAGCATTAAAAATAAATATAATCAATCATGCTTAGTAGTAAGTTTTGGGTTTTTTTTAAAAGAGTGTATAATTGTACAAGCCATCAAGCTCTGCTCAGCACTTTCCAAAATCTCTGCTGAGCAAAATCCTCTTTGTTCAAAAATCTTTGTGTTCTTAGTAACACCCTCATAACATGCTCCAGGGAAAACAGACCCTGGTGCTCAAAGGGAACGTAACCAATAAAGGAAGAGGTTGTTGATGGATGGGGCTTTTCTTCCATGTTTCCATTATCCAGAGAATTGCAATGGGCCCCAATTAACCTGCACACCTATCATAACAGCACAGCCAATGATCCGAGCCCAGGGAGATAGGAAATTCAATGCTTCATTGACTTAGGCACTCACAGCATCAACTTCCTATTCTGCAGAAAAGGAATAAAGCCCTAGAAAGTCCCTCCTCCTTCTCTAGCTCCCTCTGATCTTGTCTCATAATGTAAGCTGCTGCTTTGTAGAAACCTTTGTGCAACAGTGAAGGCACCAGAAAAGAAACTTGACAGGAGAGCCTTTGGAGACCTGACTCTCTCCAGTAATCTCCACAGTGCAATGTGTATTGGAAGAGGATTTTCCAGACCATGGGGAAGGATGCTGAGCATTTTTCATGTGCCATTCCTCCCCTAACCAACCCTACAGACATTGCTGACTGCACCCCTTGACTCGTCAGGGTCAAAGGGAAGATAATCTAGTTCATGCTCACCTTGAAGTAGTGAAGATTAAAACATCAAATAGGGGGGTAATTAAGCATCTGGGAGCAAAAGTTGTTAAAAAATTAAAGCTCCACATTTAATGAAATTTTGTTATCATTGGAAGTCTCAGAAAAAATGTGAAAAGTCAATGTCTGCACTACCTCAGACTACTGAAAGCAATGAATGACAATGCAAAACATGCAAGAGGAAATCTTATGTCAACTAAAACAGGAATAAAAAGATATCACAGAGCATTTATGCAAATATATTTTAATCTTGCAATGTTTTATTTAGGAGAAAGCAGTTGGGAGTTTTATCTACAAAATAAAACAAACAAAAAAACCCACCAAAAAATATATAAAAAGCCTAATAGAAAAAATTCAGCTTCTGAAATGTTTTCTCTTTCACTTTGGTATGAAAGCTTTCTCCTGGTGAAAAGGTCCTGCAGCATGGAGTGTGGTTATTTTAAATACTTGTAGCATTAGGAGTTGAAACTCGTGACATTCAGGGGAAAGGGAAAAAAGGAAAAAAAGATGTAAAAATTTCACTGGCTTGGAAATGCATATTGCATTTACCTGTGCAGTTCATTAGCACTGTCTTACCTGTCTTTTACCTGTGTAGTTCATTAGCACTGTCTTACCTGTCTTTGGGCTGAAGTGGTCTCAAGTGGGATGCATACCCCATGCCTGCAATTACTTGTCAGAACAATCAAAGGTCACTAGACCAAAATAACAAATTAGATGTCCCAAGCTGTCCAGGCAGAAGTGGAGGTTTTGCTAAAGCTGGTACCTTGTTTTCACAGAAAGATCTAGTAAATTAGGTCCCTCCCCAACCATATCTGAATTTCCCAAGTACCCAGGCACCTGGTAACAAGAAATAGTCAATATTTACTGTGCTCAGTGACAAGGATCTCCTTTAGAAAAACCCCAATCATTCATCCACTTTCCACAGCAGAATAAAGCCTTTCCCATCACCTGTATAATTCCACTATGGAGGCTTCCACATTTGGTACTTGCTCAAACCATCATATAAGTGGTGCTACTCAGCCAGGCTGCCCTTAAAAATCTACATAAACCATTGCCATTGACTGTTTCAGTTCTCTCATCTTTCATATCTTACTTTTTTCTCCCACCTAGAGTTTTGTTTCAGATGAAATGCAGCCGTTTCCCTATAGGGAATGACCTCAAAGGACAAGACTGGATCATGGTGCAGAACGGCACCATTACCAATTTCCTGGGTGGACAAGTCATTGAGGCAAAGAGTAGTTGCAGTTCCTGTTATGGCTTGTCTAACCTTTGAGAAGTGCTTTGCACTCAAAAAGAACTGGATAAAATACATGTCATCACTATTATTTTCACTTAGCTGTCTCAGGGTGAGTGCAAATGTGGCCCTCAGCTCATCAGCCATCACCTAATACCCTCAGCATGTCTTCAATTGCTTGTCCCTATCTTAATACACATTACAGATCCCACCTGCAGATTTCTATTCCCACATAAGACAGCTTCTGTGAACGTAGGACTGAAGGTAGGAAGGAACAACAGCTCACAAGATATGAAGTACATCACTGGTACAGACACAGATCTGCATAACAAAGAGCTTTGTGTCTCTTATGAAAAGGGAATTGTATGAAGTTCACACAGTTTTAACCTACCCAGCTATAACATTTCTTCTAAAGCCTACATGTCAGTTTGGATAAATGTCTTTAGAGAAGTAGGAATCTTGTGAGTCTCAGCACTGCTTTCTGTGGGTGTCAGGCTGTGAGACACTGCTGTGCTACAACAGAGTAAAGAATATACACTTCTTCACAGCTATGAAACAGAAAATATATTGCATTGAAACATTATTTTACTAGAATATGAGCAAATTTGCTTTTTAGATAATGAAACACTTGAATGTACATTTTAATCGGATAAAAAAAAATAACATGGCTAAGTGTCTGGTAGAAAACTTCTATCGTAAAAGAATTTTTTAAAAGAGAATTTAGGAATTTCCAGACCATTAGTCAATCTTCCAGCACTACCACTCTGAAAGGAGCTCATTTCATAGCCTTCAGATTAAAGACTAAACTGTATCTACAGCATGATATACCTAGATGTTATACTCTGATGATACACCTAGTTGATATACATGAATTATATAGTTTTACCCTGACATACTTAGATACCTAGATATAACATGTTATAGTGAAGTGTATATCTATGTAGAGTAAGGATACAATCAGGCCCATAGGATTAGCTCTTCACAAAGGTCTTTATAATCTACACTGTGGGGTGTTCCATTACAAACTCCAACAGGAGTTTGATTTTCCTTAAAGAAAACAAGACAGAAGGCAGGAAGATGCATCATTCTAATTAGCAACCAGCCAGCAGGGTGCCAAGGCTCAAGATTTCTATCAGAGTAGTGTATGTGAGGAAGGATCGGTCAGAAGCCTTGACATACAGAAAGCACAACAGTCCTATGGCTGATGGAGGGACAGTGATGTTCTGATGCTGGAAAACATGAGAGGAAGCATCATAAGAACTATCTGAGCCACTTGTGTTGCCACACCTGTAGGGTGAGCCTCAGTTTTCACTCCTCCACACTACAATGCTCCACATAATTACGTGATGTAATGACATTTACCAGGCAACAATGCTTTGTGGCATTGCCACTCACTTCCTCTTCATCTTTACCTATCTAATTCCATGTCTCTCCCAAGGTCCTCTGAGCACAGTTTTCTTACTAAAGCCATTTCACCCTCTGAATAATGGTGTTCTATTGCCTCTATCCTATTTATCCACACCCCAGAGCATGCTTACCAATACTTTTACTTGGGAGTTGTAGGTATTTTAAAATTAATATCAAAAAACCAAATAGCTGAGGCAGGAGAATGTGCTGGCAAGATTAAATAAGAACTGACAGGACACTGTGATACAGTTTACATTTTGCTATAATATATTTTGTAGTACAGAAAAAAACACCTACAATTAAATCCAAGGAGAAGACAAGAGTGACTTATTTTGTGTAGCTACCTGATCCAAGTACCAAAGCTAATAATTTTAGGGATAAAGAAAATACTTTTACCTATGTAAACTGTTCTTGGAAGTACTTTGCTCACTGGTATGTAGGTATGTATGAATAAATAAATAACTTTAATTTCTTACCTGAAATCCCCCAGTTTCAGCTTGCAAATCTTGGACCTTTCTATATCCTTCTCAGCAAGCAATCTATGTACAATTAAACTGCAGCTCATGCTAATTAAGTCTTTAGCCTTCTGGATAAAATAAGTAGGCTCAATTTCTGGGTCCTTTAACAGTCAGCTATTGTGAACCAATTTATTGTGAAGGGATAAGGTGAAATTAAAATGACAGAATCATAGAATACACTGAGTTGGAAGGGATCTGCAACAATCATCAAAGTCCAATTCCTGGCCCTGCACAGGACACCCCAAGAGTCACCCTGTGCCTCAGAGGGTTGCCCAAACACTTCTTGAGCTCTGTCCTGCTGGGTGCTGCGACCACTTCTCTGGGCACTGTTCAGTGCTCAACCACAAAGCAGATGAGTGAAAGGTGAAAGATCATCAATGAGAGTTTCTCTAAAGAAACAGGGGCTGCTCCTTCCATCTCTATTCCTGTACTGTGTGTTGTGTAACATACAGTCCCAGTTCACTGATGTGGCTGTGGCTGCACAGACCTTTTCTGTCCCATTCTCACTAAAGATGTCTCTAACCTATTCTCTAACTGAGGCTGATGGGCCTTTACTCCTCCACAAACTGCTGACCTACCACCATGGCAAAATTCTTATTTGACAACAGTGTGATATAATCATATCAGACACATCAGGCACAGAAACCCAAGACTCAGAAGTACCTGAAGTATTAGAAAAAAAGCCCCAGGAATGTCAGTCTGTGTCACCTCCATGCATAAAACTCATCACAGGATAGGGGCATCTTTTTGATTGCTCAGCAGTCAGAGGACCATGCGTCACACCATTTCTTCAAGCTCATATACAAAACACACCTGTATTGAAAATATACATCAGTGTGCCATATTAGACCCTGAGTCACCTCCCACTAAACTCAACAGAAAGAGTGTTTTAGGTTTGACAAATCCCATAAAAATATTCAGGTTTGTGCACTTTGATACGTAGTCACATTCATTTGAGTATATTGATCCATGCCAACATTGCTTTAGTAACATTGTCAAAAAAATAATATCTGGAATTAGAATCTGTGAGGAACTAAAAGCCATACCAAATGTAAGGCAAAGCTGATGGTTTTCTATACCAGAAAGTAGAATTCTGAATCCTCATAACAAAAAAATTGCTAAGCCATTTAAAAATGGCTTTTCCTTTTAGCAGTACTTCTCTTCCTTTCAAAACTGTTCAGCTAGAAATAAATAAAACCTTTTTTAAAGTGATGTTTCCATCTGATTTTAAAATGACAGATATACTTCCAGTATAATAACGAATAATTTATTCTGAAATAATATTTGGAATATATTTACTGTTTTCTAAATAGGCAAGTTCCCTGATATTTATGTATACAGTGCTTCTTATGCACCAGGCTCAAGCCCTGGACTGGCTTACTGAGCACTGTAATAGAACAAGCAATATATAAGAGCAGCAGCTTACTTTACATAACTCTGTACGTGTTTTCACTTTAGACTCTTAACTATATATATCGTGGCCTTATGGGTCTTGTAGAGGATTAACTGGAAAATTGAATTCCTACTCTGGGCACTGAAATTCTCATGCATTTTCTTGTGGTGTCCAAGCACTTTCTGAGAACTGATGCAATCTCATTATTATTCCATAAAGCTTTAGAGTTTTTACAGTGTTTAAATTGCCATTAGGTGATCCAGCACTCTGTTATATTCCTCACCATTTGTGACATTTCATACAGTATTCAGTGCATCCACTGGAAGGGAGGGGCAGTGTTTGTGCCATATGGTTTTACAAAAATGTTGTATCTTCCTTAAAGGGAAACACGGTTATGCCTCTGCAGGGTATCAGAGCTCAAACTGCAGTGATCAATGTCACAATCAGAAAAAACATATGAGGCTGTCACACTTTGGGATCAGAGAAACAGCTTTTAGATTAGAACAAAGTTAAACTTCCAATTAAGCCTCTCCATATGTAACACCATATCTGTGTCCTACAATAAAACCATTAATAGGGCCACAGTGTGAACCCTATGAAAATCATTTATAGAATCAACGGCCATTTTCTGCCCTAAAACTTCAACTTTTGACTAGAATCTTGCAGGTCACTCAATTGCTCTAATTCAAAACAGAAATGAGAAAATATTGCCATGATATGGTCATAATTATTTTATTTTCAGAGAAATGTTATTTCTATATTAATGTTTCTGGGCTAAAATATGATAAATCAAAATATTACTCTAGTTCAATTTGTCTCTGAGAGCCACCGTTTGGGTCATTTGTTCTGTGCATTTGGGATAATCTGATTAACATTGTGCTGTACCTTGAATTTTGCATTATTTTCTCATAACTTTCAGTATCCTGGCAGGCTTCTCAGTTCCAGTGTTTGCTTCCATGAAAATTTATTGCGGCCGAAGCTCCTGGAATGAAGTGCTTATCTATTGACGTCAATGAGAAAGCTGTTGTCTTCAACAAGCCCAGAATTCCATTTTCATCTCCTCTGAACAAGAAACATTGGTTGCGCCTGGCAAAAATTCAGTGCAATGTTCTGAGTTTAGGAAGTAAGGCAGCACTGGGTAATATCAAAGGTCCATGAGGCCTAATATTTTCCACAAACCACCAGCACCAAAATTAAGTACAGGAATGCTTTATCCTGATTTCCTACCTCCTAAAAATATCCTCTTCAGGAGATTCCTGCACTTTATGCACTTTTCTTTGTATTTAGTTACTCTCAGTGAAGCTCTTTTCCTTGAAATTGGCCAGTATCTATATGAGCCCATGGTAAATTCCCTTGAATCCAGCAGCCACAATATCCTGGACAAGAGTGTTCATAAGTCTACAGCCAAACATGCAATGTACTGCTTCCTCCTATCTGATAGATCACAATTCTCACTATATTCATGCAATATTTGTTTATTTATATAAAGAGATAAAGAAAATTCCCCATCTTTTTCTTCAAGCTTGCTGTGATCTTGTGGCTCTCACCCCAAGCATCTTTTCCAGTCAGAATATTCACAGTTACACAACCAGCCCCTTTATAGAAGCCATTTGAAGCCTTCAATCCCTGTTTGCCTTCACTGAACTTGACCATGCCAAACCCTGACCTTCCCACCAAGTGGTAATGCCATTTTGGAGCCCATTAGGGGAAGTTCACACAACTTTCTCCCACATTCATCAATTTATCTACGCTGAATTCTATCTGAGATCTGGTTACCTGGTCATTCAGACCTATTCCTTCCACCTTTCCTCACAGGCAGCTGTCACTTTTACTACCATGAATAACTTACAACCTCCACAAACTTTGTTAACTGTAATGTTCAAGTCTTTGTCCAGATGACATGAATAAGAATACCCAGTAGCAATCTGGTGGGAATGCATAAAGGACAAAGTTTGCTTTAGCTATGAATTTTAATGTACTGTGAACATCAAAAGGCAACTGGCAACATTTCTCCAAGTAATTCCATGCATTTGACTTTGCTGGCCTACTGCCACCATATAGGCAAACATGCCATTGGGAAAATGTTGTCCTGTTTAGAGAGGCTTGTTTTATATAATGTATAAACCATGAAAATATGAAAGAACTGGGTTGGTTGTGCACAAAGAGTGAGAAAATGTAGTGGTCTTCTAGCTTGTCAAAGATTGGAACAGAAATGAAGGCAGCAAACCATCCCTCACACCCACTGAGGACAGGAGAGCAATGAGCACAAATTGCTGCAAAGGAGAAAATGCTTTATTATTCAAGACAATTAAAATGCTGAAAAGACTGCCTGGAAAACTGGACTTGACATCACTAAAGGTTCTTTAAAAAAGCTTAGTCAAGTCTCAGCTAGGGAATAATGTAAATGTATTTTTCATGTCAGCTTAGGGCAGTGGATGGAATGGTGTTAAACAAGCAGTTTTATCCAAACTCATCATCTTGCCAGTGAGGAAATACGACAGAAAGTTCCAAATTTCCATGCTTAACAGAAGGATTTAGGCCCTCTTTGAACAGGATCTTGTTTTCAAAACAGCTGAATTCCTTCAACTTCCACTAGATATAAACCACAGGTTTACTCACAGTCTCTGACACCCTGGACTTTCCTCTGGCTTTGAGGACTACCTAAAATCTGACTCTATATTCAACTACATAAGAATTAACTATTTATTCACTAATAATGTTCAAATAGGCAATTTATTTCACTTGTTAGATGAAAACACAGGAATATCTCAACCTTTGGCTGATGTGGTATTTGGGGCTAAGGAAGAAAGTGTTTTCCACACTAGATTCTGAGTCAGAAGGAGGTTTGTACAGGTGTTTTTGTTACTTTTCTTACCTTGTTTAAACTATAGAACTTAAAGTCCTTTAAAAGAAGAGAAGGTAGCCTTTGTTTTTTATTAATCAGTAGTTTCTGTGTTGTGGGAAAGCAGACAGAAAGGCTGTATTTGCCTTTGTGGGTGTATGACATAAAAAATGCTAAATGGAAAACACATAGGTTGTGCTCAATGCTAACTAAACGAGGATTGAAAACCTCTGTACCTCCCCAGCACTTGTCAGTACAAAAGCAGGAAAACAATTATTTCTGGTTTGAATATCCTAGACAAATGCAGACACTCAACCTAGATATCTGTGTGTTTATGTGATAATGATGAGTAAAAAAATGGCTGTAAATTTTAGATGTTTCCATAGACAAGACAGTAGGGTATCTCTGCATTATGCACAAGATGCAGTGGGTTCCTCTCACAGATTAGGATTCAGTGCAAGGAAGAAAATAGTTGAAAGTTTGTAACACCTGCATTTGAAGACCTGAAGTTTCAGGGGTGGGGTAAAACTTTTAGATGAGAAGTTTAGATGAGGAAAGGGAGTGAAAAAAATTGCATTCAGAAGCAGAGCCAAATACCCAGACAGTGCAAACTAGAACAGTGATGCTGAAGTCAATCAATCTCTGACAATTTGTAAAAGCCAAACTGCTGCTCTAGAATATTCTCTGAGCATAAACCTTATGTATTGTGCTGTCTCCATTTATCAAAGCAGAAATTGCTCACAGAATGAGAAAATTTATTAGCTCTGAAACAAACACACTTCCATCAGCTTTGAAAAGATTTTAGTCAAGTGCATGCTCTACAACTGTGAGAATCCAGTCAGCTATTTCTGAATCAGGACTTTTTTTTTAATTAAAAGTTCTGACATTATTATTAATGAAAATGTGCAGCATTCCTTTGCCTCAGAAAGCAAGCTGGATGGTCCTAGAGCTGTGATACAATTAAAGTATGTGAAATGAAACCTAACTTCCAGTTCATCTGTCAGTTACTGAAGCAGCGTAAAAAACGTCTCAGCTCCTGAAAATGAACATGCCATAGATACAGTTATGCAAATGAATGCCAACCTTTTGGGAAAGACAGGTTAATCCTTCAAGAATTAAACTGAAAAGCTATCTTGAATTTCTTTTCTTTCCACTAAAGCTGGAAGTTGTGAATCTGATAGAAGGCAGAGTCCCTGACAAGATTTTAATCTCTCTGATAAATGTAATTGTGTTGACATAATATATTCATATCTCTGCAAAGCATTTCACTTAATGCCATTGAAGAGTCTGATTTTAAAATTTTGGCACTACCTACAAATTAATGTTGTCTTTATCACACTGATTGAAAACATTTAAATTATGGTTAATGAAGTCACCGACACATATGGATGTTTGCAGGAAAGAGAAAAAAATAAAAAAATTCTAGATGTTGTTGTTATGTTATTTCCATGTAAATGGAAAATCAGTAATAATTTTGGAAATGGATGAGTTCATCAGACACTAAGCCAAAAGCAATTAACATTATAAACAATCAGTTCACTATTGATGCAGAAATGGCTTTGATTTAATGACAATGCTCATACTCTGAAACACCAGAAAGGCCCTTTGTGAAATCAACTTTCTGTATAAGTAAACTGAAAAACTTCCCTGTTTTCAATCATGACTGAGGAAAGGTGCTTTAGAAAACCTTAATTCTCAATTTAAAATTGCCAGTGATGGAGACTCCATAAAAGATTTCATAAAATGCTCAATTGACTAATTTCATCATTTGTTTTAACAAAAAAACCAAACCCATACCCACTCAAGATGCAGCAATGATGCTCATATCTAGCCTCAGTAGAATTACATAAAAATCTCCAGCTTCTGGTCTGGCAGTTCATTTGCTTGCCAGAGAAGCCCTGGCTACAGTCAGTGGTGTCAGAGCAGAAGTGATGGAATAAGCACAAGGCAGCACAAAGCAGTCTCTGTGACTTTCAGAATGGGAATCCCTTGCACTTCTGCCTTCTGCAGGGCCAAATAAATGGGAATGGATGAGTCCTATGCTGTGGAACTACAGCACATTGCTTCTTGAGAGTCCAGAACCACATTGCAGGAAAATATCCTTCACTTTGCCTTTCCTGAGTGCCAGAACTCGGCACACGGCCAGGAGTGCAGAGGTCTCGTGAGCTAAGAATTGGGTTTCACACTCACACAGGCATACTCTTTTCTTTGCTTGTTATGCATGCTCTTTTCTTTGCTTGATCTGAAGGCCTGAGTACATGAGAGTCAAAATATATGCCTTTTCTTATAGAGCAACATGTGCCAAAACACTGTAAACTTCCTAACTAATCTAAATAATATGAATAATACCTCTAAAAGCATTTTGTAATCCACTGAAATCCAAAATCTATACACTCATCTCAGAGAAGAGATATACTGTTGTAAGGCATCCTTTTCAGATAAGGAAATAACAAATATCTGATAATCAAATACATTAACAGTATAAAAATGCTCACTGTGAACTTATTGACTGAACCTCAGTGTGGCAAAACCAGCATACCAAAATGAGAGGCTCAAAAGTCTAGAAGAAAGAGCAAACAGAATTATGTTAATAACTATTGACAAGGGGAAGATTTTTCTATTGCACAGAGATTTTCTAATTTGTTCACCCAGCTTGGTAGAATTGACAACAATTACATTGCTAGACAGCATTACTTCATGAGATGTCTGTTGTATTGCTTTCAACCTCACACATTTGTCTTTTCCCTTCTACATAACAAAAAGGATATTTATTTGAAACTCCAAATACTATTTTGGTCTTTCTGAAACCAAGTTGGAGTAAATAAATTACATTCTTGTAAACTATCATATTTGCAGTTATTAACAGACATATGTAAGCACCCTGTATTTTTAAAATGATTAAAAGCAACTATAAAACAATGCACACGCATGCATTAAAGCATATTCCTGAAAATTGCATTTAACATCTCCATTAAAAAACCTTTAACTTGATGCAGAACAGCTATGGTGATTTAATGTGTTACAACTGTGAATTTTCTCTTTTGAAATTTTTAATTATTCCCCAGAAGTCAAAGTCTTTGGCACAAATCATGAGTACATTTGGTTTTATACTGATCTTCAGTAAAGCTGGTTATCTACAAGACAGTATAGTCTAAAGCCTTAGGAAGAGTTCAAACCTACCAGAGACCTCATTTTTTGACTGGTAAAACAGCAACAAAAAAGGTAATGCTTGTTGTCTCTCTGAAATTGTGATGTACTTAAACTTGCATAGGTTTGTTTCCAAAGCTCTTATTAATTTAATAGCCCCATTTCTGTGAATTATAAACTACTGCCTGAGCTGATTTTTGGAACGCTGTTCTGAAATGCTAACAATTTGGCTGGGACAGAATACAATGAATGGTAAAATGGATGAATTACCAGGAAGGCAATTGCTCATAACAGATTAATGGGCATACCTAATACTTCTATAAACTTAATGTCTCTCAATGCATATAAAATGTCAGCAACCTATTTTTGCCACACACGTTTTCTCTGAAACCTACTAGGGAAGTGGGTTCAGCCTTGCTGCTGAAAGTCCTCTTGTAAGAGCAGTAGATATGAACACATACACATAAGTCTTTTCTCAGGGGTCATATTTTAGACATAGAAAGGCAGTGGTAACGTAACAACAGGCAGCACAAAGCACCATAAAATGTTTGCAATTGCCTGTTTTGTCAGTAGCTCACACAGTCATCTGACACTATCCTGAAACCTTTAAGGCTTTTTATATGTGTTGTTTCATACATCTGCCAAATAGCCTTTTTAAGAACATCTGACAGAAGCAGAGGCCTGACAAGAAGTAAAATTATTTCAGGTATGTTCCATTCAAGAGACTTAAAATTGCATTTTTGAAGCATCAGAGGAAAAGAAATACATTCACATATCTCATTTTCAACATAGCTGAATCCTTGTCAATATAGTGTTCTTAAATCTGTCTTTATGCCATTTCTTTCTTCTTCAAGAAAGCCTCCCTCTACATTTTCATGAGATCAGTATGTCTTCTCCAACTCCCCACCAAATTCAGGTAAGTCACATGTCTAGAAAGAAGGGAGCTTTTGGTTTGCTGTTCTTGATTAAGAAACCACATTTCTTCTCTCAAAATTGCTGCTTCCACCCTGCAAATCTTCAAAATTCTCAGAATTCTGTGACACACAGAGAACAATCACTTTGATGTGCTGACCACTCTGATGTCATGCTGCTTACTAATAAACAGCCCACTCTAATGTAAATCGAACACATAGCCTGCAAGGAGATGAAAAAACAATTTCTCAAAAAGGAGAATTGTTTGATGACTTTCAGTCAAACACTTTATTCCAGTCTTTCCTACAACAATTTAAGTATTTGCACTGGTGTGCTTCCTCTGGCAGCAGTCACTTTGAAACACGATGCTTTTGTATAAAAAATGATTGCTCTAAAAAGGCATTCACATAAACAGGTTGGAAAAGACAGCACTTGGATTTATAACTGGTATACAACAGGAAGTTGTGAAAGGCTGTGATCAGCTTGGAGGTATTAAAGCAATCATAAAATTGGAGTTTCCACATCATATTATGTTTGTGCTCACCAGCTGGGAGTCATTTAGGGTCATCTTGGTGACACTAATCTTTTTGGAGATGTTTCTTGAAAGAAGAGGCCAGGCAAATTTATCCATTTTGAATTTAAAGTTGATGAGGGGCACAACTAAGCACACCTGCTATGAAGGCATGTGGAACAAGCACTATGGGATGGGCAGCACAGTTAGGATTTGAGGCATCTCAGTATCTTCTCAGCTTGGAGAGAATAAGACAAAATGCTGGACACGTGAGCTCTCCCTTGAAATTTCCCATGTTCAGAGCACTCAACTGACAATATTTATAAAAAGCTTTGAGATTGTCAAACTGCAGAGGAAATTTAAATGCAGCTCAGGTGCTAAACTTCTTGCAGGCTTTCTTTGTGAGGTTTCAGAAGTGCTACATAAGTGCCCATGAGTTATTACTCATCAACCCTTATGAAAATAATTATGTATTAGGCCAGTTGTGAAGATGAAAAAAAGACAAAGGTTAGGCTTGGTTTATATTTCACTAATACTGGTGTATAATGAGTTTAACAGGAATACAATGCCCTTCATATAACCAGGATGGCTCTCTCTCTGTTAATGTTGTTATGCAAGCAGACATTCAAATTCAGGAGCATGGTGGAAACAATGAAACATTTAGTCCTGAGTTTCTCTCCTCTAATTTCAGAACAAAGAATTCTCAAATTAGCTGGGCAAAAGTAGTTACAATTCATTATGTGATACACACAAACAAAAATTTGTTTTTCATTTGTATGTTAGGCTGAAAAATCTGGTTTTATCTATGTGAAACCAACCTGCTACAATAACTATCTTGGTTTTTATTTTTAATTCTACCTGAGCCTGCTTATGTTTTCTCTTCTGTTCTGTAGCCTTTTCGAGCTTAGGGGTTTTTTACTTCATTATAGAGAAATAAGCTTGACTGTTATAAAAGAGGAGTCACTTCCTGCTGTACCCAGTTTGTGTTTAGCCCACAAATCCACAGCTGAAACAGTTCCAGTTGGCCAAGTAGCTAAAACTGAATAATGTATCCTAACCAACTCTCTCATCACAAAAAAATAAAACTGTAAGATATTGATGTAGGAGAAGGTGAGTATCAGTGTAAATACCAGTATTGGGATACCCCACTATGATTTCGTCCAAAGAAGAATCACATAGATTTCTTGTGGACTAATTATGCATATTTGTGACCTGCTTGACTATATAAAAAGCACCATTTGCTATGACAGTTCATTAGAATTTCAGTTTCAGATTTTTCTATCTGTGGTTGAAGTACAAAGCAGATTTTGCTGTCAGGCTTGCACAGCTGTGGGACAATATCATATCTGAAAACTGGAGGAGAAACAAATTTAGAACTAGTGATGACCTGGGGGTTTCAAAAACAGTGCCCATCATCTCTGCTGGAGCTCTTTCTTAGAGAAGTATTATTATCAAAATGAGTATAAACTGGAGCAAATCATTCTGTGAAACTACTTGCAAGACATGAACCTTCAGATGTGGCTGTAAAATCTGCAATTGCAATTTAGGCTGAAGGGTTCTTTGATTGTAATTAAACTCTAATTCCAAGCCAGGAAGGGCAAATTGTCATGTTCTCCACATGGTATTTAATTTTGAGATGCTGTTCCTTCACCTTTTTCCTCTGGAGGAAAAACTCTAGAGTACAAATTATCAAAAGAGAGCTATAATTTTGGATCAGATAGGAAAAAAATATGCGTGACTCACAGACACTATGCATCTGTTATCATAACCCTAAACACATGATTATCTGGTAGACTGAAGTTAGAGTTTCTAGAAGGGAAATTTGCAGTTTCTCCATGGAATTACATTTTAGGGTCTGTAAATAATCACAGGCACACTTTTTCAGCTTATTACTACAGTCAAAGCAAAGCATAAAGCACTTGGCAAGTGGCAAGTGTCTTTTAAAGAATAAAGATGATGTGGGGTTCAGAGTTAAGACCCAAGAATTTCACAATAGGATAGAAACTAGATCTAATCTTTCAGTAAAGCACTGAATATGGTGCATAGCCGATAATATTGCCTTAAAATTGAGACTCAGAAATCGAGGCAAATTTTCTAAGACAAGTAAGAAATTGGAGTGTTGACAGGAACAACAGAACCCTACTTTTTAGAGTTTTTAAAGAATCAGTCTTGGAACTGATGTTAGCTAATGTTTTTAATAAATTAAATCAACTGAAAAAAAAATCTGTCAATGAATTTTCCTGATGACACAAAATTTAAAGAGAATACGTGAGTATCTCAGATGTGAAGAACTTGCATCTTTTTGATGAGGAAACAAGCAAAATACAAAATTCAGACAAAATACAAATGCAAATCAAAAAAGTAAGATCTTATGTACAATGATAAAAAATTCTGAAATTTTCTGAGCTGCAAACAATACAAAAATAAACCAACAGTCCCAATCTAGGCAGGATACATACCTGATAGGCACTTGTGGAAGGAAAACTAGTTTTTAATACTCTAGTAATTATTACTGATGTAATTTACTATATTTATGCTCTGAAGCAGTAACAGAGCTTCATACATTCAGTGATTACTGTTTTGATCTACTTTTGTAACCGGAAATTGTAACTTCAACATTTTTAATCACAGTTCATATCTATTCTTTGGCTGATTTTCTTTGGAAATAAGACCTATGTGATAATATGATCTGAGTGTCTTCCCTCATGAACTGTGGAACTATTGGTCATTTTTCTGTTCAAGGAGAAAGAAGAGTTGACATTTCAAAGACGATTATGCTCTTACTGTCACCACAAAAAAATAGATGGCCAGAAAGAGAACAGTTTCTTGAAGTATGAACCTCTGATCTCACTCACACAGAAAATCTGCAAAGCAGAGAGACCTCATAAAATCTCCAGATGTAGGGAAAGCTTCATGTAGCACTTGCTACCAAAGGACCTGAGATTCCAGTCTTAGAGAAACATCACTCATTTTCCAAAGGATATGGTCAGATGTTACAAAATCAGTGTATCAGTCATGCAAAATTGCCACCCAGAGGTGAGTGCTGGTGCTCATTCCTGGTTAAATGGATAGACTTGTGAAGCATTTGGCCATGTGAAACATTTAAGAACTTATGATTTGATCCTCACCTGGAAGAGGGCATTTCAATGTTTTATTGCACTAGAGGGAAACAGTCACAGCAGACTGAACAATGTGTATCATATATCAACACGTTTGCTGCTGTGCCTATTTGTATTCTGTGTGTTTATGTGCTTTGCATGCTGCTTTCCCCTAACCATTCAAAGTTAGAGACATGCCTAGGGCTCTTCTTTGCTTCCCACATGGCACTGGAAACAAAATATGGCAGGGAGGGTAGGAGACTGCCTAAATTTTCTGTTGTCTAATCTAATATTTACACTGTTGACTTAGAGTGTTTGTATAAGAACCTTATAGCTGCTGTAAATTATACA
This sequence comes from Poliocrania exsul, assembly GCA_035041345.1. NCBI lineage: Eukaryota > Metazoa > Chordata > Aves > Passeriformes > Thamnophilidae > Poliocrania > Poliocrania exsul. The sequence goes on from JAWWLZ010000139.1 coordinate 64,116,697, forward strand.
ATGCTGTGGGATTTCTTTTTAATTATTTTTAATTGTAAATGGCACATAGCTAAGAGAAAAGTGTTTGTAAAGTATATTCTGATATCTGAATTGGGAGGAACAAGTTAACAACATAGTCTAAAGTACATCTTGAATTTGGAAGTTAAAAGGGTGGACAGAAAAGGTCAGTATTAGCTTCTTACAGCCAGGAAAATACAAAAAATAATCAGTCAAGATAATACCTGAGTACTTTCTAAGCATCCAATCAGCCTTTGACGTTACAAGAAAACTGACTACCCAAACCAGAGATTGGGATTACCTTATAGTAAACGGAGTATTTCTAACTCATCCTCAAAAGCCACAGAGGTTTTTAGAGGGAACAGGAAAACCTCATGAGTATATTTTCTGTTTATGCAGAGATGGGACACAACTGAGAAATTACACAGTGAATATCTCTTACCAGCTAAGAGATATTTGTACAATTTTTTAGAATTCTGGGTGGAAGATACAGGAACAGTTCATAAGGATTTGGGTTGTTAAATATATTTGAAATTATGTTTGCAACCTGCAATTAAACATTTTTCATACCTGGAACAAGCATCATCCTTTCTTCTGTACAACTGGCAGGTCTTAGAAGAATGTCCATGTGGAAAAATTATGACACATACCCCTTTAGGGAAAGAAACCTAATTAATATAACATCTTGGTGATGATGGTGGTATAGAAATGCATATCAGTCACTCAATAATCAGAGAGGGGGTTTGCCCCTGTAAGACTAGGGGAAAGATCAGTACTTCTGGGGATCTGAGGAAGAATTTATTTAGAAAGGTTGGTTCAGAGTGTATAATTTAGCATAGCAAAAGTGCATCATCTAAGAGAAAATGCATGTTTATAATGGGGACACAGTGAAAAAATAAGATTAACACACCATGGAACACTTTAAAGGAGTAGTTAAGGTCCCATAGCTATGACTACAACAACAGTTTGGTGAGACCAAATACTGTGATTTGCACTGAAATTATATGAAAAGAAGGTGTGGTGGTGGTTCTGATACCAGGCTGAAGTTAGGAACCTGTGGATCAATTCATAAATTTGGGGCAGATTCGCTGTGTTTGCTTTGGGACTGCACCTATAAAAAGGCTGAGAGACCTCCCTCCAAATTATGGCCCCTCAAACTCCTGCTCAATTTCCATCTTCCTGAGGGTGCTTAAACACCCAGGACTACCTGTCTCGATGAGCACCTGAAGGTAAGTATGTGTCCCACCTCTCAGCCTCGCTCAGGCCATCGTGCAGCATAGCCCCCTCCCTTTCCCAATTGCAGGATGGCAGACACTCTCAAATAAAACCAGTCAAATAACAAAACCAAGCCAGAGAATGATGCAACCTCTGTTAACTCACTAGTCTGACTGTCAGAGTACCCACCTAAGCTACACAGAATTTGTCTTGCTTACCCACTCCTGTATGAGGGTACCTTTAACACACAGCTCAATTAAAATTACTTTAGAAATTAAGGACTTCATCAGATCTTCTTATTAAATCTACACTTTTCAAGGAATAAAATAGAATTCAGTTGGGAAAAGGAGACCCTAACCCAGCACATTCACAACATTTTCTCTTGGGTACTCAGCAACCATAGTCTAGTACTCACCTGTCTCAGGGAAACACCAGAGGTACAAGGTTATAAAATCATTCTCACACTTACTTGCCATGGTCTAGCAAGCACTTCTTTAATTCAAATACAATGGAATGTGATACAAGGAATTCAAAGCTATGCTCACACTCAGGTCAGGACAGCTCTCGCAAAGTGAGTGCTTCTGTTCTCCTCACAAACTGCCTTTTCTCACGTACTACAGCTTGCAGTAAACTCCCCAGCAGAGAGCAGTGGGCTGCAGTAAAGCCACACAGTCCCCTGCACAGATGGCCAGTGACTCCAGATCACTTTTCTGGGACAGGGCTGAGACAGATGTAAACATCCCTATATTTGCTGCCCCTACTAGCAACACAAATAACCAACAGGTATTGTCAGACTCCAATGTGCAACTGCATTCTGTTTAAGAATCAATTTCCACCAAAAATTTTTGGATGGTAAAAAAACAAACTCTGTAATTCTGACCTGATACATTCCCTGAAGGATTCATGGTTGTTTTTTTTCCCCCTAGTTGCTCCTTGTTCAGCACAAATGCAATGAACAGGCACCAGGCGGCCAAAAAACCTTCATCACCTTCAGTAATTGAGTCCTGTCTCTTAGGCACCTCTGTACCAGTCACCTTGGGATTAACAATTAGCCCACAATAAAGTGGCTGAACTTTAATTCCCTTGCTCATGTGAATAAAGCCCCTGAGTCTGTGATTACATCAACCTGTTTATCAGACACTCAGAAGCTGTGAAGCACGTTTTATAACATCAGCTAAGCAAACTACACAAAGGTTTAATTTTTAGTCAAAGCCTCTGCAATGTGGTGTTTCTTTTTCATGGGGGAGACCAAATTGCATCTTTACTTGCCAGTGTCAATATTTTCTTCAGTTTAGAAACAACTGCAGCTCCAACTAATTGGGCAAATCTAATGAACATCCCATTTGTGCCTCCAAGACTAGAGATAATTAAACATTTCCTTTTTCTATAATTAAAAAATCTATTCAAAAAGATAATTTTGATGTTTCAAACATACTGAGAGATTTTTCTGTATTTTGTATAGATTCATAATCAAGCATATTCTTGCAAAATACTGCATCACTAGATGTGTCTTTGTACTTCATAAGGGCCTGTACAAGCTGATAAACCAGAAAGACAAAGTTGAAATTTGAAATACATGGAATTATTTGTCTGTGGCTCTAAACACCTTCCACAGTGAATATTTTCCTGCTTAATATGATCCAAAAGTCCATTAATCATGAAAACCACATCTGTACTTCTTTAAATGTCATTTTTTTAACTAGGGAATTAGGCAACAACACCTGCTCTTAGATGGATTTTTAAAATGAGGTGGGCAGAAGCTGCTACATTCACAATACAAAAAAAAAGAGGATTTTTCCAGATGTTAAACTATATTCTTGGTTTCTGGTCTCTGCATTAATATCTCAAAGCAGTAAATCAGGTGTCAATAAAGCCAAACAACCACTGGAAATGATGCAAACCTCTCTTAAGTCTTTTGTGTTGAGAGGACTGTGTTTTCCCCACATATGCAACTCTCACAGCTTCAAACATCCTGATCATCTACAGATTGCCTATATCACAGCACAGCAGCTACAAGTAAATGAATTTTAGACATAAACTCATACAAGGAACTTCACCAATGTCTTTGGATTGTCGTTTTCGGTCCATATTCTGAAAGCATTCCTTGCAAAATGCTAATGTCAGTGAATAGTTATTTTGCTTCATGGAAAAGATACTCTGTGTTTCCCTACTGTTATATTTAACTATACTGTAAATTTGTAATACAGAAAAACTTTCTAGGAGATAAAGTGCAACAAGAGAGTTCAAACAATTAATTGGCTTTATTAGCCTGGACATAATCCAGCACTTTGGGGTTTTTTTGCTTACAGGAAACACACAAAGTATCTTTCCACGTACCTGCTTCTGCATGGTCCCAAACTAATTGAACCAACATCTCACAAATTGCCTAATTGGCTGAACATTCCTAGAATGTTCATTCCTTCTGATTTTAATCAGGGGCACATGGTGCATATCAATAGCCTGCTTCATTAAGCCTGAAGAAGTTCCAGGGTACTGTCCAGTTTCAATTAAACTGTATTTTAAAAGAACAGCAACTTGACCTTTTGGAATACCACATAATAGGTTTAAAAACTTAAGCTGCTTTTTTTTCTTTTTTTTTGTCCTGGAATAGCTAACTAACAAACAGAATAAGCACCTCTTACTGCAGCATATCACCAAGGATAAGCCTTTGACACTATGTTGGATCCATTGGCTACATCTTGTGATGATAACAATACCTGAAACAAAATCGGTTGCAAAAAGAGTACAGACCTGTGTGTCTCCACAGCCTTGGAGCCTCCTGTTAAAAAAAAAAAAAGGAATGAGTGTGATCAAACAGCAGAATATGCATCTTTTGATTTGTATTACACCAATTTAAATGGTCAATTCTTTTTATTTCTCCTTAATTCTGGCACTTGACTGAAACATCTATTCATCTATTATTCTAAGACTCTCATGACTTTCCTGAAAGGCCATAAAACAGCCAAGATTTTCCCACCAGCATAATTTTCCTGTACTACATATAGGGGTTCTTTTCATCTACCTGTGGTGACAGCAGCTGTCAGTCAATATAGTTCTATGCATGACCCAAAAGGAGAACTGAATTAGGAGCAAGACATTAGACAGCCAAAGACAGCATTGCTCAGGAACTTTCAGCTACTATGTGAGATTTCATAAGCATCCTGATAAAGACTAAATACAACACATGAGAGATTTTTACTGTAATGTATCAGCAGTTCTCAGCAGGAAGCCAAGGCAAAAATAATCATGCACCTCCAGCGTGTGCTGACCGTGTGCTGAAAACCTCTCATCTCTTAAGCTGATGTGTTGTGTTGAACAGCTGGCTCACTGAAGTACACTCTTCTTTGTAACAATAAACACCTGTAATTCATGTGCTCCAATGTTTAGGAATAATACTTTTCTCCGGATTGAATGTCACTGTGGCTCTTGTAAGTGAAAAGCAACAAAGCACTACCACGTCTCTAGAGCTCAGAAACAGTCCCACACACAGTGTGCTTGTTCATCACCAAATGAGATGGAAGCACAAAACAAAAGCAAACATAACAACAAAACTCTGGGGGGGGGAAATAAAGAAACAATTATTCACTAAGAACAATAGCCTAAACAAATGGTACACAGCATCTCTGCAGACCAAGGTCACAGGTGATTTTAGGTGAGGTAATTGATTATTAGAGACTTTAAATGTCCTTGACCTATATCAGTACAACTATTCTCTCACAAGTGCAAACAATGACCTACCCTCTCCAGCTAGGAATTCATCTGGTAGAAGCAAGAAAACTACATTTAATTCAGGTATAAAACATTTTGTCTTTATTAACAGGTTTTTCAATGAAAGTCAATCCATTCTTTTTGGAACTACACTTCCTTCAAACAGTTCTCCAAAGGTAGCAAAAAAGCTACTAAAGAAAAAGAGAACAAAAACCTCTCAGAAAAGTATATTATGGACACTATGAAATATTAATAGAGCATCCTCTGGGGCCCTGGGTAATCAGAAGCCTAACTTTAAATATTCTAACTTAAGTGTGATTCTATTTTGTTGCCAACAGAGGGACATTTGGACCGTTTTGGACAAAGATAGCCTTTGGGAAGGCTAATTCTGCTGTTCAGAACACAGACTTCCAAAACTCTGGTGTGTATAGTTTTCCAAGCTTAAATCAAAAATATTTGTAGACAGTTCAGCTAGACTGCATCAGGGTCCAGGAGGACCAAGACAAGCTTTTCTTTGCCATTCCTCTCAGGTACTCTTTCATGAGCAACTAACCAGACATATCAGATCTCACAGCAGCCAGCTGACACTAATTACATTCAAGCGAGACAGAAGATGCCATTTTAAAGTGAAGGTAATTAAGGATTTCAAATACTTACCAGATAATATAGTGAGCTTTTTGTCACTGGAAGTCTTGAAACAAAATGCAGTATCATTCTAAAAGCCGTGTTTCTCATCTCAAGATGAATTTATGCTGGAATTATGGAGTTCAGTTCCCTGGTCTGGCTTGTATAGGAGGTCAGATAAGACAATCCTAGCGGTCGCTTCTAGCCTCCAAGTAAGTGGATAAACAGCAAATATTTCCATGACTAGCCAGAAAAAGAGGTTGATTATATTAAAGAGAAAGAATCAAAAAGAACAGAAAAGTCAAGTTTGTCTACTAACATTCAAAAGTGGAACAAAAATAAGCATTTGAAGTAATAATCATTGTAACTTGTTTAAAAAGCAGAAGAAAAATATAAACAACAATAAAGCAGAGAACTTCTACCAACACTTGGTCATATGCTTCAACTCCATGGAGGGCATTACTTTCTGTGTGTTTTATTGTTTTGACTGATTTGTCCTAAACGTCACAAAGCAAGTTTATTTTGCCTTCTGCATGGGACTATTGGACACCTTAATAGATTTCATTATAAGGGCCATTTCTCTGACATTCAGTTGACGTTTGACTGCTCATGACTTCTCCTGAGCAACTTCTTGTGGCAGAAAATATCTGCAGATATATCTAGGAATACACTGCATGCATGGCAGAGAGTAGGAAAAAAGTCTCACAGGTGAAAACAATATCAGAATCATCTTTTCTGTGACCATTTTCATTAATTTTAAGTGTTAGAAAACACAAAGTCTCGAGGAAGTACCAATTTAACTCTTCTTCAATACTTAAGGATAAGATAGTAAAGTCAGCCATAGAATTTTTAATGCAGTGGTTCGAGCAGAAAAAAGTGGCTATGGAGTAAAAGTGAGAAAGGGATTTACCTAAATATATACAAAAGCACACAACAGACTTGTTTGACTGGCTCCACTTGTTTTATCTTCACCGTGCATGCAAATTAGGTGATGCATAAAATGGAGTAAAAGGAATCTTACCTAAGTGTCTAATTGGAAAATGTACATTTCCCTTTCCTAAACAAAACTTACTCAGCTGGGAAAACTCCATCACATCGTGGTTTGTATCATCATTGCTCTCCCTTTGCCAAACAGACATTGGCTGTCATTCACCAGAAGGAACTCCTCTCCTTTTCTGACCATTTGAGGATACCAGCTCCCAGAATTACTCCAATAGTTTGGAAGATGATAATTGCCAGTTTGGGGCACAAGCCCTGCAAAGGACTTGTCATTTTCCTTGGGTTCTTGGTCTCCTTGCCAAGTCAAGCACCTTCAAACTGCCAGATTGTTCTCACTCTACCTTAGACGAATTTAAAATAAAAGCCACAAAATTTATTCCTGCAAAATAAAACATTAAGTTCTCAATTACGAAACTGAAAGTACATTTTAAAAAGTTAAGCATAAAATAAATAAATTGTCATTTAAGACAAACCTGATGTAAATGCTCATTCTTCCCTTAAATACATTCAGTGAAAGTTTAGCACCTTATAAAGAAAAACTAAAAACCTGAATCTCAGCATTTGCAGACCCATCAGAAGCAATGTGCAAACTACAAACTGAAAAACACTACTGAGAAGAATTGTCTTTCAGAAGGGGACCTCTTTGAGCCTTTATTTGTCAATAGAGGCTGAAAGGGCAGCAGCTCAATAGCATGTGTTATCTGAAATATTTTCATTTCCAGCTGACCTAAAAGGTTAGCTTGGAAGCCAGCAATCTATTCTTCATAAATATGCCTTTCTAACTTTTAATATGATTTCAATTTTTTTTTAATACTGTTTCTGCCATATTAATAGCACTGATGAGAGAGCCAGTCCTGTTCTTCTCTATTAATTTAGGAAGAACAGCTGACTCCAAACTCAAGAGATACCCAGACTGAACAAATTACTTTCATATTAATGTTTAAGTACTTGAAGTATGTTAAGTGATGTATTAAGTACTCAAATGTACTCACATTTCTAACTGTGCCAAACACTATTCTCAAACTAAATTCTTAGCCTTTATAAACCAAGTATTCCCCTCCTCTTTAAAGCTTAAATCACCAGTCTCAAAGCACTCCTAGCAGATTAATCTTCATAGAGCACACAGTGGAGTTTCCATTTTCTCTCATAAGACCAAACAGTGGTATCTCCTAGTCTGCTAAGAGCCACAAAAGGCACAATCAGCTCTCTCACCTGCTTTGGGGATTTAAAACCCACAACAACTATTTCTCTGGAGAATCTTCTAACTAATGAGATTTAGCTGGCCAGCTAAGAGCAAGGGCGTGAATCAACAAAAAGCAAGGGCATAAATCAATAACCTAATAAGTTAAGACTCCTGCCCCTATGCCTGGATTCCAGTAAGGAAGAACATGTCCTCAGCCACTGGGGAAAACACACTCACTGTTGTATTGCTTGTGCCACCTCCTGGTTCTGGCTGCCAGCTGAGAGGGTGGAGGGGAGGATGGCATCAACCACTACCAATCCAAACCAGGGATGGGAAGCAGTAGTTCCTTAGGTTTCCTCACAGCTCTCAGTTTCTGTGCTGCAATCTACTCTTCTGGAAAGGAGGACTGGGGGAACATAGCTAAAGGTGTAAATCCACTTCTTGATCAATATGACTTTGATGACTGTTAACCATGATCAATCCTATTCCCCCCTTGAGGTACCTGTGGACAACCAGACTTTCAGTGAATAAAGCTTGCCCAATTTATTATAGAACAGTATTGCCCTCCTGTGGCCAAAAACTATTCCAAAGAAACAACTCTTACAAGGGTTCCTCTTTGCTCATTTGTCTGTTGGTTTGTTTGATTGTTTCTCAGGCACAGCCCCAGATACACCAGGCACTCTTTCAGAAAGGAACTGACAACTATGAGGTTCATCTCCAAACCCCTCCAAAATCTAGATCTAGAACTGGTTTTGGCATCTTAAGGCATAGCAGCTGAACAGAAAAAGTAAGCAGTAGACATGCTGCCAGTCCCTCCTGGCTTCTTACATTTCTCCTGATGATGCTGTTCACATTAGAAGTTATTATTACCTGCATTCGTCTTCAGGGGTGATGTATAATAGTGACAGCATTTCCTTCTGTCCATCATCAATTAATCAGTCCTCATCTTTAGATTTACTACTGCCTCTTTTAATATTCCAAAAGTAGAACCTGCTCACTTTCAGAGTAAGAGACAATCCTCTACACCTCCACTGGGAGCAGGCATGGGCCTTCCAGAGCTTACCAAAACCCATGTAAGCAAACTGATTTTCTCAGAGTTAAAAGTCTTTTGGACCAGGTTCTGAGCGACTTAGCAAACATAATGTAAGCAATAACAGAGACTACAATGCAGCTCAGGCACTGACACACAGCTCCCCATTGCAAAAAAACAAGCCCCCAGGCTACAAAATTGATGTGCCAAGCAGAAGAGATCATCCCACCCTTGAATACATAAAGTTCTCTCTGAAATCCCCATAACTTACCCAAAACAGTACAGCTGTACAACACAATTACAACCTTTGCATGGAGTGAATACCTGGAGATAATAAAAACCTCTTAAATGTTGATCTGTCATACATCTGAGAGAAAACTGTTGAAATAAAGAATTTATATAAATGGCAGGATAAGTGTAGCTTAAAGCAGTATAAATACTTCACCATTATGTCAAAGTGTTGTTGAAAATAAAGTTCAAGTTTCTGTGAAGATTAGTGCCACTTTACATATTCCATGGAATGTGCTTGACCCAATATATTTCACCTGCCAATATTCAGATAACATGACTCAGCTTTTCTGTCCAGCTGTCAAGGCTGAACAAATAAGGATAAGCAACTCCATCTTCCTTTTCTGATTGCCAGCTATGCAGTACAAGAATGATTTGCCTTTCTTTCTCATAAATGGTCTTTTTCTGACCGACACACTTAGTTCTGCAACAAATGCAAACAGAGTATTAAAAGTAATTACTGTGTTGAAATTTTAAACTTTTCACTATGATTATGCATGTTCAACCCTTGTGGCTTTTCTGAGGCATGAAACAGAAATAATCCCATGTGATTGATACCCCTGATATAACAAAGGAAAAGCAGTCAAATCTTATACTAACTCAAACAATAAAAGTGTGGCAAATACCTACTTTCTAGAACTGATTTATGTTATCTTTAGGGTGCAGTTATAAGAAGGAAGGCTTCTATGAACTTTAATAGGTCAGAATCAATTCCAAGGCAATAATTTTGTCTTTAATCAAGTCTGACTTAGATTTATGCATATGTTTCAGTATTTTCTATCCTTGTGGTTTTTTTATTCTCCATTTAAATTGAAGAAAACAGCTGCAAATAACCCATACAGCCAGGTAATACATCTATGCTCAAAATACTCAAAAATATTATAAGTTGCTCCTGGAAAACATACAGCCCAAAACAGAGGATAAAGAGGAATCCACAGCTAACTTCCTTGGCCATAGGTGTAGTTCTTCAATGCACTAGAATGCAGTTAAAAATTCACACTTCACAACACAACTTTGTTCTGATTAAAATAAAATCAAAGCTGAATAAAATTTTAAAAAAACCCAACCTTTTGTTTCAGATAAGTATTGACAGCAAATTTTACTTGCTGTTCAATTTCTGAACAATTAATTTTAATGATCATCTCAGAAGAAAAACTATCTGCTTAGCATTAAGTTCCAGAAGGGTCTATACAATGTGATGAAATGTGAGGACTATATACTCAGGTGGGTACATACAGAGAGGAAGGGTAGGATGAGGAATAACTGAATCTCTTGAAAATACCTGAAATTTATTTTTACCTATGCTTCCCCTCCAAGAACATTTTGTATAGACCAAGCATATAGAACTGCAGCCTTGAAGGAAGGAGAATGTTTGAAAAGGTTTTATCAATAAGGTGGCAGTAAACACAGCTCACTTGCTCATTAGAACTCTGTGTAATGCACATTTAGATATACAGGCTTGCTAGCATTTGGTCTAATTGGGCAGATAACCCATGTCTTCTGCATGGAGGTACAAAAAACCAGCATTTTTCCAGCTCAAGCTCCACTGTTTTGTTATGGATGTGCACTGGCCATATCTTTCAGCAACATGTCCCATAGCATACATAAAGAGGGATATTCAGATTTCTTCTGGGAACCCCAGAGACATACTCCATTTCTTTTTTTGTACCTTCTTCCTAATCCTGTGGCAAGAAACACCCACATTTGGATCTTGCTACTCACTCCCAAGTGCAGCAAATTTTTGGTTGTTCACTTTATTTTTCCATCTTTTCTGATCAGTTTTAATTTTGGATGCTATCTGGGAAAAACAAATAGAAATTATTAAGTGCCTTATATTTAGATTTCCATTTATCTATATTTTTGGCTGGTAAACTTGTCATCTGTAGTGCTCAATATTAGTTATGCCACATTTAACACTATCCAGAATCATTCTTTTCATGTAACCACTTTTCCCCAGAAAATAATTTTCTTGACAATGACACTGATTTCTTTTTTTTTTATTGCTAGTCCATCTTGCCAAACCAACAGAATCCAACTGAAAAACTGGGGACAACAGGATGCCACCAGCTATTGCAGGCTTTTCTGCCTCTTTTCTTGCCTTTTGATCCAAGGTATACTCAAGAAAGTCAGTTCATCATCCCTCCCATAGCTCACACTCTCCATTTATCTTATATTTGTAAGCTCAGTACTTCTTGCTCTGTTGTAAAACCCTACCTGCACTTCCTCACAGCACATCTCTACCTGAATAGTCTGTACTTCAGGCAAGGAGCAGGTCTTTTCTTCTGGGCCATATGTTATTTTTCAGGCTGTTTAACAAAATTATGAGAATTGCTCTCATTTTTTAAAATGGTGAGACCTCATCCCCCTCTACAAGTATTGTCCTTTTGGGTTCATTACCCTTGAGCAGAAGTTCAGCCACGGCTTTTTATATTTGAATTCCTCATAGCCCATAAGGATAACAAAATACCCTGAAATCAGTGAAGTTCTTCTACCTCAACAGGAGTCTCTCCCTCCTTGAGGAATTCCCTGTCATGCCCACTAGAAAGCACTAAGATCTCAGACATGGCAGATGATGTAGAATTTTTTCTACCTCCAAAATCTTCTCTTTGAACCTTCCATGGGAAGAGTAGTTCTTTCAGCTGGACTAGAAGATCCCATCTGCTTATTTGGCTTCATTTTTTACAGCTCCCATGACCCTTCTTCTGCCTAAACAGCTGAAACTTCAGGAACAGTGAGGAGAATGAAAACTACTCCTTTTAAATTCTCAAGTGTTCATGCCTGAGCTTGTACTACTCTAAAATGCCAAGACACCACTGAAGGCTGCTCACCAAACATTCAATTCCCCATATAACCACAGCTTGAAAAATATTGTTACTTCTCTCAAGAGTTCTGATAGCAAACATGCCAGAAAATAATGAGTTGTCTGCATGTCTCAACAGATATAAAAAAAGATACTGAGCTACATCTGAATAATGAAAAACTGCAACATACAACTCTTCCTTGAGCATCTAGGAAAAGAGAGTCAAGGGTTTTGAAAGGTATAGGTATGGCTTGGGTAAAGTTTGAAAGAAGAAGCAATGAGAGCAAAATAAGTATGTAGTATGAATGTATACTTAGAAAGTTTTGATTTCAACACTAAACAAAAACAAAGAAGGGAGCTCATGAAGGTATGGAAAATAATAATGTAACCCAAGCTGGATGGAAAGTAGAAGAAGAAGCATGAGAGGCAGAGAAGCAAGAGTTAGGAGTGATTCAAGCTAGCAGCACAGCCAAAGATGAACACATAAGTACCTTTGCTCAGTACTAAAGATTTCCAGCTGTCACAGGTCACAGTGACAATCAGCAGGGTAGAAGTCATCAGGATTGCTGTACTACATTTTGAGGAGAAACAGGATCAAGGTAACTGCAGCCACAATTTTAGCGAGTCCTTTACTAAATTCCTGACAAAAAGAACACAGTTACTCTGACAAAAAACTCATGTAAAGGAGTATATCTGTCAGGTTTGCTTCTTCACTGCACTATCAAATTCCAGAAGGGATGATTCAGGAGGAACAGAGTTACAATTAATTATCTCTAATAGTTTTCTGAGACAAAAATACAGCACTTAGGTATATTGTATTCAAGGACACGGCACTTGGCATTTTTCAGAATACTTTTTGTTATTTCATGTTCTGTTTCATGGAACTTCTCTGGCATTTTTTATTGAACTAGACCCAACCATGAGTTGCGCTGATGGGCTTCATCTCAAAGAGGAGCAGCACTTCACAGGCAAGTGAGACCTGTTAGCAATTATGTTTTTATTTTACATTCATTGTCTATTTTATACGAATAATCTACAGCTCAAATTCTATTCAAAATTACCTATATACTTAATATTAAAAATGCAAGTAGTCTCACAACAGTAAAGTTCATAGATTGTTACCAAAAAAAAATGGTTTCTGGGATACTGAGTGCTTGAGTGCTCATTTCAAATCTTAAACTTATTCAGCACCTAAACTCTGTCTCATTGAAACAAGTCAAGATTCACCTACAAAATCCTTATCCCCTCCACACTTATGGAAAATGAACGAGCCTATAAAAGCACATGTTGGGAATTAGAGAAAAAGGAAAGCTGGATTCTCCCCTGCAGATGGAAGTCATCTAGAGCTATAGTCAGGAGCACCAAACCAAAGAGCCAAGAATGCCAGTGAGCTCTTTGCTTCTTCTCAAAACAAGTCATGTTTCACAAAGATAATTTCTGAAAGGACAGAATTCACAAGTTGTTTTTCACATGCTTATCTTCAGCATCAGCCCTAAACAATTTAGCTAAGAAGTAATTTCAGGAGGATAATGGCAATAGAATGCTGTTACCACTTCTGAGAATTAACTACCTTAGAGAGATATTTTGCAATAATATTATATCAACACTTGCTTTTTTCTTTCACTAAAATTAAGTACATAGAAGAAAGGATATTCTATATGATAATATATATTTTAAAATAAATCCCAAGCTGATTAGTTTTCTTTGACATTCCAGTAATTCACATCAAGGACACAGGTAAGGAGGGAATATAATAACAAACATTTCTCCAGCTCATCGTTTTGGCATATTATGTAATTCATTTTCTTCAGTTTGACATTGTTTAACTTTCTGCTTGAATGCACAGAATTAAACCTGAGGAAAATAAAGGAGCTATTTCAGAAAAAGAAAACAGCTATATAGTTTAACTTAATTTAAAGGCACAAAAAAAAGTTTTCATCCCCACTACAGCAGAGTAGTTTTCCTATGATTCAGACTTGGAACACTAAAACTTTCAGTGCTGAAAAATGACACATTCTCTGTGTTTGCTTGGACAGGGAAGTGAGAGCCACCCCTGCAAAGAATCAGAGAGACAGAAGCTGTGATGAAGTCTGCTTCTCTGAGCTGAAAATGGAGTTTGCACAGGGAAGGCAGGTTTACAGGGAGGCCCAGGTACAGCTGTAAACCGCTGGGCCATTGGAGGAATGAGCGTGTAAAGTGCTTTTAAGACAACTGTGACTTTCCATCCCAGTGAGCTATTTCAGATGCCTTAAGGGAATATCAGAGAAATCCAGGTCCTGTTAGCGCTGCTGAAATAGTCAAAATTGAGGTCTAAAAGCTGACTCTGACCTTGGTCTGAGATTT
>JAWWLZ010000139.1:64135622-64150007 GCA_035041345.1 Poliocrania exsul
AGTTGGATATCAGAAAAAAATTCTTTACAGAGAGAGTAATCAGGCACTGGAATGGGCTGCCCAGAGAGGTGGTGGATACACCATCCCTGGAGATTTTTAAACGCAGATTGGACGTGGCACTGAGTGCCATGATCTGGTAAATGGACTAAAGTTGGACCAAGGGTTGGACTCGATGATCTCAGAAGTCTTTTCCAACCCAATCAATTCTATGATTCTATGATTCTAAGTTTTTGAAATTACTTCTTGCCCAAGCAGAATACCTTCATCCAGTGCTAATAACTTAGCACCCCCCAAAAAACAAACACTCCAGTATCAGGGAGGAGATAGTGCATTCAAAGTAAGAGCTGGAGCGAACAGAGGATTCTGCTGGCACCCACTGCAGATCAACATTGCAGTATTGCAGATGAAACCTCAAGTAGATCTTAGCACAGCTGGAAAAGGGAAGCATTTTCAATTCCAGAGGGTATCATCAAATCATAAAATCACAGAATACCATGAGTTGGAAGGGACCCACAATGATCATCAAAGTCCAATTCCTGGCCCTACACAGGACAGTCCCAAGAGTCACACCATGTCCCAGCGAACACAGTCCAAATGCTTCTTGAACCCAGACAGGTTTGGTGTGACAAAAGTGTGATATAATCAATTCCTAAACACTCCTATCAGTGCACACTCAGAAAGCAAGACACAAAACTTGCTACTTCCTCCTTTTTTTCCTTTATCTACCCTTATTCTCATTTTCATAAGGGCTCTGGTTAGAGAACTTCGTGCCCCAGCCTGGCTCTTAGCCAGCGGGTCATTGCAGCAGCAGGGTCTCTGTCACACACTCAAATGTGATCTGAAAGTTGCAGATCTGTGGCCAGTACTTCTGCTTCTGTGGTTTCCTTGATCTCTCCAGCTCAGCAAAACTGGGCAATCCTGGCATAATTTGTCTGGAATGATGCACCTTTTTCTGGCCTTGCCCTGATTTTCCTCAGAGGTCTGGTTAGGGAGCTTTGTGGCCCACCCTGGCTCTTGGCTAGTGGAGTCACTGCAGCAGCAGCAGAGTTGGTGTCACAGGGGCTTAGGCACTGGACAATCGCTGTCAAGCACCCAAAGCAAATCTGAAAGTCACAGCCCCATGGCCTGTGCTTAAACTTCTGGGGTTTTCTTGACTTCTCCAGCTCAGCAAAACTGGGCAATCCCAGCATAATTTCCCTGCTATGATGCACTCATTTTCTCTCCTTGAAATTCCAGGGGAATAGAAGGAGGGAAACAGCAGCAATGACTGAGCATTGTGCAGAAGAAAACTGCAGCCATCCCAGCTCCAGTCCTGCTTCTATTCCCTCAGCCCCTGCAAGACTCCCAAGTCCACCACTAAACCATGTCCCTAAGCATAACATTTACACATCTTTTAAATGTCTCCAGGGATGGTGACTTCACTACTTCCCTGTGCAGCCTGTTCCAGTGCTTGATGACCCTTTCAGAGAAGAAATCTTTTGTAATACACCATGGCTCAACTTGAAGCCATTTTCTCTCCTCCTGTCACTTGTTACTTGGAAGACTGACCTCCACCCTGCTTCAGCCTCCTTTTCAGTATTTACACAGAGCAATAAGGTTTCCCGTCGGCCTCCTCTTTTGCAGGCAAAACAAACCCAGCTCCATCAGCTGCTCCTCATAAGACTTGTTCTCTGTTGAATCTGAAAGTCACAGCCCTGTGGCTGGCACTTCCCCTTCTGCGGTTTCTTTGCCTTCTCCAGTTCAGCAAAACTGGAGGATCCTTAAATAATTTTCATAGTATGATACACTCATTTTCTTTCCTTGAAACCCTGCACCCACCTAGGGGCAGGGGTATAAAAGGAGGTCAGCAGCAGCAGGGGCCCAGCATCGTGCAGCCACCCCAGCTTCAGACTCACTCGTGGTTCCCTCCGAGCACGATGAAGGTGTTTGCAGCCACCCTGGCTGTTCTGCTCCTTGTGGCCATCTGCTCCAGCACTGATGCATCATCCCAAATGCAAGGTATGCTCTCCTCTGGGAGAGAGTCCCATCCCCACAGATGGGACCGTGGTGTCCATGGGGAAGGATGGGAGCAGATGGTCATCACCAGTGCAGGGACTCAGCTTCAGAGGTGGAGGCTTCCAGAGGGTGTCCCTGGGGGATACAGCACAGGTGATGGTGAATCCCCTGGGAGCCGCAGGCAGAGACTCTGCAGCAGTGTGGGGTCTCACTGGGCCTTTCTCTCTGTCCTCACAGACATCCCCACCTCCTGCTGCTTCACCTACATTTCGCGCCGCATTCCACGCAGAATCATCTCCTTTGCCTACAGGACCAGCAAGATGTGCACTCTACCAGGCGTGGTGTGAGTACCCAACATTGCCAGGGGCCAGGGGGCAGCACCCCAAGGGTGTCCAGTGGTGTCCGAGAGGGGGAAGTGGGCATGGACAGGGACACCCAGGGTGCTGCCAGCAGGACCCAACACAGGCACCCTGCTGCCCTGGCTGAGCACTTCAGCACTGTTTTTCACCTCAACAGCCTGGTCACTGTGAAGGGGAGGAATGTGTGTGCAAACCCTAAGGAATCTTGGGTGCAGACATATCTGGAGCACTTTGAGACACTGGAATCCTGACTCTTCCTCACTGCTGCCTCAGTGCCATAGACTCAGCCTCCAGCACCAGACATGCAACAAGAATGCCTGAGCTGCATCTTTCTTCAATGGGAAAATTTATTGCAATCGACATACATTCATAAACTAAATTTTGCTTGCTAAAGTGAAAATACAAAAGCTATTAACATGTGTAAATAAAGGGCTTGTCAGAATCTTTGGGTGTCTTTGAAGTTGCTGCTGGAGCCTTGACATAACAGAAGCGACCCATAGGGAGCCCTTTGCCCTCCCCACTCCCTTGTTTCACTGCTACTCCCTTGTGCAGGTGGGCCCATGACAGCTCCCACGTACATCCCAATCCCCGGCCTGGACTGAGCTCCTGCTCTTCAGCATGACCCAGACATACCTGTGGGGTGCCACCAGCATCTCACACATTTTTTGGGGCCCCTTTCCACACAACACATGTAAAGCCCAGTAACAACCACC
This sequence comes from Poliocrania exsul, assembly GCA_035041345.1. Lineage (NCBI taxonomy): Eukaryota > Metazoa > Chordata > Aves > Passeriformes > Thamnophilidae > Poliocrania > Poliocrania exsul. The sequence continues at coordinate 64,138,690 of JAWWLZ010000139.1, forward strand.
CTGGGCCAGGCAGCCCCACTGGGCGCCTGCCACCAGCTCAGTGACATATTTCCCCCAGACACTGGAGGATCGGGACAGTCTTTGACAGCACTGACGTCCCACTCCAACTCAACTCCTACACTACAGCCCCTGTAGTGATGGAGCTGAGGTGCCAGTGCTGCTGGGTGCTGCTGTCCCCACACACACACACTGTCCCACAGTGCTGCCAGAGGACCAGGTAGGAGTAGGTGGCATTTCGCCCAGCCTCTGATATCACCTCTGTCCTCAGGTCATTGCCCAGCTCTGGGGAAGAGAGTGGGACGTTTCTGCAGCTGACACCAGCTCTGCCCATGGCCGCTCTCTGCCCTGTATCACTTCTGCTTGGGTCAGGACACACAGAACAATGCAAAGAGTGATCACTTGACACAGATGCAAGGGTACTGGAGAATGAAATCCAATAAGCCAACATAAGCAAACTGATGGTGTTGCAGCCCACCTCTATTTCTAAAAAATTCCACAGCGTAGCTCAGAAACTCAGGTAGACAAATGCATAAAGCTGTGCACAAGTACAATCAATACAAGAAGAAGGGTGGAAACCTGTGAGAGTTTATACAGTAGGGAAGTTGAATTTATTTGCAGAGAGCATGAATACTCACTTCTTCAAAGGACAGAAAAGAAGAAACCACCTATCCCAAAGTGATTGAACAATGCATATATACACCATAATAATGAAACTAAAACAGGCTTTAAATCCTAAAATTGATGTGTAGAGCTCTGCAAGATTTGGGTAAGGCTGATGGGCTTCTTTCCCCACCATTAGTTTGCTGTACTTCAATGTGTATTTCAATGCACACTTCAATTGCTCTTCAGTGCAACATATATTGCAATGCCTTTGCCCACTTTTGCAATTTAGTCTAACAGCAACAGCTTCTAGATTAATAACGCCAAGAATCTCTGACTTGGGAAAACATGGGAGAGACAAGAGACTTTTATATTGCTTACAAGGCAAAAATGAGAGTCCAGTAAAAATCTTCCCTGGGGCACTGCTTTTAGAAATCTCATTATAGTTTAGGCAATCTATTTGTTCTCATAGAACTGATTTATAATGCATGAAGGCTTGGTGTTGACAGTACTACAGAGCTACACTTTAATTTGCTCAAGGTCACACATGAGCTCTGAGGTGAATCTATGAAGTGACTTTTTGCCCCCACCACCAGTCTCAGGAAAGCAACACCTTGCTAAACAAACTCAAAGTTGTCTGACTGTGCTGAAAAACCTGTACTACACAAGCTATGAAGTGTGCAGGATGATTTATCAAGAAGACACAAGAAGGAACAGCTTCCTTCACTGCCTTCCCCTCAGAAACACCCACGTGCAGTTTGCTGCACATCTCCTGCACATCCTGCATAGCAGCATTATATTTTAGTGAACGTTCTTAAAACTGGTGAGGATCTATACAAGCCCTGGATTAGATATTGGCCATTTTCACAGCATCATGGGAGCTTTTTCCTGAACACAGCTTGACTTAATCTGCTCAAAGATTTCCTGTCCCCTTGGCTGGCTCCTTGAGGAGGATGCGCTGCGGTGGGAGGTTGGCTCTGTGCAGGACCAGGAGCTGCACCCTCAGCACACACCACTGAACTCAGAGCCATTCCTACAGTTCACACCTCGCGAACAACCCCATCTACTTGTTACTGCATTTCTCACAATCATCCCTCCGCATCATCATCCCTCCGTGCTGTCCCGGGCAGGGGTGTCCTCCACTGCCACCTCCGAGGGGGGACAGTCCTTCTCCTCCTTCTACAGAGCACAGATGGATTATTCCCCATTCTTGCCTTCCACCCTCCCTGAGCCGCCCTGTCATTGCTGTGTACCCCTGAACACTGTGCCGATATCTTGCAAACTTTGACCAAACCAGTGGTCTTCAAACGCACCGCGCCCCCTTTTCCCCGCACTGCCAAACTCATTTTGTGAACAACCACTCGGGAGAATGCCACGAAGCCGACTGAAGAGAAACACCCCAAACCTAACTCTTGTCTCGCTACCCAGACCCGGAATTAGGCGCTGAATTTTCGACTTAAACGGGACTTTCAGCCCCTTTTCCAGCGCGGACATTCCCCCTCCGCAAGGCGGGCGCGGGGCCCGCGCGGCATGTCGGGAGTTGTAGTTCCCCACTGGGCGCGCCATGGCGGCTCCACGGGCTGCGGCGGCTCCGCCGGCTCTGGCGGCTGTGGTCGCCGCGCTGCTGATCGCGGCCGCCGGACAGGCCAGCAAGTACTCCCGGGAGGCCAACGAGGGGCTGGCGGCCGGCGAAGGCAAGCGGCGGGAGGCCGGGGAGTTCCGGGTGGTGCGGCTGAACCAGGTCTGGGAGAAGGCGCAGAGGGTGAGTGAGTGAGTGGGGCGGCGCGGGGCGATGGCGGCGGTCGGAGGGGGAGCCGCAGGCGGGCCCGGCCGCTTCGGGCTCTCATTCCCTGTCAGCCGCCTTGGGAGGTGGGATGCGGGGCCTGCCCGGCCCCGGCTCCGTGCCTTTGTTGGGTTCTCGATCGCGGCTGTCCCGGCCGGCGGCGCAGGGACCGGCACTGCCCCGGCCACTGGGCAGAGCCTTCCCTCGGGAGGTTTTATTTGTGCCCTGAGAAATGTTTAAATCCTGCACTTAAACCCCATGCCCAGGAAGCGCTAAGAGGGAGGGGAGTCCCTCTGGTGCCATGGAGGGTCTGAGAGTGGCTCCAGAGTTTTCTCGTTGATTGCTTTGTCCCTGTCGTTGAGGGCTGTGATGCTCTCATCTGTCTGAAGCCTTTAGTTCCTACTGTGCTCAGGACAGGAGCTCACTATACAGCAGAGGAAGAAACCCTCCTTCTTGCTGGTTGTGTCACCTTCATTCATACCGAGTGCTGTAGACACATTTGGGAGGACCAGCAAATGGGTATCACCATTCCCAGATGAGAGTCTTAATTTTGACAGTGATACGTGAGTTTCTCTCACTCTGAACTACAAAAAAGACTTAATTAAAGTGAAAGTATGGTAAAAATATTTAGTTATAGTAGAAATATTTGCTTAGAAGTAAGCAGAACAGCACCAACAGGAGAAGAGCATACTGCATATATCCCCTGAATATTATAGACCATGGAAATTAGGGTCATGACTGGCAAAGGTTCAGTTCTTTCAGGCAGAGAAATATAGTTAATATTAATTCTGGATCTGAATTAGAGGTAAGGCATGCCTGGGTTTAGTTGAAAACCAGAACCCTGCCATAGTGCTGCCTCCCAGTGTGCCAAAAGAAGGTATCAAAAATACTCCTTCCCTCGATGGGAGAAGGATGGAATGGGGCACAGGGCCGTGTGTGTTAATGAAACTCCAGCTGTGAACTGACAGCTGAAGAAACAACATGGAGACTAGAAATAATCTATAATGATGATATCGTCAGTTGCCTCGTAACTTTCCAATTACAGTCTTTTTATATTTTCATACCTGGATCTTCTGGAATTAAGATTTGAGACACTTTACATCACCTACAAAATGAAGTTAACTCTGTCAGTAAAGAACTGAGGTTTAGTCAATTCTGTTCGTGTGAGCCAGATTTTAGAGGTGCAACATCTACTTGAACTAAATTTGCCACCGTCTGAATTTCACTTTTGAGTACAACTGGCACACAGGTGTTTTATAAAGCAGTTTTTCAGTATGTCTATGAAATAAGAGGAAAACTATGCCTGTGTGATACCCCTGCTTTGAAATATTTGCATGTGCCAATGCTGAACTCTCCTTCATTTTGGTAGTGGTAGAGATAGTACTGAAAACAGGGAACTTCTTTGTTTTGACGTAAAGATAGACACTGCAATTCAGCATTGCAACACACAGCTGGCTGAGCAGCCCTTAAGAAAGCTCCAGAATGTTACTTAGTGGGACCAGGGGCTGGCAAGCCAGAATTTGTTCTTGTTTCCATGAGGGTGTGAGGAAGGGTTTAATCTTTCTCCAGCATCTCCTTTCATGGGTATATGCTTTATATAAAAAAATTTTAAGTTATTTTATTACAAGAGTTCTTCTCAGTCAGACCCTAATTCTACAGTTGTTCGAAAAAATGACGAATACTCTGTAGGTTTCACAGGTGTGATTTGTCCTACTCTTCTTTAACAGCTCACTGTGCTGTGGGTGTTGCTGTTGATTTTGTAGCATCCCTTGTTAAGAGGCCTTCCTGGCCATCCCAAAGTAGCACTGGGCTCCAGCATCTGGGCCATGTTACAGCTAAAAATTTGGAGTAAAGAACCCTTTCCTCTTCAGAACAAGAGTCTAGGTAGTGATGTTGCAGGTAATGATTGTAGGCAGGCAAAGAGCAAATAACTTAATTGTTGTAATGTTTGACCAATTTCCAGCAGTCATCCTCAGAATTTCCAGGTATCTGTCTTGGTAGTGTCCAGGTAGCATAATGAATGAGTGTAAGAAACTTATTGCTTTGTTATTTAATCATTAAACCTCTGCTTCTAGTTAATTATTCCAGCATATGGGTGATGTTCGTAAAGTGATGAGGATTCATACCCATTGCTACTTTTTACATGGTGTTTTTCAGGGTCCCATGTGAGATGACCTTTAAGGAAGTAGTTCTTGAACTGGATACTTGAATTTAGCTTGTGTTTCACTCCGTGTTACATAAATGGGACAGGCAAGGGGCTTCCAACAGTCTTCAAAGAATTCATAATGCTTGAAAGGACCCTTACTTGAGCTTCATACCAAATTGTAATAAGAATCAGAAAAATATTACTGGAATTGGGAGAAATTTGAATAGACACTTTCTTTTTTTCCCTTAAAGAACAACAGACTTCATGTAGTTCCTTAGTTTTTATTGGGAGTTTAAAATGTTTGACTGATGATGTCTCCAGACTTTATGTTGATATTCTTTTCTGAAACTTTTAGAAAACAGAAAGCCATGTGTTTATGAGATTGCACTAACTGCAGAATGTCTAACATAAACTGCATTGTGTAATCTTCTATACAATACTGTGTCTCTGAAGGCAAGGTCACACAATTAAAAGATTGTATTTTCCTGTATTTGCAGTACTTAGGAGCTGAATTACTTGTTATATAAGTTACTGCTTGTGATTTTTTTCTCTATATTTGTTCAGTCTAACTATATTTTAAGTCCACACTACTTGAGTGCTGACAAACATTAAAGTCCAGAATTACTGAGATGTTCAGCCATTCCCTTCACAATTTGTAGCAAACTTTTCCCTTAGTTTTCCTCCTGCAGCCTCAGGTACAATTCTTGCTGAGCCAAACTTAGTGCCACTGCAACAATGACTCTCAGGCTGCCCAGGTCATCCTGCTCCAGGAAAGCAAATAATACATGATTAAGTTTTGGTTTTTTTTAACTTTAGCACATACTAAAAATCCTAAATAAGTGATTCCTTCTAAGTGCTCAGCTTTTATCAAGCAGTTCCCCAAAAGCAGATGGTAAAGAAGACAAGCAGGATGCTCATTTGCTTTAATGTTGGAGGAATCAAAAGTGTTAATGTGTTCTATAAGCATTATATTTACCTGTGATTCTATCTGCTCTAGAGTTTAGTAAATTATTTCAGTAAGCCAAGTGCAAGATACAGGAAAAAACCCTAGTTTGAAAATTAAAATAATTACATTCAGTAGTGCAAGACTGATTGATGAATAGGGCAGCCTAAACTGGAAGCAGAAACAATAATGTGGATAGTTTCTTGAATTCCTGTCATTAGGAATTTAGTGCCTTAGCTCAGAGTAATGACATTCTTCCTGGTTACTTTCAAATAACCAGCTGACAAACAAAGGAGTGGCTGAATCTTTTCAGTATCATTCTGATGTTTAAAAATAATACTGAGTTTCAGAGTTTGTGTTTATTAAACATACTGCTTCCTCACGGAAACTGAACATTTTTAGAATCTGTGATACAATTTTAAGAACAAAAAAACTCCTCCAGTAAATAAGCTTTTCCTAGGACAGATGAGGCCAGGTGGTTCAGAGCTGGATCTGAGCTCCCACGGGCTGACTGCACAGTAGTCAGAGAGTTTTTTATCACTTCTCTGGGCTTTTCCTTGCCTCACTTTCTTTATATTGACATGCATAGAGACACAGACAGAAGTAGTTCTGAAGCATTAATGTGGTTTGTTAGATTTCTTTGTTTTAAACCAAATAACTAAGGTGTCTAAAATCTGGAAGTTCAGAAGTTTGGGTTCAACTGACAGCAGTGCTGCTTAGTCAACTGCACAGCAGTCATTGTCTCTGTTCCTTTTTTCTCTGTAGTTCACAAAATTGCAGGCAGACTTGGTATTCTTTTTAACTTTATTTTTTTTTATTTTCCTATCTTCAACCTCAGTGTTTTTTTTCTGTTATGCCAGACAGAAATACCTCTAGGTTTTGTATGTTTTAATGCACATAAACCATCTTAAGAAGTGATCTGAGAATTTATTTCATTTTGATCATAGTAAAAAATTGCTGATAAAGTGGCTCTTTGACCTTCAAGGCCATCCTCAGTGACCTGGTAGTCTGCAAAACTATACTAGCCAGTAAAGGTTACCAGCTCCCTGTAACTATATGGTTGGAAGGTTGTCCACAAGAGAACACATGTAGTGACAATGGCATGTTGTTTGAGAAAAATTGCTGTGCTATACTGGCATCCTGGTTTCTGAGGTAACTGCAGCAAGAGGTGACTCCACATAACTGAAAACAAACCTTTCTCTGTTCTTGTTAGCTCCATCTCTCTGCTGTGAAACTGGCAGAGTTGCATAGTGATCTAAAAATACAAGAAAAGGATGAACTAAGCTGGAAAAAACTGAAGGCTGAAGGGCTAGATGAGGATGGAGAGAAAGAAGCCAAACTCAGACGCAACTTAAATGGTAAGGAATAAATTTTGAATCAGATACACACATTGTTAGACACCTGTGTTTGTGTTTGAACCATTAAATAACAGCTTGTCTGTCTGGACACTGAGCACACACATGATCTTTGGAGGTCAGTAAAGAGCTGCAGGAGGTTAGCAGATCCTTTGGTCCTGGGACCTCTGTGTCTTAAACTGTTAGTTTTTCCTCCATGAGCTGCAAAATTCAGCTCTGCAAGTTAATCTCTCATCTTCCTTACATCCATAGTTTGTTCTCATGTTTCTGTATCTTCTATTCCTTTGCAGTCATTATGACTAAATATGGAATGAATGGAAAGAAAGACTCTCAACTAGTTGATACCAACTATATTAAAGATGGTACAGAGAGTGACACACTAGATGATCCAAGATTGGAAAAATTATGGAGCAAGGTAAGTAAGGTTTCCCAGAACTGGAGTGTAGGAAATCACTGTTTCTTCACTGAACTGTTGGCTGTGTCTTCTGAGAGTCCCCAGACTTGGAAGTGAATAGCTTTACTACTCTTCTGTTAAGTACTGGCCAAGCTGCTGTGCTCTGTAGCTCACATCTTTGTGCCCCGAGGGTACCCCATCTGCATCCACATCATCCAAGTGCAGCAGGTTGTCTTTGCCAAATAAAACACCCACATCAGTCTGCAGGAAGGAAAGAGCCTGGGTGCAGTGAGCTCAAAGGGAGCATGTCGCTCAAACTTCACTGAACTCATGATTTCCCTTAGTGTGACCATCACACTGATTGGTAGTATATCTGTGGTGTTTTTTCCCAGTTGTCTTGTTGTTGTTTATGGGCTTTTTAAAAAAGATGCAAATAGAACCATTTCGTAGACTGTTTAAAAGTGAAATATATGGAGGGAGAGATTTTAAATAAAGACTTTCCTAATTACTATTCAAGTGAAAATTTCCAGGATTTGCATTCATGCATAAAAAGTAGAAGGTGTACTGTCAGTTTGGGCAGTTAAAACTAGCAAAGTCATAATCTTCAGAAATTAAATAACTCAGGTTTTAAGAGGCAAGTAGTCAGGTAAAACAAAGAATTCTCACACCAGTCTAGTGCAATGGTGTAAAGCAGAGAAAAAGATTTGCTGGTTTTGAAATGTTACTGTAACTAGATAGAGCTTTGGCAAGAGACATAATGTTGTATGGTTTGGGGAACAGTAAAGTGAAAGACAGAAATATTCCCTAAACACGAGAAGGGCTTGGGGCTGAATACGTATCAAAAACATTCGATTTTGATCCTGCATTGCAGCAAGTCACCAGATTTGTGGGTAGTGCCCCAGCTGTTTCAGGAGTGCTTCCCTAATTGTTACAAGTTATAGAGCAAGTGTACAGTAGTGATAGACATAAAGACTTTGTTTAATATCAGGCTGGATCTCTTGTGTAAACTATTCCTTACAGTTTTATATGGAGCTCCACAGACCTTATTTTTGTATTATATTGTTTCCCATGGAATAGAAATGTCAGACACTTTTCACTGGGTAGTCCATAGCAAGTCTGACTTTAGAAGTCTTAAGCAAACTTTCTTTTGACATAATTAAAGCCACCTTATCCATCAATGTCTAAATCCTAACCTCATACTAATATTAAGAGAATTAAAAAAGAGATCTAAGGAAAAGCTGCACTTAATAATTTTCTAGATGGGGTAGGAAGTGGGAAGACATTTTGGCAGTTGAATGCACTTAAAAGCACTTGGCCTGGAAAATATAGTCAGCTCATGTTTCTTACAGGCCAAGACCTCTGGGAAGTTCTCTGATGAGGAGCTGGATAAGCTTTGGCGAGAATTTAAGCACCACAAAGAAAAGATTCATGAATACAATATTCTGTTGGAGACCGTGAGCAGAACAGAAGGTACTTGAACATTTCTCTGATGTTTCTACATCAATACAACTCTCCTCTCTGCCCATTGTTTCCATCGTTCTCAAGTTTCTCTGAAACTCCTGACATTTCTGTCAGAACTGCTTGCAGATGCTGACATTTTCAGACACTTACTGAGTTTAGTTCTGCAGTGGCTGCCAAAAGTCTTGCCAGCTAATGAGAATGTTGCCATTTCAGTTTTCTGATTCTGCCTGCATTTCAAGCAGGGAAGATGCCATCAGATTAACAATGATGGCCGTGATAGTTTACTGGAACTTACACAGCGAGCATAGATCCACAGCTGCAAAATGTGGTTTTAAAGTCTGCAGAACATGCATGTTTTATCTCACCAGCTGGGAGCCCAAGAGGATACACTCAAATATCTTGGGCACTGAGCCTGAGGTGTATTAGAGCATCAAGGATCTGAATCCAGCTTGCTGTACTAATCTGAGCTAAAACTCTGAGAACAAAAGATTTCTAAAGCTGATAGTTTGATATTTGCGTTGTATAGTCCAAGCTGGAAGCTTCTGAAAGTCATTTTACTGTCAGATGTTCTCATTTGTCCAGGGGAGAAAGCATGAGACTCATCAACCATCCCTATCCCATTTCCTTATCATCTTTTATTCACCTCCGATTTGGTGGATTTCTGGAGCTTTTGACCTATAAAGATTTGGCCCACAATCAATAACACAGTCTTCTTCAACAGATATCCACAAAAATGTTATTAATCCATCTGAAGAGAATCTGGTGAAAGAGGAAATCTTGCACAACAAGCACAGAGAACTCAAAGAGAAGTTAAGAAGCATCAATCAGGGGTTTGAGCGTTTGCGTAAAGTCAGTCATCAAGGATATGACACAACCAGTGGTATGATACAGTGGCCTTTGTGCTTATTTGGGATTAATTTCATTTTAAAAAAAATAAAAATCAGTGGGCAAGTAGTAAGATGTAGTCACAGTACAGAGTGTACCACAGTGAGCTGAAGAGACACAGCCAGCCTGTTTATTTAGAACCCAACACTAGAAGCCTAATGAAAGGATAGGGACAGTGTGTTGAGAGGGTAGTTCTGTCTTCCATGCCCACATGAGAAGGGATATTACACCTTCAGCCCCAGGAGGGCAAGTAAATGAGACAACTTGCAAGGCAAACAATGCCATTATTTAGTTCCTAGAGGAACTTTCACTTTTAAAAACCTACTTGATACTGCAGGACTGTAGTTTCATCCAGTATTTGGATTTTTTTCCCTTTTCATCTGAATAGATCTATTAGTAATGCAGTGTTTAATATCTCTGTATGTATGTGTATGAGGAAGCATGTTCATAGAATTGGGCATTAAAGCACTGTGTCCAGATTTTCATTTAATGGTATGTGTTTGTTTAGAATTTGAAGAACCAAGAGTGATTGATTTGTGGGACATGGCCAAATCAGCCAATTTCACTGAGAAAGAACTTGAATCTTTTCGGGTAAGTAGAATTCCTGTGAGATCTCTTATGCAAAGATGTTTTCCCACTCAATGTTACTCTGATTGCAGCCACTTCTGTGTTGCTGTCCAGACACCATAAAAACAAAATAAAAATTCTAAATCCTGTCAAAACACGTCTTTGAAAGATTGAGACCTGCTTCTTTATTTCCAATGCACCAGATTTACCCCTCTTACCCAATGTCTTAATTACTTCTTTGGGAAGCAATGTAATCCATATAAGTAGCAATTTCCCTCCCATGCCTGCCTCTTTCACTGTTAACTTCCTGTGCTGGAGCTGTATTGAACTAACCCAAAACTCCTGTGATAAATACTTCTTTTCAAGGGAATATAATATAGAAGTTAATTCCTGTGCTATTTGTACTGGTTTTATTCAATTCAAGTTGCAATGAGAAGGTGTTTGATTATCTTTTCATCTGACTCTGCCTGTTTAACAGAGGATGGATTTTGTTTGATAGCCTGAAGAAGTAACTCTTTAGGGCTTCTTCATGGATCTGCATGTACAAAAGATGTTATCTTACAGCCCACCTAGGGACACTTTGAGCTTCTTTTCCAGTCAAGGTAATGAGAGGGTTTTAGCTGCCTGGGACAGGGATTGAAATCTGTCTTTCTTAGATATCAAAGATCCATCTTTATTTATTTTAACTGACATACAACCCAATTCTCTTATGAAGCAAATGCTTTAGTTTCACTGATTTCAGTGCCCCTGCTTCTAAGAATGTCAGAGGAAAGGTGCTGAAGTCTGCAACAAGGCTTCTGCTGGCCTCAGTGGCACATTTTGGTCAGGACTGTACAACTGCATGAAAGGTGAATTTGGCCACCTTATCTGCTACAGCCAAAAAGAAAGAAACAATTTCATAAGCAAGAACAAATGTCTGCTTATTAATTTTACTGTTTTAGTAGAAATCTTTTCATGCAGACTCGTGTCACCAGACCAAACCTGTTTTGTTTGTTACTGTGATTTTTGGGACATCTTAATAAAAGTAGGACAGAAAGAATCACAGTGAAACATCTGCAGCTAAAATGATTTATCAGAGCATAAAACCCCAAACTAAGGTCCTGAATTTCCGCCAGGGGAAATTTAAGTTGGAGATCAGAAAAAAATTCTTCACAGAGAGAGTAATCAGGCATTGGAATGGGCTG
>JAWWLZ010000139.1:64150107-64167779 GCA_035041345.1 Poliocrania exsul
GACTGGAGTTGGACCAAGGGTTGGACTTGATGATCTCGAAGGTCTTTTCCAACCCAATCGATTCTATGATTCTATGAATGGAGTATGTAAAGCATACTGGAATGTTCTACAGCAAAAGAAAACCATTTTCTTGCCAGAAATATTGAAAACAAAACCTTTAAAAATTTAAAAAGGACTATTAGGATGATGGATTTTAATCTTTTTTCCTGTTGTCTTGAAATGAGAGAAATATTGTCAGCCACCAGGACTGAAATGCACCAGTGACCAAAATGAAGCAGAGCTCTGTCAAACAGGGATTTCACTGCAGGGGTTGAGTGTTTCTAGATGTAATGCAGAGAACTGATGCTGTAAGTGGCATAATATCTTGAACTGTTCATATCCTCTTCACAGAGGACACATCCTAAGACACAGAGAAACCAAATCTGTGCCTTGAATTAGCAAACCAAGAACATGCTTTGCTGGGTGGAGACATTCCTCACTCTTTGATCCCACTTTAACCAGGCTATCTGAGGACTGTCTCTGATACATCACTGAGCAACACAGTCTTGCCACTCTCTTTGGGGAAAATTAAGACTGTTTTTTTGTTTTTTAACAAATTCACCCTATTTCAGATTTATCATGGCAAACTGTAAACCCAAAAAATATTTAAGTCTGAGGAGAAAATAGCAGATCCAGGACCTGATTTTGAAAAGAGGCATCTTTTAAAAATTGTCTCTTTCCCCCCTGTCCACTGTTCTTATACAAAAATTTTGATTTAGTGTTCACTGCTCTCATCTCCGAACACCTCACAGCCATCCACAGTCTCCTTTTGAGGACTGCAGTGGGTCACTTTCAGCATCTGCTTTCAAAATCAGGTGTCTGGGTGGTGATGATAATGGACTGTCCAGATATTCTTAAGTGGGAAACTGAAAAAGCTTTCTGTGCTTGACTTAGTATAATATCATTAGGAACATCCTGGCAAGAAAAGTGAAAGCAAGCCTTGGAAACAAAACTCTGTGAAGCTTTGTGTATTTGTTTTCTTAGGAGGAGCTGAAACATTTTGAAGCAAAAATTGAAAAACACCATCATTATCAGAAACAATTAGAGATTTCACACCAGAAACTGAAGCATGTAGAGGGAACTGGAGATAAGGAGCATCTGAACAGAAACAAAGAGAAATACGCCATGCTGGAAGAAAAGACAAAAGAACTAGGATATAAGGTCTGTATAAATCCAGTGTATGTACATGTTGAAGGTTTAACTCAGCAGTAGAAGGTAAGTAGATTATCCAGTGCTGATTTTGCATGCAAGCTGAATGACTTCCAGAAGGGGAGTTCAAGGCACATCTGTTCTCATGTTTAGTACAGAATACCCATAGTTTTTTTTATAGATCTAATTCTAAAAGGCCTGACATCTCCCTGCTCTCTGCTCTCCCTGTTGTCACATATACTGATAACAAAATCTGACTATATTAATTATATTGATAATTTATTGTCTTACTAAAATTCTTTCCATGTGTTCTGTTTTCCTGGTAGGTAAAGAAGCACTTGCAAGACTTATCCAGCAGAATCTCTCAAGGTCTTCAACACAATGAATTATAAAAATGTGTTCTACTTCATGGGATCAATTATTAACACTAAACAGAAAATGTGATTTTTTTGAACAGGACTGACTAAGGAGTCCCTCTGAATAGTAAGGATTGAACAGATTTCCTGCAGATGTCCTGCAAGAATTTTTTTTTGTCTACTTAATTACCGGTTTTGTATTTGCACTATAAAATTTCATGATTAGATTATATATTCAACTTGCACATCTTGAATCATATAAATCTTACATCTGAATCGAGTGGCAGCTTTTGAAATAATCAGTCATGCCAAAAGGAAAAATACGTGAATTCTCAAAGGATTTCTGCCAGTAAAAAAATATTAATCTTACAGTCAGGTGAGGTATTCTTATCAATGAAGGCAAACACTGAGGTACAAGGAGTTAAAACAGAGGCCGGGAAAGTCTTTCTTTCAGTGCTTGGCCTATTGCATTTCCTGCTTAAGGTAACAAAAGTATTTCTACTGACTTTGAGCAATGGCTCAGAGCTGCACTGTGTATGAGTCTTCCATGTGACAGGGGGAGCAGGAGTAAGGAGGGAACAAGTACTGAGGTCAGTTCACACAGTTTAGTTATTGACTAACACATCTGAAGTTACTGAGTATTTGTGTACAATTACCTTGTTCATGGTTGCTTGGTTTTGTTAGACTTAGTCATTAAAAAAATCAGAACAAGATACTGGTGAGGCTTTTTTTCTCTCTCTTTCATATAGTGAGAAGTAACCAGACCTGGTTTTTGAGCATGCTGCTTGTTCTGTAATGTTCATTCACACATTAGTTTTTAAGAGAGGAGGGGTAGTTTTGCAACACAAGAATGTATTTCTATATGTTCTGAATAGGCAGAAGGCTCTCTAAAGCAGCTTCTCTGTGAGCACATATTCCAGTGCAATCTCCAGTAAAGATTATTACTGCTTTTCCTTTCAAGACCAGATCTTTCTGGTCAGAACTTTGGCAAATATCAGATATCTGGGTTGGAATTGTCTGTAATAACAATACTGACCCTTTATTTCAAGTGAAACTCTTCAGGAATAAGGCTAAGACCAAGGTCCAGTGTAGTTAAACTAGTACAGCTGCTTGGTTAAGGAGCATTTTCACTCGCTCATGGCAGGGCTGTCAGGTGCTACATGAGGAAGTTGAGCCTTGCTCTGCCTACCTCTTCCCTGGGAAACATTGAAGGGTTCCACTAAATCAGAATAAGCCACTTGTTCTGAGTCCATCATGGGTTGAAAGTAGCAGGATTCTGTACATAAGAATTATTTTGTCATGTGTAGGTGATCTGAACCAAAGCTGTGATAGCATTCTTACTTGGAGATTCTGAATTTCTTTGAAGCAATAAGCTTTTTTTTACTTTTTAATTTAATGTAAACTAAAAGAATATTCAAGAGAATCATTGTCCATCACAATAACAGGAGACAATTAATATCAGTCTCCTTAGAGATGGTTCAGTTCATGTAGTTTATGGTATACATCCACCTTTGATTGGTAAGTTAAAAAAAGTAAGCCAGAAAATGACTGCAATCCATTTATGAGAAAAATGGTTTGGGTTTTTTTCTACATGGTGCACACTATTTCTTACCCAGATGATCACTTTAAGGGCTTCTGTAGCAAAGCACTAGCTGTATTACATTACAGGTTTGTCTTCATCAATTCTCTGAGAATGCAGAACAGAAATGTTTTCTATACTATGTTGGAAAGTGCAGACTTCGCTATGTCCTTTGGTTTTCCCTGTGGCAGAGTACTAAAGAACTAAATCTGTGTGCCACAGGTCAGTTTGATGGTTGTAGCTTGGATCTGGAGAGGCCCCCAGCACTGGCCCCTGGGTGAAGAATTTGGACACATGCACTAAATACACCCGCAGAAGAGAAGAGCTAAACAAAGCTCTGAGCCACTTCTGCTCAGCAATCCTTGCTGTGTTGTACAGGAGTGGGAAAGCTTTTCCTGAGCATGTTCAGACACTGCTGCTGAGGGAGATGTGTTGCACACGGGAAAGCAACGTGAGTGTCTCTGCCTACACTACAGGCAGGCAGAGTAGCTGTATGCTCCGCACAAGAGGGCGGCACAGAAAGCTGGGTTTCATCTTCGGCATGTACCTGAAATAGAATATGCTTATTGAAGAATTTTTGAAGAAGTTTGGAACAGTGCAAGGTGCTGGCTTCACGGAACAAAGAACCAGGGTCTGATCAGTTGTTGAGCAAGCATAGAGCTGCTGTTTCAGTGCAGGCTTTAAAGAGAGGGGATGGTTGAAACAGGCAGTGGTGGCTATGCCATGTTTTTATCCACCACACCGTGACAGTAATTGGTCTCAAAGGCCAGGTAGGCTCCAGCAGAGAGAATGCTTGCCAAGCACTGCAAAGTACAAGATGCTGGCAAAATATTTACATGTCACAGTAATTTAAAGTTGGAAACGAGTCACAGATCAGCAGCAAAGGTTGGAGATGGGCAGCACAGGCACTTGCTCTGGTTATTGAAGGTAACTGTTAATGAGTCATCAGGCCCAAAGACTCTTCACACAAACCAGAGGAGGAAAAGAATGAAAAGGTCATTGATCTGCCTGCATCCAACTGTCCCCTGAATAATCTGGCTGAGTTAGAGTCTACACCTGCATAGGAATAGTCTCCATTCCTTTCAAGGCTCCTTGAGGCTTTCCCTGCTTTTAGGACAGACTAGTGAATAGGCTAGTGAAGTGTCTGATTTCACTCGTTTCTATGATCTGCACCTCCCACATATCAATGTATGTATAAATCAGTTAATTATTGCAGTTTTTACGCTTCCAAAGACAATCTGGCCAAAATATCAAGAGTGGATAGTGTTTGAGACATTAAAAAGTAACTTGAGTCATCACTTTTGCATTTCTGTAAAAAATGCAGGAAAAAAGGTATGAATGAAGTACACATATAGACCTATACCTCGTGAGAGATCATAGGTGAGACTACCTGAAGAGGCATCTGAAAAGGAAAGAGCTAACAGCTTTTAAACAGTGGTTGAAAACCTTCTCTTCCTTAATAGGTATTTTATCTGATTGTTTTGTAGTTATTCAGATTACCAAG
Source organism: Poliocrania exsul (assembly GCA_035041345.1). NCBI lineage: Eukaryota > Metazoa > Chordata > Aves > Passeriformes > Thamnophilidae > Poliocrania > Poliocrania exsul. The sequence continues at coordinate 64,154,735 of JAWWLZ010000139.1, forward strand.
TTTTCCAAACTACTCTGAGAAACAATTTGAAATACAAAAGTGGGACCAGAAGAAAGTGGAAAGAACTGCATTTGCTAGGGAAAAAAAAACCCAAAACATTTAATATTTTATACAGCCAGTCAAATTCTGCCCTGGAAAAGAACCTCAATTTAAGTCAACATGTCAGTGACTATAAGTAGGGCAGATTTTATTTGTTAAAAGAGATTGGAGGCGGAAATGAGAGGGAAATAAATACAAAATTCATTAAAAATAACCAAGTCTTTCTTAAAATACACACATCCTACATGTTTGTACGACATCTAAGATGGCATCATTCTACCAAGACAAGAACAGTACTACAGCAGATGTATTTCTGCAATGTTTTCCCTTCTTCCCTCCCAAGGAATCCTGATGCCTGATTGCTCCAGCAATAGCAAAAGTATTTAAATTCACCAAGTAGAGATCGTTTACATTTTGTAAGCGAGGTGCTATGTGCCTTTTCAGATCTAGTTCTTGCAGGTAGAGATCTTGGTGCGCAGGAGCTGGTGGAAGCAGGATCCTTGGCTGGGCTCTCCTTCTGCGTGCTATGTGTCCAGCTCTCTCTGTGGGGTTCCCTCAAGCCAGGTTTAAGAGAGGTTTTGCCAAGAAGGTGATAGAAAGCAAGAGACAGAAACCAGAACATGATTGGCTCAACTGCTGATCTTGACTGAGCTTTTAGCAGGACCTCAGAAGGGCTTCAAGCCCTGTCAGGGAAGCAGTTCAAGGACAGGAGGCACATCTCAGTGTGTGCTGCCCACATCCCAGTTCACAGGGTCTGCAGCTCCACTTCAGCAGCCATCTCACCCCACTTGACCTTAAAGGGAGCTGGAGGGGCCCTAACGTCATATTTTCAGTTCTGCCATTTATTCTACATGTGAGTTCAGGTGAACTACTGCAGTTAGTTACACCCCATGAAGGAATGTAGATCTCCAGCCAGGATCCAGCATGCCTCAGTGCCCAGAACCAGAGCATCACATGGAGAGCCAGGCTGCTGAGAGCTCCTCTGCAGGCCCTAACCCAGGGTCACCTGTCAAAAGTCCAAGCAGAGTGTTTAGCTCAGGACTAACCTGGACACAGGTAAAGCACCGTTGACATGCTTCATTCCAAACATCCTCATCAGCCACAGACCTTACCTGTCATTTGGCACCTCTTCAGAGGTTTCAGGCTGTTTTTTCTTTTTAAAAGGTACCATTTAACATACAAAAAATTTACCAGTAAGTAGCAAACAGGCAGTTCTAAAGCAGTTTTTAAATACATTTTTTCTTTCCATAGTATTTAATCAGAATAGAAGAAATAAAGTAATTAATAAATAGAATAGACTGTTGCTTTCAATACAGACCTACCGTTGTAACTGAGAATGGTGTGCTGCGTTTTCTGTTTTGTATTATATTATCTAACAAACTGCATCTAAATACCAAAATGAACATTTCCAAATACAACACACAGTTAACATGAATTTCAGGCTATTCACATAGCACCTATTGGCAAGCAGGATGTTAACCTATAGAAAAAAAAAGACTATGGATTTCTTTTACAAGTATCCAGAGGCATAAAATGGAAGCATTCATAAAATCTGTCCTGTAGAGCCAAAATAAATTCATAAACTTTCCTCCACAGTAAATATTTCAGGTACAGCAATGATTGCAACCCAAATGCTTTTATCAATAGCCCTTAATGCACTTTCATATCCAAATCTTCAAGTATATTATCCTACTGCTCAACAGAATAGCATCTCCTAAATCAAAAAGAAAACAGTACACAGGCATTAATGTTTAACATGTGAACTTTGTTCCTCCATTGATGCATTAATTTATGAGAAAGCTGCATACATCCATTTTAATAAAACTCACATTTCAGTCTCAAAGGTTGCCTGTCAATAACTAGTCTACTGTAACTTTAACCTGGTTATTTCTATAGGCAAAGTGAGTGTTGAATCGCTTTGAATAAGCCTCCTGCTAAAATAAAATGCTACTTAATGTTCTGCAGTTGTAATTTTCCAGGCAATTTGAAGTGAGAAGGGAGCTACACTATTTTAAGAATAAACACACTGAGAACTAGAAACCTGCATATGAGAAACAGTAATTTGCAATGCCTGGAATTGGATCCATTAGTCCAACTGCAAAATTCAAATCTCAGTTTCTAATTCAAGAAGACATCTGAACCAAAACCATTAACTAAATAGCCCTTCAATGTGGAAAGAGTCCATTTTCCAAACAATTCAGATCCAAGTTCTGTGACTCAAGTTTACGATTCCAAATACACCGAGTTACAGTGTAAAGAGTCTTCATTTATACAGTTTGTGGGGCCATTGATCACTGCACTTTTTCCATTTTGAAGTTGAAGGAAACAGAAGAGGAGGAAGAACTATGTGCAAAAAGTGACATCTCTGAAAGATGAGCCTGCCAGGGCAAGAGCTTAGGAACCAGGGGATACTGCTCATTTTGGTTCAAAAGCAGACTGCTGGTACTGGGAAATGCAGCAAGTTTCTCCCTGGTTTTGTTAGGAATTTTTCATATTCTACCTTCTTCCTGACCTGTACTGAACTGACACCGATTTTTACACAAAACCCAGATTCGAACAATCTGAACACCTTCCACACTGGTAACTGCAGCCTGGAAGACTCCAGGTACCCTTCTCCAAGCCCTTCTTGGAGCAGCTAATAACCATGGTCTGGGATGCTGTGTCTTAGACAATGTTAGCATTAGATTCAGTTTGCTGGTGTCACTAAACCATTACCACTGATCTATTGTTTGAGGTCTTGTACAAACTGACCCTCGTACTTTGCAGAGCTGCAAAATGAGGTTTTTATTTATGATTTGTTATTAATTCAGAATAAGAACACAATTTCCCAGAGGTGTTTTTAGGAATTGTTTTCCTTCTCATTTTAATACCATATGTATGAACAGCTGTACTAGATGTTTTGAAAGAAAAAACCAGACTTAATGTAACCAACTAGGACAGTCAGAAGTCCAAATCAAAGTACTGCCACAGTATATATTTGTGATTACAGAAGAAACAGGAGTGAGCATGTTTAGCTAGTAAAATACAGTGCGAATAAACTTGAATTGTCTTCAGCTCCTTCAAACTAAGGAACAGAACAACTCACCCAGTTCAGTTCTGACTACTTACAGCAAAGGTTGAAGGTTCCCATCACGGTCTAAACTGAAGATGTGGCCAGATGCAGGCTGTAACTTGCACCTTGACAGTTCCCCAACTAGAGGGACAGCAATGAGACAGTCTAACAATGTTAAATGTTGCCACTGTAAAGGAGGGCTTGGCCAGTGGGAGACATGCTGAAGAGCATTTACTATCTGCAAATTCCAAAGCAGCACACCTGGGGCTTCAAGTCCAGTCATCACAGGAAATGCATTCTCCCAGGTATCTCTTATAGTCACTAGGATCTTGCATTCACTGTAAAATGCAGAGACATCAAAAGTTCTTCTAAGACCAGTTCCTGGGCTTTCAGTAGACCTGATCCATCTCTATGGAATGTCCCAGCTGCTGGAAATGACACTGCTGTAGCTGAACCCTGAATTAGGAGCACCTTCATACCAGGTTACAGTGCTGTTTCATAGCATGGCCCAGCTTTCACCATCCTTCATCCAACATATATACTATGCTTTCACATACTTTCTACAGAGGAGAAAAAAACAGACACGGAGGATAATTCTGTGCAAGGTTTAGACCATGTATACAGCACAGATCAAAACCACTTGCATGACGTGACACCAGGATAATGAGGCACACGCTGTCGTACATGGAGCATAGCAGTCTGCCTCCTTAGAGTGGACTCCAGGTTTTAACCATACTGATGTTTCACTCCATCCCTGGTGGAGACAGGAACACCTTCTGTGTGACCAAGGATACAGCCTCAACCTCAGCCTCTTTCAGGAAACCCCTTCCTTGCAATACCCACACATTGTACAAGGCTAACTATCCAGCTGGCAGATCTCCAGCACTGGCCCAAACTGCATTTTACAGACATGTACACTTTTCTGGTGCTGCCCTTCTGTCAGTGCAATAGCTGGCAAAGGACAGCTGCTACTTTCCAGCTTTGTGCTGACACCTACTTCATCAAATTCCCAGTAAGGCTTTTGCTGTGTTTCCCAATTTGTGCCCAGTAGTGCTGGTTGTTGGTAGTAAAAGGATAAATTGTTACAGCAGCCAAAGGCAGGCCATGAGGTACATTCTTCAAATGTGGCAGAATCATGGGGGGTGATGCATCTGAGCAATTCATTACATAATAAAACTCGTATCCAAAGGTAAGGTTCCTTTGTGAACATACAACCTGCTCTATTTTCTGTATATGATATGAACTATCCATAAATTGCCAGCTCAGCCCACACATTAGTAAAATTTAACTTATGCAATAGCAGATGCTAGGGATTTATTTATTTATTTTTCTTTTTAAGGATTTCACAACAGTATAATGTAATGTAGAGACAAATTACTGTCATGCTAAATCTGCTTTCTGACCCCACCCCCCACACTGCACATTCCTCAAATAAGTTGACACGTGTTATTTCAGTAAAATGATGATGTTACATACGCCTCTGTGTACACAGTGGGATAATAAATTATTTCTAGCTGCTCTGATGCAAGCAAACGTTTGAAAGCATGTTAAGTTTTAAACTTCACTCACCCTCAAGTTTTCACTAAACTCAAAGTTTACATGTCACCTGCACTTTCCTAAACCTGATCACTGTCTTATAAAGCTATTTATTTTATCAGAATCCAGGACAAAAAATTGCATGTATTATTCTGTGACTTCTATTTCAGCCTTTCAGAGAAAACTGATAAGCACTTGATCAGTAACCAACTGCTATCACTGTCCTGAGCCTCAGAGTGAGGCTACCCTGAAGCCTCTCAGCTTTAGGATGGGAAGGGCTAGAATAGAATAACAATAGAAATAACAATAGAAATAGAAATAGCAATAATAGAAAGAAATAGAAAATTATATTTCAGGTAGGAGAGAGCAACATCAACCATCTAGGCCCACTGCTTCACCGGTTCAGGGCTGATCAAAAGTTAAAGCATGTTAATAAAGACATTGTCCAAATGCTTCTTAAATATTGACAGGCCTGGGACATTGACCACCTCTCTGGGAAGCCTGTTCCATTGTTTGACCACCCTCTTGGTAAAGAAATGCTTCCTAATGTCCGATCTAAACCTCCACTGGTGCAGCTTTGAACTGTTCCTGCAAATCCCATACTGGATTCCAGGCAGAAGAGTTCAGCACCTGCCTCTCTCCTTCCCCTCCTCAGGAAGCTGTAGAGAGCTACAGGGTTGCCCCTCAGCTCTTTTGCTCCAAACACAAACCCAGTGTCCTCAGCCACCCCTCACAGGACAGCCACCCCTCACAGGACAGCCTCCCAGCCCTTTCACCTGATTTGCTGTTCTCCTCTGGATGCATTCGGGGACCTTCCCTTACTTCTGAAGTTGTGGGGGCCAGTACCACACACAGCACTTGAGATGAGGCTGTACCAACTCGGAATAAAGATCACCTGTTTTGCCCAGCCAGTCATGCTGTGTTTGATGCACCCCAGGATGGGGTTTTCTCTCTGGGCTGCAGGGCTCACACTGAGATGCTGTTGATCAATGCTCCCAGATTCTTCCTGCTCTCCAGCCCCTCCTCTCCCCATTGGTACTTGTGCTGAGTGTTACTCCTTCCTAGGAGCAGAATCTGTCACGTAGATCTGTTAACTTTTACCCTCTTAACCGTAACCCAATGCTCCAACCCACTGAGCCCTCTGCAAGGCCTCTCGTCCCTCAAGAGAGTCAACAGCACCTCTCTGGTGTCATCAGCAAACTTGCTAATAGGACATTCATTCCTGCATCCAGATGGGTGATAAACTTAATCACTAGAACCATCCCTAGGATTGAGCACTGAGGAACACTGGTGGTGACTGCTCACCAAACAGGTCTAGCCCCATTCACTGCAGCCCTTTGAGCTCTGCCCTTCTGCCAGTTCTTCACCAACACACCCGCTCATTCCGCAGTTGAAAAACTTGTCCAGAAGGATGCTATGATGGAATTATAAAAAGCCCTACTAAAATAAAAAAACCTACATCTACCACCTTCCCTTCATCCAGGAGCAGGTGACGTTATTACAGAAGGATGCCAAATTATATGAACCCACGTTTACTGAGCCTGATGAGTGCATTGTTCACTAAATGCCTTTCAATCATACTCAGGATGATCATCTCCATAATCTTTCCAGGGAATTATGTTAGACTAACAGGTCTGTAGTTCCCTGGGTCTTCCCTTATGCCTTTTTTGTGTACTGGAATAACACTGACTAGCTTCCACTCATCAGGGTCCTCCCCAGATGCCCAAGACCTTTGACAGATGATTGAGAAGGGTTCTTCCATAACACTTGCTATCTACTCCAGCACTCTGGGATGAATCCCATCAGGCCCCATGGATTTGAGACCATCCAAGTCATACAGCTGGTCAGGGGAAAGCATAAAATTGAATCCATCAGAACCCATACAATTTTTTTTAAAATGGCACTTAGTACTCACCTGCACTGAAAAGACAATGTTTGCAGACCTGTTCCTTACAAACTTCCTTTTAGTAACTTCTAACTCTCCCATCTTTACTCTGATTTGCTTGTTTTTATTGCTGTATGATTTTAAATTAATATTTCCTTTCAACCTGGATTGCAAAACACTGGTTTTTTGACTAGTCAAATGAGAGCTGAGGATCTTTCCAGAGAAAAGGTGACATAAAAATATAACAGCACTGTCATCTGAAAAAAAATTCATCCTTTTAACAGCAACTCATGAAATTCTGTCTTCCTCCCATGGTCATTTTAGCAAGTATGTATGTTATCCCAGACAAACTAAAAGAGGAACTTACCAAAGAGTGCATGTTTCAGCATCTCACAAAAAATGTAATTACTCATAATTTAAATTCAAGTATAGTTTTCCAAGTGACACTAATTTAAAACTGGTTTGTTTACAGCAGAGAGGAAAATTTTTCAAGGGCATTTGCTAAAAACAACTCTCGGGGCAGATTTTCACAAATATTTACATGCCTAAAGATGCCTACTGGCATTTTTCACAATTAGGTGTCGGAGTGCTATTAAAACCCAGACAACCATTTGCATTGTTGGGCAATTAAATGCCTCCAAATTCCAGCCCTCCATCCTGCATCACCTTACCTTGGAGAAAATCCATCACCCACATATTTGTATATAAAACTGTTCCATAACATCTTATGAACAATGCCACAAACCCCACTGATGTAGTAGTTACATTTGGCACCAACCTACTGAGTAGGTCTATCAGAAGGGAAGAGGCACATGCACACCATACTAATACTTATGCCCAAATGCTGCACTTGCTGAGTGTGTTTTCTTACCACCAAGAGCAATTCTGCCATGTTAAAGTACTTCAAGAACATCCTGGAGAAATATCAGCTTACATCACATGGTTTTGTTCTGTTAATTAATTCCTTGTGCTCCTGGTAAGAACAGGAGGAGATCTGACCCTGATAGAATGCTAAATTAAAAATCATTCTTTTGATCATCAGAAGTTACGAGTTGCGTTTGTCTCCAAAATTGTGGGAGATATTTTGGGTTTTTTTGCAAAGGGCCCTGAATCTGCAACCATCCTATAGTAATCACAGACTATAGTTTAGATCAGTTATTCACAAATTTTATGCAAGGTGTGTGAACAAATCCCCAGCTATGTGGACATTAACAGCAGTACTAGAGTTAACACGAGACACCCATGGAAGCCACATGGTGAGCACAAATCTGCTCAGAGGATTTATGGTTTGATTTCCATTGTCTCCACCTAGTCTTCCAGCTAGTGGAAGTTGAAGGCATATGATTTTACGTATTTAGGAGAAAGGTTTTTCATTTCTGTGTTCTCTTATTGTTCAAAGGGAAAGCTCTAATTTCTCCAACATAAATGTCAGGCCTGTAAGTTGACAGGGAGGTACTACCTGCAAGGTACTACCAAAACAACAACCAACCAGTTTTTAATAGTGACAACAGAATGGTTTGGCCTCCTGCTTCAGCCTCCTATGTACAACTTAGTGCATGAGAATAAGTGAATTTAAAATCTGAGTGAAAGTCATCTATTCTATTTGTCCTATTCGAGCGAGAAAAAAAAAAAAAACAGAGAGAAAAACAGAAGCCCAAAAAGTAAAATATTTCATTTGTGGAAAGCCTTAGAGATAATTGGGCTCACATTAACAAAGGCTATTAAATTTATATACAGCCTTCTAGCCCATCTAGCTAATCCTAGCTGAAGTTACTATGACATACACAAACACATGTGCACAGAGAACCATGTGCATACACAGATTCACAGCCCTGTTCAACCTGAAAAACATATTTTTCAAATTGTGATTCTGATGACCTTTCCTATTGTGTCAAATCCTTACCCATGCTACAAGTCCCAGATTCAAAGCAAACAGTTTTGATCAACATACAGAAAGGCAGCCTCTGTAGACACCCTGGGTAATGTATATTCCTAGTAAACAGATTTTTACAGTAGAAATATTGCAGTTTTGTTATATATTGTCATGGAAAACACTGCATTTCAATGCATGAGGGAAGGTATGTTCATTTCAAATATTAAATGTAAATAGGCACAGAGCAAGAGATTTAACCCTGCAAGTCCTCCACTGGAGGATCCTTGACTGAAGAAGAGTTCAAATAAATAAACCTGGCCCCAAGCAGTCCAGGCCATTTAAGCTGTACTGAGTATGAGTTTACAAAGCAGCTCACTACTGTTCACTTGGCAAATAAGAAAAATCTTTTAAACTTAGAATCTCATAAGAAATATTTCTTTTCCTTTCCCTTCAGAAATACACAAGGTGGATTAACAGAAATGTACATCTGAGCACAGGACAGATGAGAATGGCAATTGTCAACTCTCAAGCACCTTTTTTTTTTATTTGAGAGATTTCTGATATTTTTACATTACTATTGAGGCAACATTCAATTAAATTTTGTAGGTTGAATTCTGCCTCAAAGACAAACACCCACTTCTCATTCTAAGTCACTTAGTGAAACACTCACAGGCACAAAACTTCCACTCCCCAATATAATTTATGATGCATATCTGAAAAACAGAATTTGACTGTGATATTGGATCAAAAATTGATAATACTCATAAGACATTTCTCCTGGTGAGTTCTGGAAGCCCAAGCTGATACATTATCAGAAAAAAAAAATGTTTTCTTCATAAGTACACTTCCTTGTTAGTGTCACTGGCATAACATTTTATGTAACATTTTATTTAAATAAAATTTTATATCAGGACAAATAAAAATAACAGAAGAATTATATAGACAATGCAACATGGGAAACCAAGTTTTGAATCATACAATCTCATTGTACAAAAGCAGAATGTCACAGACTCATCTTAAACTATTTTACAAGATAGAATCCTGTTGTGCCTCAATTCTGCAGCGTCTCTGGAGACATCATCCTCTTACACAGAACTGGTTTTATGCTCTTTAGGGACAGCAGAGAATTATTCAATGAAAGTTTTACATTTAAAGTGGATGCTCTGCTTTTGATGCTGGTTTACAGCAAGGATAGTTTTTCTGATAAAAAGGACTCAATTTTCAAAAGTGAATGTTTCTTTTGAATACCTTGATTTTAAAATATTTTGTCTGAGCAACCTGAGGCCTGATTTTCCAAGTGATGCATAAGTTCAACTCCAGGAAAATTGCTGAGAATTGCAGGTACTCAGCAACTACAAAATCAAACTTATGGTTTGATCTAGGGTTTTTAAGAGCAGAAACACCCAAAATGCCCCTTCATATTCCTGTGGTTCATAGACATAATTAAATAATTTGTTTGTGTGCTCTTGTCTGTATGCAGACACATATGTATCCCTGACACTAGAGCTTTTAAATCTGAGCAACTTTAGCTAAAGATGCAGGACTGTTTGTGAGGTATAAAACTGAATTATACATAAAGTTAAGCATGTCCATAAATAAGCATATAAATTGAACAAAACTGTGCCTGCAAAAAAGTAGGCACTGAATTTTCTTGCTTTTGTAAGAGCCTATTAATATAGTAATAGAGGTTTTACATGTTTTATACACTCAGATATATACATATATTTTATCAGTAATGTGTGTTTACATACATACATGTGCACATATGCAAACATATGTGTACACTTACCACGCACACACTCACATTCCCTTATCTACACACATTCTAGCTCTTTATTTTTAAAGAAAATGCCACCAGTTAATAAACACTGAAATTGGTTCCAGGTTCTCCAAGATTTTAGAATTATAGAAAAAGGTAAGTTACATCTGTCATTGCATATGAAAACAAAAAAATCTGGACTTTACAACTGCATTGAAATAAAAAGAAAGACCAAACATATCCCTGGTGCTACCAGCTTTCCAATTAGGAATCAAGATATTGGAATGAATCTGGTATAAATGCAAGAAGCAGTGGCAGCATTTTGTATGACAATTTTTTTTACAATAAATGTGACTCTTTTAGAAGATGAACTAGTATCAATCTGTGGTGAGCAAAAAGTTCTTTCCTTGAGAGGTCACTGCTGAGCCCCCTTCTTCCTGTGCTCCAGCTCCTGCAGGCGTTCCTCGCGGCACTGAGCGTGCTGCGTGCCCACTTTGTGCGCTGTCTCGGTGGCTGCAATGTCGATCTGTGCGTATCGGGATGAGCCACTCCCTGAAACACCAGAGGAAATCCTGTAAAAGGCTATACCCATCTGTTATAGGTTCACCTAGGTGGACCTAAATTTGGGGTTTGAAGTTTAGACTAGGCCTGGAGCTGTCAGCTGATTCGAGCTGGGCTGAACTAACAGCTGACTTCTTCTAGCCAATAATGTTTTATTCCGTACCATATTACGACATCATTTTCCAGGGAAGTAGAAGGCAGTGTGGGAGTGGTTTTCAGTCAGTGGCCTTACAGCCTTCTTCCCAGGAGGACACACACTGTGCCGTCCCAGGAGTGATGGGGAGGACCAGGCCCAGCACTGGCCCAGCAGTTGTTTTGGGAAGTAAAATGTTTGTTGTTGGTTCTTCTCTTTCTGCTCGGGTCTGGCTCTCTGGGGACTGAGCCTTTTAAGATAATTTGGGGTTAAAATGGTGAGATTTGTGTGTGTACTGAGAAGTGGGAAATTGTTCCTTGCTGTTTCCAACTTGTGTGAGCGTGTATTTGTACTTTCTTTTAATCTTCTATTTCTTTCTGTAAAATATATGTGGTTTTCATAAACGTGGCTTGAAGGGTTTTTTCCTTTCCCTCTATTTCCCTCCCTTTCTTCGGTGTTGGGAGGGAGGCTCTGACCCTGTACTTGGAGGGTTGGCATTTTCCTACCTCAAACCAAGACACCATCAGATTCCTCAGTAAAACTGACACAGGGTTAAGCTACTGAGACATTTCTTTCACAGGTTTCCTGGATGATCTTGGTCTGGTCTTACAGCAAGCTACACAAAGGGAGTAAGATGATAACCACAACTGAAACAAAACACCTCAAAAGCTTTGTTGTCTACCTATATTAGCTATCAGGTTTTCTTCGAATGAACCACTTGCATTTCTGCTCCAGGTTCAAATCTCCACCCCTACTACTCCCAGTAGACGACAAAATTTAACTTTGCTCTCCCACTTCTGTGAGGCTTCATCACCAAACTACCAGTCAGTAAATGAACAACATCAGGTACTTGAACAGAAAGCACTTGTGGCAGTTGGCAGAGTTTGTGGCACTCTGGGCACTCTGTGAATGTTTACCAGAGCAACCACCTTCAGCCTCAAACAGAATGACATTTTAGTTCATTTTATGCAATAGGGGAGATAAAAGCTCCTCCGCCTGTTCTAAACTAAAATGGTTCTCTATAGATGCAGACATAGAGGATAGAGGCTGGGTAAACCTTAATATGAAAAAAGCAAATTATTTATGGTCATTAAAGGCACCTTCAAAATTACACCATTTCAGCTTGGGAGGGTAAGCTGCCATTTAAGAAAGTTTATGGAATTTGACTCTTCATTCTTAATGCCATGTTTCATTGGCTTTGAAATGAAGATAAAACATTGCATTTACATTTCAACAGGAGGTTGTACAGAGAACTGCATTTAAGTCTGGTAGAAGCTTAGAATTACTTAACTAAAACCATATAAACATTAAAAAACCCCAATGGGAAAAGTGCTAGCATTTCAAAGGTAATAAAATTACTGATTCTAAAAGTATAAAAATTAAAATCTTAATAGCTGAAAACTATAAATGAAAAATCCATCAATACCAAATGTGAACAATTAAATGCTGGATTCTGCTAAGATGATTTCTGTAACAAGGACTGCATCTCTAAATGACAATACATGGTAGATATATTGCATATTTATATGCTAATTGTTCAACTTAGACATTAGAAGTAAAATACCTAATCAAAAAAAAAAGAAAAAGGAAAAAAGTAATTTTAAAAAATCAAATAAAAAAATAATTGGGCTGCATTTCTCTTTGTAGCATTTTCATGCATCCTCAAAGAGAGCAGACAGGCAAATACTGTGTTCTGATTTCAGTCATTTGCTGCATGGCTCCAGAGTCAGTGTCTCAGGAGCAAGCCCTCTACCTCTACACCCACAACCTGGTTTCTGAAGCCAGGCAATAATTTTAAGTGTAGTCCTAATATGTGGGATGAAAATCTTTGAGAATTAAAGCAAATTACTGTCTTTCAATCTCCACAGACATAGAAATGTTCACTATAGAAGGAGCACATATACAATGCTCCTGTCAAAGGGATGCAACATCTCAGAGAATTTCATTACTCAAAAATCTTTCCAAAAAAAGGATGCCAAGTAAAACAACTGCTTCAAAAACATACAGGCTTCAACTCTCTGATAGCAAAATCCTGTGAATAGATCATACAGTCATCAAGCTTGTAAAAGATCTCCAATGTCATCAAGTTGAACTTTTGACCAAACATGATCATGCCAACTAAACCATAGTGCTGAGTACCACGTCAAGTTGCCTTAGGAACAATGACCTCACCACATCCCTTGGCAGCCTGTTCTGATATGACTACC
>JAWWLZ010000139.1:64167879-64188240 GCA_035041345.1 Poliocrania exsul
GCTGAGTACCACGTCAAGTTGCCTTAGGAACAATGACCTCACCACATCCCTTGGCAGCCTGTTCTGATATGACTACCCTTTCAGTGAAGAAATTCTTCATGATGACCAATCTGAACCTCCCATGGCACAGCTTAAGACTGTGTCCTCTTGTCCTGTTGCTGGTTGCCTGGGAAAAGAGGCTGATGCCCAGGTGGCTACAACTTTCTTTCAGGTAGCTGTAGAGAGTGATAAGGTCTCCCCTGAGTCTCCTCTTCTCCAGGCAAAACAACCCCAGTCCCCTCAGCTGCTCCTTATATGAAATTAGGATTCTCCATGCCCATACATTCTCCATTACTGCATCCCTTCCTGATTCAATAGTACCTTACCTCTTATGCTTGTGCCTTACCTCTTATGCTTGTGCTATGTTCCTGAAGTTCCAGTTCCATGTAATGAAGCTGTTTCTTGGAAGTTGGGCTGACAGGAATATTAACATAGGTGGCTGTCTCACTGTGGGGTCGGTCTGATGTAGGGACATCAGCTGAATAACCTACTGCCCCCTCTAAAATAAATAACATGTTAAAACCTATGTATTTGCAAGGACCAATGATCTATTTCCTACAAAAAAATGAAAGCAAACTTTGAGCAGCAATAACTCTGCTTGCCAAGCAGCACATTCCTCAGTGGTAGATGGGACATGGGAAGACTACAGTTTCTCCAAAAAGATCCTGAGACATTGATGAAGTCAGGATCTTTGCAGAAGACCACAGACCGGCATCCCAAAACAAACACTATGCTGACATTTCCCAGGAACAGCAATGAACACAGCACTGTCACAAGGCTTCCAGCTGTCTTAGGTTAGTAACGTTTATATGAAGTCATCTGTTCTAGGAAGATGTGAACATCATCTATGAGTCAGCAAGTGAAACCACTAGAGATGTCCCGGAAAAGGAACCAAAGGACTATTTTGAGTAAAGGAAAGGCAAGCTTCAGGAGACAACACTGACAGCTTCCCTGTACCAAATTGAAAAAATGGGCATGATGCTAAGTGGGGACAGACAAAGTAATGAAAGTTTCATTGCAGGAAAAAAGGTAGGTTAAACAGTGAAAAAACCTTTCTGCATAGTACAGGTCACAAGAACACTAGAGGAAAACACACAGTTTTCTGGAAATTTCTAAAAAGAGAGAGACTAATGTCTACCAAGAAACAGTCTCTATAAAGTGATTTTGACTTAGAGACAATCTTTTTTTGTTTACTGGATTAATTATAAAGACCTCTTCAAGCCCTGCTTTCAATTATTCTAATCTTGTCTGCCTGTCCTGTCCTGTCGTTACCCTTAAATGCTTTCTGTTCTTAAACCAGTTTGAGACAGAGGAGTGAAGAGGAAAAGTGGTACCACTTTCAGGTTCTCCTTTTCCATGAAGTTCTCTCATTAAGACCTTCCTTGTTCCTACATAAAACTCATCTCAAATCTTTATTTGTCTGAACTGCTGGTTTTCTCATTTGCCATTTAGATGTTCTTGAGATGTGAATGGAAAAGCAGTAGAATAAGAAAGCATTTTAGAGCATAGGGAAGAATGACTTCTTATATCAAAACAACAACACCCCTGAATAATCATTAAAGGGAAACTTTTTCATCTCCTTGGAAGTATTATAAATAGCAGAGATAGGTCATACAAAGTGTGGCAACAGTAGGGGCATGTTTCAGGACGATGGAATCTCCCCAGGCTTTCCCAGGAGTCTACTATGCTGTCCAAAAATTTAAAAGTTTGAAAAGTTGGCCAATTTTCCTATAGATTTTCATAAAGAAAACATAGGAACACCTACAAAGTATACAAATATTTTTCTGACAGTCAGAATTCAAGCTGTTGTTCCAAAGCCAGATGTTAGGAACAAAATTACAAAATCAATGCAGAATCAAACAGAAGAAATTTTTATATCTTCCTTAACCATCACTCTCAGAAATTATTCTCAATTATTCTGTGTAAAGTATTTCAAAGGAATTTGGCCTGACTGTGCCAAGAGGGATTCAGCAGAATCATAGCACTGAAAACCTGCATTACAAATACTTAGAAATTGTAAGCAAATGACAATCTTGAGGGCTAATGTAGAGTCACGAACAGCCATGAAGGAAAGTAGAATTTTTGATGTCTTTCTGCATGCTATTAAAGTGATGTAGCAGGAGCTTAAGTGAAGCATCCTCAAAGCTAGCTAGCATGAAAACTAGCAATCTTCTCTGCAGAGCTAAACTGTTGACAGGTTTCAGGAAGCTGAATGTCATACCTGATGCAGACAAGCCAAGTGATTTTCCTGAGAACTAAAAAACCACACATGGAGAATAATGTATTAATTGATAGGGCTTTGTGCAAGAAAAGCAAAAGAAACTCACAGAAAAAATAAGCCCCTGGCAACAGTCAAGCATTCTTCTCAAAGTGGGAAGAAGAAAAAAAGAAAAACTAACCAAGAACAAAGTTGGGAAACTGAAATGGAAGAAAAGGAAAAGTCTTCTGTTGTTCAGTCAGTGCTGTCTTAGTAGAAACTGTGCTTTCTTTGTAAACATAGAAATACTTTGCTTTTCATTTTTCCTTTAGGAAAAAAACAAAAAACCTCATTAGACACTGAAAACTGGCTTATATTTTTTTTTAAGATAAAGGTTTATTTTAAAAGCATGAGACAGTCAAAAGCTCCAGTAAGTCACACACACAGAGCCATGGACAAAGACAGCAGTCCATTCTGGTGGACAGAAGCAGGAGATGCTTATAAGAGGGGTCAGAGGACAAGTATTTGAAAAAACTGAAAAGAGAATTTGAGAGAAAAACAGGCCAAAATGCATGGTTACAACATTGTGAATGAATTGATAGAATATCATGATTTCCTGAAGAGAAAGGGGGAAAATTTAGGAATCAAAAAGGATAGTTAAACAAGTAACAGAAGAGTGAAAATTCAGTGGCCCTGACCTGAGAGGGCAAAAAAAGAAGAGTATAATTGAGGAGGGAAGAAGAAAATTCTATTTGAAACTGGTGGTTTAGCCTTCCTTTCAGCAAGAGTTAGTTATTCATATTTTCTACCCAATATAGACACTGTTCTCAGAAATGCACAATAAATAACACAGAAAGGAAACCAGCACCATAAATACAGCCCAAAGATGAGTGTGTGCAAGAGCATGCATGTAAAGTTGACATGTTCAAAAGGCAACACTTCAAAAATAAGCACTTAAAAGAGATCTCAAAAAAATGAAAAGAAGAAAGAAACAGGAGGTGTTAGTGTCCTCTGATGCACCTTGTCCTCTGATGCACCTTACTGCAAAAATCTGTACTCACCAGGTTCCTCAGAACTAGTTGGAGTTCCAGGTTCTGAAGGAAGTGTTAGCATCTCATATCCACCCTTAGGACCTAGAATACAGGAATACTGTCAATGGCTTTGGATTTACAGATTTGTACAATACAATCAAAGCCTATGATTTTCTGGGTATGACTTGTAATCTTCTAAACAATCATAGGGAATAATCTCAGAAAGTATAAACAGTGGCTAGTGTTGACTGTTCTGCAAGGGTGATGCCAGCATTTTCTAATGAGTGTAATACCAGGAAATAAACTTGAGGGCATTTTTACAAGTATTCACGCTGAAGGCCACTGAAGTCAGCAGTGGGTTTTGCTGTGCATTGATGTTGGAGCAGAGCTATTTCAAACACATGAGTCAGGGAGCAGTGTGTGGGCGATCTCGGGAGCATCTGGAAGACTCTTGTTAAAATTCCACCTCCAGCATGATGGGTAAGTTCTTGATTTCTGACAAAGCTCTGTAGAAAATGCTTAAACTAGCCCTTTCAAAGATAACCTTGCTTTCCAAGTGCAAATCATCCTCTTTACAGTAAGCCAAGTTGCACAACATCATCAGTCCTTCAAGAGCACTAAGCTGAAAAGAGATGCCCAGGTTTCCTCATGATCTTGGACTCCAGTTTAAACAAGGCAAGCAAAATTGCTGTGGCCGTAGAATGAACATACTGCAATTAATTTTGAATGACAAACATGCATAATTTTATCTGCTGGCAGTGTTCTTTTTCTCCATTATCATGAAGTATATTTAAATGTGGTGGGTGTTTTTTCCCAGCATATCATTGTCAGGGTACAGGATTTCTCATGGCTTGAGGTGAGGTTTCTTTGGTGAGTGCCCTTTTTTAAGGTTCTAGCATAATTTTACCACTGTAAATAAGATTATTGCTTGTACTCTGACACTTATCTCATCTGTCACTGCCTCTTCTAAACTTATCCCATCTGTCAGTGCCTTTCTAACAAAAACTGCAAAGCAATCAGCCTAAAGAAACACATAAGCCTTACAACAGGGAATCAAATCATACATTACTTTTAATATTTTTTGATATTTAAAATAATTTAAGTTTGAATTAGTTTAAATTTACATGCATACACATACCTCATAATCACTTACACTTACCAGCTTGGAAACTGTGCCCTCTATGCACTTTCAAGGACCCAGAAGATGCCATGATAGAAGCACCACCTTTTTCAAAGACAGAGGTTCACATTAAATCTAAATAGCTGTTGCTATTCTAAGATACCTGATGTGCATCAGCATTTTTTATAGATGGCTTTGAAACATTTAGAAAAATTTCACCAAGAATTACAAGTTGTTGTAATTGAGTGAGGAGTTGCCTTTGCAATCCCTAACGTAGCTTTAGCAACAACAAAATTTAAAGTGTTCATTAAAATCTGATCGCACTGGATCCAAAAGTTATTGAAGTGAATGAGAGCAACTGTATCACGCTTCAATAGTCCACCATCCATGTTTAGACATGCATAAACTGGGGCAGGGGGAAGGGTACACAAAGGATTTCACTTCTGTGGAGTTTGAATCCAGGTCATAGCAGGTTCTTGTGAAACACCTTCTCAGTGTTACAGCCAGGAAAGCTTTACCACAGATGTGCCAGATGGCACAGCCAGTCTCCCTTCCCCAGCCTGATTCACAGAATCACAGAACATGCTGAGCTGGAAGGGACTCCCAAGGATCATCAGCCCTGCACAGGAACATCCCCAAGATGTTCCAGGTACAGTATTAGGGAAATGTGGAGAAGCAAAAGCTAGCAAATCAGAAACCTAGAGGGTGGCACACATGTGGTGTGCTTTGCCTACATACACACATTCCTTCTTCATTTACCCTGCAAACTCCTCACCATTATCCCTTCCTGTTGGGTTAGCATTACCTCTATCCAGCCCTGAATCTCTTCTCTCTGCTGTTGTCACTGTGGGCACCTTAATCAAGATGAGTGGCACTTGCTTCCTTGCATGAATAATTGTGAGGGAACTCTTTGTGCAAGTGGAGAGTACTGAGCAGAACTCAGGTAGGAGGCTGTGCCCGTGAGTAACCCTGCACTGGTGACAGGGTGGCTGTGCCATGTGCTGCTAGGTGCTGGGAAGCAGGTACAAAATTAACACTCTTCCAAACTGATGAACAGTCTCTGAGCAGGTGAGACACTGCTCTGCAAATAGTTTTTAAAATAGCGTCCAAAAATTACCATAGTTCTTATGCAACATGGAAAAATTCTGTAAGAGAAATAGTCTGAAATGCCTGAGAAAACTGCATGGCCTGGGAATCTTAAGAAAGCGGCCATTTCTTTTTTTTTTTCCCTACTGTATAAAGAATACATACAATTTGTTTTACAAATCTAAGAATTTCCAAGCTTGTGAAATTAATCCTACAGTTTTATACAATAAATCTTGAAAAAGACAGATTATTTCACTTAATGAGGACAGTGGATTCAAAAATAATAAAAACCTCTTTCAGAAGTGCACAATTGAACTAAAACCTTTAGTTTGTAGTCTTTGTGTGCAATGAGCATATATAGGGCAATCCAAGGCTAAAAAAAAACAATTTTAAAGCATACCATACTGAGAAACTGATTTGTATTTTAAAAATGAGGTCAGATTGTGAACCTTCACATACTCTGGGGAGGACTTAAGCACTAAAAATGTTATTTGAAATTTTGTTTTTAACAAGAGTGCTGATAAAAATAAATGCAAAAATAGGGCAGCCCCAGGCTAGCTAATATATTTTCTCTGTAACTGATCATCCTTTTTCTCACCTCAGTGCATCCTGTCTCTGCATTAAGAATGTCAGGATATGTTTTATGAAGCTGAAAGCCTTACCTTACTTTGAAGAAAGATTACAGCCTTAGGCTAATTCCAGCTTCATCACAAAGCCACTGTAGGGTGGGGAGTTTTTCTCCCTCAAAAAATCATTGCAATTCAGCAGAAATAATTCCTGAGGAAATGTGGATTTTTAAGCAACATTTTTGGGATTTGTGAAGAGCACACAGGACAGGAAAGCAGATTTAAAACAATAAAATATTCCAATCCATTTATGGTCAAGTTTAAATTTTCCCATTCAGTGCTTATTTAAAAGAACTATGTTAATTTTTCAGGATTTGACCTGTTGCATTTTCCTCATTTTCAAATCTGGCAACTAACAAATATTTACATAGTCAAATCTCTCAGGGAATTTTTTCAAAGCTTTGAACTGCATCATATAAACACATGTCAGCCAAGATCAACCTAGATATTTTCTTCCTCCTTTACAGCTACCATTTAAACTGGTTCGTTTCTTATATGAATCCTAGGATAATACTTGCAGGAATGGAAAAAGCAAGTTAGCCAGATAATTTTCTGAGCAAATAAAGTATCCAGTGGGAGACAGGTGCTCCCTTCCATCATTCTTCTCGTTTTACAAGGGATTGTTAATAATATTTTTTTTCCAGTTTCCCCTGCCATCTAGTTCTGCGTGGTTGACTTGCTCAAGTCTTTGTCAGAACTGAGTAGTTCATCAAGAGAGTTATTTCTGTTCTATTTTCCTCAATGTGTAAGAGGAAGAAGATATTCAAATGTGACAAAAAAATTAAAATAATCTGCAGGATATTTTGCATTCCTACATATGACTGGGCTTAAAAGTCCCATGTAGCTCAATGAAGACAACCACTATTTTGAAACATTTTTCTAACTTTATAGTCATTGCTTTATGCCACTCTTCAAAAATAAGCAGAGTTTGCAGCAGATGTGCTGCAAGGAATAGCCACAAAAGAAAAATAACAAAGTAGAGGGAACGGGGGATATATTCTACAAACTGAGCCCAGACAGTTTATATTTTCAAATCTTGTGACCTGTCATTTCATGACCAGTGAGGGAACACAAGCAACACTACACTGCATGTCCCAAGTGCTCACTGCTCACCCTCACTGAGTAGGTCATGAACTCTTCAGGGCTGAGCTATTAAATTTCCTGACAAGGAGTCAGGACAGAAGACAACACCATGTTCTGTGATAAATTCCTGCTCCCTCTTGAATTAAAACTGCTTTTCTTATGAAGGACTTTGATCCACTCAGCCAAGCAACATTTGCATCTCCTCCTTTGAAAACAGATCCCTTGCTCAAAAGAGCACCCAAAGGCTCGAGTGACTGATTAGGGGAAATACTGCAAGTACACCAAGAGACTGTTTCATGGAAATATAATAAGAGACTTCCTGGTGCTGTATATTTACCCTACAAAACTTCCCTGTTTGTTCTCCTCAATTTCAAAGTAATTTCATGTATTTTCTGCTATTCAAATGGCATTATCTGCAATATATAAAAGCTGAAGTGACATACTTAAAAATGTTTACTTGCTCTACAAATTTCACTATATTCAGAAATGCCTCCTATCTCTCTAACAAACAACTTCAGAAATGGTAGAATCACTCAAAATTAGAAATGCTTTCAAGCACACTGCTCAAATATTGCTCCTCAAAAGGCCTTTTAGTGTGTCCAGAATCATCACAGAGGATCAAACTACCTCTAGCTCTTATTCATCTTCCCAAGCTGGAAGGTCATTCCAGCCTCATAACCTTAAAAATGCAAAATTGTTAAGCTAGAATTATTACCATTTTCCTGTACCAGGAAACCTGGGGTCTGTTTTTTTGAAAAACATACCATCAAACCTATACATACATTTACTACAAAAATTGTCGTATGTCTGAAGCTCGGGATCTACACTGGTCAAGAATGAAGGTCACATAATGTGTTTCCTTCATGAAAAAAAATCTGAAAAGAAATCACTATATTTGCAAATTAAGTTCCTCACCTTTGTGTTCTGGAAGACTGGGATATGTAATTTCCGCAAATTTCTATGTCAGGGAAGGCATGGGGAAGCAAATCAGGAATACAGAAAAGACAGGGCTAGAGGATCACTACAGCATGGACTTGTCATCTTCTGTCACCCCCAAAATAGGAAACAGGAACCTACTGGATCTGCTCAGCCAAGAGGATGAAGCAGCAGCATTTGGTCCATTCACTAACATGTGGTTTCACCTCTATGACTTTTTTATTTGTCCTCCTGGGGAAAAGTCCCCAGTAATTCAGTCACTAAGGCCAGGGTTTAGCTTGTAAATGCAATTTATATGTTAATCAGCTTGTTTTTCCTGAGCTTTTGTATTTCTTCCCCTACATTTTGAGTGTACTTGTAGTATAAAGCATGATCAATAAAAAGCATGTCATATTATGTCATCAGGGCTTTATTAATCACTTTCTCATTGTAAAGATGCTCTTCTATTACAGTGTTCAGCCCTATAAGGTATGACATGACGTATTTATGGTGGACACACTTCTCAGCACAGTCCTTTACTGGTTCAATAAAAATATCAGAGGGCATTGGGTCTTCCTACATCTGAAGAGCTGACAACACGTGTCCTGAAAAAAATTGTGAATTATAAATTGTTTTTAACCTAAAGAACAATAACTACCACAGTACGGCCAAGTTTCTTCTTTCTCATTGTTCTCAGTTAATTCCTTGAAAGTTACTCCTAAACTTAGAATATCAGGCTGCATAGGTTTGCAATAAAAATGTTTTAAAATGCACAAAAAAAGCCTGTTTTTCCATCATAAAAGATAAGCTGTCAGACAGCTGACTTCATTTTCAGCACCTATCACCTGTTATATAGTTAATTTTATTCTTTCTGTGTCCCTGCCTCCAGTCCCTTGCTACTGAAGAAACATTTAATAGAGATACAATGTTTATAATCAGCATTCAGCTGACATTTCAGCTGAATTCCAATCCACAGCATTGTTTTATGTTTATTCCTTAATTCATCCTCTCAGAACTCTTCCTATCAAGCCTTGTGTAGGTTTGGTATTACAAGCAAAGAGGCTGTCAGAGAGCCAGTGTCTGTTGCAATGCTGATGAATTTGCTCCTGTGGAATATGAAAAAAAAAGAAATGGAAACAAAGAGCGATAATTTATGAGGCACAAAACAATACTAAACTACACGAGTTCCACAGGAGGATAGTTGTTAACTTATTTGCCTATTCAACTATCAACTTTTGCAATGCCAGAGGCTGTGTCACATGAGGCACAGGGAGATGAGAGCCCACACTACAGAACCGTAATTGCAGTGTTGAAATACTCTTGGGTTGTGTCTGGCTCAGGGGAATGCCCAGGCAAACAGCTTCCTGTGGAAATTGGGAAGGGACACAAGATTCTGAAATACAGTGCATAGAGCCAGCATGACATGCCTTCTCCAGGGATTGCAGTGTCCCTAAGCATTCCTGCAAGCCATTCCACCTCTCGACTTAGCTTCTCTAAGTAGGAGCCTTGGGATTCAGACTGCTCAGTTCACATGGAACAGACTGGTAATTAATGACAGAAATAGTGGCATTTCCCTCAGGACTGAAATAGTGGCATTTCCCCTCCACGTAAAACAGCCTCATGGTTTAAACATCATTCATAAAACAGGATTGCTGTGACAGAGTTCTACTCAACTGAGAAAATATAAACATTCTGAAGGAGAGTATGACAACATTGTAAGTAAGAGGTGGAGGTTCCTTATCTAAGCTGTTGCAATGAAATAGAAAGGAGCACAAGATTTAAATAAGGAGGTCTAAATCACAATGCAAAACAGCACAACTGCTAGGAAATACATTCTTAATGTATGAATAGAATGATTTAAGGTGGGTTAAGGGTTCTCATTGCAGAACATGCTAAACAAACACCTGTCAGACACACACATAGAAGTACATCCAAGCTCCAGGGAAGATGCTCTAGCTAGACAACTGCTTCAGCCCTGGTTTCCTACAATACCTTGATTTATAATAGCAGAAAGATAAAGAATATACTGGCAAACTCTTCAGCTCAACATTCTGTGAAGGAAGGTGTTTTTGTTTCACCTCTCAGCACTGAATGTGCATCTTATCCACGATCCCTTAATTCAAAACACATAAGCAGTTCCTGAGTAAGAGTCCTACACATGTATCTCTGAAATTGTAGCCACTAGATCAGGCTACAGAATTTCTTAAGCAGTCATGAGTATCTCTGTATAGGTCCCTTGAGAACTTCTTACACAAAGTGTACTAAACTGAGGTGCCTCCAGAACCCAGCACTCTCAAAAATCTGAATCACACTTTTGAACCTCTATCCTGTCATGGTATTTTAAGGTCCATCATAACTCTAAATGCAGCCTATTATACTGAGAAGCACACATTCCCACATCATATAACTCCAAAGAATCCCTTGCCTTGATATGTAGTACAAAGCTATGATAAAAATGGGAACATTTTCCTCCTACAAGCGCAAGTAATCTAATTCAGTCTCTCTTTCTAATCAATATTTATATTATTTATAACAAAGCCAACCAAATTATTTAAACCAGCATTAAATGATTCACCCCAGCTTGTTTTTTTTCCATCTAGTAATACAATTCAGACTTGTTGCTGCATTTATGAACACTTTTCAGCTTGCCATTAGAATTAAACACACTTCTCTACAGTTGCTGGGTCTTTTGCTCAGCATATGCAACTAAGAGTAGAAAGAGAATATCATCACCCACAGTCACTACCAATAAACTGGAAAATATTTAAACAATGAGCCCTGACTGTTTAACTCTGTCTTGCTACAGAATTGAGACACTCGAGACCAAAAATATTGTCTAGAGTATGTGGGCAGCTGTGCCCAGGAAGGAGTGGGTTTGCATTCTACAGTGTATTTGAATAAAAATACAATATAGTCCTCTCTGTGATAAAAAAGAAATATATTTGTGACTAAGTCAATGGCTACACTAGGAAAATATATACCTGAGTATTGGGTCATTGTACAATCATTCATGGCAGTAGAGGTGTCTTGCCATGTATATGCACAAGACAGGTTTTGAAAGTAGTTACCTCAAATTAGCATGCCCTGATGTTACCCTCAAAAATAGATAATAATCTCTCATCATAGAAAAACATAGAAAAATTCCAGCAATGCTTAGTCCAACAGAGCTCTGTCAATGACTGCTCAGCACCCTGAGACCTTCTGTTAATGGCTTAGATTTGAGATCCAAAGGCTACAGAATTATTTTGAAAGCTCTGCAATGCCAGGTTCAATGATACTTGAAATCTTCACATATATGAGACAAAACTTTCAAATTAAATATCTAAGGACAATAAAAATGCAATGAGACAGAGAAACCTTCAGTTTCTTTAGCATTTGGAAATATAGTGTATTATTGAAGAATAAAGCTGTACCAGTATTAGAGCATTTGAGAGATGAAACTTCACAAAGACAGATAAAAACTTTTGTCACTGGCTTGAAATGCTGCATTTTCCGTAACCACTTATGCTTATTCCAACAAGTGTTCAGCTCTTTTCTTACACAATATTTTCCTGGTGTACCAGGAAAGGAAACCCACCTACTCAAATTTCTTCAGTCTTGCATCCTCTTTTTGTTGATATGAAAATCTGTTCTGCATTTCTACAATTCCAATTTGCTTAATAATAGGTTTTCTCAAAACAGCTTGCTCCCTCATATGCATGAAAAGACTAAGTTTTTTTCAGACATTGTTTGCATCTATAATTAACTTGACATTGAAATTAATATAGAAATAATATTGTGCCCACCACATACCCATTTCCCTGTATTTACACACACTTGAATCATAAGCGCTTTGGTTTTCTTTGGGTTGATTGGAAGATTTGAAACTTGAGTACCAGAGGGAAAGATAAAATTCCACTTACACCTCTGTAAACCAAGAGTAATTCCACTGACTTGAGCAGAATAACTAGAAACAAGATCTGTTAAATGCTTCTGGATTTTCTCCTGCTAAGACAGACAAAAGGAATAGGATTTCTTATAACCTTCTCCAGAGACACCTCCTGATCCTTGGTATTTTACTGGATTTGTTCACACAAGTATCACTCAGCTACATTGCTTTACATATTTAACAATAAAGACACCCAAGAACAAGGAGCTGTTGTTCTATGTCTACTGAAACTGCAAACTTATGAAATCTAATGGATCTGACGAATTATCTGGTAAACTATTAAAGGAATATAAAGGCATTTAAGATACTAAACAAATTCTTTGCACAGATCCTTCCAAGAACTAAGATGGAGACAGTACACAAAACCAAATGCTTACAAAATG
Source organism: Poliocrania exsul (assembly GCA_035041345.1). Lineage (NCBI taxonomy): Eukaryota > Metazoa > Chordata > Aves > Passeriformes > Thamnophilidae > Poliocrania > Poliocrania exsul. The sequence goes on from JAWWLZ010000139.1 coordinate 64,180,288, forward strand.
TTATCTTTGGTGTAAAATGATACTTTAAAGGTGCCAGACCAGTTTGTCTACATTTGACATGGAACTCAGGTGACCAACACATTTTACTGATAGAAAGGTTTGCCACATAAAGGTGGTCAGTGTGTTAACCTTGCCTAAATGATCTTTCCAGACCCAGATATTCAGTGTCCTCTCAGTGATTTTACTGGTCAATAAGTAGTTCCACTGACACGAGAGAAGAATCTCCATGTTGCCCCTGGTAAGGATCCATTCCTGTTGTTTTGTGTTATTTACAAAACTGGCTAGGCACACATAAATCAAATTTCCCTTTGGTGTTAATATAGCCTAAAAAGAACACTTTGTGGGTGTTCTTCAAATATGTAAGAAGAAAAAACATAAACCAACTTCATATAGAAACTGACAACTGTGAACCTCTTTAGATTAAAAAAAGGAAGGGAAAAACAAATATCTTAATCTTTGCAAACAAACTACAGATTCAATGTATTTCATAATTGCCAGTCATGAATCGCAGCAGGAAAACCAACCCCAAGCAGGATAACTCTCAATATAGTCTTTAGTTCTGCTTCCATGAATCTTCTGTTTCTCTTATCACAATCTGAGATTTAAACATTATCCTTTAACAAAGCAAACAACTAAATGACTCCTACCTGATATAGCTGGTAAGACTCCAGACTGTAATACTGCTTTTCCCTAAAGAAAATAAAAAATTTTAGAATGAAAAATCTTTAAAATATATAAAAACTTCACAAAATATAGGAAGAATAGCAGAGAAATCACCATCACCAAAGCTTAACAATTAGTTTAAAATCCAGAACAGATACTGAGGTGCTCAGACCTGAAGGTGTTCAAATGTTCAAAACATGTATACGATGAAAAAACTTAGGAAAGGTTTTGGGGTTTCTTTTGTGTGTGTCTGAGTCATGTGCTTTAGAAAAGGCTAATGAATTTGGCTTTAGATGCTTTGCAACAACTGTAGCAGACACTGTTGAATCAGTCCTGAATTATACAGTGAAAAGCAAGAAAATTTGGTATTGAGACAAAGAGGACATGAAGCTGGAGTAATAGGTTTAACAGATGTAAATTAAGGCCAGGCCTATATTTGTTTAAAATGGTAGGTGCTGTGAGAAGGCAGAAGCCTGGTGTGCTCCTAACTCAGCCTCATAAGACCAACATAGAGTTTAAACTGAGTTCAGACTGCCTAAAAATCCCAAACCTGTGACATCATGGTTTCCTAGAAAAGAGTTTTGCCATCTCAGATGTTTCACATTGATTATACCATGATGGTGCAATGGCAAGTGGGGCACATCAGAGTCAGGCATAGAGTACCAGTGCCCATTGACACTAAAGAGGAAGCACATTCCAAACAGGTTGGCAGGCCAGGCTTCTCCCCAGCTACACCATCTCTGTCATGCAAAGCTGACCTGGAGGACATTCTGGTACCAGCAGGTTCCTGCAGAGCAACATCAAGGTAAGCTCTGCATTCAGCCTGGGCTGGGCTGCTGACCAAAGAGATCTGTTTCTGTCATCTTGGTGAGAAGAATTCATCATTATGATCCTTTCTTTTTGATAAATAGATGTGCCTTCTGGACTTTGAAGTGGCAAAACTTTATATACCTATTGGAGCTGAGCAATGACACTTCTCAACTCCAAAGCAGCAAAACTCCCTCACAGTAATTTTCCTCACCTAAATACACAGACTTCTGACCTGTGATATCTCTCCATTTCCTATGCCTCCTTACAAAGTGTGGCTTTTGAGACACACTAAGCACTTTAAATATTCATTACATACATCTTTCCCCTGTATAGCCACTTATGTTGATTTCCCACATACAAAATTGATTATTTACTTAATCTTCACCTAGATGTTCAAGTCATACTAATTCCTGCACATTTTCTTAAGAAAAACATTAAGATGCAAAGATCATTAATGTGATCATTACAAGAAGCTGTCAGGGATAGCAACTGGGTTCAGCTTCAGTTAAAGTTCAGTGGAAAGGCTTTCTTTTGTTTTGATGTACCTTGCAATGAACCAGAAAAATATTAGAAAATATTACCCTGATACTGTTTCACCTAATAAAATAAAGATTAAAACAGTTTAAATGATTGGGGTAGGTACATTTTTCATTTTAAATACAGTTTTGAACCCTGCAACACAGAACAACTTTCAACAGTGGAATAACACACAACATACAAGATGTTTCTGCCTGATCCTATTGCACACATGGAATATACAGCTTCAGTATTTACTTGAGTTTTTATGCTAGCTATATATTTTAATATTAAAAAACCTGAATTTGAGCACCTATTTAGAGTAAAAATATATGTGAGGGGAGGAAATCAGAAACATGGCCAAGATTCAATTTTTCAAAGAGAAAAAATATCCCATGGCATTTCAGAAAGTATTACATTATACTTGACAAAGAAGGATACAAAAAGAAAAACAGAAGTTTGATGTGTGAAATGACATCAGATTTGGGAGACTGTTAAAGTATCATTGAAATTATAGGAAACATATGAAAAACAACAAATAACTACAAAAATCAGCTATGATTAGATCAAGAAATGAGCGTAAGATAAGAACAAAAATAAAACCAATCTTTTGTTATGCAGTGACTTTTTCAGTGTATAAGGTTGTTGTCCTCATTTCCATTTCAGTACATCACATTCTACTATTTCTGCAACTCTAAGGTCTCCTACTGCAATCCTCTCTAAGGCAAAGACTTCACCAACCAACAGTGGTGACTGCTGAAGCAGCTCAGCAGAAGGAACAGTAGTGAGACTTATAAGCTGTCTTTTAAAATTGTACAAAACACAGCAAAACACGCTTTTCCCTGCAGGAGAAACTTTTAAAGTTATTACTGCATAATGTACCAATGTCAGTGCACGGTTCTCAAATGCAGAATATAATACGTATCTCAACCTACCACATGATTACATCAAGAAGGAAAGGGGTAAGTGACCTCACTCAAATAATATGCTTTTGTTATTCCTGCTACGATACTCAGACAATACCTAACAACATGATTGTCTAAATCCCACATATCTCATAATATTACTCATAAATTTAAGTTAGGTATCTTTCTAACATGTGCTCTTTTATCTGTGCCCCAAGAGCTGAGTGCTGAAGTATGTGATGCTTGGTTGTTAGACCAAACCACCACAACACCCACAGTAAACGGATATGTACCACTTGTATATCACACATCATGAGCTACATGTCCAGGGCTATTTTAACTCTGGTAGTGATCTGGCTGCTGCCAGATGACATTCATTTTTTATGTTCTGCTTCCAAATGTCTTGGGTGGGGTTCAATGATAGATGGTAGGAGAAGCCACTGGTTTGATATGCTGGGTCATTATTCATAGAGTAGCTCAATTGCCCCAAAGAGCTAAATAGAACATAAGCCTTGGTATGTATTTCTGTGTGTACAAATAACCATCATAATGCATAATCCTTTTTACAATCAAAATGGAATTGCTTTCCCCTGTGTATATTTGGCATAACTTTGCCTTTTTCTCACCTTTTATTTTAAATTTTCATTTTATTTAATTGAAACTTTCATTCACTTTAAATGTCATGAAATATATGATTTATCATGCTATTTTCCATTAAAAAAAGAGCAGATAAAAATACTGTCCCATATAAAGAGCAGCATGCCTACCTTTCTGTATATAACATTTTATGGACTACTAATCCTGCTTTGCTGCTGTTTATGGAAATTTTGATCTTTGGGCACAGGATCCACCCAAAAAATCTTGGTCATCTAGTATAAGCTCCAGGATAAGGAGCAAAGATAGTGTACTGCACAGTTTCTTGGTTTTAGAAGTTTTGCCAGATCCATAGTGATGAAAGGCATCACAACTGCTTTGTAAGCTCAACTCCATGATGTGAAAAGGAGCCAGAAGCTTCTAAGTTAGATGGACAGAAAGAAGAAGGAAAAAAAAAAAGGAAATACGTCTTAAGACTATTTCCTACCAGTGCTGGCTCTCAGGGCAGAAACTGATGGATAGCTGCTCTATATAAAGCATGCATTTTCATGGAACCAAAATATTTTTGTTTCCTATTTTGCCTCCTGAAAAGAAGGAACCTACACTTCCAAGTAGATCAGCTTCAGCAGAGGTTTTAGTGCCAAGCCTCCATAATCACTGGCAGGAGGAATGAAATGCCATTCTCCTGGTAACTTGTGTCAGCATTTCAGATACACCTCATCAGTCACAGCTTATGTAATTCCCTTTGTGTATCTTTAGAAATAAAGCTTTTCTTTCAGCTCATCTAAGTTTGGCAGCTTTTTATAGCTCCATTATTCTGCACCTACTGAGAGTTAGAGTTCTCAGCACAGAAAAGACATGAACCTGTTGGAGCAGGTCCAAAGGAGGGACACAAAAATAATGGGAGGATTGGAGCAACTCTCCTATGAGGAAAAGCAGAGAAAGCTGGAGCTGTTCAGCCTTGAGGAGAGAAGTGCCCATGGAGACCTTACAGCAGCTCTTCCATACTTACAGGGGGTTATAAAAAGATGAGGACAGATGGTTTAGCAGACCTTATTGCAATTGGACAAGGGGTAGTGGTTTTAAAGAGGGCAGATTTAGACTGGATATAAGGAAGAAATTTTATACTTTGAGAGCAGTGAGACACTGGCACAGGTTGCCCAGAGAGCTGGTGAATGCCCCATTCCTGGAAACATTTAAGGGATGGACAGGGCTTTGAGCTACCTAATCTAGTGGAAGGTGTCCCTACTCACTGCGGAAGGGTTAAACTAGGTGACCTTTCCAGGTCCCTTCCAGTACAAAATATTCTATGCTTTTTAGGTCTCAGTTGCCTTAGTCTAAGCATATGTATGAAGTTTTGCCCCAGACTAGAAGAAGAAAGACTCAACATAAATGAGAGGCTCCCAGATTCTCCTTGTCATGAAAGAGGACTTCGTACTCAACAGTAATAGAAGTAAATATTTGCATTGCGAGGTTTTTATTCTGCACATATCAAAAATGCACCCATAAACAGAGGCTTGATTACGACATTGGTCAAATGCTTAAGGTTCATAGAGGAGATGATCTAGACTTTTTTCTCCTTTCCCTTTCTTTATTTTAAACCTATTATGTAGCATCAAGGCCATGCAAAATATCCAGCTTTTCAGGAGGAAACCATCAAAATCATGACTCAAAATCCCTAAATCCCTGAAAAGCAGAAACTGTGGAGCAGGCTTGTCTAACAATGAACAAACACTCTCTTGTGTGCTGTGTATTGCTGGTGGTACTTCATCACAACCCCCTGATTGCTTCACATAGTTGGTGTGTAAAGAGAGGCAGCAGATTAGTTACATTTTATAGTTTATGACAATAAAGTTGAACTGTCAGCAACTTCACAGAGGAGCAAAGGATTCAATGAGAAATCCTGAACAAAGATTTCAAAATCAACATCACAAAGAAAAGTTTAAAGTTCTTTTAGAAAATGGAAAATAAAAAGTATTGATTATTGATCACATACAAATTTCTGCAAAGCTCAGATACTTCAGCAAGAAGAAAACTGTCCCTAACGAAAATGATACTTAAAGTACTTTCCTTGTGAGGATTGAAGACTCTGACTTATTCTATGATTCTAAATCACCAGAAAAGTTTAAAGCTTGAATGCTGAGGCTGCCACAAGTAAAAAAAAAAAAAAAAAAAACAAAAAAAACCCAAAAAAAAAACCACCCAAAAAAAACCACCAAAAAACCCCCCACAAACAAACAAAAAAAACCAACCAAGAAATCCCAGGAAATGTCAATAAATATAGACACTGGATCAACCTTTAAAGGTCATCTGCCTTTATGGGCTGTTTCACCATGCCCAGCAGTTGATCAGGTTCTGAACAAAAGATACAAAATTATAGAACTATAATCCTTCCTAAGAGCTCCAAATGAAACAGACACTCCTGCCCATGGCATACTGAAGGTGCAGGGCTCCATTTTCAGCCACAAACTCCTGGTCACTCAGCTTCATCTGTTGCAAGCCAACTGCTGGCCTACAGAAAGATTGCTGAAGTCAGTTCAGAAACATCTCCTTTTGCTCAGCCCAAACACCAGCTATTTTATGAGGCATGAGGCTGGAGAAGTCAGTGGCACTGGCAATCCATGGGCAGTGCCACACTGAAATACACCCCTTAAATCCTGTGGAATAATCACAGTTCCACTACTGCAAATTACAGGTCTTGCTTAAACAACAAGAGGTGAGAACAACCAAAAGCATTGATTAATTCTAGTCCTGATTTGTGTGTCCATCTTCTCTCTCTCATGTTTTTGGAGGCCTCTTCAGCTGGGATTTTGACATGCTTCTGTTAAGAGAGGTCTCCTGCTTCTTGCTCTGGGCTTCCCAGCTGCCTGCAGCCACCAGCCCTTTGTGCACAACCCGGGATACACCATTAGCAATGGAATCAGAACATTAGCTACAAAAATGACAGGCCTTGCCTCTAGCATACTCTGAACCTGTCAGCTCATGGGAGAGAAGGGAAACTGGGCTGAGTCCTCTGACACAACTAACAAAAGCCAGTACGTGCATCCAGCTGCCAGCTCAGAGCAACAGCCCAGGAATTCAGGTGGTGGAGTCTCGTTTGCAATTCTGAAGGGTCAAATTTCAAGCTCTGCTACTGATAATATACGAGCACATTGGGAAGCTGACACAGCAACAAGGCACATGATTTGCTCTTGTCTTTTGCTTTTCAAAACCAGACATTGAATTAATATATACTGGAGGGTCACACTAGGAGTGTGCTGAACAACTGGACTGCAAATGCAATTATGTGGTCACATACCATCTTGTCCATGGGACATCTGTCTCGTTCACTACACAAGGGGCACACATGTGTGGGGACAATCAAGATGACATGAGCAACTGTAAATCTGTCAATTCCTTAACAGTGAGGGGCTTAACTTTTCAACCTAAATAACATCCTTTTAACATCACAGACATATCTTATTATGTACAGAAGTATTCAGCCTGAATTCTAGAGGAAGCAGCTATGCAATATCATCCAAGGCATATAAAATCCCTGGTGTAAACACAACAGTGGTGTTTGTGTCTGTTTCCAGGCATAAGTACAAGCCAGGCTTGCATCCTTGCTAGACAAAAAAAAAAAACCAAGTCAAGAGCATGTACAGCTGGCCCAAAGCAATAATGCACTCCAAGTACATGGCAAAGGCACACAACACCCAACTGTCATAAACTGTCCTAACCCAACATCAGCTGGTCAGCTTGTGGTTACAGAGACATGCCCAAAAATGCAAGCTAAAACACAGAAATAAAATAAAGACACTCTGCCACCTCCCTCAAACTGAGATTTTGGATTTATCTTACCATTCGTTACTAACTTCATAAGGTTTGAATTTCTTACGGTTCTTGACCTTAGTTTGGTAAAACTTGGTGCTAATAAAGCCAAGGTTGTGGGTTCCATCACCCACATGGGCCATTGACTTAAGAGTTGCACTTGATGACCCTTGTGGGTCCCTTCCAACTTAGAATATTCTGTGATTCTACACCAGGGTTTAAAGATTGGTATGATGGTTCCAGATCAAACAAGATTATTAAATACTTCTGCACATTTGAGAGTCTGTCCATCTTAACCACAGGTAAAATTCAGAAGCACTGGTTTCTGTACAGGTAAAAGCACTTCATTATCTCACAGACATTTTGTAGGGACAAATACAGCAACAAGCTGCAGAGAGAGTTTGCAGTAGGAAACCCCCCACAGAGAGCTGTATAATCAACACATGATTATGAATATTGCTGAACAGGTTAGTTCATCTAAGCTTCTGGACAGACCTCACAGCACAAAGACACTGAAGTACAATCAGAGAATATTTCACTCCTAGTTCATGATACAGGGGACTTTCATAGCAGGAGCCAGGACTAGACTGAGGAATTCCACCAGCCAGAGGAAATGGCTAAGTCAGACATAGCAAATTGCCTCTGAAACCAATTT
>JAWWLZ010000139.1:64188340-64273340 GCA_035041345.1 Poliocrania exsul
AGGACTAGACTGAGGAATTCCACCAGCCAGAGGAAATGGCTAAGTCAGACATAGCAAATTGCCTCTGAAACCAATTTAATCCAAAGTATTTGACAACACGTGGCCAAAATTTGTGGAGCAGTTAGAAGACAGGAACTAACAACAATTTTTCACAAAAAAAAACCAAAACAAAAACAAAAAACCACCAAAATATAGTATGCAAATGTCATAGGATATAGTCATCAAACTTAACAACAGGGGAGCAGCATCTCCTGATTTCAGAGCACAGAATCCTGAACAAATACACCTGTGAACTGATGCTAGATACATAAAAAATGTATTAACATCAGCCTTCACTGCCTCATCTTTCACCAGGTATATCTCATAGCAATCATTCCACCATTCAGAACCCGAAAGACTCCTTACAAAACTGCCATTAAATTAAGCTATCAAATACCCTCAGCTCAGAAATGATAACTGCTTTTTCTCCAGCTGTGAGGTCTGAGAACCAAGGCAAATAGCCTTGATATAAATGAAAGTTCAGCATGTCATATTTTCTTAGGACCAAAAGAAAGACAACTAATTCTTTCAGGTAATAAGAATCAGCTACATTGTTCTCCTTAACTCCTCAGCTGAGCTGTCCTGATTTACAGTAGCAGATGATGTTCTGCAATGTTATGAAAAGGAACACTTTTTAATTTAATCATTAAGACACCCAGCAGATTTTCTGATTCAAAATAGTGTTGGCAACTTTTTAGAGATGTTTTCATAGCAACAGTACATTCCCTTTTCCCCTTCTCAGAGCCTTGCTCAGCTCAGCTCCTGTCATTTAAACCTCTCCTAAGGTACAGACAGAAACTGCTGCTGCAGTGGTTATGCAAAAGAGTTCAAAGACATGTTTGTCCAGACTTTTGGAGGTTCAGCAGAGCACCTACTGCTTTAGCCATTCACATTTTCACAGGTGAACACGAGTGCTGTTATTCATTTTATACAGTAGCTTTAGCCATGCAAAAAGATGGGCTGTGTTTATCTCTTAGAAGTTGTAATGCCTTTATGGAGAGATGCTTATGAACAATAAAAATCCGTATTAATAGGTTATATATTTGTATTTTTATAGTACAGGAAAATGGCAGGCATCTGTGCCTGCAGCTGTATTTTAACAGGAAAGATTATTTTAAACTTAATTCAGTTCTGATAATGGGAGGTAAAAACCCTTTCCTATTTATGGTTTTGTTTGGTTGTTTTTTATGGGTTTTTAATAGAGACTGAAACTTCTAAAGTCTTGTCAAGTGCAATGGAAACAAAGTAATGTCCACAAAGTCAAAGAGGCTTCACTTCCATGTATTCTGGTTTATGTTTCATGTATCCCGAATTCCAACAGGGGGTAGCATTACACTACTGTAAGAACACTTGATATTTAGAATACACCCAGTTTCCCCACATTTGCTACTCTGAGCTTCTTTGTACAACAGATTTATTAATTTCCTCTCATTCTGCACCAAGTGAAAACCACTCGAGGCAGAGACTCCAGCAAACTCCTGTAACGCTGAAAATTGGGCTCAGATGGGCCCATACTGGTACAAAAAAGAGCAGATTTGATGCCTATGCATATAAGCAGTTCTCAGCTGATTCTTCTTGCCCAGCATGTAACACAAACAGGAGAAGCAAGGTGCACATAGGTGGGGTACAACACCTCACATGATCCCTTTCCTTTGTATTTTAAAGTTCACAAAAACTAACTATGCCATCACTGAACATCTCAGTACTGCAGAGATAGCTGTGCAAACTTGACCAGTGGGAAGTATTCTACATTTTCCCAAAACAGCACATCCCAACAGCAAAAAACAAGTTCTAAGTCAGAGCATTAGCCCATTTCAAGATTTTCAAAGGCAATACAAAAGCACTATTTAGCAGGAAGCTTGGGGAGACTGAAAATAAATGAAAAGGACCATCATTAACATATAGATATATGCATGCAAATACTCACAAAGGGATTCAGATGGCCTTGCTCTCTTGGTTAACAAAGGAGCAATTTATGGAAAATTTACACCAGCAGAGACATGCAAGACAAAAGGTCCAATAATCCATTCATTTCTTGATACTGAGACATTCCTTTTCTGATGAGGAAAAAGGATGACCTTCAATCAACTTGCATAAGAGACACTGTACACTTTTAAATGAAAAGACAGCTCTTATGCCACTGTACTAAGAAGTAACCTAACTCATAAAAAAAAGTTGCCAATTAAATTTCACAGAAAATTAATTCCGCTAATTATACAAAAGTGCATCAAGTAATTCCTTTACTAAAGTTTTCTGCTTGCAACAAGATCCAAAATAAAAAGAAAGGGATTCCTTTTGCAAACAGAGTTCATCTACAATTCTAGATTTAAAGTGAAAGACAGTAGACAGAGAAGGGCACAAAATAAAATATTTCAAAAGCTGGGAAAGGGAATTAACTCTACTTCTATGGGTTCTTAGAGATGGAGAAAGTTAATGTTAAGCTGTAATTACCATTTTGAAACATTCTGATTGCCTCAAGAAAAGTCTTTTCCTTCTCCAGCTTTCCTCAAAGAGTGTTGTTTCACAGTGTGAGCTCAGCTTCTGCTTGCACTAAAAATACACTTGTGCCTATTTTGTAGCCAATGGAGCCATGCCAATTTACATTAGAGTAGTTACTTGAGTCCTTCCTTCCAGTCCATTCCACATAAAGACACAAAGAAAACAATCCTTGCTATAACCTGTGCATCCTGTTCCACAGAGAGAGAACTAGAGTGGGCTTAATTATGGGCCTGTGAAGAATAAAAATGAAAGCCTTGCAATATGATCTTCACATTCACTTTCCTTCTTTTTAAACCTCATATTTAGAGCTATGGTTAGTCAACTTCTTCCAGAAAAAAACTTATTAACAAGATAATCAGTGATCATCAGTAGAAAGAAATGGATGGAACTAGAAGGACAAATAAGGGAGAGAAAGCTCAAAATAGTAAAATTAAGACAAGTGTTTTTCTTTATCTCCAGCCCATCACCGAAATTATGGTTTGTCAAAAGTAATGAAACTATAATTAAGCTGCACAGCTTCAAAGGATACAGATACTTAACTATGCATGGGGGCTGCTCACAGGCTTCTATATCAGAGAGCACTGCTATAAATTATTAGGTACAATTATTTCTGTAGTTTTTTTTCCAAATCTTTCTATAATAGCTATCTCCATAGCACGTGTGTTCTGCTTGACTTTGTGTCTCAAGGAATGAGATGAATTGGCAAACTCCATCTGGAAATGTTTTCCTCATGCTACAGGGGATTCAGGCATACAGTTACCAGCCCTGATATAGCCCACTTAGCACTTCTCTGTCCTTGTAATAAAGCAGATCTGGGAAAGGTTTATATTTCCTTAATATTTTCCAGGCTCAAATTTCCTGTACATTGAAAATTGCTTCCAATCAGCATTGAATTAGCAGAGGATTCCACAGAATCCAGACTACTGCAGAGGATGTGGCTAGGGGAGATGGAACACAGCCAGAGTTCATGTCCCACTGATTCCCAGCTGTTGAAACAGTCATTTTAGTTGACTGACAGCTGGCTGCTGCACTTTATCCTGTGAATAGCCCAATATCCTCATGTGACAAGACTTAGGAGCACAAAGTCAGCTTTAAAGTCCCTTTTCCATCTACCCTTTGGACCTGTGTGAGATTGAACTGCTCCAGAGAAAGTCTCAAGATCTGCTTTCTTTTGTTTACCCTGCTTTAGGAAAAGAAACATGGAAATACATAAAAAACAACACCAAAGAAGGACACATAATCAGAGCTTGCATGCAGTAAAGGCACTTTCCTGCAGCCTACAAATGCATATGTTAGACCCTGGTATTCAATCTCCCTCTCCTGGCTTTCATTTGTCCTATGGATCAGTCACTTGCTTTGATCTTAACGTCCCCATCCCACCCAGGAAAGCTCAGTCTAACTTCTACACACACACACTAATTTTGTGTTGTTACAAATACACTGATGCATCAAACTTCATTGGAGCTGAACCAGAGGGGATGGAAAACCATCAGTAGCTCCAGATAACATTTTTCCCCACAATTCTGTCCTACTTTCACAGGTTGAATTTCTGCCTGAAGCAAGTCAGTTTTTCAAGACACAAAATGTTGTTAACTCTAGCAAGGATGGCCAGAACGCAAGGAAGTCCTTCCCTCTGCAATGTCATTTAGGAAAGGAACAGAACAGTTCATCTGCAACTGGTAAACAGGAGAATAAAGAGATTTTTTTTTTTACACTATAAAAAAGATTTGCTCAGTTGGTCAGATGCAGTAACTCTGAGGTTTTGCTGCATCACCTTAGTTCTGACTCAAAGTTCCTACACTTCAAAGCCAAGTAAAAGAAAAAAGTCACTACACCAAAAAACATTTGCAAAATTATATTTGATGCAATATGCCTCTCCATAAGGATTTGGAAAATATAATACAATTATAGGTCCTTTTTTCTCCCTCTGTTGTCACAAGTCAGCTTGAAGTTCACCATATCCTCAAGCATGTTCTTTATATCTTGCTCCTTTCTAAATGCTAAAAACTTGCTCAGCCCTCAGGCTAATCCCATTCTCAGGAAGAACTGATTTTCAACTGCTATGTCCTCAGTCATGGACTTTCTGAATCCACTGAGTATAAAGGCTTCTGCAGTACTAACTTTTTTCCAGTAACTCTGCAGTTCTTGAAAGACACCACTCTTCAAGCTCAATTTCACACACAAAAAACTTCTCTTGAAATACCATATTCAGGGCCACTCTTCTGTGATCTTTCATTAAACAGAAAATGGCTTTGAACTACTTGTTGTAGCTATAAAAATTAGTGATAGATTTCCCATTACTTAAAAACAAAAATTGGGGAGCAGCTGCTTCATCCTTTCAGGTTGATTTTCTCCTTTAGGTACTCTTATTAATGACTTCTTTTTCTGTGCACACTTCACCTGAAAGGTGAAATAACTTTCAGTCTCTCTCACTGCAGCCTGGAAAATATTGTATTTCATTTAATCTTTAGCACTTGGATAGAATTATTGTTCACATCCAAAGTACTGTAGAAACACCATCCCACCCGTTCTCACAATAGCCTTGGGAAGCAAACAGCCTCCAGACACAGATGTTACACAGCTGGGTAGACTGAGGGAAGGTGGTGAGAGCCACGAGAAGAAAACCCTAACAGCAAAATTCCTAGATCAGTCCACATCTCAACTGCTTACCACTCTTTATTTAAAATGAGACAGTGCCCAAAACACCACTTTGCCGTCACAGACTCCTGCCAGGAGTCTGCCATGGACACCCAGCTTTATAGCACAGTGGGCAGGTTTGTCAAATGCATCCAACATGAAGCCAGGCAGAGCAAGAACACCAGATTTCAGTATGGATTCCTTCTGTACTTCTGAAATACAGAGCAATCAACTCACTCTTCCACTATGGGACAGGGTTTGAAGTCTGCTTCTCTTAGATGTCAAGGATCCACCTTATTTGTTTTCCCTCCCATGCTGATCAATTCTCTTAATCAGTGAACACTTTAGTTACACTGATTTCAGTGCCCCTGCTTTTAAGAGTGTCAGAGGAAAGGTGCTGAAATCTGCATCAAGGCTTCTGCTGGCCTCAGTGGGACATTTTGGTCAAGACTAAAATTGCATGAGAGATAAATCTGGCAATCTTATCTTCTGCATGCACTTACAATGACTTTGCTTTCTTTTCTCCTCTACACAAGTTCCCCAGCATTTAAGCAGAAACATTCAGAACCAGAACTATGCATAGTAAAGCAATACATAAAAATCACGAGGCAACTTTAAAAGATGCCATCCTGAAAACTGGTAGTTATTTGTGTATCAGAATGGCTTATGCACATTTACTAACTACTTTGCCCATGGGAAGTATTCATTCAGATCTGAACATAAAAATATCCTTCAGTGATTCATTCCTCAAATTGGTTTCAGTGTAATGAAACCATGAAACAGGTTCAGTGGAGCAGGCAATAAACATTTTTCTATTCAGTAGATTTTTTGCCACGTACTTTCATGCTAACAAATGCCAAAATTGCATTATCTATAGGAAGATGTTGTTACCATATTATTAAATTTTACTAACATAATACTAGGAAAAAATATTTGCTCTTTATGAGCAAAGTAAAACAACTTGGTGTAGGGTTGCAAAGTTATATGAGAAACAGTAAGGATTTTCCTACCTCACAACCTCCACATGTCTAATACCTTCAGATCTAATCTGATTAAAAGTCCATAGGGGATATTATCAGCCAGACTGAAAATATTTCCATAAATATCTTGACGTAATAAGTATATTGGGAATCTTGAATTACCCGAAATAATTCCACTCATATGTCTTGTCATGAGTTGTGTGCAAGTTTAAGCACAGTTTGTGCAATTTTGTTTTAACACATTTCATCCTTTTAATTTGCGTGCTTCCAGTTTTAAGTGTCTCTGTCCAAAAAGGCTGGATGGAAAGGTCACTCCCCTACTGAGCATCTATTTTCAGTCCTCTCATCTACTCCCAGTGAGCTGCTGTCAGCCCTCCAGACATCCCATCCAAATGATTGCTATCCTACTGACACTCACCAATTCCTTCTGAGCCATGCAATTACTTTGATATCAGTGACTGCTATCCAAAACAAAACATTTGCTGCTTAGCCTTCTTTAATCCACAATCTTAAAAATAGAATGTTAGCAGACATTACAAACATTGTAAGTTTGTAAGTCAAGGAAGAGAGGTTTTTAGAAAGTAACTTAGCTCATGATCTTGCAGAAGGTGATGAACAACACAGGAATCAAACTTGGGAATCTTAATCCAGGGCTACCACTGGAGCTGCTCACTTCCCCAGAGTTCAGGTCCATGTAGTCTCTGCTTTTCTTATGTGTTTTTGTGTTTTCTTTCTCTAGGTGAATTCTACTTTCTCCTTTCTCCTTTTTAGCAAATGAAGATGGAAAGTGTCTGCTAACAGTTGTAGGATTCTGTTGAATTTTTCCAGAAAGAAATGGATTTCTATTTAAAAGGGGGAAAAAAAAAAAGGAAAAAAAAAAGAAAAAAAAGACAGAAAGAGAGGAAAAAAGCCTTCCATTTTCCCATTTTGGCCACATTCCTAGAGATCTGAAGACTCTCCTTCACAAGCGGATCAAAACCAAAAACCTCACAAACCCTACATTCCAAAGGGAGCAATTTCTTCTACCTTTTACTGTCAGATAAAGCATTCTACTTCAAAGTATTTCTTTCTCTCCCTTCAGAAAATTTACTCCCCCAACAGAGAAAAAAGTAGCCATCAGTATTAGTAAAACTAAAAGCCATTATCCAGCTTGACTGTATTTATGAGAGGAAGCAAATTTTCCCATTTTTTCATTCTGGTGGGTATGGAAGGTCAATATCATGGTTTATCAATATCTCCAAGGCTCTCTGACAGAAAAGCAACCCAGCAACACTTCTGTCTGGTACAGAAAAATTAATTCTGCTGAGCTACATTGTCTACATTCCCCCATGTAGGAAAGATGCTCTCTTCTGTTGACATTATCATCTTTTCACTTACCAGGGCTTCTGTGCTAGGCACTTCTTTCCCCATTACAGACCACAGGCTTTCTGTTCCCCATAGTGTCTGATCCCAAGAAGTGCCAAGAGCTTAATTCTTATTATTCTGAATTTAGATTAGAACTTTTATTACTTGCACAAATGCTGTGAGGATTCTTTCATTAGAGATAGAAAGTACCTCGAGTATAATTTTTTAGGTAAAAGATAAGAGAGCTTCCTACAGGGCTAAAAGCAGATCTGCATAGTTCTGGTAGGGTTGGCATGTCTTGTGTTTTACTGTGACATCTCAAATCCAGAGTCTTACGCATTAAAAGTGACCTCTTCCATGCAAACCTTTGGAAGAGCCAGGACACTTATATGAGCCCTTAACCATCAATGGCAATATAAAAGAAAGCTGGATCTCTTCTTGATGACTTGGGAGTGAAGCCTGTGGCCAAGAAGTATTATAATATTCTACAAAATAACAGTGGTAAACTGAGAAAAAAATATCTTTCTTCCCTGTAAGTTGATGGTAAGCAACATCACACCACAGTGCATAAGCAGACCTGACAGCACCTTTGTAAGAGGATGGAAGTCAACTCCATAGACTTGTGGTCCAGGCCCAAACCACAGAAAGAAAACAAAACAAATCCAGCCCTAAGTCTGACACTACACCCACCTGTTTTATGCCCCTTTCCTCTGTCAGCTTCAACTGGAGAATATATTCTTGCTCCAGTCTTTGATTTTCACAGTACTGTGTGCTTTTGCCAGCACAACCAGCTCCAGAAATTACTGCATTTCATTGTCAAGAGCAGGAATGGCAACAGATTTCTGCTATTTCAGAAAGATGCTATGGGAAAATTGGTGGAGTTTAAGATTCTTTTGAATCTGTGGGAAGTCAAAAAAATAACACTATTGTAAAAATTTCAGAGCCTTTTACAGTAACTGTAATGTAAGTAAAATGCCAGATTGCCAAACCATTGTCCAGTGCAGACACCTCATTCAGTGGTGACACATGATGAAAGATGCAACTGGCTGCAGGTTAATGTATCACAGTCAAGACACAAAAAATCCCAATTGGAGTTAAATCTTAACAGAAGAGAGCACAAGAGAAAGTTTTCTAATTCATGACAAAAGCCAGTAAGACCCAGAATCGAGGGTCATCAAAGTATAGAGTCGTCTCACAAACACATCATCACTCAGGTCAATACTAACAACTGACTTCCAGATTCCTCTGAGGTGCAAACTGTTCCTGTTATTGTCATCATGTGTGTTGCCCAGCTGCCCACAGCTCTGAGACTAGAGCAGAAATACAAGTAGCAACAATGCTGTAGAAGATGACAAATGCATCCTTCTCAGCTGAGAATTTAGGCAGCCTGTAGCTCTTTTAAAGGTGGGAGGAAGCATGAAATGTTACAGCATCACACATCAATACTGTAAAAAAAATCTGGTTGAGAGATGTAAAAAGTGTGCAATTACAAATAATCATGTTCCTACATTTTCAGAGAAAGCATGGCAATAAACACACTACAAGATAAACACATAAGGCGTTCAGTCTCATGGGGAAAGAGGTTATGACTCCAACAGAAAAAAAATAGCTGTATTAAAGTTGTAGATAACAATATATCATGATTTCTTTAGTATCTGTTTTAATACTACATTAGAAAAGTACTTGACTAAAAGCCAAAAAAGTTAAAACATTCTCAGTTACACAGACCTGGCCATGTGGTCATGAAGCTGCTACTTCTCAAATCTCACTACACAAAGTAACCCATTATAGGTCTTCTCTTTCACCACTTTCAAAAGAAGCATCTACAATGAAAGAAGGCACACCAGCTGACTCCGGGGTTAAGGGGTTTGTATGGGATTTGGAAGACCAAGGCTGGATTCCCAACCCAGTTACAGGCTGCTCATGACCCTGGGAAAATCAGTCCAGGCAAGACTGCAAAAGACCTCAGCACAGGATGCTGTTTACAGTTCAAGCCCTTTCTCTGCCTGGGGACACATCAGCCTTGCTTCTCTCTGGGCTTAGTCTCTCTGTGGTCTACAATGCACAAGAGACACATAGATATTTAGAATTGCTCTAGATTTCCACAGAGACTCTGCACTCACCCAAGGCTGCAGGTGATTAACAGGCTCTGAAAGCAGGACATGGTGCTGCATGATTAAATGCACTAGTAAAGAGCCTGCTCAAGGATCACAGTACAGATATGCACACCTTCCTTCGGAGTTGTAACGCAAAATAAAGCAGTTTCTACAGGGCAGACTAAAAGAGATAAATATCCTATCACCTAATTGAAGTTCTACTTAAACCAAGATCCATGTCCCCCCAAGGCAGGTACCAGTTCTCCAGATACTATGTAAGGAAGAGTTCTTAGCCCCTCAGCACTGTGGATCCTGCTGCCTGACAACACCCCTAAACTCTTTGGTCCATCATGACCACAACATCTCCATATTTCCACTTACTACAAGATATGCTGGAAGATTCAAAGTTTGAGGCACACAATTACTGTGGATAGACCAGTTCCTCATTTGGGACCATTGTCTCCAAGGAGGTTTCGGTATTTTAAAATTATCAACTTAAGTAGGTGGCGGAATACCAATACAAATTGATGACAACAGCCACACACAAACTGACAAGTTCTTTTGCCCTCTATCATGGCAAGTTAACTACCAAAGCAGTAATCAAGACTATATTTCTACATAAATAAGAACTCCTACTGACATAAATGTGAGTTTAGCATGAGCTAGACATACATAAGTGTAATTCATATTAATAGGCACATTTTGAGCTGTCAACAGTGATTTGAGTATTACGCTAAGTAGTATGAAGAGACAGCCATAATCATTCTGTATTAATTCAACTTGCAAGAAGATGAAGGTCAGGGGACAAAAAGCAAAGCAAAACTAAACCCAGTACTTGTCAGATGGAAAAGGACAAAACCAGTTGGAAAAAAATTTTATTTTTCAGACTTCTAAGAAAATTTACAAACAATGGTAGTGTAAAAAAAACCAACCCACCCTATAAAAAGGTTGACATCATTTCTCAAACTATAGCATCAAATAAAGTTACAGAGCAACAAGTGTACAATGAAATCGAATTAGTATTAGTTAAGTAGTCAAAAATGGAATAAGTAAAGTCCAATAATAGATCTCTACAGCTTGCTCAGAAATCCCATAACAATCCAACATTCTGAGTTTAAATTATAGTTACAATACACAATGAATTCATCTCTGCAATCATCTATAGCACTGAAATCAACTAGATAAAATTACATAGCAAAGGCACACCTTTTGAAGTTTGTAAAGAACATCTTCAGCACACTACAATTACGTACAACAGAGAGCAAAACACTCTGCATGCTTGCTTTTTAATCTCCAATGTCTAATATGAAATACAATATAGAAATTATAGAAGAAATAATTAGTGATTCTCTTTGCGCTGGTTCTATTCATCACGCTGAGTGAAACACAAAGACTTCCTTGCCCTATTTTCTGTTAAGCCTTGGCACTTTCCCAGGGTATGTTCTCCCTATATTCATCATCATCCTTGTCATTAGTGGAGCAGGTGGTTATTAACGAGTCAATCCCAATCATGAACACCCCCATGCCCTCCACCTATGCATGTCCTCATCCTCCAACCCATCTCCAACTGTTCACATGCTGAAGTCCAACATGCACACACAACATGCCCAAACCTAAGCTCAATTTGCCAAAGTTTACATACAGGGTAGAAAACAAATAAGTGCTCTTATCCTCAGTCACTGCTGTAGACTTTCCTCTATTCAGGTCACTTACTCACTTGAAATAGTAGGCATTTAAAAACGATTAGCACAATTTAATTAACAGCTGAACTTGAAAGTGCAAAGGAACTCCAAACATTGGCACACTAAAGCCCTCTGAACATGAATTTGAATAAATGTGAAAACCTGGTGTCTTCATTAATCCATAAATCAACTCCTCCTGGCCCTAACTGCATCTGAAACATATCCTGTTCAGAGCATAAGGAATAAGAATTATTTTTTTAGCTACAGCACATGGATTTGTGCCTCCACTGTATTCATCATGAGAAACGCCAATGACAGTGTCCATATAAAAACTGCTAAAATAACTCATCTTGACAGTTCAAGAGAATGTATCAAAAGGTTATTTTAATTTTCAAAAGTGAAATCAAACCCATGAACCATTCAATTTAATGAGATTTCTCTCCTGACTGATCACAAACAGGTATTTTAAAAAAATAAAACAGTAGATGTGCATATCTCATGCTAAACCAAAAAGTTAGTAAGAGAGTTGCAGCAGTGTTTATCATTGATTTTTTAAAATATTGACAATACCTGAAATTCTTGCCAACTTATAGTATAGAGGTAGCTAGAAACACCATGAAACCTGACAGCACTTTGCAATAAAATATGTGAGTACTCATGTCATTGGGGCCAACAGGCAGTGAAAAAAATAGTGACATAATTCAGCTTTTAATGATTTTGAAGATGTACAATGGAATATTCACTTTCAGCTTCCTGTTTTCCACAGATATCTAGGGTAAGATTTGATAAATTCATGTCTAAACCAACAACTCAGATTCCCCAGAAACACTGAGACCATGTGAGTTAACTGTACCTTAACTAATTCTTTCCTGGTCGCCCATAACAAAGGCCACCTTTGAACTTTCTGATCCCAAATCGGAGCCCTTCTAGAAATCAGTCTTGGGCATTTATCCCAAATTCTTTCTAAATACAGGCAGCAGACACAGAAAGCCAACAACAGACATACTGCTGTGTACCCTGGTGCCTGCACTGCAGAAAGAAGTGGGAGGCTCAATCCCAGCTCCCTGCATCCAGCCAAGCTTTCAGAATTGGGCTGAAAGCCTTTGGTGCAGATGGATGGCAAGGATGGTCTTGGAAGACCACTGATCCTCCTGACCTGTGGAGACACTTCCTTACAAAGCCTGTCACCCAAATGCCTCCCTACCTTCCACATGCTGCAAGGCCATGACAAAGTACCATCCATGGTGCTGTGACAATGGCTATGCAGGTGCCTCAGGCAGACAGTGCTTTCAAGTTTGCAGACATGTGAAGGCAGTCAATGATGCAAATGCATGAAACACCTCATGAGAAAATAATCCCTCAATTTTATAACCTTTTTCTTTCATCACCTACTATACATTCAAGCCCTTTTCATAGCAGTGATTTATGTAATCTCACATGCTCAATTAAGTGCACACACTTCAATGGCAATATTTAATTCCTCAAGTTTCTCTTGCTGAATCCTTGCTTCACACATTCCCTAATTTGAGCAATCCCTCTAACCTTCATAGCTTTTCAACAGTCCACTAATATGAACAGCTTTACCCAATTAAGCACATTCACCAAAAAAAGTCTTCTACAGAATGGATAAAAACAGATACATTTTCTTCATGCAATGTATAGTTGAGGGATAAATCTTACTGCCATAAAAAGACAAGAATGCAGCAGGTTCAAAAAGAATTTTTAAGAATATCAAATTCATAGTAACAGAAACTGGTAAATGTGTTTAGAAAGGCATATGAATCTCCACAGTTTAGGTTTTAAGTCTTTATGCCACTGGTAATAAAAACAATTTTTCTTGCAAATAGTCTTGGTCATAAATTACTAATGAGTTTTTGTGCCCCTCCTCTAAAGTCTCTGGTTTTAGCCAGTGACAGTACTGGATTAGCTGATCTGCTATGGATTGTCATGCTGACTTGACTATTTTGTATTTCCTCAATGAGAAACATGGCAGATCTGTCTTCATGTGCAAGGCATGCTCAAATTACAAAGAAAAGAAAATAAAAATATGCACTCTGGTCACCTTAAGAGCAGCATATATCATTTGATCTCCATTCTTTTTTTTTCGTAAATACCAGCAGCAAGACAGATCAATATCCTTTATGTTTGGTTGCTATTGTATGACAAATTCAGTGCCTGCAAAACTTTTATCTTTCACTCACATATACCCACAGACAAAATTGGCCAATTTAAAAATAATGATTGGGGGCCTATACTGTTCAGTGTTTCTTTGACCAGGCACAGATTTTGAGGAAACCATGTGCTAAGCCTCTTCACTTGAGCATGAACAACACAAAAAAGTTATTACCTGTTCAAATTATAAAGGAAACAATACTACTTATGACCTACAACTTAAGTAATTCTAAATTAATCACGCTATATTAACTAAGGTTTGTTAGCATCTGCTCAGTCTTAGGTATTTACCTTTAGTCCACCACAGATTGGACAAGCTGAAAAAAGAGCTCTTGTCATCCCAAGGTGGGGGCTACATGTGTCACATGGGTCAGCTGAGGCCCCACCAGGTGGTGACAGCTCACTACTTTTGGAGTCTGACACCTGTCCTTGTGGTTTTGTGTCTGACCACCTTGAAACAAAATCCACATATGTCTCATCACTTGAGTCCTTGCTGCTTTCTGTGAGTAAAGATGAAGGCCTTCCTTTGTCCTGGCTGTGCTCAGGTACCCTCCGTGTTTCCACGTGTGGTAGTCTCAGTTTTGAGTCACTAGCACCTTGAGGTGACAGGGCCTGGTCCTTGGGTAGCATGGAATCTGCACTCTTCGGCTGCACATCTTTGGAAGCTGCCTGTAAGACGCTCCTGGGTATATCATAAACATGTCTGAGAGAGCTGGGAACCTGATACTCTGATCCCACACCTCTCTGGGACTCGCCGTGAGGACAAGTACATAAACTCTGATCTGAAGGAAAGTTCAACGGCAAGCTTAGCAATGATCCAAACTCATCACCATGGCAAATGTCCAGGCTCCCAGCATAGGAAGAGAAGCTTCCTGAGTAGGAAGAATGACTACCAGTAGCTATTCCACTGTCAGAAGAACTCTGACGACCTATTTCCTGCAGCTGTCTGGATCGGAGGGGCTTCAGAGGTGGTTTAGTGGTGCCACGAGCCGCTTCTGGAAGGGTCTTTTCTTCCCCGAGATGAATGCCCTTGGCAGCTGCCAGTCCGTGGCTCTCTTGAGAGGTGCTGGCTGAGGACTGCTCGGGCCAAACAGTCAGCCTGCTCCCAACACTCACGTCTGAGTGGCTCGTGTCCGAGGATGAGCTTGAGAGACTCCTGTCATCTCCTAGAAAAGAAGACACATCAACCTGTGTTTAAAACACAATCTGGAGAGAAGCATCTCAAGAGAGAATCATGGCAAGTGTATACAAACTGGAAGGACCCTGAGGCTCCATCTGCTTTTTGTAAGGGGAACTGCTGTCAGAAAGCCAGAATTCCTGTAATAATTCATATCCCCACAGCAAAAATGAAATGCAATACTGTGTTACCTTGCCACAACCCTACAACATTGTGGCATAATGCATTCAAGGCTAAATTTTTAAAGTTTATGCACCAAATTCTCCCTTTTTCAAACATATTTTACTTCTATAGTTAATTAGGTCACCATACCAAAACACAACCATAAATCACTGTACAAGTAAAATGAGAATATTACTATTACAAATATGTTTACATATCTGTATACAAAAGGAACTTCTGTGATTCATTTATGTATATACTGCAAGAATTTTTTTTCCTCACTCATATTAGCAAGAAAGGAACTTTTACAGGTAATCAAAAGTCTTGACCATTTCTCTATTTTTCTTGTAAGCTCGACATCTTATAGTGATAACATATATGCACTTTTAAAGCCTAAGAAGGAAGCAACATCATTTATTTTTATTTAATTAACAATATTTCTTACCTCCACTGCCTTGGCGACTTGTATGGGACAGCAAGCTCAAGCGTTTTTCTAATTGCAAAGCTTCATGAGCCAATCTTTCTTCTGAATAGGCTGGATTTGTATTTGGATCTTTAAAAATAAACAGAAAATAAATAAACAAACAAACCCCAAATAAATAAGGAAACATGGAAAATACACAAAAACAAAGGAAAAAGATACATTATTATGTTAGATATTCTCAGGTTTGAAAGGCTGATTGGAAAAATGCATGGGACAATCTGCCTTCAGCACATCATGGAGATGTGTTACATACTAAGTTATGTGTCAAAGATTGTGAGAGATTACACCCCATGTCTGCAGCAGTTACCAGCAGGGACAGAACACTGACGAGCACAGCACCAAAGGCAGTAGGTACAGAAATAATTATCATCCAGTGGGTAGAGAGGATTTTGAAAGTTAATTTGACTTGTAAAATGTGCTCTGAATTCACTGAATTCATTGGGAATTTTAACATTGAGAAAGACCAGAATTTTTCATTCTACAAATTTACAAATCTACATTATAGAGTCAGAGTCATAGTGGTTAAATTGACACCTTTCAATCCAGATCATCTGTTTACAAAGACTTCACTTTTAAATTTGATTCTCAGAAGGTCATTAAGATCAGAAGTCAGAGATAAAACAAGCAACCTGGTGGCTCTCTGTCTTCTTGTTAATACAAGACAAGTTACAATGATATAAAACACTCCTAAAAATGTACTGTCAGGAATTTTCCCCATACATTTTAGGGAGCTTGCCATTCCAGCTGAAATTATTTCACTGAAGGCTCATTGTATTCTAATGAAAAGAGAAAGACCAAAAGTTACTCCGAATGTAGAATAAGTTTCATCAGTAAAACAGGCCAGTTTCCTCTAAATCATTTTGTTTCCAGCCAGGCACAACAATAAAGCCAGATGGAAGTATCATAACCATTATCCCAAGAGAAACTTTATGGATTCTTTCAAACAGCACTGACAAGTGTGCCGTGTTCAGCAGCTGCAAAGGATGTGGTCTGCTAAATCAGAAGTTTCAGTAGTCCTCATTAATACATAGAGAAAATAATTAATGACAGATAAAACAAATTAGCTTCCTCACAGCTGCTGCTCTTGTATATCTGTTCAACTGGGTAGTAGTAGCACACCACAAAAACATTGAATCATTAAATAGGAGCTTTAAAAAGGATGAAAAAGGCTATACATTGCTGTGGTTGAGTTAGTAAGACAAAAACCACTTGTAATGATGAAAGAAATGTTTCATTATCATCACAGGTCTTTTAATTTTAAAAGACTTGGGTTTGATGTTGCCAACACAGCAGTCAAAGCACACTCACAATCAGGGGAAGAAACACTGCCAGGTGAGCTGAAGCTCCATGGGAGCTCTCTACATTATTAACTAGCCTGAGAAAGCTGCCCCATTTCTCATCCCTCACTATATTCACTTTCTGACCTATCCTGGACAGATCTGAGTACATCACAAGAACAGAAGTAACAATGCTGAAATTTCTAACTTTCTGTCTCATATAGAGGAAGTTTTCATCTTTAGCAGTCTGCAATCTGGATAACATTAGCAGAAAAAGCAAGACACACAGTCCACCTATAACAACATTCACTGGAAACCAAAGATGTTCTAACAGGGACAAAGCAATAATGCCCATGGCAAAAAGGTTCTGTGACCTCTGTGTCTCCCAGCTCAAAGAGTGCTTAACACCTTCCAAACTTAAGAACAGAAAATAGGACTGTTTGATGTAGATTGCTTTGTTAGCTCTACATTCCTATTTACACTGCAAGACAACTCATATTAAGCACTGACTAGTTCAAACCTGTGTAATTGCTTGTCCAAACGAACCCCCCAATGCTTCCATATGGATCTCTGCCAAAGGAAAACACAAGATTTGGCCACCATCACCTATGGTGCAACCCAGACAGGTCTATGCAAGGATCTGCTCAGTAGCATACAGCGTTACAAGCTGCTGCTTGAGTCTATTTTTTAATATCCACTTGTTACTCTGTTGTATCTACTTAAATGCCCTTATGTCCAAAAAAGGTCCAACACAGATGTTCTATGAGCCCTTTGAGTATAAAGTTTGGCATAAGAGATCAGAAAATTACTCAAACCAAGATGCAACAGGCAATAACCCTTCCCACAGCAAAGAAATGTCAGTAGGAAAGGTCCTTCCACTTTCCTCAGGGTATGATTATTTGACAAATACAGATTTTCAGAACATTACAAGGGCACATAAACCATTAGGATTTTAGTAACTGCTATCCCTCTTACAAACAGCAAAAGATATAATTAAAAAAAATTGGTCAATACAAGATAAGGAGGTAGGAGGGAAGTTGAAGTCAATAAGTTTGCATTTAGCATATTCAATTGCTTCCACAAGCCAAATTCCCTACTAGCTACACAGTTACAGCAAACAACATGGAACCTGAAGACATACTGTCTGTCTTATAGTACTAATCATTTTTTGTTAAACTTTTCCCTAAGGATTGCCTACGTATAAAAGATGTGTACAAAATTGGGTTCATAGTTATGTGCTGCGACCTCTCATTGCCCAGTTTTGTGGAAGATTGAGCAGCAGAACCTTTCTCAGCAAGTACTAGGAAATGTCTAGAGAAATAGCTCCAAAACCTGTCAAGTATATACAGACTAAGTCTTAGCTAGATACTAAAAATAACTATCTGTCTTACCTACGTCTTTGTTTTGCCTTTAATCTGCTCTGCTGATAAGTCAGACTTCTATGGAAAACATACATAATACTACTCCCCAGAAGCACAGATTCTTATAGCAACATTTTTGGTTACAGATGGCCAAGCTCTAACCAGGAGCTTTTGCTACAAGATCAGGTTATGGACTGAAGCCACTAGCAGCCACTTTTTAGGGACCAGTCACTACGGGAGCATATAGCCTATGAGATCTCGATCATGAGTGTAGAATTATGGTTTAAAACTTAAAAAAAAAAAAAAGAAAAAGAAAAAAAAAAGAAGGATTTTCTCAACAGCAGAGCTGGATTTGTTGGCATCATCCTATACCTTGTGAATGCACAACACACAGCCTCTAAATAACTGTGTGGCAATTTCCCATATTAGTAACTCAGGAGGACAGAAGCAGAATGACCAGGACTGAGAGAGCTGCCCAAGGAAGGTCAGGCAGCTTCTGCCCACACAACCTCCGACTGTAGCTCCAACTCAAGTAGTAATTAGTACCTTCCTTTCCCCAATCCTTAACAAAAGTATCCTGCCCTGTGATTTACTCCCATGAAATTTAGACGGTTAGATTCACCCAGATCCTTCAATTAATGTTTTATCATTTTACAAACAAAAATGGATCCCTTGCTATGAGGAAAAATATCTTTTGTACCAGGCAAGTCATTGAAATCTTAAATGCTCTTTTGGGGCAAAGGGGAAGGATTACATCAAATTTAGCTGGACTAAAAATGCCTCTGATGGAGACTTTATTTTTATATTACGTTGGTGGGTATTCATTAAAGCCACATCAGCTGCTCATCGTGGGAGATTTTGAATACTTTGGTAACATATGAATAAAGTGTCACAGTAATTCAAAGCTCCAAGGTTGTTCAATAAGCACCTGTCAGGGAAAAATGTATTCTATCCAGTTAAGTCAGCAGCTACCTAATTGATTATATGCATCTTTGAAATGCAACATTGGTTCATTACTTCATTAAAGAAAATTAGATAAGTTAGGCTGAAAATCTCTTTCTTTCTTCCTGTGTAACTGTAGACACATTTCTAAATCAGGTCTGGACCCTCACGTGCTTGCTAACATCTCCACACCTTGTAAGATGTCTAGAGGAATAAAAAGATGTCCTAAAAGTCTGAGGTGGATCCACTTGGCACAGATACTGCAGAAGGCAGCCACAGAGCTGCCTTGCAATGGCCAAAGGTGTATCAAGCTTCAACAAAAAGAGCATCAGCTAGATCCTCAGCAAGCAGCACTGTACACTCTCCAGTCAGTCACAAAGTAGCCTGAAAAAGCTTCCAAAATTAAAAGAGAGCATCAAGACTATGAACATTACACCTGGAGTCTTTCCAGATTGCAGGACTAGACTGTCACATAGCCTTAGTCAGGTTTAGAGAGTACTGGTCTGCCCACTGATGAAAGACATCATTGATCGGCCATTGGGCCTTTGCTGTGTTCAGGTTTGGCATTCAACATGAATCTTGCTAGTGAAAAGAAGGAACTCAGCACATACCTGATAAACAAACATTTCTCAAATAGCCTGCATGCAAATTCAGTATAGATTACAAACCATGCGGTCAGTGATTTGTTACTAAGTCAATATCTAGACTTCTGTTAAGATAGTGTAAAATTCTCTGGTCTTTTTCTAAATATCTTTTCAAGGGGAACAAAAAAGAGACCATACCAGTAGCCAATTATTACAGCAGGTACCTTCCAACTAGTAACTGGGGAAAACAAGCCATCCAAAGACATCACATCACTCATTTGAGTCCTTTATTTAAAGTGTTACACTGCCTAAAAACATTTACACATACCTATACCTACACTGCCAACACCACCTCTGCATTCCCACTCAATGTCCTTGGCATTTTTTAATGAGACCTCATCATGCAGCTTTTAATAAATCAAACCCTCCAATCTGCTAATGGAGCTATCAATAGAACTGTTCTGGTACAATTCTGAAGAATTAATGGACTCCAAAAGTAAGTACCACAAGTAATACATTGTAAAATACCTAATGTTCTTTTCCTTTTCAATTTTATTTTGGACACATAGAGAATTATTTTTTATCATGAGAAGAGTAATTTGATGCCCATTTCCAAAACAGCACAGAATAATTCAGCTTGGAGGGGATCTCAGGAGTTCTGTAGTCGAACCTACTGCTCAAAGCAGGGTCCACTATGAGAGATTAGATCAGACTGTGACACTTTGCAGTGGTCACTCAAGATAGGAGTTCCACTGCACTGGATTTTAATTATATATTTTATAGATGACATAATAAAATATATAACAAAAATCATATATCTCTATGATAAGAACACCATGGTTTTAAGGAAATAAAGTATATTTTTTAAAACTACAATCCTGAAAAGAAGATGCAAATACTGTCCTTGAGCAAGTATCCCTTGCCCATGCACTTTACAAACTCCATTTGGATACTGGGTATTTTACATTTTTTCAAAGAATCACTATGAGAAATAAAAGTAAGAAAACTGATCATTTTCCAGTCCTCTTCAAACCAGTCTCTACCACTTCCTATTAATTTCATGTTAACACATAAATATTTCAACACTCCTTTTAACCATATGGTTGAGCTGCTTGTAATATGAAGCAACTGGCTTCATTCATTACTCTTTTTTTACAAAGAGAGACTACACACATGTTGACTGCATAACATCTACAGATTATACTTGTGTTGTGGGCATTGGTGTCCAACACTGTCAATGTGACTTTTTTACCATATTGTGTTCTTTCTCTGTACAGATGCCCTTTGTGTGTTTTCTTTGCTTGAAAATACCAGAGTGCTTGAAGTACAAGCCATGTTTAAGTTGGAAAGGTATTGGCAATGGCAAGAAGCCAAATTCAAATAGCAAACTGTGAAGAGGAGGTTGCTTTCACTAAAAGCTTTTAAATTACACAAAAGCAGAACATTGCACTCAAAGTACAGCTGAGGCTGTGTAGTCTTCTGCACTACAGTACATATGAATAACATTGACTAGAAGTGTCTTGGTAGAATCCCCAGTCTGGAAGTTTTGATCTAATTACCTGAAGCATACAGGTAATTAATCTATTTAACAGGTAATCCTTTCAAAAGGTTGGGTGAATTTCAATACTTGAGAGACACAGTATGCAGCTGGTAGAGTTTTCAAGCAATACAGTACATTCTGTGTAACAACATACTTGATAAGGAAAATTAGTTTATGAATGAATCACTAGTATTGTACATGTGCCTTAAACAGATCTGTGCAAGCTTCTGCATGGGATAATAAATGAAGGACAACATAAAAAAAATTTTTTTTTCTATGAACATATACATAGGGTGTGACAACAAACTGGAAGAGAAGGGTAAAAGACACAGGAATGAAAGAGGGGTCAAGGTATCTTGGATAAAGGCAGAGAAGTCTACAAGAACATTAGCACACTTCCCTACAAAACACTTCTGTCCAGGGAAATTACATAAAATCAAGTGGCTGAGTACATCTTCACCTTATTTTAGTGGCAAGTCCATCAAGCACAGAAGAAAAATTAAAATACCTCAGAAAAGAGGTCTTTTCTTACAAAAAAGCAGATCATCCCCCCACATCTACTTTATGCACTTTGAAATAGTTGCTGGTAGGCTAAAATTTTTCTAGACAAAATTTTTTGTTAGATGAAAGATTTAGGAGTTGTATGTATTTAATACAGATTTAGACATGTACAAAAATGAATTCAATAACAAAGCTTTAAGTATCACCACTAATTTCTGTGCTTCTGTTGTTTTTTTTGCTGTTTGCGTTTTTTTTTTCAACACTACACTTAATTTAAGGTAAACATATCATCATACAAGAAGAATGACTTTCCTGTCCACTGTTCTACTTGATTATTTAATTTACTTCAATCTTACAACTATGAGAAACAAGACATGAACTGAGCTTCGTGTTTACTGAATTTACTTTAACTAACTTTTCATCATTTATTTTCACAAGCTTCACATGCAGATCTAATCGTTTCCATCACATTTCCTTCCTGCAATTATCTGCATCTTATAACAGCAATAATACCCTGTCAAACACTTATTAACTGCCAAACACGTAAATAGAAACTAAGTATTTCCCTCAAATCCCAGCTCATCCTTCACCATTCTTGCAGCCTATTCCCACTGTATTCCACTGCCAAGTCATAGATACTTTTCTGCAATCTCATTTCTACACTTTTGTCTTGTTGGACACAGTCATTCTGACTCAATATTGTATTCCATCTGCTGAAATCAAAAGGCAATAGGGCTTACCATGATGCCATCCAATTTCCTCACTGAACATTACAGTGCATGCAGCATTTACCATGAAATAGGAAAAGGAATTTAATCCTCACACATCAGAAAAAAAGCTCAAACTGCAAAACTGAAATAGGATGTTGAGGCCTGACAGTTTTTCAAGGTTGACAAGACTTAGAACTTATTGTTTTGGATGAATTTAATATGTTCCAGAAGTTAGTTTTCCATTAAACTATCAAAATAGTGAAGCAGACATGGATCCAAGTTAAACTGGTAAGTTTAAATCTAAAAGTTAGGGTTCCTTTCAACTCAAATTGCCATCTTTTAGTGTTGTTAGACAGAAGAAGACTGAAGCCAGCAGTATCACCAGAAATATGAATGAGCCAGAGCTGCAGAGGGAAACTGGGTACATTCAACTTATAAATCTGTACTGTGACATTTCAGAATGAAAACCACACCCTCAGTGTCTGCAGGCTGTTCTTACAAGCACAGCAGCAAGTGGCAGACAGGGCAATTCCTGCTCCGCTGAGTTACTCTATACTTCCTATATTAACCTGGGAGGACTGGACGCAACCCAAAAGGGCCTTTGGTCGGGGAGATGCCGCGGACGATGCAGTCGAACAGAAAGCTGATCTGCTCTCCTTCAGCACAAGAGAGGAAAAAAACACCAGCCCCTGCAAGAAAGCACAGCATAAATATGTAGGTTTCACCAGGATACTTTAGAAATATATTTAGCTGAAGTTATTTATAATGTAGCAATCAATGGAATATTAAGTGCAAGCCATGAAAATAAGTCAATGAGACATTCTCCCAGGAAAAGAAATAAAAAATTCAGGTCAGCATACACACACTATAACACAAATGCGTAAAAATTCAATAGTTACCTAATAATTTATGTTAATTTTCTGACATTCAATCACAGAGTAATGTCATAGAATCATAGAATGGCTTGGGTTGGAAAGGCCCTCAAAGATCCTCTAGTTACAACCCACCCTGAATGTCAAAATAGAAGACTTATTCTCAACAGCTGTCTGGCTCTTTATTCTTATTTACCTCTAAAATTTTGTAGGCTAAATCTTATGGCAAGTGTCAGGGATACTTAGAGTGTCTCCAGCAAAATGAACCAAATTAATTCTGCTTTTAACTGGTTTTTTCCAAGAGGAGCCTTTTATGTACCAACAAATTAGGATTTGGTTATATTGCTGGATTATAGTATAAATTTTCCTAGATTAATTCCTATCTGTCTATTATTAACAGAAAGTAACACAACTCCACAAGTTGTCATCAGATCTTTACCCTTTGCTCTATTCTGATATTTGCTTTCCATTCATTAAGAATAGCCCCAAGCAAAATTAGAATGAGAATCACTAAATAAACAAACAAGTTATGAGCTCCGTGATACATGACTACATGAACAACACAAAACACTAGAAGGGCTCCACAGAACATTTTATTTAGAATTGTCAATCCAAATAGAAATCACATCAGGAAAAAAAAATATTACCTTAAAACATCAGGCAAAAGACCACCCCAGTCACCAGCAATTTCAGGGACATAAAAATTCAATACCAGACACAGAAGGAAATTAAATTCGTATACAGACCTTGAAGAAGTGCTGCCACTTCACCAGAAAACTACAGTACCAAACCTTAACCTGCAGCAGGAGTTTGGACATGACTTTCCTAGGGACTTGAGCCCCTAATGTGGACAGATGTGTGACTTCTGCATGTCTGTAGCCAATTCTGAGTTGTGTACATATTTTTTCCAGTTTTACTCAAAGCAGCAGAGCTGGTCTTGATCAGAATTACTACAACCCCAACACTTCCCATACATATATCCTGTCATATCCAACAGGATACTAACATTTCACTTAAACAATGGACACACTTTTGGCAGCTTGACAGAGGGCTGGGATGCAAACAAAAGCAATAATAAAGAGTGGACCACAAACAACACTAAATATTTTAGTAAATTAGATATAACCAGGAAACTGACCACTCCGGGATTCTGGTCCATATTCTTTTGTCATTCTCAATTTGTGTCACATATAGGTCTCTGCCTGCTCTGCTTAAATCTATTCTAGACAACATTGTTAGCAGCATCTCCATAACTTGATTTGTCACTCCATCACATTTGCATCTCTTCACATCTTGCTGATCAAAAATTCTTCAGTCAAAGAAACATATACACACCCTGGCTTCAGGATCAGAGACCATCTAGGAGATTACAACACTAACCACACAGTCTGACAGGTATGAAGGTTTCTGGTGGTGACTCACAGTCTCGCACCATTTTCCCTTGCCAAGAGATGCCAGAGAACACTGTATTAGGAAAAAACCCCTGGGTGCAGCATATTCAGGTTTGATTTCATGATTTGAAATTCAGCTTTTTGTTTGAGCTGACTTCTCCTCCCTGCACAGAGTAGAGGGAGGTTATGGAAATCAGTTTTCCTAATCTGGATGGTATGACTCTTCCCCCATGAATCACAGCAATGCCAGAAGTCATGCCTTTCTTGAGCGAGCAGGGCAGCACAAAGCTTGGCTGCACTCTGAGCACAACCTTCACATTCCATGCACAATAAGCAAGCAGGATACAGAGATAACACAGCAGAGAACAATCATGTCTCAAGCACGGTGATATACTATGTGGCTTGATAATTCAGCAGAATCTTACACATCCATGGTGCCACTCAGGGGGGAAAAAAAACAAGGATTCCTTGAGTATCTCTGTCCATAAAGAGTATATCTGGACCACTTTATACTTTTATCATTATTGTCAAGAATTGCCTGAACTCCTAACAGGCTCTACAAGCCTTTGACTTTAATGGAAACAAAAAGAGTAAATGTGGGTATGCAAGCTGGTTGTTTAACTCAAAGGATTGTTTCTGCAAGGAACTATCACTCATTTGTAAATCTCAAACCCAAGTGTGACTGCCTTCATATAACAAATGGTATATGTCCATGTGCATGTGGAAACAAATCCAACATACACATAAAATATGTCTTTGTAGATTCTATTATTCACATGAACCCCTTAATTGCTGATTGACTCTCACAGGAAACATTTTCTTTCTTGTTTTGCTAGACAGAACTAGAGTGCAAGTGCAGGAAGAAATCTGAGGGTCCTCACAAAAAACATCAAGGAGTTAAATGAGTAGGTAAGGTTTAATTAAGTAAAGTTTTAAAAGCATACATAAAAGCAAGTAGTTACATTTCTTTTCCGCTTTCTTGAGAAAACTGATAAATTCAGTACTAGAAATTACACATCTCAGTCATGTACTGGAACAGATTTGGTGCACAGGCATTTGGAAGCTGAGGAATATGTGGTATGCATCACTGTGATACCGTGCAGCTGTTTACCAGACTGAAGGGCTCGCTCACTCTCTCCATGGGGTACGAGACCTGGTGAAAAGCAGCCTGCAGCCACTTTCACAAGCCAGTCCTCTGTGTCAGTCAGCAGTAAAGCACTGTACAGTCCTTCAAACGTTCAAGAAAAGTTGCCAATTTCATAGAACACTTAAATACTATTAAATCCTGCTAATGTTTGATTTTAATTCATCATATTAAAAAAGCAAAACCATCTGCAAACACACCCCCAAAATCAACAATAGCCAAAAATTACTTCAATCTCTTTACTGTGTGAAAGCAGGGAGGAAGAGTCAGTTCCTTTTCATTAATTACTACTCCTAACAGGGGGCAGACCATGCCACAGCCTCAAGTCTTTTAGGTACAGGATAGGTACGAATAGCCATTCATTTCATGGCCACAAGCATATTGTCCAACCAGTACATCTCCACCCTGGCCTTGAGCAACCCCCTTTAGAAGGTATCTCAGGCTGCTCTTCTCTCTGGGGAAAATGACAAAGGATGTTCCTAGTATTGCCAACTAAGATATGTGCACAACTACTGAAAATAAAATAAGGATGGTTATTGTATGCTGTAGGTCTACGTAGGAGATAGCACACAACAACATCCACATATGTGGAATTTTTCAAGAAATTCCAGATCTTGCCTCAGTTTAACCACCTCTACTACTTCTAATTTTTAAATAAATGCAGAAGTGGGGAGGGAGGAGGGAGGGAGGGAGGGAAGGAAGGAGGGAAGGAAGGAGGGAAGGAAGGAGGGAAGGAAGGAGGGAAGGAAGGAGGGAAGGAAGGAGGGAAGGAAATACGTAATTTTATCAAAACACCAAAACAATCACATAAATACTCCTGCTTATCTTGCAATTAGCAGCAGCATTTGTTCTTTCAAAGAGCTCTAAGGATCCTTCAGGTTCCTTTCTTTAAGGAGATGCTGTCAGAAAACCCAAGGCAGCTTTAAACCAGGTTCTAGAAGCTAATCCTGAAACACATTAACATTGGAGAGCCTTAATTCTCACAGTGTTAATGTGCCTTTTTATTACTGTACTTGAATTTTTTCACATTGACCTCCAAGCCAAGATTCTCCTGGGAACTGGTCATTTTAATTGCTGCCCAGTAATTGAGTTAGCAACTCAAGAAAGTGAGAGGCTCCTTTTTTCCAGCCTGTTCCTCTGTGTTCCTCTCAGTTGGATCCTAGGCCAAGATACCTGCTTTTTTGCAAACAGTATGTGTGATTAAGCTTCAGCTACAAAGAAGGCAAAATTTTTTCCCAGAGAATAACTTTTTTGCAGCTTTCATAAGCAGAAAAAATATTTTCTAATCTCTAGCAGTACAGTTGTGATGTCAAAAGCAAGAGAAGTTCAAAACATAAATGCTCTTTTTCCTATTTATGAATAACCGTGCGCTAACCATCTTGAGAACACACCCAGATTTAATGTTTGGAATATCAGCACTAACTCACATGGTTTTCCTCTACCTGGATTGAGTACCAAAGTCTTTGGAGATGGACAAACTGAGTAATTAATTCCAGAACATAATGAAGGATTTTATATTTATGAAAAATTTTATGAGGAAGCAAGAATCAGAAAGCTAAAACCAATTCATACCCTTTTAGACCTCAGTTCTACCACAGACATATCCAAAAGTAAGCTCTGCTTCTGTTCGGATCTTCATGGGTTTTAATATGGAGAGGAGAGGCAATCAAACCACAAGATCATCAGTTCCTTTTAATTAGGTATTTATTACAGGGGTATTTAAACCTTAAATTTACTAATCCTCTGCATTCAGAGCTCCACAGAAAGAATGTGAGCAAAGATATGGTTTAACTTGTAGGAAAGTAACATTAATAATAGAGTCTGCATAATATTATATGGCATTTCCATGACAGGGTAATGGAGACTGCTTTTGTTTAGGAATTAAAACAACTACTGTAATAAGATACCAGGTTTTTTCCTGAACTTGCTTGCCTATTCCTCAAGAATTGCAGAGGACTGAGGTAAAAGAGTCAGACACCTGAAGAAAGATTGTCTTTATACCAACACTCTTCTGTCAAAAATAACCAGTTATATTTTTATTTAGGGTCTCTTTAGAACAAATATTTTCCCATAGTGGCAATAATAAATCAAATGTTTAGACTAAGCACATGCTTTCTGCAGCGTGGAGGTCACATACAGCAATACTCAGTAAGGTCAAATGAGTTTTGGAGCACAACAATTGCATCAGATTTGGAACAAGCTCCAGAAGAGATGCCACAATTTAACTAAACAGTATAAATGATGGACTATATATATACTCTCTCTCTCTCTCTCTATATATATATATATATATATGTATATACACACACACATTCCATTATTTCTGGGCTTTCTTATACAAGTAATAGCTAATCTTGGGAACTAAGCATTCAAGCTTAGGAACAGGGACCAGAATCTAGAGTACAGACACATAGTTTTTCTCTTATGATCTCAGTGACATTTGCATGCCTGGTTACACAGTGAGACAACTTCAAAGCCTTGTAGTAGGCTGGTTTTTATGTGGACACCAAGCATTCCTCAGGAAGGAAAAGATTTGAAGCCCTGCAGATGGAAGGAAGCAGGAACTTGGGCTTCCCACTCTGCAGAAGTATGGCAACTAGAATTAACATGCAGAGCAACAGTACACAAGTCCCAAGGACAGACAGACCAATCATATATAAGTCCCAGGGCAGAACACATTTGGATTAACTCTGAAATCTTCTAATTTTTCAGTTTGTTAACTGAAGAAATCCATTATTTTCATATTTCAGTATGCAAGTCAAACAACTTCACATACAAACTGGCAATCTGCACAGCCACTTTTACTCACAGGTCATCAATTCACCATGGGTTCAAGCTCTGCTTTTGAAGTTAAAACTTTATGAATATAAACCTAATTATATATACGATCACAATAATAAAAAATATAAACGTAATGATGTATATGTTACTATACCAGTGAATTAATTATCTGTCCTTTTCAGCTCTTTCATAGGAACTCTGCATTTTATGTGAAGTGAGAATTTGAGAAGTCCTAACTAGGACATTGGAAAAGAGATTTGCCTTCATCTGAAGGTGTACCTTGTCTACTGGACTAGGGAAACTAGCCTTACCTTGCTTGCTTTCATTTCGACCCCATAGATCTCATGGTCCCATAAAGTTACAAAGCTACTAACAGGGAAGGAACCAGAGAGTTGTTCCTAACTTCTAGAATCTAAAAGTCCTCTACAGGATTTAGACATTAGCATTTACACAGTGACAACATTGATGCTGCCTGTGAGCTCAAAGCTCCATATCATTTTTCTCTCTGCAAACAACAAAATAATTAATCATAATTTGATAATCTAAACATTAAACCGTTTTGCCTTATGTTTTGCATGAAAAAAGTAATAAAATTTCATTTCTTTGTATTTGCTTTGTGTCCAATACCAACTTTTGACTAAACATCTTCTGGAGAGCCACTGGACAATATTCAGTCAGGACTCCACACAGTCACATTTTTACTGCAGAAATCTGCTCAGAACAGATCCTCTGATATGAGGCCACCTGTGTGACAAAGCAGCACAGCTGGTGCTGCAGTCTCCACTTTGAATGAAGGTAGCATTTACACTTCCACAAAAGGTATCAAGCAACTTTTAGAAGAAGGTTCCATTTGTACTTACAGAAGCCACACCTGGTACCCCCTTCAAAGATGAATCCATTTGGGACAGCTCCGTAGCGACGCAGATCCGAGAGCTTCCACTGCCCCATGACAGCGGGAGGAAGGTCTTTTGCAAGCACGAGAATGTCATTGCAGAAGTGCAGGGTGGCAGGCCCACTCTCCAGCTTAGTGCCAGGTGCTACAAAGACTTGAAATCTATGAACTATCAAATAAGGAAGAAACAAAAATTACTGTAAAATATACAAGTAAGGTACTGTGACTTATGTTACATACGTCATTCTGTTCAGCCGGTTGGTACTTGGACCAACCCCTGCACACACTACGAGATTCTAATTGGAGCCCAGACAGCCTCATGTAAGTAAATGTAAGCTCATCACTCTCTACTATGCCTGTTTAGAAAGAATGGGGGAAAAAACACCATACCTTGGATAAATGCTACAAACTGTTGAA
This sequence comes from Poliocrania exsul, assembly GCA_035041345.1. Classification (NCBI taxonomy): domain Eukaryota; kingdom Metazoa; phylum Chordata; class Aves; order Passeriformes; family Thamnophilidae; genus Poliocrania; species Poliocrania exsul. The sequence continues at coordinate 64,218,025 of JAWWLZ010000139.1, forward strand.
GTTGTAATGCTACATTAATTTATCCTAAGTCTTCCAGGCTACTCCCTATCTCAGGTTAGTCAGTTATCCAGACCACACTTCATTTGACCTCTTCCATCCTTGCATCGCTACATGGGCTTCTTTCTGTCTCCTCCCCTAACCTATATCTCTCCTTTCCTACATGTATGCACACAAATAACACAGTGCTGAAGGAACTCAAAACCCAAGACTCAAAGAATTAGGCAAGTTCTAACTGGATCTGTCACTGACTCATTTCCAACCTGTAATAAAGTGCCTCTCTTCCTCCTTAGCAGTAAAATGGGGAAAACTACATTTTTCCACCTTTGTGATTCTTTTAGGAATTAGTGATGGTAGATGCCCAGACATTTAAAATTCCTAGGAAATTAAGTGATTCATTGCTAATAATCACTTTTAGATGTCAGTTAATTTTTCATATTTCACAGCCTAAATTTCAAAAGAGTGGAGGGAAAAAAAAGAAACAAATCTCATTCAAGTTTACAAAATTCAGGTTCAAACCCCAACTCCAGTATCCCCTGTGTTGCAAGGGTCCTTACCTAAAGTAGGAGTTGTTCTAGGCTGGTCTCTCATGTTCTCTTCCAGAGCTATTGCATTTTGAATAAGTTATTGGGATCCCTGCAGGGGCTCACAACCCAGTGTTTCAAAGGGAGTAATTTAAGCATGCAAGCATATAATTCTCAAACAATTGTTTTGACCTCCACTACTCCTCTAGTTTCTTTCATACTGTGATTAGACAGCAAAAGAAAAAATAGAATAACAGCACAAAAAGTAATAATTATTATTATGGGAAAAAAAAACAACAAAAAAAACACCACCAAAAATCCCCCACTTGTCTGGGCAGAGAGAAGCATCAAGACTATTATATTTCCCAGCAGAGATTTTTAGTGGAGTTTTTATCAAGAAGTGCATAGATTTAGCTTTTGGTTATGTATCAAAGATCACACAAACAGCTCCCTGTCTGTGAAATCCACAGGTTACATTTCAGGTAGTCTTACTTCTTACAACCACTCTCCCCGGTTTCTTGCCCATGCCTCTCCAAGCATCATGCATTTCATCTAGGTCTGAGTCTTGCTTCTCATCTATCTACTTGCTATATTCTTAGTTACGATCTGAGCTGTAAGTCAACTCCTCATCTATGACACGCATTTGGTAAGTTCCCCCTAAGGCTCCAGCAGAATTAGCCACAAAGTCATTCCAGTGAAATGTGCAAGGAGACAGAGATAGATCTAACTAACCACAGCTCTGCTTACAGCCCTGCCAGTAGTATTGCTGGGGAGCAAATCAATAGTCACACGATGTCCCTTTTTGGGCACACAGTTGTTATGCAACCAGCTTAAACATAAACTGTGAAAAAGATAGCAAAACCATTGTGATGGACAGAACTCAGTAAGGAATCTTTAATGTCATTTGGACCCTTCTGCTCAGTTAACTCTGCCCAGTACTTTGCTGGCAATTAAACTGTGGGAGCAGAAGCATCAGAGTTCTTTTCTGCTTCATAAATGAGGAATGGAGCCCATTCTTCACACAATCACAACAGCTGCTCGAAACAAATTCCTCCAGCTCAAACTCTAGACCACTGTCAAAAAACAGCATATCCAAATCTGGAAAAAGCCAAAGTAGAGGAAAAGGCATATCTAAACATGAAGCTTTTTCCATATGCTGCTTTCTTGGTAAATCGGATTTTTTTTTTTTTCAAAATTCTCCCCAGCCATCAACTTCTACTATATGGAAAAAAATATATATGACAACATAGAGCTGAATATACCTATGAACAAAATTCATCATTTTCTTCAGCTGATCTTTTCCTCTTCACAGCTATTCACTGACCTGCAATATGCTAAATTCTCAGAATGAGCTGTGGGCTCGAGCACATTCCAGGAATCACATCCACCTCATCTGCTAAGAGCTGAGAGAAAACACCAGGAACTCCAGTGCGAATGCCTCCATTCTGAGGTTCTCATTCAAGAACAGCGTCAACTCCTTTCACTATTTTGTTGGTTGTTTGTTTTGGTTTTTTTGCTTCCCAGACTTTGAGGTCATCTGTCCCTAGGCTATTTTTATCATCCAGCCACCTTACTTTCAAGGCACACAAAGGCATCCTTACTACACTTTAAGAAAAAAACACTCATCACCATCCTCTCTTCATCTAAGTCTCCTCTCTTAGATTTTTGTCTACTCAAACTAGACTCAGTTTGATTTGACTTCTTTCTCCTAATTGAACCTGCACTGAAAGATAAAATGCTGAATTTTTTTCTATGCTCTGGGTTAGTCTCCTTCCCCTAAGCTCTTTTGCAATTAAGTTTCTGCAAATTATTGCCAGTTCAACCAACTATATTTGTTTTCTTACTTCTGCATTTCTCCACCTCCACATACATTCTCTGCCACTTCACCTTTATTCCATGGCTGCATGTCATCATCCAATAGGCTTTATTCCTACCTTGTTCACAGCTCTTCTTGGAAAAAAAAGTCTTCCCTGTTTTTGCATTTCCTCCAATTACAAGCATAACCCTCATATCCAGACTGAGATTACACTGTTCCTCCCAGCACCGAATCAGTGCAAAATCATAAAAACCAGACCTATCCTGTCAAATTCAAACTCTCTTTCAGGTTTTAGGACAGTTATATGCTATATATAGATCCCAAATCTAGAAAAAAATTAGAACTGGAAGACAGTACAGTTGTATCATGAAAGTGTACCAATGACTCCAGCTTTTCGTGTTAGTATTATTCAGAAACCCCCTCTAACCTTTCCTGTTATGCAAGACTTCATAGTTGATAGCTCTGAGAAGTACATCTACACACCTCACTTCTGATACTTCTACATTTTTTTACTGTGAAATTCCCAGGCCATCTTTCAACATACAGACTGCAAAGGAACGAGCCACAAACCCAACAGATGGCAAAGCATATGTAACAAATGATAAAAATGGCTAATGTGTGTCTCCCACACACCTACCCTCCTTCCCTAGTTATGACTAAACAAACATAAGACAGATACTATGGATTACCAACATTGTCACTCTGTTCACCACTGTGCTTGGTTAGAGCTGCTAACCAAGAAAATAAAATAAAAGGATGCAGAAAAGTGAAGTTAGATGGAAAGAATGTGTCTGATGACAGTCATTATTGCAAGAAGTCTCTTTCTAAAATGGGACATTCACAGCAATAAGCATTATCAATGCAACACCTAGCAGGCAGCTCAGCAAAATTGGTCTGAACTAGCTAAGCACAATTCAGGACTCTGTATCTCTTAATTCATTTTTCCAGAATCACTGAGTAAATCATAGGACCAAATCTGACCACTTTGTTTCAAAGCTATTCACTGTCAGTGCCAAAATCCAAAATGTAAGTTAAGAGGTCTCATAGTTCTCTACTAGTATAGGGCAGTACTGTAGTCACAACCTATTATAAGGAACATCTGCTTTAACATCTAAGGGGAGGACCAGTATTTCACTCTCAAATGAGTGTGTCTTTTCCTGAACTGTACTTTTTTATTGGCATTTTAGCTTTGCTTTTCTTTGGTTATTTATTGCATGGAGGGGGGAAAAAGTGCAAGACAGAGGTTACCTTCCCCCAAACTGTAGCGGATTCGTACATCCCATGCATACATTGTTTCCTTGTTCTCAAATCCCAGCATCACAACTTGAGAGAGACAGATGATTGCGAGCGTGTGATTCAGGCCCTCATAGGAGAGCCCAGGATCCAAGCCACAGATGTCTTCTAAGGTCATGCTGCTCCTCTCCTTATGCCCTTTAGCTCGTTCAGATTTATCCTTGTACACCAGCATGAGCAAACAGTCTAAAAGAAGCAAAACTGTCAGAGATGATGAGGCAGAGCACAGACTGTAACACATTTCTCAGCACTCTGCTGCAATACAAAGGTGCTTCAAACAACTGGAGGGTCAGCCTGATTCAAGCAATGTAAGAACCCTGATTGCTTTTCTACCCCGTCCCCAGGTAGTTTGCAATCCTTGTTTTCAGGAAGCAAACACTGGGTGCATGTTTCCAGGGTAATCTGCTGGCTCAGAAATAAGAAAGCCAGTAATAACTCTTCCCTATTTTGCTCAACAAAATCCAGTGGGTTTTCAGATATTCTCCAGAGGATCTGGCAGGGGACTCATTAGCTCTGAACATTAGGAGTTACACTATGATAGCTGTTCACATTACAAACTCTAAGGACCAAGAGGCTATTGTCATCTCTATTTCTATTAGAACATACTGAACCACAAATTAAATTCTTACAGTAGCACACAGATTACCCAACTATTAAATAGCAAGCAGACTGCACTGTGAGATTGTTCCTGTCGGCTCAGGTTTCCCAGTTAAATGCTACACAGTAGCTCTTGCTAAAAATCATTATGTGCCACACCTTCTTTTATTTATTTATTTTTAATGTTTGCTTATGTCACCAGTTGTTTTTAACTCCGTCCTAGGAGTTAATTACACAGTTTATTACACAGTAACTATGCAACAGAAAGCAGCAAATCAAGTGCCACAATTCAATGGGAAAGGCACATTTCACAAGCAAACCCCGAAAAACAAGAAAAAGGAGAAGAGACCTCTCCCCCTTCTTGCATTTAAGACAATAGCAGCCCTCTTTCCTTCAGGATCCTTTCCTATCACACAGCACTCAGTTGTAAATTAAAATAATGGTCAGTATCAAAGCTGCAACATTCACAGCTTAAACTGAGCAACAAACCACAAAAAAAGACTCCCTACACCATTTTATGAATGTTGGGGTGTGGTGCTCCAAACCCTGGTGAGGTGCCCTGTGGCTCTCAGCTGGGCAAGGGACGGGCAAATCTCCAAACATGAAAAATGACTGAAAGACTGAACTGTCTGCTAACTAATGGAGAGCTCTGCTCAGATCCCCAATTGTCTTTGTGCACCTGTTAGCAAAAACAGCTGCAACCACAATATTTAAGCATTCTACAATACAGTGGTGTGTCTGAAGAAACAACTCAGCTATGCTTTACATACCAAGAAAAGGAAATCAGTGCTGGCTTTTATTGTAAACCTGTTTAAAATACTATTTTTGAGGAATAAGCTGTATTATCAGTCAGGCTCCGTCAGCTATCCAGTTCAGACTTGGCTTACTCAGAAATCCAGGCCCACATTCATGTGTCTGGATACCAGCTCTAGGATCGACAGATGCCCTTTCACACAGAGAAGTCTCACAGATTCAGATAAGATACAGGTATTTAAGACAATAAAATGTTACTGTAACAACACAGGTAACAATGAAGAGCTCAGGTCTGAAGAGCTTCAATTACCATGAAATCCTCAGTTTACTAGCAACAGATGCCATAATCCATTCTGCGGTAATGCAGATTCATATTTGCTAAGTGTAGGCAACATTTAGCCATGGAAAAATACACTTTTGGGCCCAAATGCTTTCCCTGTTGGGAATAGATGGGGAAACCTGAAACCTACTTTTCCCTCTGCAGCAGTAAAACATCAGCTCTGTGTAACATTTTCAATTTCCCCTTCAAAAGCATGGAAATGATCTTTTTTTTTCCCCCCTTAATTCAAAATGTCATTTTATTTTTAAATTGAAGTGATATTTTCTGTCACAACACTGATCAAAAATAACTACCGAGCTTAATGCCAGCTTTTTTTCTATACTCAGCAATCACCCTGAAGAAATAACAATAACTTAAAAAAAAATGGGGAAAAATACCCATTTTAAAGGGGCACCAAACGCAATGGCTGTGTCACTTGGAAAGTGACTTTTCCTGTTGGTTTCAGCCTGTCATTGAGCAGCGCAGGAGCTCTCCCCGAGGCCGGACACGGCGCCCGGGCCGCGCGGCTTTGGGGGAGCCCCGAGGGTGCGTACCCCGAAGGGAGCGCCCTGCGAGCCCCCGCGGTCCCGAGCCTTGTTCCCTGTCCCCTAGCACCGGGAAGGGGAGGAGGAGGAGGAACAACACCCCGGCCCTGCCTCCCCCCAACCCGGGCCCCCTCTTACCTGCCACTGGGGAGGGCTTGCGCAGCACCAGCCACCTGCTCTTCCACTGCAACGAGAGGCAAAGGGAGAGGGTTAGCCGGGGCCGGGCAGGGCAGAGCGGGCTCTCTGCCCTCGGGGGAAAGGGGGATCTCTCGGGGACCCGCGGGCCGAAGGGGCGCTTGGAGCGGGGACCTTTTTCCCGTCTCTCAACTTGACGTGACCCTCCACCACCACGGAATCCGTCATCTTCAGTCATGATTCCGGACAGCTGCGCCGGCTCGCTGCGCCCGCCCCGCGCTCCGGCCGCCCGAGGGGTCACTTCCAAAATAGCTTTCTTAGGGCCCCGCGCGGGCGGCGCGGCACTGCCCGGCCCCACCGCGCCGGGGGAAACGGGGGTCCCGGGAGCACTTTCGCTCATTCTTTGTTCACGTATTTTACTGAGGCGGTGGTTTGGTTGCTTTTGTGGGTTTTGTTTGGTTCTTTTTTACCTATTACTTTTTTTCCCCGGGGTTTCGAGCGGGACGCGCCCGCCGGGACATCCGGAGCGTCGCAGCTCCGCGGGGGCCACCTCGGTGGCTCCGCTCCGGGCGCGACCCCCGCCTCGATCCGCCTCCGGGCTTTGCGGCCGCCCGGCGGGGCAGCCCCGCTCCGGGACTTGCCGCTGACCCCCCTGCCCTGCCCCGCGCCCGGGCGGCCGCAAAGCCCGGATCGGATTTCGCGGAGCGGGGCCTGTCTCTGAACGGCCAAAGCACTCTCTCCCCGCACACTCCTTAAAACGGCCAAATTTCACTTTTCAAAAGTGTAATTATAGCTATCCTTGGCTCCCAGAAGACATGCAGCCAACTACCCCAGATAAAAATACTCTTTTTTTTTCCTACTTTGCAGTGCAACTGTCACGAAATAACAACACGCTTACACCAAGCCCAGAGCAACCACAATTAGTAGAATAAGATGTGTTAATGATGTCCCCAGATTTATTTCCACGAGCAATGGACTAATTAGAGTCCATTATTCCAAAAATAATCCTGCTGTATCTTATTTGATGGTAATTAGTTCTTCAGCTTTTTTTTTTTAAACAGCTCCACAGCACATTTTTCTTTCAATAGCACAATAGAAGAGGGTTTTTAGATGTTTGCATTTACTTCGTTCCTTTTAATTGGTCAGTTTGCATGGAATAACATACAATTTAATAAAACCATCTTTAAGTGTGTTTCATAATGAATTAGGGAAGTATTTATTCCACTGGTTTTGCATTCTAATTAAATTTCAATATAAAGTTAGGAAAAGTAGAAGATAAACTTTCACTAGTACATCTAAGTTAGACTTTCATTTTAACCAAAGTGATAATCACTTCAAGAGGGGAAAAAAATATGGAGGATGAGTTTCCAAGGGTAATGCTCAAAAGAAAGGTAGGAGGCAGAAGGTGCTGGAGTGCCCCACGGGAATGTTGACTGATGTCAGGGGTGTGAGAGGTCAGGCAAGGACATCTCACTAAACCTGGACCTTTCCTTACCACTCCTGCTCTGGGTTTGTGCTTTTAATACGGTGCCAGTCACCATACAGCCAATGCTCAAATGATTTTACAGTAGTTCCACCAAGTCAATGCAGTAATAGTGGACAAACAGCCTTCTTTGAAAGCAAAAAGTTTAATGGAGTCAAAGTATCACTGTATCAACTGGAGATTTGTCATTTAGACCTCTGAGGGCAGAAAACAAACCACTCAATATATTTTTAAAAATTTGTCATTTTTTGTATCGATGTTGCTCTATAGTGCTACAAACAGAATAGATTTTAAAAAGCTCTACATAAATTATCAAAAACATCAGTCTAACACCTTTCCTATCAAACAGCCGCCTTCTTTACTGCAACAGACCAAGACAAGATACATAACACAAAACCAGATTATCAAAGGTATGTATTCACAGCGTGGATGGATATTCATTTCAAAGCGAAACTGACGTCACAGAACAGATACAGACGTTCAGAATGGCTTAAGCTTTGAGTGGAAACCTGTTCCTGATGAATCCTTTCCAAAGAAGAGTAAATAGTTCCTTCATGCTGATTTAGTGCTTGTCTTTCAGCAGCAGGTACAGTTAGTCTTGTTACATAGTCACATTAATTTGGGGGAGTTAAGTAAGCCAGACTCATACTGCAAATGGCCAGGACGGCAGAGCCAGACAAGTATGGTCTTCAGCTTGTTTTGGAATCATGACCCCAGAGGTGGATCCCAGTTTTTCAAGTTAGTGTTTAGTGCTTCAGAAAAACAAACTTAAGACTTTGATCTTAGGATTCACAGTATTCATATCCAAGTTCTTATATCTGTCTACTGGAAATTTGTGTGACACTTGCATAGAACTGGGAGCACCACCAGCTGAAACAGATCCTTATGCGGAGTTTTTCAAATGCCTTCCAGCACAAAGTGTTATTTCATTTTTCTACTAGCTCTCAATCTGTAGAACAACCTACAGAGGGATTCAAAAATTTTATTGTAACTTTATAGATAAGTCCAAGAAACAGAGGGTAAATGTTTTTGTTAAACAGTTTACATAATTTATCTAGATTATCATTGTTATATATTTGAACTTACACAAATTCAGGTTTTGGTTATTTCTCCTTACAAAGTTCCTTTTAACTACAGAGATCATTCACCTCTACTAAGAAACCTGTGAGAACACTGCCAGTACTATAAAACAAAACACATATCTGAGTATCTAGGCACCCCTTTAAAATTCTGTATCTTAAAGCACAACTTTGATTGAAACCCTTAAGAGAGTTCATAAACATTCAGTTCCAGGAAAGAAATATATTTCACATGAAATGTAAAGGGCTTACACGGCCAAAGGTTGCCTGTATTTAAAAAAAAAAAAAAAAAAAAAAAAAAAAAAAAAAAAAAAGAGCAACTGAAATTTTCCATTCTTCTGCCCTTTTTGCTACCATGCTGAGTCCATGGCCTCTAAACAGCTATATATTGTAATAATTTTATTGTTCCCATAACAATTCCATAGAGCATGACAGCAAAGACTGGGGTTTATGGTATCACCAAATCCCCAAGGAAAATGTCAAACTGGTCCCCCAGTCATCCAGTTGAAAAGTCTGTTAAGAAAAACCTCCTTTCTGAATTGTCTAAACAGCTGAACAATTTGTTAGTACAAAATCTAAGACATCTTCAAAACACTGTCAAATTAAAGAAATGCTTAGGGATTTATTATCAAGGTGAAGTATTTCCATTGCTATCCTCAGGGCAAGGAGCAAATCAGTCTGTAAAAGGTCCTGGCTGTATTGGCTTAAATCAGGTGCTCCAACTTCCAACATTTTTCAGCAAGAAACTTTGAGCTTTCAGGAGATGTTGCACTGGCCTTGCTGAAAAATTGCACACCAGATTCAGCAGAGCTCTGAGGCATGTTCCTGATTTTACGTCAGTGGAACATAGAAATATGTTTTTATAAAAATATGCTTACATATTTAGTTGAAACAAAACCTAAACCCTCTGCTTTTTTTCCCCAGCACTGGTTTGTTGCTGGTAGCTGAGGAGCAGCTTTACCTATGTTATTGTATGGGTGTCTCTTGACCTGAACTTCAAGAGGTCATTTCTGAGGTAGAGGGAATTTCATTTTTGGTGCTCCTCCTGTTTATTTTTTTATCTCATCTGAGAATACAAGTACAATGTTGGTATGGGTTGGTTTGGGGGGTGACAACTCCACCAGAAATGGCAGATACACATCTAATCACTTTTTATGTAATCCACCAAGTAGAGAGAGAGTTGTAGATTTTTGTGCACTGTCTCAACATGTTTGAGGTTTTTTATATTAAGACAAATAAAGACATTTATGTATGTTGAGCAATCCACAGCCCCAGAATTCTTGATCAAGGCTGCTGACATCAGATGGAGCAGGCCTACTTTTGGTGGTCTGGCTTGGAATTGTTATGAATTACCATGACAGTTTTCATACCAGCTTATAATAAAATACTTATGCCACTTTAATGAAACCAAAAGAGCCCTGAACCCTGCTCCAAATGTCATCATATTTAACTGTTCAACTAGTTTTTCGGGGGGCTATTTTCTCATTAATCCAGTTTACATAGTTTGTCACTCGTGTGTATACTCCAGGTCTGTTGGCTCTGCCACAGCCATCTCCCCAGCTGATGATTCCATAGAGGTAAGAGATTTCATTTTCCTCACAGGCCAGAGGTCCACCAGAATCACCCTGTATTAAAAATAAACAAATATTATCTAATTTGATAGAAAGCAGTCAGAAAAAGATCAGTTTGGGAATGTTTGCATGTGAGATTTAAACTTAAAAAAAAATGGAAGCAGCAGTTTCTGAAGTTTTGTTATAGAAAGCTTGTTTAGTCATACTTCTAATATAATGGTGGAATTTTTTAATTACACATTGAATAAAAGTATCATATGTCAGATTTTGTTTAAAAATCAGAAATTCTTTTAGATTTAGACACCTCATGAAAAGCACAGTTGATTGAGGTTGCATTCAATGGGAGTAAGCAAGACTGAGGCTTGGCCCTATGTTGTAATATCAGCACTGCATGGATGGGCTACATGGAGAGTTTCTCTAGGCACTTTATTGCAACTGCCAGAGAACATGAGAGTTTTCAAAGAAAAGTGTTCCATACAGACACACTTTTCCATGTAACTGTAGGATGCTGTATTTTTATGTGGCATATGGGGGTTTGGCATCTGTTGAATTTGATGTTACTGAGCATTTACCTTGCCATTAAAACTATAAACTGAAAAGTAGCCCAAACTACACTACAGCAAGGATGAATTTGAAACACTTCTACTTCTTTGAGACCAAGGAGAAATACTTTTTCTCCTATTTCAAAAGAAAATTCCTTGAGAGCAAAACATAGAAAAATTATGTTGCCTTTATACTAGGAGATTTCTGAAATTTCTGTGATAAATGATGGTCATCAAATGAAGTCTTGCATCTGAGACCAACTGAATTCTCAGAACCTTGTTTATTTTCCACAACTAATCCCATTGACTGCAATTTTGGTATCAGTGCACTGATTAAAAAAAAAAAAACGTTTCCAAGAAAATCTTAAAAAGATAATCTAGCAAAACACATTATCTGCTTGGCATTGCTTGATCTTGAAATACTTTTATACGTACCAGATCTTTTACAGGTTAATAACCTAAATGTACATTAAGAAAACCCAGAGATCAGCTACATTTGTTGTGACATTAAGAGGTCTACCTTATTTCTCCTCAGATCACACTACAAGTCTAACAACAGGGGAAAAAATTAATTATTGATTCACTAATAATTATTTCATGTCATGAGCACTGTTCTTCAGCAACATCTGACTTTAAAACAGTGTTTCTCAGACTTTGCAATTCTCTCCAGACCACCTGTCTCTGTGCAGCTTCTTTCTCCTTCCCTCTTTTTCCTTCTTTCACCCCTTCATTCCTGATCTCTGTTTTAACAGGGCAGGGGGAGAGGATCAGCTGTTATCCTGCCTCTTGTATTTGCACTTCCTGGGCAAGACAAGGAAAGCTGAGCAAGCAGGGCAGTTTCCAGCTCTCTGGCTATAGTATGAACTCTTGCAGCCAGTAACTACCATCAGTGCTCAGCTCTGGCCTGGAAATCCTGAGCCACTGCTGGCTGCTTCCATTTCACTCTTGGCACTTTTCCTTGGATATGTTTATGACATATATATGGGACTATAGAGCTTCCAGTACACCATATACATGATATTCTTTGCCTCACTTCATCTCACTGCCAACTATTAGCTATCTGCTGCCTTTTCACTAATTTATGTTAATAAAGCATAACTCTCCTCCTTCAAAATGAACTGAATATAAAATGTGAAGTTTTATGTAAGGAATAATATCTGATCCTTCATTTAAAAAAGTTTCATCTATTGCCAGAACAGTTCTACATCCTTATTCAGAGCCAAGGTATGGCATAATTCAAAGTTTTAAGAGCATGCATCTATGAGAGTGTGGATGCAAAGCAGTAAGAGCATACGGTCATTCAATGAAGGATTGAGATTACAAAACACAGTTTCCAACTGACTGAGATTCTACACCATTCAATCACGTCTACTACAGAAACCTCAGCTCCTTCCCTCTGCAAACCTCAAGACTGTTCCTCACCTCCTCCCCAGGTGTCCTTATTTCCCCTCAGGCAAGAAGCAGCAGCTCAGGGATGTGGCCCCACACAGGTTCCTGCCAGCTGTCCTTCCAGTGTATCCCTGCCAGCTGGCCAGGAAACCATTGCCACCACCTGCAGGCTCAACCAGGAGCTAAGGCAACACATTCAGTGCATCGCCACTGCCTTTTGTGAAGGTAGGAGAAATAAACCACCCTGGAGCCCTTCTGTAGAACTTAATTGACATGGAACAGGTTAAAAAATGAAGGTGGAAGCAAATACAGTCACATAGGCTCCTTTCTTTAGGAACATTTCTTTTTGTGAAGAACATTGGAATATCAAAAGTAAGAACTGTAACACTGCAGCATTTCTGGCCGTAATATACATTTCTATCTCCTGCCTAGAGATGACTCGCAGCATTACCTGACAAGCATCAGATTTGCTGTCAAAGTAGCCAGCACAGAACATATTTTCAGTGAGTTCTCTTCCATAAATTTCAGGACTTCTGCACTTCTCCTCAGGAATAAGTGGAACCAGTGTTTCTTGCAGGACATCTGAATAACCAGATACATCTTTAAAAAATTCCCAGAGAGAAAAAGAAAGTAATTTTTATATATTTTCAATAACATGAAAACATAAGGCACAATAAAACAAACACAGTTAACACCTCTCAGTAATATTCATATTGGGGATATCTTTAGAAGATAGTAATTTTTATAGTGATCTGATCACTTTCTGATCCTCCAGTCAGATTCTGTGACCCTTAAAATAACAGTATACCATGTGCAGACATTAATCCACTTTGGGTTCTCTCATTTCCTAGAGACTCAGTCCCCTGGCACTCCTGTCCCCCTCTCTTTCCAGATGTGGTAATAAATCATCCATGTATTGAATGATCCGTTTCTTCTTTTTGCCTTTAGACTTCACACATAGACCAGAACAACACTTGTTCATACTAAATTTCTTACCAAAATGAGGCAGCCAGCTCTTCAGTCCTTCTCATCTATCTACATCTGTCTCTGCATTGAAGCAGCATGGTCAAGCCTCACAATGCTGAAACTCCTCACCTGAAAGGATGGGATTGATTTTTTTCACCTTTCTCAGGCAGGATGTAAGCACTTCTTAGCCCAAAGTCTATCTGGCCCTCTCCAGTAAATGTTTCCAAATTTTCTTGATTATGAAGTCAAAAATCCCCTCTATCACAGACTAGTAAATTGATTGTGTTTGGTTTGCAGTCTTTGATAATGCCAGGTCATTGGTACCTATAACAAGCTACCTGCTCCCCTCCCAGTCCATGGAGATCTAAGCTCAAAGCTCATCTCATCCTAAAATTAGTACAAACATTTGGTCGAGGAAGCCACACTCCAAACTCAGAGGACTATAAAGGAAGTTCAGGATGACTATTTCAGATGCAAAAGTTGTAAACGTCTAAAGGCAGGTTAAAAGAATCTCACCAGTTCTTTGCAAAATATATAACGACCTCTCAGTTGTATAACATATACTTGAGCATTATGTTTTTATCATCTTTTTTTTTTTCTAGAGACACCAGCTCTCATTTTACTCACTCTCATGCCTGTGTCCCCATCCAGATATCTGACATTTCCGATGGTCAGGGAAAACAGTGTTACTTTCTGGCAAGCAGATGGGCTGAACAAACTGGGACTTCACTGCACAACGCTGGCCATTCTTCTTCAGCTTAATCAAAGCTGCAGAACAGATAATACAGGAGGAAGAAAGTGACTGTTCCCTTTCTTTAATGGGATTGGCAGCAATGGGTCTCAGATACAAATTTAATTATCCCCTAAGCCTCTCTTAATTAAGATATTTCAATCAAAGATAGACAGACTCATTTCAACAGCACCTGATTTCACAGCAAATTGAAGGCTGAAACATTCAGCTACTCCCCTTGTGGGAATATTTATTTTATGCTGTGCTCACTGAGCAGATTTTGCTTCACTGCCTTTATAGAGAAGGAGGAAGATAGAAAATGCATATGTCTCCTCCTACCTTATAGTTAAATAACAGTGACATATACCCAACTTCCAGCTGAAATAAGTGGGATGTGCAAGTATTCACTGCTTCTGAAAGCCTGGCCACTGGCCTAATTCCAATTCCATTAAAAAAATTAATTACACCAAGAGCTGGTATATTTCACGCTCTGTCATCACTTAGTTCAGTAAAATTCAAGATCTTGAAAATTAAGGGGAAAAACCCCAGGATATTTCAAATCCAAGGTTCTGAACAACCTTTACTAACCCCTCATGGGGCTGAAAACAGTGTCATTATGAAGCTGTGCAGCATCATGAGATTGATCCTGAAAGATTTCAAAATGCTGTAGCAGACTCTGCTGTAGCAAATCGCTTTCATCTGGCTGTAGAGCAGCAGAGGGGTCTTTGTACTGGGTGGAATAAGGGCAGCATGTCAGTTTGGCTCAATACTCAAAGAGAACAGAGCTGAGATAACATGGACATGCCTATTAAACCTTCTCATCGCACCTTTTGGAAGCTCAAGGTTTCATGAGCACAGCTGTGCAGAAAGTAAGTGATCCCACTGGATAGTTTTATTTCTCTACAGATTACAAGTTTTGGCCGTGGTGGAAGAGTATCTCACAGGCTGAGAAGGCAACACAAATCTTGTTCCAACACTCAGCAGCTTGTTCTTCCTCGCCTTGCTCCTCTTCCCTACCAACTCTGACTGTTTCTGAACCCCCCAAACTTTCTAACAAACACTCATGTTGTAGTTTGTTTCCTTTAGAAAAGTGTTCTCAGCAGGAAACATCTCTTCTGCTACATCAGTAGAAATCATTGACTGGACAGAACACATCCCTGCATCTTTCCCCGAGTTTCTGCCTGCTCGTTTGCTTTCCCCAAATGGCCTCATCTCAGGCATTCCCTGTACAGCTCTCCCTAGGTTTGGACGCTGCACACTGGAGAGGCCTGCCAAATTTCAGAGTAAATAAAAAGGCTGTGAGATCCCAAAGTGTCATTGGTGGGATATTTCAGAGCAGAGTAATGCCTCAAATCTAGTTTATCTCCTGGTACGCTGTGACAGAGCTCCCACCAACACAGAATTTGAATGCTTTTTGCTACAGAGTGGAAAATATTCACCATCTGGGAGCAAAAAAGCCAGTACATGCCTGACCTAAAATATTCCCAGTGTCAGGCTATTAAAGTCTCATAGACAAAGTGCTCACATAGCTTGATATCCTGAGGTGATGTGCCAGCTTTCACAAGAGCAGATCAGAAAATAAGAAGTGAGTTGCTGTTCCATTGTCATTCTGACTAATATTATAAGGTCAATCAGAAGGGCATTTAACTTCTGACTGATAAAATAGCTAATTTTTAAACCTATCTCAGTGTAAAAAATGATTCTTAGTAACACAGATTTTCAGAGCAGATGGGGTTATTATATTCATCTAGTCAGATCCTTTATACAGTACAGACAATAGAATTTTACCAAGTAATTCCTGCATCAAGCCCACAGTTTCTGGATCAGTTGAAAAAATGCCTAATCTCACAAAGACTTGAAGTGATGATGAATCTGCCACACATCTAGGTAAATTGCTCCTAAGGTTAATTATCATAATTATTTAAAATTTGCAATTTATTTTTCATCTGAATTTGTCTAGCTTTCAGATGCTGTTATAACTCCAGTGGAACTAAGAACCTCTGGATTCAAAAGCCTCTCATAGTATCTATGATTTTTTCTCTATGAAGGCAGTTTTTACCACACCAACTAAACTGGAAACTAAGCTGACTAAATGGAAAATAAAACTGTAGGAACAAAAATACTCACCAATATCATGATCTGTAGGGTTGAACACGGAATACTCAGGATGCAAGATGTATTTCTCTATTTCAAATGTCTGTGTTACATCAGTCGTTTTATTAAATATTTGCTGACCCAGAACTACTCTAATAGTGGATTTTAGTGGACTGTAAAACAAAAGAGAGAAGAAGCAGTTCTGTGATTGGCAGAACAAATGCAGCCACTTTTCCAGTGGCTGTGTATCCTATGAACTGCTATAATCTCACACTCCCACCAAATCCATTATTTACCCTCTTATAATGCCTTGACCTGTTTCCCAGGCTTCCTGCCTACTGAGGGCAAGGAAAAAGATAACTAATATTACAGTGAGATCCAAGCTTTGTGGGTCCTGATTAGTCTAATGAAAGACTTCTGCTTCTTGACAGAAGGAAAAGGCAAGCACAGGCATTGCTGCCCAGTTGCTGTCTGGCTAACAAGCATCTCTGGGGGCTGTGAGCACTTCTTGTTCTAGGAACTTAACAGAGTCAACTTCAACTAGACTTTGTCAGTGAGTACAAAAATTATGGAGAGAGAAACAAGGGATCAAAGGATGAGTCCATGGTGGATATCTCTTTTCTTTGAGAAACCAGTCTCCAGAAAATATTGCAGGCATGGGACAAGATTTTAAAGGTGTTGGGACATTGACAGATCAGGAACATCTGGGAACCCTCCACCTGAAAGATATCATGACTTCTGCCCCAAGATTAGATTGATCTGTTAAATCTGTTGTCCAGAATCAAAAGTAACCTGGTGAAGGAAGGTCCCAACAGCACATGGATCTAATGGGAAACACCACAACAGGGGGAGAACACAGTATTTGCAGTTCCCATCACCTTTTTCAACTATGCATTTTTTCACTTTTAAGAAGACCACAGTCCTTTCGTATCCAGTGTCCTAGGACAGAAAACTGATAAGAACCAGTGAAGCAGTTGAGAAGTAAGGAAAATTTGGGAGTAATCAGGAAATTATCAGTGTTTGGGAAAGGCAACACATTCTCTAGCTTTGAAAGCAATAGAATGCACATTTCTCTCTTGTTTTAAAACCAATTCAATCTGCATCTGCATAATTCTACAATGAATTTAGTTAGCAAGTGTCTTCACCACTGGAGCACTCTTATGTTTTGTTATCCAGTGCAGGCATAGAAAATATCTTTTGTCCCACATCACACATGGATGCAGAATGGTTACCACCATTGCAATTTCCCTGCAGTCACAGACTTAGAGGAAAGAGATTCTGGCTGATTGCAATGCAGAGAGCCAGCAGGGACCCTTCAACAAGAACTATGCTTAGGGTTAACAAAGGAAAGGACAATGTTTATTTTGTATTACTGGAATACAAGCAGGCAATTAAATGTTCTTTGATAATTATTTTCTCATTGTTTTTGCAGTAGTAAACCAACTTCCTTGAAAATCAAATTTTGGACCTGTAAAACAGAGTGGAAGTTCACATGGATTTAAGAAGCACTGAATGGTTCTACTATGATTTACAAATGGTTCATTCAGGAAAAGAAAGAAAACAGGAGGGTTTACAGAAAAGGAAAAAAAAAATAATTGAGCTGCACAGGTATCTATTGTCTCCTAGTGGAAAACAGATGGAATTGTGACTACCAGAGGTACTAAACAAACAGAAGAGAGCAAATCACAATGCAGTAATTATAGAAAATCTCTATGTACCAAACCACCAGCTGGAAGTGGGTGGAAATGTCCTGAATAGCTGCCAAAGTTAGTAGCTATTTCACAACATTTGAAAAACAAATGCATTGTGGCTTAAGCTCCAAATGCTTCAGTACAGCATTCACAGTGGTATTATTAGCTCTACAAGCTATCAGTGTATGTATTCTGGCACAAGGTTTTCTATTTCTCTTGGCTTCTTTACTATGCAAAGGAACAATAGGCATGAAATGATGTAATATATTTCCCTTCAATGTGATAAAAATGAAATCAGGGAAAGTGTTCAACATTTGTAAAAATTAATATTTAGAATAAAGTAAGAACATCCTATAGTCAATATTTTCTCCAGTGTCCATAGAAGAAAAAAAACTCTCAAGAAATTCAGCCTTGAAATTTAGTTCTTCCCTGTGGCTTTTTGTAAAGCTCAGCCCACTCTATTTGTGTCAACCAACAATAATTTATTGCCTCCAATAAATCATTGTTTGGTTGTCTCAGCCTTTTTGAACAAAACAGAGCAGTGAGCATAGTCACCTCTGTTCTCTCTCAAAACAGGCATAAACACTGAAAAAGGTAACTGAGAAGAAACAAAATACTTCTACCCCCTGCAGATTCATCCACATGCAAGCTCTCATTCTGTGTCCTACTTCACCCTAACTTATCCCTTCAGTCAGGTCATTTAGCTCCTTTGAGACTCCTTAAGGAACAAGAGAAGAGCTTGTGAGATTATAGAACCACAAGCTATTTTTTAGCTCATGAGCAGCACTCAAATTACCAGAAATTCCTTTTGACACATTGGTCTTTTATAATCTCATCTTCCTTCTTACTTGTTTCAGTTCAGGTTTGTTGTGAGGACCTACTGTCCCGTTAAGGGGTGAGTTTACCTGTTGGCAAAGCAGTGTGCTGCTGACACAACCCAGCAAGTCTGAATCAGGCTTCCACCACAGAAACTCTCTCCAATATATATAGCTGCTGTCCAGGGATGAGATCCAGGCAGAGATGAAGATCCTCCAACAATCCTAGGTCTCACAAAACTTCTTTTTTTATGTCTTCTCCCACATGGTCTTCTGGTAACTGCATAAGTATGTACCTTGTCTGGAACTGGTGGCCTCCTTTCCCTGCTTGCTGAGATAAAAAGGGATATGGCATCAGACTACGAATCCTTGTCATTTCTGAGGACTGTAACTTTTATAGGCGTTTTTAAAAGAAAAATTCATTAAATCATGGAATCACAAAATGTTTTGAGATCATCTCATTCCAACCTCCTGCCATCGGCAGGGACACCTTCCACTAGACCACATTGCTCAGAGCCCCATCCAACCTGACCTTGAACAGTTCCAGGGATGGGGCAGCCACAACTTCTCTGGGCAACCTGTGCCAGTGTCCCAAAAACCTCACAGTAAAGAGTTTCTTCCTAATATCCAGTTTAAATCTCTTCTCTGTCAGTTTAAAGCCATTAGCCCTTGTCCTGTCACTGCAGGTCCTTGTCAAAAGTCTCTCTCCATCTCTCTTGCAGACCTCTTTATCTACTGAAAGACTGTAATGTCTTTCTCAAGCCTTCTCTTCTCCAGGTTGAATATTATCCTTAAACATTAACATACAACTGAGTTTTATTCAGTTCCTTGGGAGACTTGTAAATTGAAAGCAATGCCTTTTCCCAACACTGACTACACTTGTACTAGTATAATTTAAATGCACCTATGAACCCTCCCAGACACTGTTTCATTAACCAGTACAAATACAACCTTCCCATTACGCATGACACATCACATCTTCGTTTTCAGATTCTGGACTAACCTTTGACATTGAGATAGCAAGGACAAGGCATTTGTGTTAATATCACCTATTAAACACTTTAGAACCATAAAAGATTAATAAAAGGAACACATTATAAACTGACTTTTCAAATTATAACTGTGTTCTAAAGGGTGGCTTCAACATTATTAAAAGGTAAATATTATTTGAGGGGAAGAGCAGAATCTTTAGTTATTGGAATTAAATACTATGTCTTATACATCTTCAGGATGGAGACCTCTCATTGCTCATAGCAGCCCATTGTCTTTTCTGGGCCTGTAATTCCCAGAGTGATGACAATTTGTACCAAAGCATCAATCATTTCTGACACCTTGCATGTTCTAGCAGAAAATTCGGGGATATTGGCATGATTGTGACTGAAAATAGTAGTATGACACCACTGCTATTTCAGGACAAGAATCACAGATTTTATCACAACTCAAAAAAATGCAAAAGAAGCTTGTTGTCATTTGATTTACTGCAAACAGTAAAATATTAACCACTCCTGGGAACAGTGGAACATTCAAAATTATACAGTGAAAGCTTTTTGCAGTATCAACAAATCTTTCTTCATTCATTCATAACATGGATTTTAAGAAAGCCTTTACATACCACAAGTTGGAATGTCACAATACTCCCAAGACAAACTGTTGTCCTTCATGATGTAACACCACGGTTTCTCATCATCATCTGGATTTCTAATCAATTCAGGGGGAGAGAGAATTACAAGCATTAACCACAGTGTTGTTGGAAGCTTCCCAGAGGTTTTCTGATTTTCTCTCTTGCCCCATGAAAAAGGCTGTCAGGACTCTCAGGTTTTGAGCTACCTGACAAAGTGCTGAAGCACCTGCTAACCCCTTCAAGGGTGAGCAGCCTTTCAGTAGAATTCTTCATCATAAAATTCATTACCAAGCCTAAGGTTCTCTAGGACCTGAAATACAGATACATGACTAAACATCTGTAAAAGTTGCCTGCAAGTATTTGGATGCATGAGCACATTCACAGGGTTTAACTATTGCCCACACTGAAGTGCTTTAGCAGATACAAGCTCAGCTATTTTCAGAACTAAATCCCATAGGAGAGATTCCTTTTTGAGGTTAATTTTTATGTGAGGAAATTCCAACACAGGTAGATTCACAGAAAATCCATAACAAGAATAGCTAGCAACAACAAATTTGCAAAACTCAGGTTCACATTCCCTGGAGAGTCTGAGGAAGTTAAAATCTACCTCAAGAAAATATTGTATTCTTTTAAAAAGTGGGGCGGAAAGGAGTAATGGAAGTGATTTAGCCCTTTGTTACCTTGCTGTTAAACAGGTTTTTGCTTGACTCCATTAAGATTTCTCTGTGATAAAGCCTAATTGTCTCTATCAATGCCTTATAAGTTACCAGAAATTTGTCCAGTTTACTCCTCCAAGAATATAGGGAGACTTTGAAAACCCAGGAAGATCTTTATTAAACCAAGACAAATCGACAAAGTAATTCAGGGTTCCAGATAAACAGCAATTCTAATTTCACTTGGATTTATCACAAGCACTGTCTGTTATTGTATGTTTCTTCAATAATTCTTTTCTTTTTCAATCTGACTGCTCTTCAGAAAAAGATTAGAGCAGTTTCAAATTCTCAGAACTGAAGAAGCAACACAGGTTGAGTCATCTTCTGCCAACAATGTTTCTAAATTAGACTATTTGAAGAAGATATCTGCAGGATTATATAGTGCAGCAGAGATATCCCCAGAAATTGTAACAAGCTGACAAAAAAGTGAAAAGCTTTTTTTTCTCAGCTCTACAGAACACGAACACATCAGCTCCTACACCATTTTGTTCTTTGCATTTCAAATCTGAAAATGAATATTGGGCATAAATGATGCAAATCAAAGGGTTCAAGTTTTATCAAAGCATAAGATATGTGCCAGAGAAAAATGCCACACTCTGCTGGGACACCAAAAATCAAATACTGAAGTGCTTGCATGCGGACCAAGTCCTGGAAACCAAGTTGGGAGGGTTTAAAGGAGAGGGTAGGAATTGCTTACTGTCACTTTGTGTCAGATAGAGAAGAGCTACTTTCAACAAACATGTATGCTTTTTATCATCAAACAAATCAGGAAATGCAGTACATTCTGATTTTCCTGAAATACTGGTCTAACTTCTGCCAGGGTAAAAAAAACCTTTGGACATCAACCAGTAATTTATAGAGGATCATCCAAAGTTTGCTGGTTTTAACATTCGCTCATCTCCAGGATGAGAGATGTTCTCTCTAAATAGAAACATTTCCTTTATTTGTGGATATCCATTGATCTCATGCAGATCTCAGAACAGGGGGAACAGAAGGTGACTGAGGAGAAGGCAGAAACCTATATAGTACAAGCTATTCTTAGTATAGCTCAACAGAAAACTTCAGCAGAAATGTAGTTTATCACTATGTGGTTTAATCAAAATTGAAACACTGTGAAATCTTATTTGGCAATAGTTGTGCTTGGTAAGAAATCCAAGAAATAAATTTGACATCCCATTTTAATATTATATAAATATATTTCTTTGAGTTTTCATTTTCAAATAACTTCTTTCTTTTGAAAATATTTTACTTTATGATATGTCTTTCATAAGCAAATAATTGGAAATTAAATTTAACCATTTAATTTATCTACTGCATTGCTTTCTGCTTTTGCACAGTCATTAATGAACAATGTCAAAAGTTTCATACTATGGTCTCATTTGAGAAAAAAAAACACTGCCCAGGGGGAAAAAGGATCTGGTATTTCTGGTGTTATTTTGTGTCTATGCTTCACTTGGCAGACTCAGCTACTGATTTAACCTATTACCAGGTCTTGTTTTCTGAACAACCCCTCTTGTCAGGCTTTTAAATTCAATCTAGCTTTTCTGAAACAGGCAGAACACCTGCTCTGAGATTCCTGGCCCTTCTTGCCTCAATGCATCCAACTCTTGCTGCTCAAATACAGAGCAAACAAGAACTTTGCTCACCTGCAGTAGGGGAACGGCCCCAAGCCAAGCTGCACTGCTTTCCCAATGCTGTCCACATGCAGCTCTTGGTAAAGCAGGTCTGAATCCCAAGGCAAGCAGCTGTGTCCAGAAATGGTTGTCTTGGCCATACCTCTGTACTCTGTGCCATTGCCAACGTAGCACCGATGGCTTGGGACTGGCAGAGAAAAGACTTGTCAGGAACCAATGCCCATTGCATGCCAAATACTTACCTTACAGCTGAGGTCCCAAAGGAGAGCCAGTGGGCCCAGGTCTGTAAAGTGCCTTTCACCTTGCAAAGAAAGTAAATGCAGCAAATGGGGGTTTTTTAAGTAAAGAAAAGGGAACCCAAGCAGTTAAAATTTCTGTTTAAGATTAGTAGTAAGTGAATCTCATTTTACACGTGCACAAGTAACTACTCAAGAGGCAGAACGGCAGAAAATTAGACCTAAAATTTGTACTGTGCACGGAAGATTTCAGTCAGCAATCTGTAGCAAAGTCAGCAATATGGCTGGGATTCCTCTGATCTAATTTTAGGCACAACTGAGCTCATCACTGGAGACTTCCTTTTTAGTCAATTAAGAGAAACAGGGATTGGTAGAGCCAAACTGATCCAGCCTGTCTGAGGTGACTTTTTTAAGATGTAGTGGATGCCATACACTCCTGTCCACATTGACTGAGTCTCCAGTGATAATACAGGATGCTTAAGGCAACCAGCTCAAATAGGGGATGTGCTGAAAAGTGCTGAAAACAATCCTGCCCTGCCAGCAAGTGCTTAAAAGGTCTGATTTTTGAAAACACTTATTATGGCCTCATATGTACCCATATATAAACTTTACCCATGTACATTACATATATGTAGTTACATATTGCAAATGCATCTATTTTGCAAAAATTTAACAAATAGGTTGAATTTTCTTATTCAAGACTCATTTCTTTGTCATATGGGTTATTTCTTCAGATAGGTCTGACAACATACATATTCAATGACCTGTATACTCAGCTGCCAAGATCTATCAACAGCACATACCAGCATTATGGCTGAAAAACATATGGGGATGCATTTGTGTACAAGTAGCTCTACTGAGCAGAAAGCCTACACCTCAAAACACAGCTTAGAGTACCCCAAAGGAAACACAAAACCATCTAATGCACAAAGAGGATTAGTTGTGAACAAGCCTCAGAGGGTTTCTTAGCCCAGCCATGTCAATGTGACTTATCCTTGACATCTGCAAGACTGGTGGAATCTTCTTCTAAACTTATAAACATACTTTAAGATGTAACATCATGATATTGCCTGGCTGTTGAAAAACACACTGTGAGGATGATCCATCACACCACACAGTGCAGACAGCTATTGCCAAAGATCTATTTACTCTGACAGAATAATGTGACACATGAACCAGGGCCCACAAACAGCACTGAAACAGTGAATCACAGCACTGAGTTGCTGATCTCAATGTAGTGACAGACCTCAAAACCACAAGCAAGCATATGGCATAAATTTGGGAGCTGGAGGTCAAGAAGTTTGGTACAAGAACTTCAGTGTGAGTTACCATACAAACACCTAGCAAAATTCACTTTCTAGCTTGGCCTGGCAGACACTTCTGAGTTGATGAGTCCATGGTTTGTCCCACCTTCACACTGAATCAAATTCTCTTTATTTCAGTTCCTATGAATATAACATTAAATCAAACTTATATTTTAACAACTATAATCTAGGAGCTCACAGAAAATAATTTGTATATCATGTGTATTGCTAGCAACAGTAACTATGTCTTGGTAATCCTGCCATTTATTTTCTGGGCAAGTTGCAAGTTACACTGCTTTGTTTCCCTGAAACAGTGTCATTTTGCTGTATTCTAAATTCTTTCATTTGTCTGGGCAAGTGCCAGATGCTGTTTTCATTTGTGCTGTATTATTACATTCAGAAACAATTTAGAGTTGACCACATTTATGAGGATGAAACAAGAGGTTCTTTTTCAGTGCAGAACCAGGACCATATTCTGCAATGCCAATGGTTCATACATCTTGCAGATGGTGTTTAGAAGTTGTGCTCGTCCTTCTCAGGCTTAAAATCCAGTGCATCTCTGTTTCATCAGGTCTGCCAGTCATTGCTAAAGCTGCCAGAATATTTTAACTGGAAGAATTTGGCTCCTTTTTAAACCATCCCTCACATTCTGCTTCTGTAACTAAGAAGTTTAGATTACATCTTGCACTTGTTGAGAGGAACAGTAATATCTCTCAAACAGTTGTTTTTTTTTTGCTTTTTGGTTTTATAAGGAGTATTTTGGGCACAGGTGTAACATGACTTTGTCTCATATCTTGGAGAGAAGCTTCTGAGTGAACAGTTTTTTTTTCATTAGTAGCTTTCCATTGCTCCCTGCTCCACTCCAGCAATCTTTATGTCACTGGTTGGCAGCAGCACCACAGTACCCACAGCACCTCTCACTGAAGGGCACTCCATTAACTACCTAAGGCCATGAGAGGTATTATCACCTATAATTCAGGATAAACAGTTAAAAAAAAAAAAAAAACAACACAACCAAAACTCTACAACTATTGGAGCCATATATCTTTTTCCTCTAATCCTCTTTTTTTTCTTTTTTTTTTTTTTAGCTGTTACAGCACTGAAAAAATCTCTTTTTCCCTCTTTGTCAGAAATGGTGTGTAGGTGGTCTGCTTTCAGCAGTTCTTAATGGGTTGCTCTGACTGGGAATTGCTCATTCCCAAATCTATATGGGTTCCACAATGTCTGATAGCTCTCAAACATATTTATTTTCCTATGTGGAAGAAAGTAATGGAGGACATGATATATATATATATATATATTTTGTTCATTCACTTCCCTGTGCTACTGCCAGTCACTATGTTAAGAGAAGAAATGGCCTAAACTTTCATATGAAAGTTTTGATGCAAATGCAGGTTCAAGTCCTATGCCACTATCACTGCTGTCCATGTCTTTTGAGGAAAAAAATTAATTAACATTTGAAACTAGAAATAATTCCGTGTTATGTTTTATTTCTAAAATCCAAGATATTGCAATAGTTCACATAAAACATTCCAATTGTGTTAGGGTGGCATAATTTATCAGCATGTCACACCAAGTCTTTGCCTTTTAATTTTTCAGTAAAAAGCAGGTTTGGACCTTAAAATTACCAGCAACCTGAAATAGCAGTTATACAACCAGTTCTAATTGCTCACTGCCTGAAAACATTTCACAAACTTTTTGTCTCCAGATCTTTTTTCAAGTTTTGTAGTTACATACCTGAATATTTTTAGGAGTTTGCCTTGGAAGTCTTTCTCCAGAAAACAATATATCTTTCAGATTTTCTTTTCCACAAAATACCTCATCAGCAATTTTCCTGATGTTTTTGCACTTTGAATGTATTTTACTTCCAGATACATAAGCTGTTTCATTCTGTAATAAAAATACAATTTTCCCCTGATGGCCCTAATTCTAGGACAGCTTAGTTTCAAGTAACCCTTTCATTCAGCAATGCTTTGGTTTTTTTCCCTGAACAACCTGCAGTGCTTTTGATTTTGATGAATTTCTTTTGGGTTTTTTTGGTTTTTATTGCTCTGTATAAGCTGATGGCAGGAAGGGAGAAGGGGGAAGGGGAAGAGAACATAAGTCCCCTCTCTACATACAAATGCCTTTACACATGGTCTTCTCCAGTATCTAAAACACTGATTACCCCAGTGAAAGAGTTCTTATGAAACTGTAAACTAAAGCAAAACATTGGTGGAATTAGGAGAACATCCTTATCCTCCATCCAGAGCTTTCCTGGAGCACATGTCCACTCCTGTTGCAGTGCCTCAGGAGGCTCCAGAGCCAAAGGCTGGAGTGCTTTGAGCCTAAGCCCTACATCCCCTGTGCTGGGCAGAGAGAGCACTTCAGCACTCACTAAGTAGCAGCTGGTTTGCAAGCCAGGGCACTCATATCTCTCTAAAGTCTTCCTAACACCTCTATAAATTTTTATTTCCACCTAAACCTGTTCCATCTTTTAACAATCACAGAATCATAGAATATGCTGAGTTGGAAGGGACCCATAAGGATCATTGAGTCCAACTCCTGGCCCTGCACAGGACACTCCAAGAATCACACCATCTGCTTGAGAGCATCATCCAAACACTCCTTGAACTCAGGCTTGGTGCTGTGACCACTTCCCTGGGGAGCCTGTTCCAGTGTCCAACCACCCTCCCAGTGAAGAACCTTTTCCTGATATCCAACCTAAATCTCCCCTGACTCAGCTTCGTGCCATTTCCTCAAGATGAAAAGCAATGAACAATGACATTTTATGCCTCTGCATAAGTTTATTGCTTACACAGTCTCAGCATTGCAAGATGTGTTGCTTTTCAAAACATCCTTTACAAGGGTAATTTCAAATGAGCTTAGACTCATCAGATGCCTGCAGCAGGGTCAGTCTTTTCAGGATTCACCTAGAAGTTCCCTGACTCCCTTTCCTGGGTATCTGGGAGATCCCCTTAGAGATGGAAGGTGTGAAATCCTTTGAATTCAGGGAGCTGCACTTCCCCCGCTGCACACGCAGCTGCACACTAGTCTAGGCTGGCAATAAATGTGGGACAGAAAGGAGTCTCCAGTACCCACAGAGATTGCTCTTACAGGCATCTCATTTCACCAAATAACACACTGAAGCACAACACACAGAGGCACACACCCTGCCAGGTATTCTGAAAGCAGCATGGCAAATATTCCTGTGCAAAATGAAACAAACATCACACAGAGAGCTTTGAAAGACATACACATTAACCTAGTCCTGCTTCCAAAGGAAGATTTGGTTTATCTTCCAGCATCTCCCTGTGCCACCAAAAATCTCTGTAAATATCTGGGAAGGGGCCCAGGTGGGCACAGACCTCACAGAAGAAAGCACTTGCCATTTTTTTTCACTCTTGGATGATAAGAATGTGAAGTCTTGCAACTGAGGGCAGAGGATTGCATGGCAGCAGCCCTAGGACTGGACTGTTCCTGGCTTGAAGCAAATCGCTTCACATTTTCACTCCTGTCTGTAAAAGTCAGAATCACATCACCTTTTGCATCTTCCAGAGTTTGAAAATTAAAGATGATATGCCACAAGTGAAGTATAAGGGAAGCTATATATCTATATAGCTGTATTTCTATATAACTCAATCATACATTTGTAATATTTACCTAGATTTCAGTGTTTCTGTTGGAGCTCATGATTTCATACCACAGCAGGTTTCACTGATTTAGAATAAGCAATTGATTCAAGTAATAGTGCTTTCTGGTTTGTTGAACAGCAGCGAAACCTCTGGACTGACAACACCTAACACTGAAATGAATCCCTGCTAAAACTGTAGCTTGATTATGACACACACACACAATCTGCCTGAGAGAAAAACTAGGCAGAAAGGTGGGGAAATTGGCATATTTTTCTAATTAACTAAATCTAATAAAAACTAAGTAATGTAAAACAAGAATGGGTTTAAGACTAGGAAAATGAAGTGATTTTCATAGCACAAAAAAATCTCTTTTAGTTGCATTCTAAAATAAGAATGGGATATGCCATTCACTGAAACTAGACTTATTTTTTAACATATTTCTTCTTCAAAGTATCTTTGTAACTTTGTAATTGAAAATGCTTAGATCAACAGAGCTAAAATTGAGGTTTATTTTTCTTATAAAAGTTAATGTACAAAGCTACCTTCTGAATAAATTGAATTCTTTAATATAAAAGTTTAAATCCAGAAATCTATAAACTCTGGCAGTATTTTCTTACAGCTTAGAAAAGTAATATCTGAGATAGAGAAAGGACTGGCTCTTCTTCCATTTCATTTTTCTATTGGTTATCTCCAATTCTAGTACTACAGTTATGATTTACAGTCATGAATGTAATCAAATAGGTAGATACATAGAGCTAAGAGGAGCAATGTATTTAAGAAATAGGTTGTCAAGAGCTAGGGGAAAGAAATTCCAGCAACAAGCAAATTTCTGTGCTATATTACTTTGTCAGGGAAACAACTTATTGCACAGACTTCCTTACAGGACTTTCAAGAGTATCTGAGTGCCTAATTCATGGTAAAAGTTTTAATTTTATACCTATACCTGTAGGTCCTTGTATGTTTAGAGTATGAGCCAAAATATGTCTCTGGACAGGAAAAGAAACAGACTGTATAGTGATTAATGATGGTCAGCAGATGAGCAGTTGCTCTGCAGGGAGACACTAATGAGCTGGGCGTCTCTGGAGCCCCCGAAGCACCTGGTGTGGGCCTGGGGGAGAAAGCAGGCGATGGGAGAGACAAACAATATAGTAATGCAAGGATGAGTTTAAAGCCTCTGAGCTGCTGTACTATGTCTTCCACATCTTTCCTTCAACCACCTTCCTAACTGACAATTGTATAGGAAAACAGATTGCATGGATTAAGAGATGTTTGTCCCTTCACATTTCAGAGAAGATGTGTCCTCTATAAAACATAATTAACTGATACCACTGTTATGTCTCTGATAAACCAAAAATAGGATTAAAAACAGCCTTATGGCTTTGAATTAAACAGCACCCAATAACTAACACTGCTGCCAAGTCAGGCACTCTATCACAGGAGTAAAATCTAAGCAGCTGCTTCATATTGGCAGCTGTTAATATTAATCATATTAGTTTATACTGGGATTACAACAAAGACTTGTAATCTAAAAAGGCACCACTGTAGGAGCACAGAGGATACCACAAAAACCTTATTGCCCACCAATATCTTGAAAATGCCTTTCTTTGTAAAAATAAAGAAGTCCTATGTTGATCGTGAACCTACTCCTATCTGGAGATATAAACTCAGTATTGAGAAATTTTTGCTTCTTCGTTAGTATTTGCCTTATCACTCAGTCCTTCCAGAGTTAACCCTTACTATACACTGTGCTGCTACCAGTACAGCTCGTTATGTCTCTCCTCTTCAGCCCACATTTGCCATGGTGTCAAATATAAATGACTAATCCATGGCCTCCATGCAAACAGTGCTTCCTTCTTCCTTTAGGTTTTTCTCTGTATTAGCCAAAATCTTTATTACTGTCCTAAACCTATAAAGAAAGCTGGGAGATCATAATAGCCTCTCAATTATTGCTCACATCTGCATAAACGACACCTTACACTTGTTGTTGGGCAAAGGCACAGTTATCTCCAGTCTCCTGTTCTCCAATGCCATGCACAGTCATTTCTTCATCTTCCAATCCCCCCTACCATTTATCACTGCAGGTGGCAATCTGCTAGACATACCTTTTCTCCATGTAACTCCAGCATTATTTGAATTATTTTGGAATAATTCAAAATCGGATAAAAATCCAACCCACCATCACTATTTCTGCAGTGGTGCCCTGAGCTTTCTCTTCATTGTCCTTGCATCATTAACCATTGCCTTCCCCTCATGCAGCTTCCCAGGGAACCCATAAAACTTTAGCTCTGCAAATAACATAATCACCTCTCCAAGCCATATTCAGCCATAAGGATGCTTTTTTATCTTTGTTCAATCTATTCTTCCACAACTGTGGAGAAATACTTTTATTCTTTTTCAGCCCAGTTTTATTACTTATCCCAGAGCTTCATGCATGCAAGCAACAAGGATCATCTCAGCCCCACTTAGAAATCCTCTTCAAGTCTGAGTCACAGATCTACTTGTCCAAGCTAAGTGGGGGTCTATCTGACTGCTTGAAGACTCACTTATCATTGTCAGCCAACAGACCTCTTTAACTTCACTCTATTTCTTTTTTTTGTTTTGCTCCCTATGATTCTAAAAAAAAATTAAACACTAATCCAAAAACCTTCTAGCAGGTGGTAAATACAAACCAAAATGTTAAGATGCATTATCTTCTGTCCTCTTCAGAAGAAAAAGTCTTAAAACTTTCCTTCCAGCCTGCAGAGCTGAATTTCCTTTACTAAAGTACCTTTTTTAGTAGAAAAACTGCAAACACCCTATTTCAGTTAAAGAACCACTAAAAAGGTGGGTTTGCTGTCATTTTTACTAATTCTATTACCTCAAACTCCCCCAGTTTAACCCTCAAAGATGTGGCCAAGAAGTTTTTTTTTCCTGTATGTAATTATATATTCAGCTATTCTGTCATCTTCCTTTTCTAAGAGTCTTCAACCTACTTCTGACATACACCGCATCTCCTTACATAACCATAAGCCTTCTACAATTAGCATTCCAACTCATACTTTCTTTAAAGCTATGGTGTTCCTCTAATTCCATTACCCATAGCCTAATTAGGGGAGGAAACAAAAATGGAACAAAAAACCCCCAAACAAAACAAAGAAAAACAAAAATAAAAGAAAAAAAACACTAGAAAACAAAGAGATTTCAAAAATACCTTCACTAAATTCACAGTTCATCATGACCAAAATACTATCAAAACCATTATTGCTACCTAAACCTTAATCCTAAAAAAACTCAAAATGTATAATCCCCTATACAGTCCTCCCAATACTCTCAGAGCTACTGTAACCCACAGCCACAGTGACACAAATCCAAACAGGCTGTCCATGGGCTGCTTTCTACCTCTGCATTAATTTAATCATGAAAAGCACCAAAATCTGCCACTGATTTACTTACTACATGACTACCTTATTTTCACGAATATTTCCACAAGAACACACCTTGAACTGTTGCCGAGTCCTGATACAACACATGAACCATAAATAAATGCCAGACAGCCATCAAAAACAGTGACCATCCAATGCTTTGGGTAATTCTACACCATAAAAATCCAGCTGAAAGCTGAAAACCATTGAAATAGGTCTTATTAAACCCCACATATGTCTATCAGCTCTTCCCCTAAGGACACTAAGTGTTTCAGAAAAAGACTTGACAATTAAGTAAACAGAATAAAGATACCCCACTAATATATCCTGCAATAAATCAAGAATGAATTTAAAATACAGAGAAGGACTTCAAATTTACTAAAAATCCACACCCAAAATGCAACAAAAAGCAATGGTAAGAAGAAAGTGATTTTACATGGAAATTGGCCAAAATATATATTAGTTTCCACTCACACTGAGGCAAATACTGTGAATGCAGTGGTAGGGTTTTAATCACAGAAACCGAAGGGCACAAATCCCTTAAAAAAAAAGAGTTCTACACCTCCTTCCTTTACCCTTCAACTCCCTTTAGCTTCTCCATAATTGCTTACTATAATGAATTATCTGTCCTTTGGCCTATAACTGCTCTTTCTTCAGCTGTGTGTCCCTCTGTGTTCGTGCAACATCTCCACTATGGCTCCCATCTGTTCAAAGAAACACAAATTACATGTTTATAACTGTTTGCCATCAGTTATCACCTCAAGTGAAGCTAAATATTTCTGAAGTTAAATATCTCCAAAAAAAATTCCCTCATCACTTCCTGTAACAACTTGGGCCAGAGAAAAAATATCCCACTCACATCTTTCTCAGCTTTCACTTCTTGCTCACATTTAACACTGGCAAAGTGGCGGGGCCTGGGCCTTTTTTATAACTTTCTCCATATAATGAGACAACCATTGCTACTCATGGTTGGCTAATTAATTCTACATCTTCACCTAGAGCCTGGATTTAGAGCTCTCTCAGCAAGACCTCTGCTTCCAAAGAGAATGCAACTACTCTCTTAATACAAAATCCTTATTTCTCAAAATAGATGCATATTTAAGGATAATTATTATGAATTAAACTTAATTAAACATGGATCCCTGAACAATTTTAAACAGCATCTGTTCGGGGAGAGATTTGTTGATGATGTATCTAATTTCCTTTGAAATTAAACTTCGCTAAAATCTTATGCATATAAACTGTCTGAGAACATTTTTTTAAATGGCATTTCTTTCTTTAGTACTGCAAGTTTCTTCTTTAAGGGCAAGAAAATAATGTACCAGCACAAAGAATAGAAATCTATATTAGAAACTTTCTTTTGTATATCAACCTCTTTTGTTATGGATATCTCCCATGTTACTTTTATCACCTCCCATATTTTTAAGTCAGCACATAATTTTCCAGTAGCTGCACGGTCATTTATGATAATGGCTTGGCAATATATATACATATATATACATACATAAATATATACATACATATATATACACACACACATATATATAATGATAGTTTGCAATAGAATTTTAGGATCAGTGACAAGATGATTTTTGAGTGCTGACAGGGACTCTCTAGTCCAAAAAAAGAAATGGACAGATAAATAGGTATCTTTAAAATCACACAAGTTATGATTATTCCATTACTCACTGTTCAAAGGGGAAGAATGAAATTACCAGACAGTAGGTTTTCAGTTAACAATAGAAAATACTGCTCCTCATCATATCTATTTAAATTCTGGAACTTCTTGACATGGCATGCTGTGAAAGGGAAAAGCATAAAGAAGTTCTAAAGAGTTTAGACAAATTCATGGAAAAGAGGTAAAGGTCTGTCAGACATGATGGTCCAAGCATCTGCTGAGAAAATCCTCAACAAGAAGAAGTATTTCTCAGTAATTTCCTTATACTTTCTTTACTCCTCTGTCTACTTTTCCAGTGCTTGAGTCACAGTAGTACTTAGAGTTGTGATCTGCCTCAGGATGGTACTTTGTTTATTAATATTTGTGCGTATAATGTTAAGATAAATTAGCTGGCTTTCCATTACAGTCATATCAAGACTGGTTATTCTTTGTGTAAGACAAGGGCAGAGAGACCTCAAACATTATAGCTCAGTAACAGTCTTGGAGACTTACTGTTTTTTAAATTGATTGATTTCTTTTTTTTTTTAATAAAAAGAAAATAAAATATTTTAGCATCACACCTTGGGCTTAAGGTTGCCTCTATAACTGAATAATTCAGAATAAAGTGCACTTAGGAACATTGTAACTTCCCCTAAATCCAGCATTATAACCATAAACTGTTCAGATTAAAGGGTACCCTCACAATTACATCCTGTTAGACAGAAGAAACTATACAAGACAGTAAAAAGGAAACAAAGAAAAAAGCCAGCTGTACTCACAGCATCAAATTGAAGGGTTGAAGAAAAAATTAATCCAACACATATTTAAAAATCAGTCCTGTGTGCTCTGAGAATACAAGCTCCTAGTTCTTTCACCACAATGCCATTGCTCAAGTGTGATGATACTACCAGGTCTATACTACCAAGCACTAACTTATTTGCACTAATTTAGAACAAGTAAATCCTGGCAAAGACTTTTTTACATTTTTCAGCCTTGTTTCCAAGGCCCTGACATATGAACACAATCCTTCAGTTCCCATTTCGTGTGGGAGTGTTAGGCAGCTGAACACAGATAGATTGTAAGCATCCAAAGCCATTTGTTTAGCAAATCAAATGTTTGCTTTATTATTTTCAAGTAATCAAAGAGCACCTGCTTTTTTCTTGTTCTAAGCTAGTCAGACAGAAACGGGTATTACAGCTGTAACACTGCCATCCTGATATTTATAATCCAGGTCCTGCTGGGTGGGTGTCTGTGAGCAGCACTGCTGCTTTGGGCAGTGGAAGGTGGTAATAAAATAGGGATTGGAAAAGCAGTTTCATTTGAGTGCAGCTCCAAGTCACATGTGCACAGTGCCCATGCAGCCCCTCACCCAGATCCATGCAGCAGCACTCCCAAGGCCTGGCACATTCTCACCAGGGCAAATAAAGGGCAGAACAACAGAGCTAAAATAATGCCCCTAAGAAGAACTTAAAAGAGTCACAGACCCTTTTTGCATGATTTATTGGGTTCCTGGTGAGTGAAGGTTCAGCACCAGTTCCCACATTGTCCACTTTGCCAGTTCACTCTTGCTGTTTGTTATTCCAGCTGTACCTCTGCTTTACCAATCAAATCTTTTTTTTCCAGCTTGAATAGTTGGCTACAAAATTTGTTAACTATCAGAATAGCAAAAAGAACACCAGATACCAATTGCAGTGTTCATTACCATGGTTTTTTACCTCACTACCCATTCAGGTCAAATAGGTGCCCACCACAGCTACTGGGAGTCATGTCTTCAGTTTGGATGGGCCATGGGATTTATGAACTCAGAAGGACACAGCCAGTGAACTGAGGGGATCACAGGCTCATATGACTGAAGGTCTGTTATAATTTATGCCTAAAACTTGATGTATTTAAAAAGTAGCCACTGATACAAATTGAGGGTTTAGCATGCAAACAAGCTTTACAAGCAGATTCAGCCCCTGCAGGGATAAATGTTAAGTCTTCTGGAGGAATCTTATATCAAAAACAGGACTAACACATAGACTCCAAAAAGCAGATTCCTCTGCCCTCACCCACCAGAGAAAGCAAGGGTTCCTATGCAAGATGTACTGAGCTAAAGGTACCATTAATTTCAAGTTCAAAGTAACCCAAAGGGTGTGCATGTTCTCTTTGTCTTCTTCCCACAGTAAACTAGTGCTACCAAACACAGTCAGCTGCTAGATTTTGTCAGAGCATAAACTGCAGCTTTATGAGGGGATACATAGATCTGTGGTGGCAGTTGGTCTAGACCACAGTTCTGTGCCTGATCCTGCAAAATGGAAGCATGCACTTATATGGGAATGAATAACTGGATTAAAATTTCTATGCTTGATTTTGTATAAAGTTGAGGACATGAACAAATATTTTCAGAATCAGAGACTCAGTGTGTTATGTTTTACACTGTAGAAGTGTATTAAATCCTTGCTCTGTGTGACTCTTCAGTTGTTACAAGAAATGTCCTCAAATGCAGAGTACAACACAGAGGAAAAACCCACCAGCTTCACACCCAGATGAAAACTTCATCTTCCATTTGCCAGTAGGTTATTATACTTACCAATATTGCAATACTTTCCGCCATAATTTTCTTTGCAATCACATACTACTTTCCCACTGGAGATAACCATTTTACACTCTCCACCATTCATGCAAGGATCATGAGCACAACCTACAAGCACAAATCAAAGATCAAACCAAAGGCACAAAATATTCCAGAGAATCACTCCATTTTATTTTACTTTAGTACATCTCCATGCATACAGATTTTGGGGAAGTTCTTCCTTTTTTACTCATCTCAGAACTACACTTGATATAAATTTAAAAAAAGGAAATTCAGCAGATTTCTGCCCACTGAGGTCTGTCTCGTTTTCACTGCTATTGGATAATGTCAGCTATTGAAAAATATTATCAATAAACAATAGGTAAAAAGGGGGTGGTGATTATTATTACTGGTGGTGATGGTATTAGCACTTCTTTCTCTGTGGAGGGATTCTGCCAATTCCAGGCTTGGCACTAAACTGTATTAAGACTTATAATAAGGTATCTAGTAGGTAGCTCAGTTAAATATTTAAGATCTGTGATTGGAGAGTATTAAGTCCTATCAAATCAAATTCGCCTGCTCTCCCATGGACTCCCAATGTCCTAAAAAGCCTCTGACTGTCCATACTTTAGTTTCCAGTTATGTAAGGTGGGAATAAAAGCACCTACCTGTTTCAAAGAGCATTTATGAAGTTTATTTGTACTGTAAGTTACTTGGAGGACTGGGCAGGGTAAAAGTCAGCCAGACAGAATGGCTGAGGTGAGACATATGGTTTGCTTCACAACATTTCTCCTTCCAAATGGAAGGTGCTGTTCTGGCTTTATCAGATAAGTGCCAACCCCAAGTGCATGTCCTGGCCAGCAAGGATGCTTCATAACCTAAGCATCACCCCAGCCAGGAATGGGTAAGTTTGGCCAAAAATCATGGAGACTCTGGGGTTGATGAAGGCCATATAGGATCCTGAAGGCAGATGAAGTTTGCATGTTTACTCAAGAGCAGGATAAGTTTGGGAAGAAGCACAGAATGAAATAGCAATATGAAATGATTGCAGGTGTGTAGAAAAAGAGTAAAGCTGGGCGTGCCTCGAGCATGTTACAGTTTTGGAGGACAAATTTTACCACTTCTACTCTGTAATCTGTTGCATACTCTTACATGCTGCAGATCGGGATTACATCCCTCTCAAACAAAACCATGTGGGATGTCCCTAAAATTCATCATAATGCATATCATTGCTTCCTCAAAAAAGGATGGATATATTGAAATGATTTCCTGGGTCAGTATTACTGCTCACACATGGAAAGGAAAGCTAAAATGATCTCTTTTAGGGAGGGCATGTGAGCTGCAAGAGTACCATTACATTAACACCACTGGGGCTTTGATACCCTCACTGTCCTTTACCCCACTCCATGCAGGCCTGTAACTGTAACACAAAATAGTGCCTTACTTTTGTGTGCAACACGCCCACACTCGATCTGGCCATCCTCACATATGCACTGCTCCACAACTCCGTGTTGGACTCTTGACCAGCTCACACCCACATCAAAGAACACGTAGAGACTGTTGTCAAAACATTTCTCTGAAACAAAGTTTTACAAACAACCCAGGCTTTCAGATATTATTCCTTGCAAGAAATGGCATCACAATCTCCATCATTCCTTGCTTATCCCTTTTTTCTTGGTGAGCAGATGCATATTTGTTGACAGTGCTTCTCAAGCAAGCCAGCCTTTGTAGTGTGGAGGCACCAAGCCACCAGAGCAGCACTGCAAGGACCTGGAGACAGAGGTGGCTTTCTCCTAAAGCCCTATGAGCAGGACAGCATCACCATTACTTAAACTCTTTCATAAGTCCATTCAGCAAACAGAAAAGGTCATATCAGTGGTATACACTTGTGTTTGTCCCACTTGAAAACATCATCCATAGGAAAAAGGCTTCCTTGTTTATTGTCAGGAGAGAAGTCTGGAGCTGTGGGGACCATGGGCTAGTGGTGGACTTGCCAGTGCTGAGTTAATGGTTGAACTCAATGATCTTAAGACTCCTTTTCAACTTAAACAATTCTACATTTCCATGAAAAGCCTCCATTAAACATCAGCAAGCACAACTAAAAACCCTCGGTGAAAAAGCCAGACTCCTTGTTTGATATGCAGCAAACTGGGAGTGACATCACCATAAAACTAGAAAAATAACCCAAGCAAAGCTTTCTGGCCTGATTCTACTCCTTTGAAAATGACTGCTCTGAAGGTGGAGCAGCTACCAGGTACAAAGCTGACATCATAGGAAAAGTCATAATAGATCCATATGTGCATATACATAAGGGATAAGGCATCACCAGAAACTGTGTTGCCTTTTCATGTATCTATGCCCTATCTACTAGGTACTAGCAATTTTCAAACATGTAAGGGTTATTTCAATTTTACAAACAGCAAGGGAAGGGGAAGAGGCTTTTTGTGTTTCCCATGCTCAAAGCCTAGTTGGATTTATAATTGTACAGTCAAGCTATTTTCAGATGTTCTATCAGGAATGAATTGTCTGTCATAACCATTTGGAAATCCACCTACATGAGCATTCACGCTGCAGTGGTCTCTCCCATCACAACAGCACTACCTTTTCATTAAGCAAATATTAATGAGCTCTACTTACTACTCATATTTCATATTGTAACACTCATGGAAGAAGATACTTACTCAGGTGACAGTCCTCGCCTGTGAATTCCTCGGGACAGGTACAGTGGTACCTCCTATGGCTGTGAGTGAGAGAACAGGTCCCCCCATTTTGGCAGGGGTTGCTTGCACAGTGATCTAGAGAGGCCAGAGAAGAAATTGTTGTTAAGAGGCATCAGATAAGTCATGCTTTGTTGTGTTAGGTGTCTGTTTGGCTACATGAACCATTTTGATTTAATATATGATGATTTTAATACCACCTACTGACTTGAATCAAAGTTTATCCGACCAATTTACATTGGGTTTGTTTTAAGCTGTATAGCAGCTCTGTTTATCCAGCTTTTAAAAATCGTATGGTAAATCACTAAGCTGAACATTCTCCCCCAGAGTAAGTTGTCCAAAGGTAGCAGGTCCAGGCACACCTGAAGTTGCCAGAGCCGGCACCGCAGTGAGGAAGAAGATGGGACAGGTGCCCACAAGATGGAGCTGTGCCTTTACACTGGGGAGGGAGGAAGGCTGCAGCTCTGCCTCTGCCCGGTATTCTGCCCTGCAACCTTTGCGTTGCAACATCAGATACCGGGGTTAGGCATCTCTCTTTCAAATTACATGAAGGACAACCCTCGACACAAAAATTTGCTACGGATTTTTGGATTATGTCTAAAACTGATGGGCACCTGGAACAAAGAGGAAAATTACAAAGCAAAACACAAAGCACATCTAAGTAAATCAGGCCAAGAAAGATTAAATTGGACCAGTGTAATATATCTCTGTTTACTAAGGAATATTCTAAATCATGAGGAAATGTGGTGAGAGAAGAGGATGTGAGCCAGGACAACCTTCTAATTCCCACAACAGAAGCTTTACATGGCAATGTGCCATGCAAACATAGTAAGTCTTGCTGTCCAGGCAATGTTCTTGATTTCAGTCAGTGCTGAGGGATGTATTCCACTGAAGTTAACCTATAGCATGTTTACACCTGCTCCAGAGCTGGCCCAACAGCTTGTTTACATTCTAATCTTTTTTAATGCTTGTCAGACTCTGATGCCAGCTCTAGAGTTACTCAATCCAAATGCTTCTTCAGCTACAGAGTGTGGTTCTAAGCACAGGATACAACACACTGGTGCACAGCACACACATACAGGGCTAAAGGGAAGCTCAGAAGTTACATGCTGAAGTTTGCTAAAGCAGTGTAAATGTGAGGTTCCCCTGCACAGACCAAAATGTTCACTTCAGAAGAGAGTGGTGTAATTCCTATCAGATAGCAAGTCTGAGCGTATTTACTGGTAGTTTCACTTCAGGATAACATCAAGGGAAAGCAAGTAAAGTCAGTGGCATTTCTCCTCTTCCTGATGTTGATAGTTATGAAATTTCTGATGGGTAATGTTTCCTCAGAGGAAAGTCCTGTATTTCCTATTCCCATTACATCGAAACCATGGCTTGATCTCCAAGACATCTTCTGCTGCAACAAGTGCTCATATAATTTTTTGTACTCTTGTTAAATCTGCAAAAAGCACTTCCAGTCCTCCATTTCTTTCCCAACTCACTACATCCCACCTACGACTCCAGTCTGACCTCCTAGGGGTGTCAGGAACAACTCCTGCTCATAAGCACATGGACACATCACAGTTCCCTGCAGGGAATCCTGATCACTGTTAACTATCAATTAACTGGGGAGTGCAAAGTCCTTGCCGTGTCAGCAATGTCTAAAGCACCCTCATGGGCAAAACACTCCATGCTTGCTAGTGGTCATCTTGGCTTCAGCTTCACCCTTCTGAGTCTCTGCTGAATGTGCAGTAGCCTTGTCTTACCTTTCTACCTCTATATCCCAACAAAAACTTTCTGTTTCTGCCGCTCATCATCCCCAGAGCCCCTTCTGGGATGATGCATCTTCCTCCTGCCTGCACAGCCCACACTACTCCACTTCTTCTTTCATATCAGCCCAGAAGTATCTTGAAAATACTCACTCTCTGCACTTTTTT
Organism: Poliocrania exsul; assembly: GCA_035041345.1. Taxonomy (NCBI): domain Eukaryota; kingdom Metazoa; phylum Chordata; class Aves; order Passeriformes; family Thamnophilidae; genus Poliocrania; species Poliocrania exsul. The sequence continues at coordinate 64,257,734 of JAWWLZ010000139.1, forward strand.
CCCATGTCTGGGCTTCCTTGGGGTTTTGGCCATTTGTCCAAGATTTTCAGACATTCAGAGCAGTAGTTCTACCAGACTGCCCAGGACCTGGAAGTCCCATATATAGGGGCATTGTACATTTATGCATATGTGTACATACATGTGAGCTATGCATGCACAGCCCAGCTGGTCCATGTGCATGAGGGCGCTCACACTGGACAGCTCTTGTGCTCACACACCACAGGTATCCTCTGGGCAGGAGGGAACAATGTCTGGAAACCTGAACAAATAACCTCTGAAGGCAGTGACAGAGCTCCCACAGATGTTAGGGGGAGTTGAACAAGGGCCGTGGCTGCTGATACAGCAAGCTCTGAGTCTGCACACTTCAGTACTAACACCTCCCTCCAGCACAAGCTACATACCTGAGCTTCACTGCATCCTGAAGCTTAAAGGCTCTTTGGTTAAACTTTTCCTTGAATTTGGCAGATGTATTTTTCTGGATCAATGCCTCCAACACTTGCTTAACATTGATTTGCAAGTGCCTCCAATGTTTTGAAGTGGGTTCCCCACATATACACGGTATTCTTGGCCTGGAGAGAGTTTGTGCTTCAACCTTTACTTTCAAGAAACTATTTCTCCATCCAAGTTGACACACTTCTCACCAATCCTTCATGGCCAAAGGAAACTCTCTCCCTGAAATTTCATTTTATCGTGTTTTTTAAGCATCTATAAGTGCTTGAGATTTCCCAAAATGTTTATTTTAGTGGATTTTCCCCCAACAAAATGATACTATTTTAAAGATCAGCATTGCTCATTTTGACTGCTTATTTACTCCCACTTATCTTCCTCAACAGGTGAACTATCTTACTGTTTGCTTGAAATTCCCTTCATCTATTATGTCTCCTTTCCTTTCAACCTGACCACAAAACTTTTCTCTTTAAGCTGTGGCTGATGATCTGTTAAACATTTTCTAACTCCAAATACAATGCTTGCTGCTTAAATACATATGTAAATATATACACACACCTATGTTTACAAATAAAACAAGAGCTAAAATACTTGTACTTATTTTTTTTAAATTCTAAATGCTTCCACAAATAAAGCTTTTTTATTTTGCAACAGCCAGCAGTGAACTCTTCTAGCTACCCATCTTTTTTCCCTTTCCTGTCCTCTGCCACACTTATAAATCAGTTTGGGGTTTTTTTCCTGGAGGAAAAACAGTAGCCAGGGAAAGCCCTCACTATTGTTAAGGCACATTGACAGAGACACCTCTCAGGAAGGGGCAGGCAGACAGTGTGTCTTTCTTGTTCCGACCCACCTTATCCAACACTGCTGCAGGTAACAGCCAAAAATGAGCTGAGAAGCCCAAAAAGGTTTGCAGGCAGCCAAATCTCTGCCAAGACAGTGGTGATGGGCAGACAGAGGGGCAGAGGTGGCACAGAGCACCCCCAGAAACACACTAGGCTTGGAGAGCTCTTTCAGCTCCTGCATGAGTCTCCTTGAGTCAGCCAGCTGTCACTGTGACAGGCAGTGTTTCACTGGAGGATTAAAGCAGTCACGAGTTACAGTTACCAATATTTTAAGCTCTGGGAGGCCACTCAGGAATAACTAAGTGCAGCCCCCATAACCTGGCTCTTGTAAGGCATGAACTGCCTATGAAGTCTGTGTTCGTGTCTGACACACTTGCATTACAAAGGCACATACCTTGCTGCTTGTTTGGGGGTTAGGTCATTTGTCTCTGAACTACTGTTAATCTGTTATAAAGCCAGGCTGGAAAATAATTTGAAGTCATTAAGTTTAAAAGGGTGATGCTATGCACTGCTTAATTTTAGACTGTCAGCATGATTCAGCTAACCTTGTCTTTTCAAGTGCTCTGGTAGATTGCAATCAGCTTGGCAGTAAGACTCCTGACACTGCGGAGAACTCCCTGAAAGGGGATGATGGAAAATGCCCTTCATTTGAAAGTGGAAAGGGAATGTCTAAGGACATCTGGTCATATCCTGCACACTAAATAAGACAAGTTACATTTAAAAGTAGTGAGGTGGCAAAAAAAAAAATCTCAGGGCCACCAAGTTTAACCAGTGCAACACCTGATTTTTCAATGCTGGTGTGTGGCTGTATGAATTGAGAATTAGATGTATATGATCCTTATAAAATGAGATTCCCCAGTATCCAGCTCATGAAACATGAAGCTGGGAAGGCAGAGACAAGCAAAGGCCAGTCACTGAGGGACTGCTGAGGAGAGGGATGTGTGGTTCCAGCTGAACTTCCTGGGATGTGGTACTTTTGCCTAGCGTGTCAATTAAAGTGACTTATATCTATCCATATAGAAAGGAGAGTTTGTCTCGGACCTTGACTTCCCATTTTAGGCAGACTTTGGCAACGAGGTAATTGTAGCACTGGAGTGTGGTGACCACATGAAGCCACTGTTCAGCTAAGTTATCCTCTCATTGTCCCTTAGGACTGCTGCAATGAACGTGTCTGGTCTCTTGTCTTCTCTGACACAGCCCAAAGCCTGAGGAAGTCTGGTTTTGAGGTCTGCTTTTTCCCGTGAGACCTCAAGAAAGGACAACTGAAAGTGATAGTTGTGTGCTGTACAGGATGTCAAATGTTTCAGTACCTTCTGAAAAATTAACTGGCCAAACAAACAGAAAAAGTAGCTGATTAAATAAGGAAAAGCTAAAAGGCACTTTCAAGCCATGAGGGAGGAGAAGATAATCACCTCTGTGTTCAGCTCCTGCAGGAGTTCAGATTTCCGTGTTGGCGTTACTATAATTTCTCTCCATGACTTCAAATTAGTCAACAGAGAGTGAATTAAAGACTGTGTGAATATTCACCATTTAATTCTATGGTTGTGTAGAGTCACAGAGAGATTATGGAAGCAGCTGATGTGAAAGCTTGCTCTGTGTACACCTAATAAAAGTTGTACTGAAGGCACTGTCCCTCCTTGCTGCAGAGTAGGAGACACATATCGAGCAAACCAGCACTGGCCCACTTTACCTGAGTGGTCTTTGTGCAACAAAGCACAGTGTCCCCAGCTCCTGTCCCGGTCAAAGTTAGATGTTGTTGAACACCTGAAAAAAATCAAAGGTGAAGTTTAGTACAAATTTAAGCAACCTGGATGTTTGCACTGAAACTACATGACCTTCACGCTTTGGCAACCTGGAAATTCACGACTTTTTTTTTTTTCTAATAAGCATCATTTTCATTCAAACTCTGTTAACACCAGAGGAAAAAATACACTTTCCACCATTTCTCTCATCATTAAAGATTAAAACTTTCATGTAGAATCAGGACTTGAGATTTTCAATAAATCCTCCAGGAAAAAAAAAAAAGAACATTATTTCTACTTCTAAGATAAGAAAATGAAAGACAGAAATAAAAAACAAAACCTAAGCAAATAAATTATGTCTCCTTTACTCATTACAAAACAAGCAAAACAGGACCCAGCCCACTTTTGATGCCTGACAGTTACTTTAATAATCTGTGGAGGCAGGAGACTGTCCGCAGAGGGACTTTTCCCTGGTTTCAGTGACAAACATTTTTCACACTCAGTTCCTTTAAAGCATTCTTATTTTGGAACTTGCTAGATGAAATGAGGAAATAACTGACATGGTGGTGATTTCCAGATAAAACCTCCCCTTTTTCAGAGCAAGGGTTGGAGTCCTGCACGTCACATCGCCTGTGGGGATCCTACCAAGGCAAATTTTGACAACTGCTTTGTGCACACTTTCCTTGCCCAATTGCTTTCTGCACATTTTCCAGATAACTGGTCGGTTATCTCTGAGGCTCAGAGCACTCCAAAAAGCATTGAACTGCTATTCTTCATTTGCAAAGTAGACTTGTAGGCTTTCCTGAGGCCACACAGGGAGCCTGTGACTGAACTGACACTGAATCTTGGAGGTCCATGTCATGTCCCAATGTGCCATTCTCCAAAACATCCTCCCTAACCAGTTCTAATGCAAAGTAAGAAATATCAGCTACATGGCATTAGAAGAAATTGGAGTTTACTTTACTCAGTGTGCCTGATGATCTATTTTTATTATGCATGATTTTATCATACCTTGAATAGTTGTGAGATCAAATATTTTTTCACCCTAGAATGTCACAAACTAGATTGAAATTTTATTGTAGCGCATGTGTACCTTTTTAGCTGCCCTACTTTCCGTCTTAATTAGATGTTATGTGGTATTTAAATTCTTAATTCCTATGGAGCATCTGAATAGGCCATGAATATTAAGTTTGGTGACCTCAATTATATAAGGTGCTCTAAAAAAAGTCTAGTGAAGATTAACTTGGCACATACTTAAAGAGGCTGTTTTCTTACAGGCATTAAGGTCAGTGCCACTCTGCTGGGAGCTGGTGGAAATTTCTCTGTGATCCTTTACTGGGAAGTGGATTGTGCCTTTGTAAAGGATTGTCTCGTATACATGAGGATTAAGGTGAGGAATGAGTTAAAATGTTTTCAGCACTGCTTCTGTCACTGTTGGCAAAACCATCTCTGACTGAACACTTCATCTCTTCCAGTCATGATGGGGAAGGAGAATCCAAACTTTTCTGACTTTTCTGACTGACATAATTTCTGATTTAGCTGAGTAATTTTACACTGGGCAGCATGAAAAAAAGTAAATGGAAAACGCTCTGTATAAAGAAGAAAATAAAGAAAAAGAAGAAAACTCTGATCACTACACAGGGGGAAACATTTCTATGCAAATTAATGCTTTCTGGAGTCTGTCCAACAGCAGCCAAGTTCTAAGCAAAGGAGGATCTCAAATTTTTCTGTATTAAATGATTTTTGTTATCAGAGACCCTGACAGGGGTTTCTTCCACCAGCTTTCCACAACCCACTGGTCCTCCCACTCAATGCTCTCCACAGTCAGTCCTCTCCTTCTCTATTGCCTCGCAGTGTCTACGAGGTTGGTCCTCACTTGTGATGCCAAGCTGCCTCCTCAGTGCCAGGCTTCTTGTACAGTCACATAATCCTTTTCTATGTTCCACCACATATCTCTCACTGTCTGGGAGAACCCCAGCACATCCTCAAAGCTACTTCACTTATCTCCTTCCTTTTCTTTTTAAAATGTCTTCTTTGCTTGGAGTCTTACCAAAAATGTGATGATTTTTCAGTCTTGTGGAACATGACCTCCAGCAGTTAGATCAACCCAATGAGCTTATTATTTCTTGGTGCTATTTGCAAATGCACCCACGCTCAAAATTTACAAGATAACAAATGTCTTTACATCAGCCTGTCATATAAAATCAGTAATAAACAGTGAAAACTTAAAGACACGGATACTGAACTAATTATACCATAAAAGTCCCATCCTAGGGATAGATTTCAATAACATTTTAAACTCATGCATGATAAACAACATGGGAATGGACAAATAAAATAGTGTGTCACAGATGAGGCCTAACTGGCAGGCAAGATAAACACAAAGTGGGCTATCTTACCCATCAGGAGCATTGGGAGCCTTAACAATACGATGTTTTACAGAACAAGCAAAGGCTCAGGACAGGCTGGTGAAAAGAAAGAGCTCTGCCATGACTCTTGGTGCTGCCACTGTTTTTGAGACTTGGAGGTTGCCTGGACTCTTTTAGGTGTTGTTCTGACCATGAGAGATGGATGGACTTCACCTGACAACACCAGACCAACCACCACATGCACCAGGAAAATTCCAAGCCTTGTGCTTGACATCACCCAGCTCAACTCACATGTACTTCTCCTTTCCAGGACTGTCATAAACTCTCCAGTTTGTAATCCAGCTGGCCAAAACCCCCTCCTCAGCACTGTTTTCAGTCTATGGCCAAAGTACCAAAAGTTAATCTTCTTGTGTTCCAGGGAAGATGATGAAGATCATGCCCTTCCTACACAGACCTAAGCCTATCCTTGCACAGGGGACATCCAGCACTCAAGCATGGGATAAGGATTCTCCAGGATATTAGTGGACACCTTCCAATTTACAGTCAAAATCTCAGCCTGGGTCTGCTCCTGCCATTTCCCTTGAGCAGAACCTCAAGGGACCTGTCCCACCATGGGACTCAGGCAGGGTGCTGGCAGCTTCCCCGCAGCCATGGCTTTATTTACTTCAGACCACCCTCTCCATTTGCTCTCACAGATGTTCACTGCACCCCCATTTTGTCTGTCCCTACACTGCTCTGTCTTTCTGGAGGTACCAATGAAATTCAGCAGCAATTCCAGCTGGGTTCCTCAGCACAAAAGGAAAATTTACATGATATCTTCAGTAAATTATCATGTAAGACTTGGTAAGAGGCCACTAAATAGAAATGTATCTGTGAAAATAGATTATAATTAAAGGGAAATGCAATACAGGATGCTGTTAAAGGAAGGCTGTTATTTAAATACAGCAATTATTTTGTCTTCTTTCCTGTATTTTAAATAAATATTTATAAATATACAACTTGCTTCTTGCTCTCAAAGAAAGTAGGGAGAGCTTTCTGCAGTTGGGAGGTGACTTGTGTTGGAACACAGTGCCTGTGTCATATGTAGTAGGAGAAAACATAAAATTAAAGCCAGTGGGAGTGGGCTTTGGCCTGCACTGTAAAGTCCTGCCTTAAAGTATGACTTGAGGACTAAGGACATGAACTTAAATGCAAAAGCCAGCACTCTCCTGATCTGGTCTTCTTGCACTTGCTCCCAAAGAGGCAGGTTGGATGCAGCCTCCCATCAATTCAGTCCTTACTAGCGGCTTGCAGGCAGGCAGGAACAGGAAGGACACAAATCTTGCCTTCACCTGCTGCCTACCAGGTCCCCTGGGATCAATTATTCAGCATAAGTCCAGCTTGGGCTAATGCCAAGTCACACAAAAGTGCACAGAACTGGTTTCCCAACTGCTATTCGGGGCTCTTTTACCGGCACCTCTGTGCCTGAAGTCACACGTTAAGTTGCTTTTAGCTTATGAGTGATGAGCAAACACTGGCCAGAAGGTCACCCATAAGGTGAAATAGCCTGTCAAAACCAAACAGCTCCAGCTGTCCTCCTCCTCATCTCCCTGCTTGTAAATGGCTTTTAAAAAATCGGAAGCATGAGAGCAAGTTGTCCAAGGTCAGCTATAAAGTGTGCTCTAACCTTGGATCCCATCTATTCCCAGGTTTTTCCATTTCTGTGGCCTAACTGGCTAAAAGCAAATACACAGAGTGTCATGTATTAACAGGATCCATCTTAAGCCCTGCATGAAATTAAGTGGGTCCAAAGGTCAAACTCTTTGTGGCTGCAGTTCATCAAAGACAGGGTTCAAACTGGAAAATTATTCCAGTTCCCCTTCTTTATTAAACTAGTCTCAAAATTCTTATTTACTGGAGGCTTTTCTTATCTGGGCTGTATCTATGGATATTGGGGAAATTCCAAAGTGGTCTCCTGGTCTGGAGCTCTATGTCTGTCTGTGTAAGCAGGGGTATGTTGTTCTGTTTACACTACGCCAGCACTTACACTTGAAACAGATGTGTCATCAGAAAGACACTACAGATCATGAAAAAATTAGACAGACAGGTATAAAAAAATGAGAGTTCTGCCCTGCATGGGCGAGTAAAATAAACTCTATTATCTCCACCCTGAAAACATGCAAGTGTTTGCCTTTCACAGGGCTCATCTGGGCATATATTTTCACATTACTGGTACCCACATACTCCCTGCTTTTTTGCCTTTGACTTCTGTTAATTAGCATCTATTATATGGGTTTATCTGCCAAGTTAGTCTTGTTTATTCAGTGACTGCTTCAGTAGGGTTCCCACCTGAGTGCCCCTATCCAAAATGAATCATGAATAATTTTTACAGTTTCTGCATAGGTAAAAGATTAACCTTTGCCCAAAAGAAGGGGACCTGGCCTTAAACACACTAGGAGAATAAATCATTACCCAACAAACAGGAGTACTACCTCACTTCTTGTACTGCACTGTCCAAAAGGGGCTTGGTGCCAATCTGGAGAGAAATTAGAGATACAGTAGGGAGGAAGGGTGGGGAAAACAACTTTTCTCAAAAATCAGACATTCTCTGCTGCAATGCAAGTACAGCCTACACAAATCAAACAGCTCCTCAGGGGAGTGTCCTCTCTTGCAGGTGTCTGTATCTCTCTCCCTCAGCAGAGGGTTTCCATCAGGTCATTCCATCAGTTTTGTTTTCTCTGTACAAACTCTTGTCCCTCATGTGAGTCACAGCTCCAATGTGAAGGGCAGCAGGGAACCACCTCTGCTGTTCCTGAGTTTTCTGTGGCACAGGAGATGCAATGCCTGTGCTCCCTTCCCCCTGAGCACAAGTCTTGACCTGAGGGCCCTGACTATCACAGAACTGCACCAGCCTCCTTGGGCACAAGATCAAGCTCAACTTAATTATTCCAAAAGCAAGATTAAAGCACTAAAAGGAGGACATTTTCATTTGAATCCTGTCTTCATTTATGAGCAATGTCAACTTACCATTTCTTTCTGGAAAACATATTTGATATACACGAATGATAAAACCTTCCACCAAACCGGAAAGGAAATTTGCATAAATTTCCATCCTCCGTAAACACTGAAATATAAGAATAAAAAACTCATCATGCAGCTGAAAACCAGCTCACAGGTGTATATATATTATATGCTATTATATGAAATTATGAAGATAGATATCTATTAGTTTTTCAGCTGTACTTTGGACTCCATGTCTCTTCAACTTTTAGTGCGCAAGAAGAGGCTTAAAATGCTATGCAATGACTCAATCGACAAAGATTAATGGACTCCGCAGTAGAATAAAGATCTCAGATCATTTCAATTCAAAATATAGTGCAACTTCTGGTACAGAAAAGGCCAATTATATTCATTAATGGCAATTAGCATTTCTAATTATGTAGTATTGTAATTGCATATTAAAATAATTCTGAAGTTGTATCCTTTCAGGCTCCATGTCACATTGTAGCATCTTTTTAAAAAAATTAAGAAACCAGACAGTACAAACTGAAATAGGACAGTCAGGAGGAAGAAGGTTTTAAAGGTTGGGGGTAGACAGGTATTTTTAGTCATACCACCTTCCCTTTGGGATAAGCAGATTCCTTACAAGCGGGGAGAAACTGATGGGACCAGTGTCTAAAAAGGGCAAGTTTTACATTCACCACGTCAGTGATAGCAGTCTAAGGAAGGGTGGTGGGAGTCTAAGGAAGTCTAGTGGGAGTCTATCAGAAAAAAATCCTTTAAGACAAGTCTTGAGAATGAGAGAGGTTGAAGATAAAAAATACAATGAAAAACTGTCATTGAGCTTATTTAACCACTAAACTAAAAGCAATCAGTTTTAAAAGCCTGAAGCTTGAATGGGAAGCCAACCACTGCCATAGGAGGGAAATGGGGTGTACAACCAAACTGGCAGCACAGCATATTTCCATTTCTCAGAGACAATGTAAAACTGCTCCTAGCCCTGAGCTTACCCTTTCCATGGTGGCTGGGGCTCCTGCGTACCCTCATGATATCTGTTAACCCTGAGGAGCCAAGACTCATCACCTCAAAATGCTGCTGAGGTCAGTTACTAGCGTTATGGAAAAAATAACCCATCCTGGTGGTCCAAACACTTTCTAATCCGTTGGAATTATGGTCACTCGACATGTTCTAACTGTCCTCTTCTCTGTCAATGTGAAATAGTCACTGCCAGCCCCTCTGCCATTCTCTTGTCAGTCCTAGTTCTCATTGTATGAACTAATTCAGCACCTGTTCAAACACCAGCCTTCTCTGTCCAAAACTTCTCACTATAAGGACAGTTGTGAAAATACATCCCCATTCAGAAGACATACTGCATCCCAAAGGCTGTTGAAGACTGTTACAAGCTATAAAGGCACCACTAATGACCTGATTCCTGTAATCTTTAACAGGAAAAGCACAGGACAAGAAAAGCTTCAAAAATGGAAGTCTGCAATGCTCGCAGACAGTCAGGATACCTGACTGTTGGGTGCCATCAGAACAAATGTGACCCAGAAAGCTGCATGGGGCTCAAACCTTTCTCCCACAGAGAGATTAAGGGCTGTGGTAGAAATTGAGCCTGTAGATACAAAGAGTTTTTGTGCTTCAAAGTGACATGGCAGACACAACTCTGATTAAAGTAAAGGGAGTTACACATCTCCAGCCACACGACGTTATGAGTGAATATAAAGCCACATCAGCTCAAACTAAATTCCCCTCAGCACATTCCCATTAATCTGCACCTGAAGGAAAATTACCTGAGATTCCTGAGCTAATCCTAAATTCCCCTTTAAACAGAAACTAATATTGGCATAACCATTCCATAATCCTTATTCATGTTGAAACAAAGACAGGCTTCCTACCGACTTGCACAGCATGGATACAGACAGGCAGATCATTCTTACTGTCATGAAACCTACTGGATTTGGCTTTGTACCTTGTGGGCGAGTGAACTCATGTTTTGAGCCTCTTCCTGCCCCAGATTTGTAGTGCTATAAAGAGAAAAAGAGAATGTAGATTGGAGATACAAGTTTACTTGGGGAACCATCCTGTTGGGACAAATGAATTTTCCAGGGTGCCCTGAAACTGTGTTTCTCCCAACACTTCTGTGAAGATCTCATTATTTGCTTGTGATTTTTAGTGGGGCACAGTCTGGTGAAAGAGGGTTCATACACGTTGGCTCACGAAAGGTCTCTGTTAAAGCAGGAAAACCCAGCGCAGCGCAACACAACAAAGGCCAAAGCTTTGCTCCATTGTATCTTTCTATTGCCAAGGGACACATATCCCACTTCTCTCAGCAGGAAGCATACAGGCACTCTGGGGCCAGTTCACAGTTACAAATAATACCCCAGCATTTGACTTTTCCTGCAGTTTTGCTGCATCCCCAGGGCATTAGTTACAAAAGCAAGCTCTAACTGTGTTTGGGTTTGCTAATCAGCAAGCAAAGAGCACTAGGCTGAGCTGACTTTAAGCCACAGGAAATTATAAAAAGTGGCAATACATATAAAGTGTTGCTGCCACCAAGAGTTGCCAGTGCTGGCAACTAAACCACAGAAAAATAAAAGAATAGAAAAAGCAAAGAAGCAGCACATCATGAAAATAGAAGTGGACAGGGACATAACAAGGGAGGGGTAAGAAAAAGCAGCTGCTGGGATATATGGAAAGGGCTTGAACAGTTCTGTGGAAAAAACAGTTTTTGCACTCTGTGGTGACTCTGCCAGCACTGAGCAGTCTGCAATGGCTTCAGCCAGGATGAGCTTTTCCTTAGCACCATGAATATTCCTCTCTGTTCCCACATGTAACAACTGAGAAGATACTTTTGCAATTCTCTGGGATAGTTAGGATTTTAGCATTATTTAAGTACATCTGAGCTAGTTTTAACCTAGCTAGTGAAATAAGGGTGATCATAAAGCCACACTGCAGAGGGTCCAGGCTATGAGCTGCCCTGCTACGCATGGTGGATGCCAGGCCATGGTGGGGTTTAAGCAAATCAGTAAAGTCAAACCATCATGGCCATGGCCAGCAGTGCTTCAGGTGCCTGGCAGACATACCCTGTAAAAGACAAAAAGCATGTGATGAAAAACGCTGAGAAGTAGGATGTGGAAACAGGGACAGGTCTGAAAAGAAGAAGGTAGCTACCAAAGCTGGCCTGTTCAGTTTCCAGACAGCAGTAAAGTCTGGCAAGGGAGCACTCTCCCACCATGCTGCTGCAGGTACCTGCTTGTGTCAACACATTTCTGAGATGTATTTCCAAAGTATTTTCATTTTGTGGTCCTTCCTCCCCTCCCATTCCTCGTCCCTATGTGGCCATGGATGTAAGCCATTGCTTTAAACACAAGAAACGTAGAGTACCAACTCTCCCACAGGCCCCCAAGTTAGCCAGCACTGCTGTCAGCCTTCATCCAGCAAATCCATTTTGTTTTCCATTTGAAGCTCTCATCTTCTTGGTCTGTTTGGCCACTTCACTCATCCAACCACAAGCCAACATGGTCCTGCCAGGCAGCACAGAGCTGATCCACCACTCCAAAACAGAAGAATCAGACTTACCATCCTTGCACAGTCACTGCTCAGAGTCAGAGCCAAGACAACAGCAAAAGGAGCACAGACTTTCATCTTTGCTTTCCTCTCAAGAAGGTTTTGCCTGGTAGAAGGAAACTTCCAGGGCTGGGCTGAAGTGGAAGGGTGAATCAGCAATGAGCTTTTGTAAAGGACTGCGATTTACTTGACTTTAGGGTATTTTAGTTTTCTAAGTAAGCAGAGCTGTGGTCATTGTTAATCATTAATGTCTTTGTGGATAGAAGGGAATGCCATGTAGGGAGAGACTCTCCCTAAACCTCACTGAGTTGAGAGTTTACAAAGTGCCTGACCCTCGGAGATGATCCCTGGTGTAATCAGCAAGCATTAAATAGCACCTCCAGAGGAGCTGATCCAACATTGCTTGCAACCAGACATGATTTATCACCCAGATGTTTCCCTTCTCTTCAGGAGCTAATAAAAAGCATAGTATAGCAATAACAAGGAGCTCCAAGCAAGCCCACTCAGGAGATGGCATTACATTGCAAAATATGGACCAGATCAATGCCAATATCAGACACAAGGATTACTCATTAACAGATGGTTACCTGCCCAGCTGTGACTTGCAACAGCAGCCTTCCAGCAACAGATTGGGAAAGTTAAAAAACAGACATTATTCTGAAAACCTGTTTTGTGTACTAAAAAGCTCCCTTCTGCCACTGTCTAAGCAAAGCCATCTCTGTCTTGTAAGAGGCTGTCAGGGACAGCAGCAATGCAGAAGCATTTCTAACAGGGATGCAGAGGGTATTGCTGAAACTGAGATTTCACCAGTGAAGTCTATTTCAGCCCCACCTTGCCCCACAACCAAAATCCACAGGTTTAGCTGGTACAACTGTGCCTGTGCTCCAGGCTTTTACCAGCTGTGTCCTGTCAATCAGGGACCACACCTCTTCACACCCAAAATCCCCAGAGCCACAACAACAGAAAGAATACCATAGTCCTTGCTTAAGTTGTGTGCTACCCTTTGAAGTTTCACCAGCACAGCTATGGAAGGGATATGATTATTTTTAATTTTTTTGATCCAACAGGACCGTGGCAGTAGGGCCCAGAGGTGCAGCAGAGCTACCTCTGCACAATTTTGACATGATGGTTTATCATGTTGGAGGGAATTTCTACTGGCTGTGCTATCACACTGCTGTGGCTTTCATGACAGTAATAGCTCCTGTTAGTGCAATTAGGCATATATAGGTTTATGGGCTAAACTTTCCTACTTTGAGCAAGGCTTGGAACAGTAGGAACCAGGCAAATTTGGAATTTTCTTCCCAAAATCCAGCAAAGATCAAACAAGCAGAAAAAATCTTTGCCTCTATGTGTTGGTGGTTGCTGGAAGACTTGAAGTAAATAAAGTTTCAGGATAGACTTGTGGAATAGATCTGTCTTATTTTCACTCATTTTGAACATGGAAATAGGATGTATAAATAGTCTGATCTGCCTGGGGACACCTGGCAAAGCTGGAAGATAGATTTCCACTTCCTGCCCTCATTCTTGGCTTTGGCCATCAGGCTTTGAGTTAGTAATGCCTGTACAATGGCTTGTAGATATCGGCTTACCATCCAGGCTGCTGAAGTTATATAAAGAAAGAAAAAAATGCCATTAGCTGCTAATCCATTCAGAATTCCCAAAAGTTCTGCAGAAAGGGAGGAGCAGCGGAGCAAGAAGAGGAGGAAGATACTTCTTTTGAGGCTGTGGAAACACCCTCTTTTACCCATTTCTATAATGAAAATCATCCACTTCTAGGACCAGAAACACTGTGTTTCTATGGTGACCAAGGCAGGTTGTAGGAAAGCATTTTTCCATACCTAAAAGTAACAGAGAAGAAAAGTAAGAATGCTTTCTGTGTCCATGTGTTGATTCCTGGTTGTTGTAGTCTGTAGGCACTGATCTTCATCAAGAGCTGTAGAGTGCCTTTCTGGGGAGTCACAACTCTAAGCTTTTAGCTCAGACTGATTCCTGAACATAAGAAAAAGGAAGAAGAACCAACACCAGGAGCAACTTCAGCTGATAGCACTGTGCTGGCACAAAGAGAAAGGAAAAGGCATCAAAGCCAGGAGTTGCAACAGCTGCCAGAGAAGCACCACCATAAAATGGGAATTACCTCTGAGTAAGGTCTGAATAATGACAAAACAGTGATTTCAGGTTTCAGACAGATCTGAATCATTAAAACCTTTAACTGCTACATGTATGCTGCCTGTCTTGGTTCAGCACAGAGCTGTCTGAACAGGTATTACGGCCATAGCAAAAAGCAGCATTTGAGATGTGTTTTTTTGTAAATTATGTTAAGTGATCAGTGACTCTTTCAGGTATTTATAAGCAGAAGATGCTCTGCCTGCCTGCCTGCCTTCTTCAGACTTTTTGTAGAATCAGTAAAAATAAAGTAAGCCATATCTTTTTGGGTTTTAGAAACATTGTATCTCATTGGCAAGAAAATACTCAGAAAAGTGAAGATTAAGTTTTGATATTTGAATTCTTATAAAATTCAGAGGACTTCAGGCATTTGGGAGTTCATAGCTGTGAAGAGTACAATCTTTGTTACAGCTGTGTGTCACATATGAAGCTTGTGGCCATGAGCATCACAAGAAGTGTGCATGGAGAGACAGCTAAGGAACAAACCTGGGGAAAGAGAACAGAGATGCATGAATTCCTGACACTCATGCGGGTTTATGCTGTTCCAGATAGAGTCATCCATCAGCATGGGCCTGGGTGAGATGGGAATGACCCAAAGGCAGAGAGGCATCCACTCTCACATTCAGGTATCACCAGATCACATGTGTTAGGAACTCTGGGGATGCCTGCCATGAGTGAAATGTCTTCTGCTGCAGGGAGGAGATGCTGTTTGGTTTGTATCACGGCAGCCTGCAAGCCCCAGGGCACTGTGCCAAAACCACCATCCCATGGGCCAGGCTGATGAGCTGCAGAGCTGCTCTCCATAAACTTCTCAAGTCAATTCATCTGTGACTCACCATTTCCAGAGTAGTGACAGAAACTCTCTATAAAGGGAAATAAGAGTCAGGTGTGTATGGAGCTAATATTGTAACAACAGTGAGAAGAACAATGAAGATATGGGAACAACCCATATGGCATGCAAGATAAACTCCCTAACATTTAGACTTCATCTAGTGCCCATTTCAAATGAGGCTCTGTAAAACTCTAAATAAATATAAATATAGGCATGTATAAATATACACATATATATATATATAAAAGATAGAGAAAAATCTGGAAGTAGGAGCTAGAGGAAAGACCTGGCTTTGTGGTGACAGAATATTTGGCAGCTCTAAGGCATGGAGCCTGCATGGCAACTTATCCCACCAATGAAACAGAAGCTAGAGTCTAGTTCTTGTTTTCAAAGAAAATTCCATTTTCCTCTTAAATAAAGGCACATTCTGATTCACAATTTTGCTGCATGTAATATTGAACATTTCCTGTGGAGCACATAATCTAAATGTATTTGGAGCAAGATTCTGCTACTGGTAAAGACAATGAAAGATTTCAAAATTCTTGATCATGTTTGCAGGCTGTAATCTTTCTGTATCAAAGGCTAAAATCCCCTACTCTCAGCAATGCTTTTCCCCTTTAAATTGACATCATGGGAAAAAGAAAAGGCAAATAAGTACAAAAT
>JAWWLZ010000139.1:64275624-64300803 GCA_035041345.1 Poliocrania exsul
GGGATTGTCTTTCTTCCATAAACAAGATACTCTTGTGGTGTTATCAGGTCTTCTGCTGGCCACTGCCTTCTGCAAAGCTTCAGCAGCTCTCTTCCAGCAGCTCTGCAGACCTTCACACTGCCATCACATTTCCCCATGGAGATGGATTTTCTCCACAGGGTCTCCAGTTGGCATTGACACGTTTCTGTTAAACATCACACTTCACCAAAACCCCACATCCTGGTTGCTTATCTGACACTTCTACCCTCTTATCTCACTGCTGCCCCTCAGACATGGCCTCTTTGGTCTTGCTCTCCACTAGCACCTTCTCTTCCCACACTGCCCTGTCTGCACTCAGAGCTACACCAACCTTCAGCTAAAACATGTGAGTCCCTCTCCAGTCAGAGGGTGTTGTATTCACCTCCCTCCCTTAGTCCAGAGCTGCACAGCCTGCCCTGATTGCCTGTGTCACACAGGAGCAGCCGCAGGACCTTCCACAGCTCAGCACCAGAAGCCACAGCCTCTCAAACAGGCTCTGCAGCAGCCACAAGCACCCAGGCTGTCCCCTCCTCTGCTTCCAGCACTCCTAGGAAGATTCTCCCCTTTTTTTATACTTTGTGTCTATAACCCTGCTTCAGCCTTTCACGTGACAGCCTTTCCTGCTAACACTTCCCAAGGAGGCGTATAACACCCTGGCCAGGCTGAACTCTGTGAGGATGACCTCCTGTATGCTTGTCCCCACTGGCACGAGTAGTTGGCCTCACCAGGACACAATATCAGACAAATCCTGATGGTGATTTTTGTCTTTCCAACTGACCACCCTTTTGTGCACTGGTTTTGTAATGGCTTCGTGTGTACTTCTCTGTGAAATCACATTTTTAGCCAGATACAGCCACTGCAGTTGCAGGTATATATTGCAAGTACATATTTTTAAAGCCTTTTCTGCAACTGTGCTTATGATTTTTTTTTGATACATCCAGAAAACTTCAGTTCTGCTCTGAAAAACAAATCATAGAAAAGTAGCAATGGAAGAGCTAGGCTTGAGCTGCAGAAACAAAACAAACCTGTGCTTTTATACCCCTAATCACACAAATCTGTGAGTGATTTAAGCTCTGCTACAAGCCACAATATGTAGAATCTTAATTTATGCATCCTAGACAGCAATCTAATCAAGCTTTTAGAAGTCCACTTCATGATAACACTTAGATCTGTTCATACTCCCAGATGTCATGATATATCTAAAATACTATGCCTGCAGCCAGTCTAGGACGTGTTTGCATGAAGAGACTGTTCCTCCTACTGTATGAATAAGAGTGGAAAGTAGGTAACTGTATTTTTCAAGGACTTTGGTATAAATCTTTGCCGATAACCCTGGCTGAAACAGTAGGCCCATATACAGAGGCGTATGGGGTTTTTTTTAGCTGTGTACTCACTGCAAACTGACAAGAAGAGGTGTGGAGGCACCCACCTTCCACCGATGCCAACACATTTAGGTAACTTCAGCACAGGCTGATTTGCAATTGTTAGGCACATACATTTTTAGCTGTGCTCAGATTCCTGCTATTCCTCCCACTTTCTTCATTAGCATATTAGACGCCCCCATGGCATGCTTTAAAATGGTCTATAAGTCAGGCATGTGTGAGGGAAGGTGGCTCCACTTCTGCAGCTGGAGGGGGAAAGAGCACTAACAAGGAAGAGACAGCCCCATGGGAAGGATGCCAGACCCACAGCCTGCCTCAGCTTTGGGGTGATTTCCTATGGTGGGGTGGACAGCAGAGTTCACAAATAGTGCTTCAATTATTCTGATTGCAGGTCTAATAATATCCTGTATGGAAACATGTATATATATGTATGCATACACATTTTCTGTGGGGTTTTTCACACATATATATACATACATATATACATATATATACATACATATATATATAAATAAAAGTAACTATGAAAAGCAGATGTTTTATTAAACATTCACTTCAACTCATATGCCAAAGGCTGACGAGCCAGCTGACACCAGCTGATCAGCCTTTTGGCCATGGTCACCAGAGGAAGCCAGACAAAGAGGTGCCCACTGCTAAAATTGTGCCTGTGCAGGGAGTGATCCTGTCCCTCAGGGTCACTGAGGCAGCTGCCCAGAACCAGCAGGGCTGCTTGGACACTGCATTTTGCAATATCATCATAAAGATACTCAACCTAGATTTATCAACCTGTTGATTCAGCACAGGGTTTTGATCTAGGCTTTCTCTGGTGTTTTTGCATCCCAAATCTAGTGGCAAACCTGTAAGGGACTCCTCCAGCTTCTTCCCTCAGTCTTCCTGTTGCCAAGCTCTTGTCTTGGAGAAGGACCCCTAGAGCTCAGTCCCATGCTGCAGGGTACACTTGGGAGAGCTGGTGACATTAACAGGTGGGTAGAGAGATAAGGCTGCCTCCTGCCTGGGCTCCCCTCTTGCTGCATAGAAAAGCCAAACTGCCAGCCTCATGTATTATCTCCCTCTGCTCTTGCCTGTCCATGGTCTCATCCTGTTGGAGACTGCTGCACAGTTTTTTCACCAAAGCAATTGTGATTCTGCCCCTGACAAAACTCCAGTGCCACTTTACCTGCACTCACAAAGATAAGGCAGGCAAAGATGTCCCAGGAAGAACCAGGGGTCCCTCCTGTTGAGCAGCCCTCTCCCCACTGCACAAATTGTGACTTTAGAAGTGATTTTATACCACTAACTTTCTCATCGCTGGCCTCTAGAATAGGCTTAGGCTACAGATTTCACAGCATGGTCAATACACCTGCTCTATTTCCTTCTCTTTCTCCCCTCAATTTTCCTGTACCTCCAGTGCCACTCCTTGTAATTGCTGCAGAAATGTAATTGCTGCTCTGTGTAATTGCTGCAGAAACAATCTGAGCTGTCATTGACTTACATTGTTCACAGATCAGGAGGAACTGGCAGATCAGAGTCACCCCACCTCGCTTCAGAGGCCTCTTGCATATGTATTTACATCTTAGGTAGGTATCAAGGTTCACAGTGTAAGCAATGGAGACCTTGAAAATATAGAAGAGTTAAATTTAAGGTATGAGTCATTTGAACAGAAGTATGTTTCAATTCAAGGATGAAACAAATCACTCTTTATATCCACGGACAGTATTAAACAATTCTTTATATCCACAGACAGTATTAATTATATCCCTAACAAATACATAAAGTAACACCCGTGTTTAGGACACAAAGGCAACTTTGGAGCAGATATCTAAAATTAGGCAAGATCCCAATTAGATTCTCCTAAAAGAGAAATCATGACTTTTAGATCAGCTTTGCTAAGTCTATTTTGAACTAAACTGGACTTTCTTTTGCTCACAGGAGGCCAAATTTTGTGTATTACAGAGCTGTCTAGCAAGGAAAATTACATCTTAGGACATCACAGAGTGAGTGCTTTAATGGTACAAGCAACAAGTGGCAGCAGAATCTCATACCTCTGTATCAATCCCTTTCCCACAAGAGCATAAAACCAGCTTTCTCCAGAAGATGGAGGCAGTGCAAGACCAATGGAGCTTTGTCACCTTCCCATGGGAGATGAACATCTGCCTGCCTTCACACTCTTGCAAGGGCATGAAGTTGCAGCATGTATTGCTCTGGATTTTCTAACATACACATGCACACACTTTAGTCAACACTCAAATGAGCCAGAGCGAGATCAAAGATATGTGCCCACCATCACGGATTATCTCCTGGTTGCAAATAGGTTTCAGCTAACTGCTCTGCATACAGAGCGCTGATCTCAGCCAGACATTGCTTCATCCTGGCCATCGTACTGGCTCTGGAAATTTTTAAATCATGGAAGAGGTTGAGGTTTTATGTAGCTGTTGTTGATGGAATTCATGCTGTTGGTATACTGGTAAATACTGGCAAACAGATACTGAAAACGATGCATGTGCAAGTCTATAAATGAGGGAGAGTAGAAATTACAGGGGAGTTTCTCCTCATCACATGGTTTCATCTTTACAGAAAAGACTCAAAGCTTTAAGAAAGATCTAAGTTACCTCTTTCAGGAATGGGGAGAGGAATTAGTTTCATTTTTGTGCCCTGAACTAAGAATGTGCCACTCCAATAGGATTAGCTTTAATCAGATGAACTGCTAGCTGATCTTTCATTTCTTTATCAGTCTGCTCTGGAATTGAGGTGTGAATCTGCACAATAACTGAGTTATATACTATTTGGAGATTGTGAGCAGATCTTTGCAGGCAGAGAATGCAAATGAGGTACAAGTTGGTGCTCCCTGTCAAAGCAGATCCAAGGTATTAAGAAACAAACTTCCCAAACTTGGACTTCAGGCCTTCTCCAATGAGGTGCGTGAGTAGTCCTACAGCACTCACCCTGACACTTGCTGCAGGCTGTGGGAGCTGGAAATGCTCCAGTGGCTTTGCAGGTCTGTGTGCCTGCAGGGGTGGGATTCAGCATTATCACTGGAAACTGGGAAGAGATTACCATGGGCAGCAATACAGTGTTGGCATGGACTTGGAAGACTTTGGTTTCATCCCATTCCCATCAGTGATTATTTTCTACTATTGATACTTAAACTTCTGTATGGCTCCTTGCTCTGGACAGACTGTTCAAAGCACAAGAGGAATGTGGATGCAAAGGGAACCATTGAAGGACTGAGGACTGCTGTGTCACTGACACAGATTATTGTACACAGACACTGAACCCCTGTCCCTCCCCTTTTTTTTCCACTCTTGGTGTCTGGTAGACAGAGCATCTGTATATTTTAGCAGTGCTGGCTGCAAGGGCAGAGCAGTTCTGATGCATCAGTCTCCTCAGACCACCACACAGAGCTAGACAACCCACTAACACTATACAGAAGAGAAGCCAGAGGAGGATTACACTGTACCTGGAAAACATTCGGCTATTCAGCTTGCAATCCCTTTGTGTTGCTAGAATAGAGCAAAAGGAATTAATTAAGGGCTAAAAACATACCCTACTATTATTAAATTCCAGAGGATGAGCTATTTTTAAGGTATATAAATATTTGGCAGAAATTCTTAACGATCCCCTTCTAAAGGAATTTCTTTATGTAAGCTAGGTTTAAGAAGATATCTTTGCAGGATCTAATAAAATGCAGGCAAGTCTCAGGCTGTCTTATACTTTCATTTAAACTGTGATGTCGAAATGGCAGTGGGTCCCAGAATAACTGAAAAAATCCTTTTCACATCTTTTCCCTACATTGAAATTAGATATCAATGAAACGTTATCAGTTCCAGTGGCATAAATTATTTACTTACTACATATCCAATTAACATTTTAATGAGTTTAACACACTTAAGATTCTATAAATATTATTGTGCAGTACAGGATTTCTTAATACTTTGGGGAGACAAGGCAGGAGAAATAAACCAATGTGCATTTTCATATTAGAAAGTGATTGTATGGACATTTAAAGACAAACTCACAAATAAAAGAAGAATACAAATAAAATTCTGTACACCAGCATTTTAGACTGTACAATAGACTGATCACTTGGGACAAAAAATTATAAATAGTTTTCTTGTCTTTCACACAATTCAGAAAGCATTTTGGTTCATGTGCAACATCTTGGATTTGCTAACATTTGCTAATATTTGCTAACATTTGCTGCAAGATTTGCAGACACCTGATCATCCAGCACTTCTCAGCAGAATATTTTTTTTCCAGAAAAAAATCAAGAGTAACCTGGCTTAAAAGGGACAGTTGGTCTACAGCAAGGAAACACTTCAGTAAGATCAATTAAAGCCTTTCCCATGTTTTAATTGGCATTGGATTAGGGTTCACAAATCTCATGGTTGTTCAGTACCCCACAATGCTAAGCTTGGGATGCTGTTCCAAGATCACAGGGAGAAGTGCTTGAATGTGCCACTTGTTGTTGCTGCAGGTAAATACCCACATTATCCACAGAACAACACTGTTGTCACACAGGTTTGTTACAACCCCCCAAAGCTTGGAAATCTGCCTGTTCATGCAGAAAATATGGTTGTTTCTAAAGCCAAGTCACTGAGCTGTGGTTGGGAGTTACGGGGAGTGCCTCGAACTTGCAACGGTTTTGGCTTCTCACACCCCTCAATAAGGACCTGCCATTGTGCCTTTGTCTAATTGAGCCTTTGGAAACTTTCCAAATTCTTTGAGAAATGGTGAAAAAATGCCTTCAGGTGTTTGCATCACACTATCAGAGACTTGCCTGGTCTCCCAGCTACCAAGTACCTTAGGAGAGACCACTTTAAATGACAGTATATGGATTCTATGTTGGAGAGGTCTGGGATGTGCAGCACCAGTAATGAGAAACAATTACTGGCAAGGATTTCAGTTTTGTCGTGAAAATTAATACACTTATAAAAAATCAAAATATGCTCCTAAGTCCTGGTTCTCTCTGCTACAATGAGGCAAAGAGGCTGAGCCACATCTTTTAGAAGTTTTCTGTTAAGAACAGTGAATTCCAGCATCAGAAGAGAAGCAGGAATAAAGCAGCGCATGCTACAGCAAAGGCACAAAGAATCCAAATTTTCAGGCAGAGAAGTAGGGCCTGAGGGACCCAGCATCCTTCAATGGCATTAAATAGCCCCCAGAACACTTTCAGGGGCATGAGAAAGGACACAGTACAGGCAGGTATTGGCTCCTTGCCACAGGGCAGTAAAGCTCTTGCAAAGCCTCTTTGCAAAGCCTGTTTATGCATCTTCACAACCCATTGGTTCTTTGTCACACAGTCCCCCAGAGCTAAACAGAGCAGTGGTTTATTTTGCATGTGTGTTATATCACAGATTTGTTGACAAGGCACACAGCTACAGTAATTCTGCGGGGGAAGTCTCGTTGCAAGTTTGCCTGTATGTATATTTTCTGTTCTTCACAAAGCCTTTAAAAGTAAAACACAACAAAACTGCGACTTGTGGAGCCAATGAGGCTGAAACCACCATGACTGAAAATCAGATACCATGACAACAAGTGAAATATGAGAGAACTGTTAAATTAAATAAGATTTAGAATGTTGCACAGTTTTATGAGTGTTGGGGTTAATTTTTTTTTATAGCACTGGTTGTTACATTTTCAGGTTTGAGTACTGATACAGGTCAGTGTATCTCCCTCTTCCACATAAGAGGGTGGAATGACCAAATTCCACTCTATCATCACAGGATTAGAAAGACATCAAGAATAACTCTGCAGAACTGAAGTTTCAACAAGGAAGACTGGGAAAAGTAAAAGAGAAATTAAGCCAAATAAAATCTGATTATCTTTAGGAACTAGCTGGCAAGATGAAGGATCAAGCTATCGAGCAGGGCTTCCATTAGGCTGATTTTTAATTGCAAACAGATTTGATTAGTAGTGGAAATCATGGTATGAGGAGGCAAATTAAAATTATATGACAATGTTGAAGGCACACAGTAATTAAAAACTAGGCCATATCCCTAGTAAAAATATTGGAAACCATCAGCCAGAGACAGGCTTTCCACATGCCTTTTTATTAACTTCTGATTCCAGCAGGTTTTGCTTTTATATTCTCCCAGATATTGAATAAGAAAGTTAATATTATTAATTATTTCTAAGTCTAAGGCATTAATTTCCATTAGTCCTAGATAAGAAGCCATTCTTTTAAACAGTCTGCCAACTACTGGCATGACAGTGTGGTGTGGGGAGGAATGGCATTTCCCACGTCCTTTTGTTTACAGGACTTCCAGGCATCATGCCAAGATTCTTCTCTATATTAAAGATAACTCTGTTCTTTCACATCCTTCATTTTCCTGAACACAGCTTGAATTCTATGCTGTCAAATTCTCTTTGAATACTTGATACAGTCAAATCTAGTTTGTTGCACTCAGAATACAGGAACAGTATTTTTGTTTGCTTTTTTTTCTGAACACAGCAGGTTGGGGATAGAACACACAAGGTGAAGAAACAGCTCTTTGATTTATACCTGTCTTCTATTAGCTTCATTTGATGGCCTCTAATCCTTGCATTAGAAGAGTGTGAAAGTCAATCCCTATCCACCCTTTCCATGGCACTCCAAGTTTTTCAGCTGGCATTGCATCTCCCCTCAGCTTCCAGCCAAAGAACTCTGGATTGCTCACTACCAGTCACTCAAGAGCACTTGCACAATGTAAGATAAGCAATCTGGTTACACCTAAATAGTGATCAGAGGTTAATAAAGACTGTAATGACTGTATTTGAATTTCAAGTTTTTACCATTAGGATTTTATTTCCCCAGACACAAAACCAGTGTAAAGCATATCACAGGCCAAGATGCCCTCTCTTGACTTTGACTGCTATAACATTAGTCTTGATTAGAACAGAGCTATTCATTTTCCAGAAGATAGGAAAAAACTGTGGCCATTCAGCTGTGCAAAGAAATATCCTCTTATGGGCAATTGTTAGCAAAATACTACCAAATCCCTCTCCCCAAACCCAACAACAACAACAAAATATGCTTTAAAATACATAAGTATTTAAATATTTTCACATCATTAGGCTATGACACATTTACTGTATTCTGCCTGCTGTGTTTCCCAAATCTCTAGTATCACTACACCACCATGATTTTATCATGACTCTTAAATTAGTTTAAAGCTTGAAAGTTTTAAAAAGAACAGCTGTTTTCACAGCATATATCCTCATTCAGGCCCACACTGAGTTGAGCTTAATGTTAAGAAGGGTTTTACTCAATATTGAAAGCAAAATCAATTACAGTAGGAAAGAATTAAAGTATTAAAGCTAAGGGGTGTTGTATCCCTTTATATCACTGGAATATTCCATGTAATGCTTAAGCATTAAGCTTAAGCTTTGGGAATCTTACTTTATGAGTACAGAATCATACATACCCTCTTTACCCCTTAGAGTTTGAGTTAAAGAAACTGAGCCACAGTGTCCAGTACCTTTGGCTGTTCAGAAAATTCACAATTCTTGGTATGCTTTAGGAGCAAAGAAAGAGAAGTTAATCAATAATTACTGTGACATTTTAGACCTACTGCCTGTGTAGCTCTGCATCATGACTTTTGAAGTCTCACAACAATTGCAAAGCAGTGAACCACCACAAGTTTCCCTGTATCCACTCAATGTGATGATCTCCTTCCTTTGTGTACCCTTTTGCATGCCCAGGCTCATAACATCTTCTGAAGAAACAGGAAAGGGGGAAAAGGAAGAGGTGGCCAAAAAGAACATGTTCAGCAGTCTTAAGTATATTTTCTTTCTCAAAACTCCACCCAAGGCCAGAAAATTAACTGAAACTAAAATGAATGACCAGAAGAATAAGAGGCCCTGAACCACTTATTGAAAGAGCAGTAACAAAATTGCCTTCCCCCAAAGCTAAAAGACACTGAGAGCAGTGATAGGAGGGACCCAACAACCCTCACACCACTATATCTATGTAATTAGATATATATTTTTGGTATAGAAACACCACAAGTGTTGGTTACAAAAGTAGCTATTATTCCCAGCACAGGAAATTCAGTTTTGAGGGTTGGGGTTTTTGTTTTTTTGCTTCTTACTGCTTGTATAACAATGGTTTTATTGCATAAATCCAGGCAATGCATTAGACAAGACTGAATTCCACTTGGACCTCTTCCCAAACGTTATGAGACAGACAGGAAGATATTAAGAAAATAATCCTAATCTTTTTACACCAGTAACTGATTTTACTTAAAAATTGACTAAAACACAGGGAATCCTGCAGACAAGGGAAAACCATTAGAAGATTAAACTGAAATTATCTTAAATAAAAAGTTTGGATGAGGGAATTTAAATTAAGTTTGTCTTTAATAAAGACAAGAAAGGTAGGGGTGAAATCATAATTTTAATTGCACTGCACAATGGAATATCCCAGGGAAAATGATAGAAAAATGGTGAAAGAACAAAGCTTGATACTTTCACTGGAATACTATTTTTTCATTCTGGGGCTTCTAACTCATATCAGAAGTGACTGTATGGCAGGCTTTTTGAAGGCAACTGGGTATTGAAAACCACTTATAACTTGCAGAAACATGTCTCTAAGGTATATCTCCATTGCTGCTGATGCCAAGCAAAAATACCAGAACATTTAATTAAAAACAGAGATTTAAACAAAAGTAGCTTTATACTGATTCTCAGTGGCCTTATTCTTCTCGCTTTTGACAGCAATCAGAGACGGAAGGTCTGATGTCCTGTAAACTCCAGTCCTCATCCTCCCCTGGCAAGATCTCAGCTCGGAGATGTAACCTTCAAAGCTGAGGCTCCCTTCAGAATCATCACAGGAGCGTGTGCCAGAATCTTCCAGTTTGACTCCGTCCACATCGATTATCCTGTTCACAGGGAGTTCTGTTCCAGGCTTCCCTCTCACACCAGGAGAATTAAAGCTTCTGCTGGGCTTTGCCTTGTGAGAGTTCTGCTCACAAGAGTTTCCTGAAGTCCCTTGTGAATCATTTTTCTTTCTGTGGTTTGCACCTAATGGAAGAATTGAAAACAAAAAACACAAAACAGAAGAGTTATATATCTTCTGATTTTAGCAATTTTCAATATTGCTGTTTCCTCTGAGGCCCTCCCTAATGGTAGATCATCAGATGGGTTATTCATCTACTCCATCAAAGAGACTTATTGATGTACCAGCTAGGTAACTAAATGTTAGGTCTCAATGATCAATGTAAAATAGTAATATGTACCTGTCTTAATTTAGCATTTTTCAGAGTTTTTAAAAAGGCTCCATTAAAAATAACTACTTAGTATAATTTTGTACACCTTTAGAACAAAAATTCTCACACCTGCAAACCCAAAGGTGGAGAATATGAAGCTTCCAGTGGGGCAGAGTGGGAGATGTTCCTGCACTTGAACTGGCCTCCAAAACCAGATCCCTGCTGAGTTATTATTTTTACTTGGCTGGGGCTTAATTCTCTAATAGACTAAGAAGAGATGATTTGAACTTGCAGTTCACTGTCCTGAACTGCAATCAAGCAATTATGGGCCATAGTTTACAGGACAAGAATAAAAGAAAGAACTTCACAGAATGACACAATTGGTCAGGTTGGAAGGGACCACAGTGGGTGATCTGGTCCAACCTCCCTGCTCAAGCAGGGTCATCCTAGAGCACATGGCATAGGATTGCATCAAGATGGTTCTGGAGTACCTCCAGTGAGAGAGACTCCAAAACCTCTCTGGGCAACCTGTTCTGAGCTCTGTCACCCGCACAGGAAAGTTCTTCCTCATATTCAGGTGGAATTTCCCATGCATCAGTTTCTGCTCATTGCCTCTTGTTCTACTAGTTGGCACCACCAGGCTCCCTCCTCCTGACACCCTCCCTCCAGCTATTCACACATGCTGAGGTCCCCTCTCGGTTACCTCTTCTCAAGGCTGAACAAGACCAGATCCCTCAGTCTTTCCTATTAACAGAGATACTGCAGAGCCTTGACGAACTTAGTAGCTCTCCTCTGGACCTGCTCCTTATATGTTTTGTCCCCAGAACTTCACGTGGTTCTCCAACTGGAGTCTCACAAAGACTGAGTAGACAGGCAGGATCACCTCCCCCAGCCTGCTGGCAATTGTCTTCCTCATGCACCCCAGAATTCTGTTGGCTGTCTTTGTCATGAGGGCACTGATGGCTCATGGACAGCTTGTTGCCCACCAGGACCCCCAGCACCTTCTCCTCAGAGCTGTTTTCCAGCAGGTTGGCTCCCAGCATGTGCTGGTGCAGGGGATTGTTCCTCCCCAGGTACAGGACACTGCATTTGCTCTTGTTGAATTTCAGGTTCTTCTCTGTCCATCTCTCCAACCTATTGAGGTCCCTCTGAAGGGACCCTCTGAGGCTTTAACCATTCAAGAAACACCTGGATTTTTTTTTCAGTACAGTGCTTCTAAAACCACAACTGCCAGGATTTGAGTCTATTTTCTAAACTACATGCTTGAAATCATTACTAACCCAAGATAACCACAGTTTAAACCTGTGAGGTCCCAAAAGCAAGTTTTGCATTAGGAGTGACACTGTGAACTGCCAGGAGCTCCTTAAAGCAAATGCAGAGGAGCTGGTTTGCCTGTGACAACAGCAGCAAGAAGGGAAGGATGAAAAAGTTTCAAGGCACAAAGATAGACCTGAGTAAGGCCTTCTATTTCATATTTAACTCCTTTTTCCATGTATCTTTATATCCATCTTTTAGAAGATACCATCTTATCTGACATGCTTTACCTAAACCATTTCTAACCATTTTGCTGTAGTACACACTAGTGCCTGACCAGGATATTTAGCCACACAAACCCCATGAGACTGGTGTGGTTAAATCCCATAGCTGCCTCTCAAATCTCTTATTTGTGTTTGTTCCACAAAGTGATTGGCACAGTTTTATGCAAGGAAAAGAAATTTCACTGTATAATCATCGTAATCAAGAACTTTTTGAAATTGAAAAGGGGCAAAATGCAAATGAAAAAGACAAAAAAAAGCACTTTCATACAGTTTCAATCAAATCACTCCAGGGTCTTCTTGAGGGTTAGTTTTCTATTTAAGAAAAAATAAGTTAAAATTCTAACTAGTGCAATGTTTAGTGTTTTAGCTACAGTGCAGCCCCACATGAATAATGCAGATATCCCGCTCAGCAATGCTTGCCTTTTTTTCAGAGGAATTAGATCAAACTCCAAACAAATCAGCTGAGTAGAAAGAGGCAGAAAGCTTTCTCAGCCCTGTTAGCCCAGCAGGACTCCAGCCTACTAAATTACAGCTAACATTTAATGGGACTATATTATATTTTGTGTTTGAATCTTCATACTGTAGTGAACATGGGCTTAATTTTAACTGCTGCTTGCATGGCTGTGCTGCAAAATGCTATTCTTCTGCTCTGAAATGTTTATCTTAACATGAGTGTACTAAGTTGCACTCTTGATCTCTTTAATCTACTATTCTACACCCTTTGAGGAAGATCTCTGATTCTCCTTTCAAGTTGGTTTAAAAGAGCTACGAGTTTCTAAAATGCAGACTAATGACAAATTACCACAAATACATTGCATTGACAGAGCATGAGTCATCCAGGTGTCCTAGTACTGAGAATACATCCTCCCATAAAATGCAAAGGAAAGGAACAGCTTTGATGGTGGTGGAAGGTGTCATAGCTCTGCTGACTTGAACTAGGCTGAGACACTTTCCACAGTCAGAAGACACAGCCTGCATTAACAGGGTACAGCAGATGAAAGAGCTGGAAACTCCTGCTGAGGAACACTATGAGAGGTGCAAGTATTGCTGTTTTTATTTGGTTGCTACGTCTTTCTACAGCTAAAGAAATGCCGTAAGTGTTGGAATTATGGTGTCACTGAGTCACCACACGAAGCAACTGGGTGTGCACATTGTCTGAAAGGAACACAGCAAAAATAAGGTCAGTGTTTGCTCTCAGGCTTCTCAAGACATAAGTGTCTGAGCAGGAATACAAATGCATTATGGACATTTTTTTCTACTAATGGCCTTTTCAGTAGCAATCTCTCTGTAGCATCAAATAAATTACTACTAGAGGCAGGACAGTAATAGAGAACATCTTGTCTAAAATACTGGTTCAAAAGAATATGGAATTGCTAAGGAATGATATTGTGAAGATGATTTCTCTTTTCCTGTCGGGGTAGAAAAGATCTTGACTCATCTACACCAAACAGGAAAATGATTTCAAGAGTAGCACTGTGCACAAAAAAATATTTTAATGTGCTTTTTTCCCCCTCATTTTTTAAAATAAAGCTTTTATGAAGCAAGGCTGTTTAACACAAATAACAGGAGAGTTTCCTCAAATCAGCTTTTGTATAAATGTATCCCAAAGTTTTTTAATACTCAATATTTGCATGTACTCAGTGGACCTTCATAATGAGGTTTCAATGATGCTTACAACACTTTTGCACTGGTCTCCTTCTCATATTCTGGTTTTGAGTAACAAACACCTGAACACACTTCGCTACACAGGGCACCAGGTAAGGTGCAGAGAGCTTTCACAGATAAAATTTCTTTTCTATTCCTGCACTGAAGTGATGAAAACCTCCATGGAACCTTCCTCTGTGGACTGCTTTGCCTTGCACAAAGCATGTCAGGCATGATATTACATTTTCCCAAATCTAATCTGTCAAATGTCCCACCTAACTCCAGAAGGGAAAGGAAGTCAGTGCTGAGAGCAGCAGCCACACAGATAAATTTCCAGCCTGGAACAGCATTATCACGCCTATTGGTAATCTCCCCCTCCCCTGCTAGGCATTCCTTGCAGCTTTAAAGGAATTTCCTTGTGCATCTGATCCCATTAATATGCTCCAGCTGGTTTAAAGATGGGATAATGCATGTCATCTTTTGTCCCTAAAGAGCTCTACAGTTTACAGACTCAGAGCCAAATGACTGCTTAGAAGGCAGCACTCATCTGCACCCGCCTGCATTTTTCCAAAGGTTACAAGCAGGCACTGTTTGGCTGATCTCCTGAATTCCATTACCAGAATTTCTTTTTCTGATATTTGAATTTTCTGTATTATTCTCAAGCATTCTGAATTTAACATTACAATTATAGAGAACCATCTTCACAGAGGAAAACAAAGGAAAGACTTTTTCTTCTGTATAAAATACTTCTCAGACTCTAAGATCTAAGCAAGAGATCACAAGACATTGTCTTCCAGGTAGTTTAGTAACAAGGAAGCATTTGGTCAAATTCCAAAGATGAGGTCACAAAAAATGGAAATTTCAGGAACAGCAGTAACTCCCAAATATAGATGATAGGATCATATAACTGTAAGTCTAATTCAGATGCTTGGGGATTTAAAGGATCACCCACAACACTTTGTCATTATATTGTTTCTGTACCATAATTACTAAATTCATTCATTTTCAGTGTGCCAAGTTTTAGTTATGATTTCTTAGTAAAACCTCTTCCATGTAAATTGAGTATTTCATTTATCATTCTACCTTAGCTCAAATCCTACTGTTCGTGTCAAAATCATTTACTATTTGGGTGGCTCTCAGTTCTACAGAAAGGTAACAAGAATATCCTGCTGACTTCCATACCATCAATCCAAGCCATTCAACTTCTAATGTTAGAGAGGATCATACTCGTTAAAAAGAATGAGCTCCAGATTAATGATTTTGTGTTGACTTACAGCAGATAAAAATCCACTTGAAGTATTTTATAATACTTAGAATACAACTCCTGTGAAAAGAAACCACTGAAGGTTTCAGGAGCAATTCCTGGAATTGCTAATCTATTGGCCTATACCACCCCCCAACATAATCAGTTATTTTCAGTCCCCCAGTCAGTGAGGCTCTGGGGTGTGCTGTAATGTAGGAGATTGGGCAGACACTATTCCAATCTCTAACTCCATACAGCCTGTCTTAAGGTGGTAACACTCTGTCTGGGAGAGCCTTTTTCACGAGATTTAGAAAAGGAGCTTTGTGATAGTCACTTCAGTAGTGAGTGTTCATTTTGGTGTCCTGGAAATATGTGAGTAAAAGTGACTCTTTTGCTTGACATGGATGTAATCTGGCAGTTTCACTTTGGAAAGGACATTTCTCCCTGTCCCAAACTGTTAGGAAATGCTACTTATAAATTTTAGTCCTCCCAGTTGTGGATTCTTTTAAGTGGTGGATAAGTTACTTCCCCACTGGCTGACATACTATTACTACTGAAAGCATCATCTGTTTTTACAAGTCTGTAAAGTGATTTATGCTTCTGGAGGGAAAAGGATACCTTACATTTGAGTTTTGGAATTCTGCAGGTTAAATTTTCTTTAGGACTTTCCTTCTTTTTATCTCTTAATTGATACAGAACCAAGGAAAAAGCTGATTTAATTAAAAATTCCTACTTAGAGTTGATGCTAAATCTTTCCAAAGGAAATTCAACTTTACATGCTGAATTTCACTTGCATGATGAAACAGCAACTGCAGTATATGCTCAGTGCCTTGAAATCTGACTCAGTTAAATGAAGCCTAGCATGAAGCTAGGAAATGGGTTATTACACAAAGCAGCAACACTCTACATTACCAGTCTATTTACTTTTGTCCTAGGAATTTCTGGAAAACATTTGCAGTGTTAAGTTTAGAAAGACAGGGTGGATAGAAATCCTTTCATTGCACTCATCTGCAAAGCATTCACAAGAAGAACAAAACACCAAATATTGTTCAGAAAGACAAATTTGGAGCATTACATGGAAGAGGGAGCTGGTATGGCCACTGCTGCTCATCAGAAGGCACACAGATGTGAAAGAGGAAACCTGCAACCTGTGTCTGCTGAGGACAGTGACCTTTTAGATATACAGCTACAACAGCAGCTGAAGGGAACTGCACACAATGTCATTCAAAAGCCAGGAACACGAAAAGTTCTGAATTTTGATCCAGGCAGACAGGCATGCCCTCAGTTACACTGGCCAACTTGCACAAACTTTGCCTTCCTTCATTGCAAAAACTGAAAGAATTTTTTAATACTTTCCAAGCAGTAGACATGACAAAACATCTCTGAAGCAGCCTGCATGTATTCAGCCCTCAGTTTGGTCTTCCAGAATTTATTGCTAACATTCATTTTGGTTTTTCGATCGATGGTCAGTAAGGGTAGATTTAATTATTGCAGAAAGCAGTATTTTGGGAAACAGTGGATTGAATCACTTGCATCCATTTTAATTTAATCTGCCATTCATTATGTTATTTTTCAGTTAGGAAATTCTAAAATGTGGCTTCACAGAGCTACCAGTTACATTGCACCTAATAATTCAGCAAAGTTCATTTCATCACCACATGCTGTCATGTGTTTGTTTAGATCTGGCTTTGGCCCATGTGTTTTGGGTTCAAAGAGCAGCTGTGATTTTCCTAACATTTTGTCTAGTCAGTGATAAAATTTGTGATTCTTTATAAAATGAGTATCTTGGAGCTGGATTGAAATTAGTTTATATTTGCAATAATCACCCCCCAAGGCCTTCTCTGCTTCCTGTTTGTCTGCTCTAAACTCCCCTTTGTTGGTTGCTGATCACACTCATGTACTACATGTAATTCTCCCATTTAATCATGTTCTGATTAAAAGAGGATTAACAGACTCTGGCCTGAGTATTTCTGTATCCCCACAAGTTCTTACTTATATTGATCCAGAATCCAATTATCTTGGATAAGTAACTGGAGGACAACAGTTTTTGTTAAGTATAATAATTTACATTATTTTTTTATCTTTAAGCCATAATCCCTTCTTCTTCTTAAATTTTTATTTATATTTTCCTATATGTGGTTATCTTGATTTACACTGGGAATACTACTGGATTGTCTCTAACATATGCTACATGAATTGATATTATGAAAAATATTATATAATTTATTACATAAACAGAGGTTTGTTTTGAAATTTTGAACATAGACATGTGATTGCTCTTACTCTCCTTAACTATCACAAACTCTTTTGCACTTGGAATGCATTGGCCTTAGAACCTTGTCCTTGAAAAGCTTAGTAGCCAAAAAAAGTGAAGTCACAGAAATTACACTCATATTATCTGATCTCTATTCCTCAGCTGTGATGTACTGCATCCTCTCTCTGAATAATAAAGAAAAAGGAGGAGTTGGGAATTTTCTTTTTGTTTTTGGGAACAATAGCCAGCCCCAGGCTCTGAGAGTCCACCCTGCATTTTATTTCTGCATAATTTATCTTTCACAACAAAAACATCCTAGAACTGGTACTAACTATTCCATTTCTGACAGGAATCTTTCCAATAAGAAGGGAAGCAAGTTTACTTTGAGGATACAATTTTACATCTATTTCAGAAATAAAGCAGCATCTTCAAAAATGTTATGTAATTTCATATAGTCTAAATTCACCCTTTAACATCCATAGACATACTATTAAAGTATAATTCCAGAGAGTTCACCATGCTTACATTTTCACTAGCTGGCTCTCTGTCTTAACCAATGATGTTATATACTTATTGACAAATATTTGAATAAATTCTTTTTTTCATTTGCATTGATGGGTCCAGTCTCTACACTTAGTCAAAAGAAACACCTTCTTACTTGGCAGGCAATAATTCCATTGACTGTCATTTTAATGTAATTTTAAGAATAATTCTCATCGTGGAAAAAATTATTCTCAACTGAAAAAAAAAAAGGGGGGGAATTTTTTAGTAGAAGGAAGAACAATTTGGTGGAATCAAATCGACAGTCTGTGCACCTTCCATCTGGATTGCTGCAAATTGTCCTACCCCGGGATGAAATGGTATTCTGTGAAAGAGTCCAGTTCCTATTACAACTAAATGCCAACCTACTCTGTAGCAGAGGTAATAGTTATTGTGAACAACTCCCAGGCCAGGGAAATATTGCTGAATAACCAGTCTAGTGCAAGGCCCATGGTTTAATATTCATAGAATCATAAAATTGATTGGGTTGGAAAAGACCTCCAAGATCATCAAGTCCAACCCTTGGTCCAACTACAGTCCCTTTACCAGATCATGGCACTAAGTGCCACAGCCAATCTCAGTTTAAAAACCTCCAGGGATGGGGAATCCACCACCACTCTGGGCAGGCCATTTCAATGCCTGATTACTCTCTCTGTAAAGAATTTCTTTCTGATCTCCAAGTTAAATTTCCCCTGGCAGAGCTTGAGCCCGTGCCCCTTGTCCTATTGCTGAGTGCTGTTGAGGAGACTGAAGGTTTGGAAGGCTGCCTTGACCCATCACAGCTGCTTTGCACTTGGGTCACGCGTGTGCCCAACCCCCTGGGGGAAACTGGACAACATTCAAAGCACTCAGACTATACCAGGCAATTAAAAAGAAACCCCAACAACAAAGAGATTAAATGGGCATTTTAACACTTTAAAAAATGAATGCATCACTTCAAGCCAATCACACCACACGATAATTATTTCTTCCAGACAGGTACCACCACCATTATATGCAGAGACATAAAGAATTAGCCTTCAAATTCCAGAAAACTCTGATTTTTAAAGTGGGAAATTTGCCAGAACTAGCAGCTTATTCAAAATAAAGACATTTTCTCTTGATGAATAGTGCAACTAGAATCAGTAATGATTCTTGTGTTGCTAACTGATTTGATATTTACTTCACAGCTAAGTATTACTACAGTAGAGAACCATCTCACTTCTTTCAAAAAGCTAAGAACTGCATTTGAAAATTCATTCTCAAAAGCTCTGAGCAATGCAAACCTCATTTTAATGTCTCCCATTGTTTTTATTCTGCTTTTGAGATCTTCAAGTGAAAAAAGCCTCAAGAGTTCCCCATTACAGGGATGGATTCTGGCCTGGCTTTACTACACAAGCAAATTGTCCCCTGCAGAACATGAGGGGCCACTTCGTTCACCCCAAGCACACACAAACCCAGTGCAAAAAGCCAAAGATGGGCAGGGTAAGCACACATGTCATTTGTCTTTATGCCAATTAGAAACCAAGATTACAGACCTCTTCACATTAAGTAGTCATGATTTTTCTTTATATCCCAACACTTTAATTGAATAAACCAATTAGAAATGTGATTTCATTGATAGAGGATTATAAATGAAGAACCATTAAAGCACTTAAAAAAGCAACCATTATTAATGATTTAGTCCTTTGAGATTTCGATTCTTGACTGGAGAGTTTCGAGAAGCCTTTATTATAATTATGTACATCATTGATCAGCCTTTCCATGCAAACTCCATGAAATCATGAAAATAGAAAAGTTTTGTTTCAGCCCACATTTTTTCCATAAAATCACCGTTCTTTTTGAGAATACAGTTCCCATAAAATAGGAGTATGTTGTGAGAGGAGCATAGAATACAGTCATTGTATGCAATAAGGTTGTAGCAAAAAAAAGAAAAATGTTTCACATCTTTCTTTCAGATTTTTGTTATTTCTAAAAAAAAGGGGGGAAAAAGGAATCTGCTTTGTCACAAAGGCAAGAGTTTTGCAAAATTAGTCAGATTACTTAAACATCTCTCACAGGTGACTATGACAAAAAAAACAAGACACAATCGCCATTGAAAGTATAGAAGACCAGTTGGAATACATGTTAATTAAAATTCATTTAACAAAATAAGATTCAATATATAGGATATTAGTTATTTATTGAAAAAAAAAAGAATACTTTTAAAAGGGGAACTGCTGCAGGACTTTCAGCCACTTCTTTTTCTTTCATGGAGGTCCACAGATATGTAGCACAGTGACTTTTGGAAAACCAGGATTGTTATCCCCCAGAACACAATGAGACCTAGTTAACAGCACAACAAGCCTCTCTGCAGAATTTCTTTTTTTCAATTTGGCTTCACAGTGCTGTTATGCAGGGCCCATCTCTAAGAATGAAAAGAATAATGTGGTTTCCAGCACCCATCCAGCCCTTCATTTGTCACCCAAGACTACCAAATGAAGAGGGGGTTACATTGGTTACTCCACATCAAATGAGCTGAGATCACCAGCTCAGTTCTAAAAGACCAAGGAAGAGTTGCTTTAGTTTAAAACAAGAGGGAAAGTAATGAATACAAAGGTCAGCCCACGAACCCAAAGACAGAAAAGATTCTCCTTTCAGGAGTTCCTATTGTGGCTAATTCCAAAGAAATCTCCTGTCTTATCTGCCTTCTGGAGCACATGTCAATGCTCTGGATTCCACATGTGACCCATCAGCATCTCAAGACAGCATTTGCCCTTTGATATCTAAATTATTAACAAATCTAACGTTTGTCAGCTTTGTCTCATGGTAATTGCTGGTTCATATCTATTAATCTGTTTGTTATAAGAAGATAATTTCAATCAGAATTCGTAATCCAGAACGGAAAGAATTTTTACAATAATGACGAAAATCAAAGCTTAAAACCAGTTTGTGTAACTAGACCTAGAATTTATTACTCCTGAGAGAACAAAGATACAAAATACATGTGAAAACTACACAAAGATTTCTACAAAGTAAAAAGTAGAAAGTGGGAAAAGGGAAAGCTACAGCTCAGTTGTTACACAGAAATGTAAGGCATGCATTAAAATATTGTAAATTCATGAAGTTTTTTTTAAGTGCAAATGGTTTTTTTAACAGTTCTCACTGAAAAATATGCAAATTGATACCTATGTTGTACACTTGTCATATTATCAGAAAGACACCAACACAAATCTATGCATATATACATCAATATGTCCAAAGTACATTTCGTGGTTCTGTTATTCATAGGCACTGGTTACAAGTCAGTCCAATACTCAGTTTCAGAAATGAAGTGGTAGCACTTATAGAACATTTCTCAAATACTACTAATAAAGGAACTGGTTTTTAAACTACCAAGAGGATGAAATAAATTGCATTGCCATTTATAAGCATCCAACAACCAAAGAAGTATTTACAAATCATCAGCCATACAGATAAAGAACAGTATCAAATACTCTGTGTAAAAAGATAAATAATTAAAATGTATATTCCCACATCACAAAGAAGTGTGATCATACAAATTATGGCACCATATGTTTCTGAAACATCAAAAATAAATGTAGCACATAGATACCTCTTCTTATATTTTACAATAAAATGTACACTACAATGACTGTAAATGTCAATGTCATGACACCCATCGTCTTCAAATTCTTGTTTCTGGTAATAGCAATTATTATTAGAGTCCATGTTTATAAAGAAATTCCATTATTTCAGCCTTGGGCTAATATTGCTCTGTGATATTGCTAGACCATGAAACTTATATCCTAAAAAAGTTACATATTTCATTTAAAATTATCTAATAGAAAGAGCTATTTGACATTTGAATATTCTGGGAGAAAGTGTGATAGATGCAATCTATTCCTCTGTGTAGCAAAGTATGGGTTAAAAAAAATAACATTTTTATTTTTAGACACAAATATCTAGTTTATTAGAGAAATATTTTTTAAATTGAGGTTTATCCATTTAAAATTTTAATCATGAATAGTACTGCAATTTTCAACACATAATTAGGGTTTTTGCTAAAGTACTTAAACTTCTAAACCCTAATCATGTATCTCATTATGAGAAATGGATCAGAAAATCTGGAACACAACAGTGCTATGGAGCTCAAAATGCTGATACCCTGTTTTGTACTCTGAGGGTGGATGAGATAATTATAGCACTTGGATGTATTTCAAACGTTTATCTGCGTGTGTCCATTTTTGGCCACGTGCCAGATCCAAACAGAAGTATATTGTTAAAGGCAACCAGAAATATTACAGTTAGCACAGACTAAGGCAGTTAAAATCTTTTTTTCCTTTTTTTTTTTTGTAAAAAAATTAAGGTGCAGAGAGAATTTTCTTTCTTGTTTTAATGGGTGCCAAATACTGATTAACAGTGCCAAGGAAAAGTAGTTTTACATAAAAGGAAAGACTATTAAAATCTAGAAATACCTGAATTGGATCTTTGATATCCAGATTTTTCCTGATTACCTGCAAAAGGAGTTGGGGGTGGGTAGTTGGCTTCTGTGAGCTTACTGATGTCTGACGGTGGTGTCGGTGGTGGCGGTGGAAGCAAAGTGCTGTTGGGGCTACTGATATCTCCTTCAGCCACAAGAGTCAAGTCTGCCACATTCTCATCATCTACCATCTGAATGCCTTCGGCTTGGAACTCTCTTGACTGCCTTTTCCACACTGTTGCATTGTTTTCCTGTGCATGCGGAATCGGAGACAAGGGAGGACTAAAAGGAACACTGAAAGTCTTCTGACTGTGGAGAGCTGCCAGGGCAGGTTTATGTTTATTTTCTGAGTAACTCGTTTTCTTAACTGAATTTTCGTTAAAGTTTTGTAGGGACTCCTGTTTTCCACTTGGTGATGTACATCCATCACTGCCATCGCTTTTTGAAACTCGCTTGTTGAAGCCTTTGGGACCTGCGGGAGTAGATGAGGATGGTTCTGGTCCAGAGGGTGGTAAACGAAGAAAGTCAGGAAGAATAAGGTCTTCTTTCCTTAGCAGTCCACGTTGGTCATCTGCTCTGTTACTTTGTGCTTTGGATATGAGTTCAAAAAATTCTATTGGGGAAAAACCCAAAATTGACAAGTTTTTGTCAGAAAGTGCAATGCCATTAAAATGTACAATTTCAGCACATTTATTTTCCATGAAGATCTTCAATTCTTTCAATGCTGCCTTGAAATAAGATCCCATGTTAATGAGGAACTTTTTCAATTGCAGCAATGTTCACTAGCATCACTATAATTAAGACCATCAGGATTGCTATTGTAAGTTTTGCAGTTTAGAACAGCTGCAATTCACTGAGCCTTGAACACATCTTCTATTTTACGCAGTTAATAGATCTGTACACACACACAGCATTTTTTAATTCTTTATACAAAACAAGGCTCTGGTCTCACAGACAATGGATGCACGTTTTTATATTCTGGATGGATTTTACCCATCTTAACTCAAAAATAGCCATGCCATTTGCACATTGACTCAGAATGTAGCAAACTTCCTTGTTGTATTGAATTTCTCTCAGTTTAATTATATTTTATCACAGTTTAAATTCAATTCATGGTGGAGTTTTAAACCAGGATGTTATCATCACAGGGTATGATCAGATGATGATTTAAGTAACCCCATTTTAATTGGTGCTGCAATTAATCAGTAGCTTCTAGGCAGTCAAGAACCATCCAAGGAACCATTACCAAAAGTGATGGGGCAGCTTTTTTATGGAGGTTTTAACACAATTAGAAGTGATTTTCTGATCATGTCCTTAATGATATCCAATGGTTTAATATGTTTCTATATATAAATAATACTCATAGTAAATCAACACTGTTCTAGAAAGTTTCAAAACTTGGCAACAAGAAACTTAGCAATTATAAGCCAAGAATTATACCACTCCTCAAAAAAGAAGCATCACAACAATAAACAAACTCTTTGGTACAAA
Organism: Poliocrania exsul; assembly: GCA_035041345.1. NCBI lineage: Eukaryota > Metazoa > Chordata > Aves > Passeriformes > Thamnophilidae > Poliocrania > Poliocrania exsul. Next base: position 64,299,361 of record JAWWLZ010000139.1, read on the forward strand.
ACACATACATATAAAAATATGTAATTCTTAATATAGGGTCTCTGCATGTCCTACTTTTTCAAGAAGAGAGCACTTTAACTACTGAATATTAAAAGATGCTTTAAAAAGCCATCTCCAACAGGTTAATTAAAATCAATCATTTCAATCCAGCTTATATGTATTGTTTGAAGCAAAAAGCCATTACAAAATCAAGCAAGAGATTGTTAGTATCAGTTTTAACTTAGCATAATATGAAGTCATACACTTGCACTTGTATGATCTTCTTCCTAATCCTCTATTCCTATCTGGCAGGCTTTACAATGTATTTGTAAAAATGACTTTTTAACATGCTTTGTCAAATGCCATAAAATCTGAACATAGCCAAGATGGAAGCTTCAAAATGCTTCTTATTGCCAAAGTTTTGCAAAATGGCAGTAGGCATATTAAAACATGCAACATATCTAAGATGTGTCATACAAAAATGTTTCTTTCTGAAATTTCAAAGTTCATAGAACAGTTGTGGGTTTTTTTCATTAAAAAACAGTCTACAACATTTGGTATGCATTTTCCAAACTTTGACAAATTTCACAAAATTCAAAATAAAATGTGAAAGCCTCGAATTCTGAAGTTTTCAAATTATGATAATGTTTTACTCAGTCCTAGGAAGAAAAATGAAAATATTAAAATATGGAAAACAGGTTAACAAAATAGTAAGCAACAGAAAATAATTTAAAATGAACTATTTTAAAATGAAATATTTTGTAATAATATTTATATTAAAAGAAATCTATTTTGCAATACAACTATTTGCCATAGTAATTTTTTTCAGATCTAGTCAGTGGACATTTATTCACAGATGAACATTCACAGATAAACATTCATTTGCTGCATGAATGTGCATAACTAGGTTTGGGATATACATACTGGGTAACTTCACCAGTAAATTTTAATCTATGTGCCAAATATGTCCTTTGATTTTTTTTCTACTTGGGAAAATAGGGAGGAATGTGTAGAGCTGACAAGTAATTGCTTCAGTTAATGTCCTTAGGCAGAGGGTGTTATGTCCAGATTTCTACTGCTACATAATTCTTATTCGTCTTTCTCCCATGGACATCTTTCTATAAGAAAGTAAATTCTCTTATGAGGTTTTTTTTTTCCCAATGATACCACCAGAACTATTAAGATGTGTATATATGTATGTATGGTCAGACTTTGGGAACGCAGATTTGGGCAGGGCTCTCCCCACGTGGGTGTGCCCTTCCAGCTTGTGCAGTGGATTTTTTAGGTGAGGCACAGCGTGTGCAGAACTGGCCCCACCGTTTAATTCCCAAGGTCCATCTGCCATGGCCGAGCGAGCTTGGACAGTGACAGGGAAGTCCCCAGGACTGTCACAGCACCTGGTACTGACCGGGGCTGACCCTGCTGAGCAGCCCAGATCTGACGGGATGGGATGGCAGGGAGGCT
>JAWWLZ010000139.1:64300903-64330822 GCA_035041345.1 Poliocrania exsul
ATTTGGGCAGGGCTCTCCCCACGTGGGTGTGCCCTTCCAGCCTGTGTAGTGGATTTTTTAGGTGAGGCACAGCGTGCGCAGAACTGGCCCCACCGTTTAATTCCCAAGGTCCATCTGCCATGGCCGAGCAAGCTTGGACAGTGACAGGGAAGTCCTCAGGACTGTCACAGCACCCGGTACTGACCGGGGCTGACCCTGCTGAGCAGCCCAGATCTGACGGGATGGGATGGCAGGGAGGCTTTAACTGCCAGGGGACGGTCCCACTGAGACTTGAACTCAGGTCCTTGGGATTCAGAGTCCAGAGTGCTCTCCTTTACACCATGGGACCGCCTCTATTAAGATGTAATGAAGGTAAAAATAGTACTCAGAATATACAAAATTACCAGTGAGCTCTTCGCTTATTTCTACTTCCAACCACCTTTTTAGTGCACAAGCTGAATGTAAACTCAGTTTCACTCTTGCCCATCACACCCCTCTGCAGCCATCAGACTGTACTGCCCTGACTCCTACAGATTCAGCTGCAAATGTGCAAAGCCTCTCACCTGGGTAAGTCAGGTCTGCACTACTGTGCCCAGTGCCTTTCAGTGAGTGAACACTGATGTGAAGGGGAAAAGAAAGGCAAGCTTCCACCTTGCAAAATGTTCAAATGGGGTATTCAACTGCAGTTGAGTAACTAATTCCTTTTTATTTTACAGGAATTAGGTACCTTTCACTTTTGAAAATCCCACTAGGGGCCTACATCTATTCTTAGGTATTCTTAAAATTTTACCTTCAACTTAAAAAAAACAAAAAACAAAAAAACCACACAAAAAAACCCCAAAGACAATTCAAACACAGCATCAAACAAAAATATTATGATCATGATGGATTGCACAATACAGTATTAAACACATGGCACCTTATCCCACACAGACACAAAATCCTCATTTTTTCTAAGACTACTTATGTTAATATGTAAGCTATAAAGTTCACATACCCTCTGCTTCATCCAAATTAATTTTCTGACATTTTTTTTTCCCAATCTTTGCAATAGAGTCTTCTCTCTTTGCCAGCCGGACTTCCCTAGCATTTTTTCCATTTTCGCCTTTCATTTTGATAGAATTAGACTTTCCTAGAGTTCTTCCCTCTCCCTGCATTAGAAGGAAAGTTAAGGTACTGCTTACATTTAGGCTACATCATTGTTTACATAATATGGTCTAAGGGAACAAAAAAGTTATTTTGGAAAAAGATTTCTCTACCACCACAATAAATATTTTAGTTTTGTCTTGATTATGGCATACAACATTTGCCATAGTAGTTCCCAAACATGTATAGATAAATATAATTTTGTTTACTCTGAAGAATTCACATAGCAGAACGGGCCTTGGAATCTCAGAGTAATTCAAAGACTTTCAAACATAGATAAGCCAATGAGACACAAAACAACAAATACAACACAGAGAAAGTTATTTGATTCATCAGGAAGACAAAGTTCTCACAAATAAATGCTGTTGACAGTGGAAAAATATCAGATGAATTACAGCTAAATTCAATCTAGTTACATAATTTGGCTGATTCAAAATCATGGATGAATGCAGCCTTTAATATAGAATTCTAGAAGGAAATAAAAGATGATCTAAGGGACAAAAATCACTGCAGAAGACTTACAGTAGATACTTGATTTCTTGAAGTAGATACAATTGCAGTCTGTTTGACCAGTGCACCTCTTTGTTTATCTGTAAACACTAAACATAAACACACTTTTGATAATTATCAATTCATAATTACCCAAAGAAGCAACATTTAAGTGACAATGATGCCAAAACCAGATTTTTCCTTTAAAATTACTCCAATATGTATCAGAAAATAAAGAATGAGCACAGTTGGTATTTCTGGTACTTTTCAGTCAAAACCTACCAGAATCTCCCTCTTATCTTCAAATTTTCTTCATACTGGCAATACTTTCAAAGCTGAAGTTTCATTAAGTTCTAAATTTTCAGTAGCTTTAGATCAAATAATTTTAAGTTCTGAGCTAATAATTCAGTGTGCAATTCTCAAATTTAGAATTTAAACAAGAAAAAACATCAGCAGAAAAGACCATTGAAAGGTCATGTTGAGTCTTTTCCAACCTGTTTCATGCATCGATTGTTTTGTAGACATTGCCATATCTTCTTTATCATCTTCTAAATAACCAAATGGCTCCTTCAAATTACACCAACCCACTGCTAGAATGATCCTCTATGATTTAGTCTTTTACAGCCACTGACAGCACATTGGATTTAGGCTTTACTTGTAATCCTTAAACTAATTATCCGTGAGAGTAGTCAGATTGATAATTTTTTTCAAAATAACAGTTGGTTCTGTTTATGAGAAAAATGGCAAATGCGATACATGATTCTCCTCAATAAATGCTTCCATCTTTATTATCCTGGTTCTTCCTCAAAGAGGATCTCTGCTCTAAGTCTATTTAATGTAACCCTATCTAATTTAATTTTTAAAACTAAGTGTTCTATATCTATAAAAAGGTCACCTAATGAAACAAACCTTTATTCTCAAGGCTGCTTACATTAACATAGAGAGTTAATTGTGCCAAAAGATTGTCAACCGTCGATAAATTTTTATTTTTCTAATTTTTTTTCCCTAGGTTAATCACAAACTATAGCCTTTTTAGAGTTATCTCCAGAAACCATAATTTAAAACTTGATAAGTAGGCTCTGCTCCTTTCTCATGTTAAAGAAGGATATTATCATAGCAATATATATTAGCTGCTGTCCAAACTGCATCTGTTTTACTTACATAGAATGTTTCTTATTGAATAATTGCCAAATTTGCAGATGCTATTTGGCACTTTATTCTCATTATTATTACTAGGCACTATGTCCCTAAATATGTATGTGGATATACGGCTGAATGTAAATAAAATATTCAAATATTACTAGTGCAAAATTTCTCACAGCAACAGTAAAAGTACTTTTATCAATAGATTCATCCTCAGACTTCAGAAACTGCACTCCTTTTTAGTTTAAAAGAATATATGCTCTAAGTGACACATCTAAATTTCATCACATTAATCTCACCTTCACATCCACAGAAGAAATTAACCATAGTGAGGGTTTGTGAAACTCACTTGACATCATAAATAAAAGCTTTTATACCAACTTACCTCTACCCTTTGTTGGTTCTTTCTCTTCTAGAACAACCCTCTGCCCATCCAGATTAGATATAGGGACACCAAGATCAAGTGGTTCCTTCTCACCATTCTAAAGTCGGATCACAGTTTGTATATAAGAAAAAAAAGCTGTTTTCAGAACAAATTCATCCAGTCCGACATTTTCGAAAGAAAATAAAGCATTTCTACATTTCAGTGGAGCCTCAATATATCCTCCTTCTACTGTTCTCAAAATGTTTATTCCATTAGTGTAAAAATACCTTGATTCCAATGAGTGTAACCCACTTCTGTGAGGAGAATGGTATTTGGGGAAAAGAAGATACATGAAGAAAAAGAAAATGATCCAATTTGCAAGGGTGCACAAATACTCAAGCACCACTGGTGTCTATCTTCAGCACATCATATTTTTCAGAGGATGTTTGAGATTACTTTATATTCTAAATTGGCAGTATTCTGTTATTTTGTAATTTTATTAAATGAAGTTATCTTTATGGCAACAGGGTTTTCAGTTATCCTAAAAACATGGACTGGCTCAGCTAAGACAGGATACATATCAGAAATACCACAGAAGTAACTTTACATTCCTAGATATTTCAGCATAATAGAACAGAACATGATAGCCAAGTGCTCAGTAGTAGAGAAGTTGAATCACTCTGCCTTCATAAAAAACTTTGCAAGGGATTTGAGGCAACTTTCATGATTCCCAGGATTATGGAGCAAAGCTTTCATCCCAATCAACTTTCCTTGGCTAATAATGGGAGTTGAGCCCTGGAAGAAGCTAAATTCAGGCTTGGAAATTTAAGATGTTGGATTTATTCTGAAGGGGAATATAAAACAGATGTAGACTAAATATTAAGCATAATGGACAGGACTACGATGTATATTATTATCTCAACATCCAGTTATTGTTATTTTAATGCCTAATTGTTGGGATAGGAGTAATTTCAGGGAATATCACATGATCTTCCCCATACAGAAGGTATTGCTGCTTGAATTACATCAAAAGATACTTACTAGTCTTGCCACAAGTTCATTGAGATTTAAACCATATTTTGCAACCACAGGCCTTAAGACCTCTGTTACTGGTTTGGTGGGTTTAGCCTTCAAACCAACTGATCGATTGATTGGAACAAGATCCAGCCTGAAACATAACAATAATAACATTAATTATGAAATATTCCAATAAATAAAATATACCAAAATATGTAAATCCAATCTACAGCAAAGTTGTACCAGTTTACAGCTAGCTAAAACTTCAGTAACACAAATCTATCCTAAACTGAAGGTATAAAGAACTTTTAATTCAAATAAAAATTCTACTGTTTCACTTGCCAGAGCTGAGTGAGGCATAAGCCCACATATTTGCATAAAGATCCTCACATCAATTAAATCACCTCTCAATGAAATTACTCTGACCATTCTGGTTCAGGACTGCTTCAATTCCATGCTTGTACTACAGTCTTGGATGGAAAAGAAATACTTCTTCATAATTCCACAAGACAGACTCACAATTTCTTATTCAATTACATGAAATGAGCTTGGACAAATAATTTTATTTTTAAGCAGAGGAACAAATGCATTGGAATGCCAGATGATGCTACTCTTGGGTTGGTGTCACCACATCAGGAGAACTGCTGTCAGAGAAGCTAATATATCAAAGCTGGAAAAGCAATTCACTTGGAATTGAAGGGCCAAAGAGAGCTCTCTTCAGATTTTACTATGCACTTTTGTATCGTTTCATTAAAATAACAACAAAAATAATGAAATAGAAAAAAGAAATTGAAACCCAAACAACTAATTCATTAACATCTACATTTCCTACACAGAACTGTTCTTAGTTTTGTTTTCCACTTTTTACATGCTCTTCACCTGTGCCCTGATTCCACTGTAACAGGCTCATTTGCCTATGGCACTATAGTATGAAAAAAGGGGGAGGCTTATTATTAACAAAACTATCAGAAGAAATGCACATTACCAGAAGAAATTACTGTAGTTTTGTCAGTCATGATTAAATTGCTTAAACATAAGATGTTTAGTCATGTTGACTTTTCCCTTCCACAAGAAACACGAATAACTGAAACTTTGTCTTTCATATATTCTTTGAATTCAACAGCTACTGAATCAAAATGATTAACTTTAATCATTAAGTGGTAATTGACACAGAAGCAGGAAACATTCAGGAAACCCAGTACAGACACACAGTATTTGTCTTACGTCTGAAAATGTTCCAAATATTTGACTATATTTGCTTACACAGTGTCTGCCCAGAGAAAGGAATAATGTAGAACTTTTGTACACTTTAATTAACACACAAGTACCATATGGCACTGCCTACTTAAAGTTCCTTTTTAATTTGGAAATTCAACAAACTCACACCTAATAAAAGACTGCTCAATGTCAATTTTAAAATTGAATATGCTATACAATGTTTATTAACCTGAAGTACCCTTAAATAGAAACTAAACCTGTTTCTTAAAGAAAAGCAATATACAGCCAAGATGAGAAATGCCTAACAAACTTTATTCACTTCAAAAGTGCAACTCAGTAATGTAACACAAGCATTTGACTTCATTAATTTTTCCTGAAATAATTTTTTCAGGAGTTTTCATAAAACTGGTTTGGATTCATTTTGGAAAAAATACACAAACAGATTATTTTGAAAAAATTATGCTACCAAATAATATTACATAAAACTAAATATATAATGTACCAAATTATATTATATCCATACTAATAGTTTAACATTGACTTGTTTAAGATTCAGGGTTATAAATCTATAATCAGATGAATTTACATTTATACAATCAGTCTTACTATAATTTTCCAGGTGGGCACATAATTACAGATGTAACTGAATGGGAATATGTAATCAATTTTATCTTAAGGCTGAGACTGGCAGTTCAATTTCCATCCCTTTCTTGTGCTATTTCAACCTACTAAACACGTCTCCTCCTGGTGCAGAAGGTCCCTCTGGGCCCACAGATCTGTCCTGGATGCTTGTCCACAGCTGCTTCAGCTTGAGCAGCTTGACATCATAAATGTCCCTAAACTGGAGCCCTGGCATCAAAATCTCACTTGTATCCAAGACAGCAATCCAGAAAGCTCCATCCTGCAGCACGTGATACTCTTCAGGTGCTGCTCCACTCTGTTTGAAACATTCCTACAAGCCCATGTTTCTCCCAAGGATCCTCATCTTGGTTGTCCTCATGGAACTCTGCTTAATCCCGAGACCCATTTCTGTTAATGTGCAGGTACAATGAATGGGAACCTTAGACCTCTCATGCTGGATGCAAGATTACAACCTAAGATGCTGCATCACATGGCTCACTGGATTTTTTAATTGATTCAGACAAATTTTTCTACATTACCTACTGGTTTTAATGCACAGATAACTGGAAACATATTTCAGCACACTCACAAAAAGTAAAATGGAAAATGGGGTGGAAAATGCCAGAGGAAGATGGTACTTTTGACTCTTACCGAAATAAAGTGCGTTTTTCTAAACGTAGGTCCCGAGACTCCAGGATGCTGCTGTCTTGGTGCAATACCAGTGGCTACAGAGCACATGGCAGGAATAAAAAGAGAGAAAGAGAACTAAATATAAAATATGTAAAAAAGAACAGCTGTGCTGTTAATTTTTTTAAAATACTCAGAAAATAACTCAGAAAATTATTAATATTTGTTGCATGCAATCTAGTGAATATTCATTTACAATATGGAATGTGATTAAAGCATGTTTTATTTTGGCTAGTTGTGAAACTTCCCCTGGAGTCTGCAGTTATTCAGGAACTTGGTGTTTTAAAACAAGCCTAGGTTCTTCAACTTAAATAAATTCCACAGAATGATGCAATAGACAATATAGGCAGCTAACAGTCTTTAAAAGAGTTAAAAGAAAAAGCCCACAACTATGCACATTTGCTGATTTTTTTCATTGTAACTATCTAGGTCAATCAAAAGCATACATTTACGAGAATAAAAGAGAGTCATCACACACACCTCCACCCATATAGATTGTTGTTTTGGAAATTTTCCTCATTATTAAAACCTATACATTATTTCCAGCATTATTGCATCCCACTCATGTTTGAACTAGTGAATGTCACTGTTTTGTGCTTCAATGCAGTACTATAACACATTTGTTTTCTTTGTGGATACTTTCAATTAAATACCAGCTAACCTCTTCCCTAAACAAACTACGTAGATTAGACACCTAAATTTTCTTATTATAAGGAAATCTTTGTCAAAAGCTCTCTTTTGCTTTCTGTAGTGTAGACATCATAGAAATCACAGAACTGCAACAGTTCTACATTCACTAAAATTCTCCTTCAATTAACCAGCACTACCAATGTAAAGCTACAGGCAGAACCAGGAGATTCACATCAGTATTGAGAGACCAGAATTCCTGACTAGTAAAATCAATACGAAAATGTTTCAAAAAAAAAAAAAGCCCAGGAATATTCAATACCTTATCACCTCCAACTAAGAACAGGTCCACTGCAGCAATGTTAATGCCATGTTTCTCACAGACCCCAGAGAGCACCTCTTTGATGGAGAATCCAGATTTAACAGCCATTTTGCTGGATGAACCATCCGGGAGGTTTACACAGCAGTATTTGGGGGATTTATCTTTATCTGGTACAAATGCAGGCAATCTTGAGGTTTCAGACTGTAAAGGAAAAAGAAAGAAATGTCAGTGCCCAATGGGAAAATTAGGACTGTCTGTGTGTAAACATTCAGAGTCCACACAAATCAACCCAAGCCTAGAAACATACTTGCAACCACGCTTTAGAAATCCTTCCAATACCACAAATACCAGATAAATTTAAATCCTAGGGGAAAAAAACAGATAAAGATAACAACACTGCACAAATCTAAATTAATTTCAAGAACAAGTAAAGTTTTAGACAGCAAGTGGGTAAAATAGTTACAAGATTCACTATAGAACTCCTAATCACAAAGTGTAAAAAGTAAATAAAATCTCATTAAGCATCCAAACAGTTAAGTGTCTGTGCTCAATAATGACCTGCTGAGGTAAAAATTACAACTGGCACACTATGAATCAACACATAAATGATGAGGAATACCTTTAAACACCAGGTTCCTCAATCAGAATTTCCTCTTTTTTAACATAATTCAGATTCTACACACAAAAATAGACCCCAGAGAAATTAAAATTTTCAAATTATTCACTTCATGACCATGCTTTTGCTTTTATTAAAGGGAACTAGAAGTACAATGGGTTAAGCACTAACTTTTATTCTAGAGTAACAGCAGAATAGTAACACCACTACTAAATATAAAAAATATCTTTAAAAATTTAACCAAAAGCTCACTTATAACTTAAAAGGACACTACAAAAACACTGCTTTTGACATCCTTTTAGAGTACTCATCATGGTTTTTCTCTTCTCTAACTTGCTGTTTCTCATCCAACTCACAGTAACTTTCTGACTTAAATCAGTTGGGAGTGGGAGAGAAATGAGGGGTTGCTTTAGGGAGGCTTTGCATTTGCTGTTTTTTAAGACAAGAAATTTTCCTGCATCAGAAATAGACATGACTTTGTCATTCTTGTTTCCCTGATCAATATTTCCAGCATAGGCAAAACTACATAGTCACTAGAATCAAGTCTACTAGAGGGATATCAAAAGCACAGATCTTTTTTAAATTTCTTCTTTTAGATTCTTCCTTGATATCAATATAGCTAAAATAAATTTAAAGTATTACATTTATGTCTTAATGCTGTTTGAATTTTGCATTTCATTAGTTTTACACTGTGAAAGGTAGAACTCGATGGTTAGAAATCAGTGTCTTTGCTGATTATTTCCTTAGTGTGACAAACTCAGTGTTTGCAACAAAATTTCCTACTTCCCAGATGTTTAGGAGCCGAGTTAAGTCACAACGACAAGAACAACTCACAACTTTAAAAGAAACAGCGAGAGAAGCAGCACAACAGACACTGGTACTGCAATCAGCCTAATGCAACTTGCAGTCAGGCCAACAAGAGGGAAAGCTTTAACATGGGGTTCTTCAGAACTGAATCTCAAAACCCTGGTAGGTGGAAAAAGCTGTTTATAAAGAGCTACAGTAGCTCCCTTTAAAAGGGAAACTTTTTTCTCGGAAGTTTCCTGGTACCTGAAGTTAAGATAGGTCAGATGCAAAGCATATATTTCTGATACAAGGACAAAATAAGAAGCAATATATTAATACAACCTCTATTACATTTTTAATTGTCTAAAATGGCTTAATATTCCTTTTTGGAGCTAACTGTACTAACTAAAAACCTTTTACCAAAGCATTACATCAAACAAATTACATCACACTACTTAGAAACTGAGTAATTCCCTGTTTATCCACTTCCCCACTCGTTCATTAGTAAGAGCCAGCCATTACCAAGTCAAGACTCGCAGTCGATGACATGGAGCCTTGGGATTCCCGTCTGTATGACAATCCATTGGACTGAAAAGAATCTGCAGGTGCAAAGAAGCAGCAATCAGCAAAGAGGCTTGTTATTTATTACAATACAGAAAACTATTTCAAATATTAGCTCCTCTGGTCAGAAAAAATAATTTTTTCATTAAATGAAGAAAAAACACCAAGTCTTTATACTGTGCACTGACATGTGGAAATTGAAACATCTTTTGATTAAGTATTACTTGGTTATGTAACTCTTGAATAAACCCACTTGCTTTTATATTTAAAAAAACAACTACTTTTTTAAAAAAATCGTAATTCAATTAATAAGATTAAATAAAATTTAAATATTTAATCTTAAAAATTATTCTACTTCTTCAGCTATTTTGAAGGGAACTAATTTTTTTTTTAAAGTGCAAATATGGTGCTAGAAAACTAAAACATAGGACAATTACTAGTCACTATCAGAAGGTTAAGCCTATAATCTCAGCAAGTGCTTCTGATGTCTTTTCACATATGAGTATAATGAGAACACTTAACATATTCCTGTGATCAAAGATAACTGTGGGTCTGGGCATTTATCAGAGGCAAAAAACACAGCAACAATATGGACCAAAGTGGTGCTTCCATGGAATTTCTCCATTGTTTTTAACTTAATGCCATGATTTAATGCAAAACTTTCATCTCCTCCTCTAGAGGCCATGTACAGGTGCTTTCATAAGGGAATTCTTCTTTAAACTCTCAAATTTAAGTCTTACACCATTAAGTAACAAAACAGCAGATTACAGGGGTTTCATAACTCTTGACTCCCCTTCTTTCATTTTAGTCAGGAAAGGTGAAAACAGGTAATAACTGCGTTCAAAATTGAACATTACCTGTGTGATACTGATACAAAAGTAGGATTATGCAGATAGAGGAATTTTTAAATAGCTTTAACTATGGCAGTGTTTGCATGTAGTGTTCCTGAATTTCTCTGTAAAGATTTGAAATTTTGTTACTCTAAAAATAGTAGCTCTGTGCTTGAAAAAGCAATTACCAGCACACAGAAATGCAGAATCTACTGATAAGTAAAAAGAAAAAAAGTCTCATGGAAGTCAATAAAAACAAATTCAAATATTTTCATACTTTCTTTTATTTACTTGTAAATCTGCTTCCACAAAACTTGCAGTGATACTGTAGCCATGCTATGGCCTTCTGACTCAGCTTCTTTTGCCTGTGTCACTCCCAAGGATGCACTTAGATACAAACTAATCATGATGAGATTAGTCACATCTGTTCTGAAACAATCTTGAAACAATGTGGAATGTGAATACTCACCGTTTGGATAATCACCATTTTCTCTTCTCTTCTGTGATTTTCCCAAACTCTTACTTCTTGACCACGAGAAGAACGTTCCTCTTTTCTTCTTCTCAGTGTCCTCCTCTCCCGACTCTTCATTTAAAGATCTTCCTGACTTTGATTTACCACTTAGCTATCACCAAAACACAATTAAATCACTGGTTGGATCACAGTTGTAAGCATACTGTCTAAAATAAACCTTCCCACACTTCTTCCTAAAACAAGAGTGTGATGGTCAGGATTAGCTGTGTTCCTCACCCCATACACAAGTGTACATGCCAGCATCCCTCTCAGCAGCCATCAAAAGAAACCTAAAAAAAACCCCCACCAGTGGAAACAAAAAGAAACACGTAGATGGAAATGTGCTACTTGATAGGGAGTACAAAACAGTAGCTGGAAAAAAGCCACAGAGAGCTCCTGCAAATACTGAAGAGCTCCCCCAACTCACCAGTAATGCCTAAATTAGTGTGGAGAGGCCATTTGCCTGGCTTTTAAAACACTGAATTTCATTTTGGTATTTTCCTAGGCTAAGCTTGAACATGAACTGCATTTAAAGACAATGACAAAGTACTGTTTAACATTTACAAGTATAATCAAGTATTTATTAGTGTTGAAGAATACAAATGTCAGGAATGTTTGCTATTAAATTAAACTTCCTTTTAACAAGCCAGTATTCTTGTTAGATTATTAGAATATTCCTTAAAATAAAAATACCTAATGGCAGATGGGCTAACCTGTAGTGATTGACATAAAAAGATGAAAAGTTATAATTTATCCATACAGTTATGTAATGCTATGGTGGTATTATCTACATGAAGAAAAAAATAAACCCTAAATAATGTTAGGAGATCAGTCAGTAAGAATAATGGTCTAATTTTTAAGCAACTGCATTTGTTTAACACAGAATTATCTTAATTCAGTAGAGGCTAAGAAATTAAAAGAAAAAAATCCTCTGCAAAAATGAGTTAGATTAGGTGAAGCCTTCTCCACAACTTCTGATAAAATATCTGTTCTCAGCAAAGGTTAAATTACCACATCTTAGTTCCAGTGTTCGATCAAAATAAGCTTCTGAACTGGTGCATTAAAATAACCCTTACTTTTTAAATATAAATATATATATAAATAAATACAAAAATTTAAAATGAAATTCAGGAAGTCAATATCTAGAAAACTGATTTAAAGGTAAGGATAAAAAAAGTAAGTATTTTCCTGAGTACACAAAAATTTGCAGCTATATTTACCAGCATCTCTAACCAAACATTTTAATTGTATTTTATGTGTGATGTTTGAGTTTCTAAAGAACTTGAAAAACATTGTTTCAAAACATGGTCTTCAGATAACAACAATGTAAAGGTAACCTTTTTTGGTGTTGAGATATTGGACTTCTCTGAACTGACGCTGTGTTTCGAGGTGGGGCTGCTGGGAACACGCTGGGGATCAGGAAGGGCACGTCCTTCCACTTCAGCTAAGATGCATTCTTGGTAAAGGGGGGATTTCAGAAAGCGAGTATAGCTATCAAACTTCATCAAGTTAAATATCTGAAATTAAAACACAATGGATAGTGGTTACATAGGCTTAAATAACACATCAAGAATATTAAGCTGTTTTGCAACAGCCAACTCCCACAGAATTTAGGACATTAACCTGTAAACAGCAGTAGGTATGACTTTGTTTAAAAACTTCCTCACAAAGAGGAATCTTTTTCACACAATGAAAAACAAAATCCTTCTCTGACCACAGGAACACTGGCAAAATTAAAAAAGGCAACTAATTTCAGAGCACTTCAGGCCAAGTCTCAACAACTACTTAGTATACACAACACACACAGCTTTGAAACAATTCTTGAGTTTTGTTGAGCTCAGTGAATCACACCGTGGTGTGTTGCCAAAACTGTAAAATACGGAGGAGCAATTACAAGAAACTGAAGTGCCTCAGTCTCAAGGACTCACAGAAGAACTGCTGATACAAGATTACTGGGGGAAAATCCTAAGTATAGTCTTCAAATTCCAAAACAGATGCAAAACGCAAAGTAACTAGAAAATACAAAGTATTTCAGCTGCCCTTGAGATTTTTAAGAAAATAAAATTTATAAAGGTTACACTCCTCAACAAGTCACAGTATTTTAAGCTGAATGTATTTTGTGCCCCCAAAAGATAAGATATGATTCCACAGCACAGCTAACACTACTATCCTAGATTTAACACAGCTTCAGGGTAAAAACCAAAGCTTTGCAGTTTCCTTCTGTCACAGAATCTAGCCCCAAAAGATCATAAAATTGTTATTGCATGTTAGGTGGGAAGAATAAAGGAAAAAATTGCAGAGAACTAAGAGACACCAAAAAAATTACTGCAGAGGTGCAGTCTGCAGATTAAATAATACAGAAAAAAAACCCCAAACCTACAATCTTTTAACTTTGCTGTACAGATTGATGAGAGTATAACTAGTTTACACTGAGCTGATTATCATGCGCCCTACTATGCTTCTAGCCCACACTACATCCATGATTGCCTATATATAGCATTATTATCATATTAATTGACATATCTAAATGACTTCTGCTTATTTGGAAAAGGCTAGAAGATACTTGTTCTTACAAATGAGAAAGAGAAACATATCTTTATAAAGTAGAATTTGAAATTTACACATAAACAAGAGTAGAAAAACTTACATGTATTTACACAACTCTACATGAAGTACATGATTTCTATTATTTTAGTGTCTTCAAGTGACCTACACTGTCTTGCATCTGGAAACGCTCAAAATGATTGCTCTTATTCAATTTATAAGAAACAACAAAATCCTAATTAGGTATTTTGGCTGCATCCACACTGCCATTAAACACTTTTAACAAGATCAAAGGCAAATTTGTCAGGACATGGACAGAACTCAACTTCCAGGAGCACTCCCAACAGGCAGTGCTGAGAGAGGATGGCCTGAGCAGGGCTTTCCAAGGCACTTTTCCACACCCTTCTGCAACTCCACTGCAGCCTTACAGCTACACTCCCCATTCCCCAGCATCACATAACATCCATCTGACAATTCCCACAGAGCAGCACCCTTGCACTCCATGGGCAGTGCTGAAATCTGCAAAATCTTTTCAAACACCACAAAGGCAGAACTTTATTAACATTGCATCACCACCATGAGCATCCTGGGGTGTGTTGCAGTAACCACAGAACCTACAGCTCTGTGTTCTCAGGGCCATGCCACCCACCAAGACCACAAACTGACCTACTGCAGAACCACCACCTGATGAAACCAAGATATTAAAGAGCCATCACTCAGCATTGACCTCAGCCAGCACAACTAGCCCCAAGGCCAATTACTTAGACAGAAGCAACTCTTCACCTAATTTTTCAGTGGGAGGAACAGGTCTGACTGAGGGATCTGACTGAGGCATTGACAATTTGAGATAAGCAGGTCGGGTCCAGACAGGCCAGCAGGACTCCACATGAGCATCTCTTCCCACCTTATGAGCCCTCCAATCCAAGGATGCAGCATTTTCCAAGGAAGAAAACCTGCATCTGTCCTGTCACCTGACTGGTAAGAACACTATGTACTCCACCAAACAAATCAGAGAGGTTGAGGAGAAATTCAGCCATGGTCTCCACAACACCAGGATGAGGAATGCATGAAAAAGAGTCCGGGAAGATGGTGACTGTAAAGCCCCACAGAAGCCTCAGGCAGTTCTGGAAACTACCAGACCAGCAGTCAGATCTACCTTTCTCTCTGCACTGGGCAGATGGAGGGTGATACTGTACCCAGCTGCTCAGCTTGCCCCAAAAGGATGCACTCTGAGGTTGTGTGCTAGGACTGTGACCTGCTTCCTTAAGGCTATGGGCTTGAGTTAAACACCTGTTCTCAAGTCTACTATAAAACTGTTAGTGCAGAAGAGTCACCAAACAGATTGCTTACAAGAAAAAAATAAGAAAGTCAAAATTCTACAGGAAATGTAAAGTGTATCCTGTTGTTACACAACTGTTCTGAACAGCAATAATTATTTAAAATACATCTAAATCAGAGGCCTTCAGACACCCAACAGTTTTAAAAAGCTCTTTGCCTGACAGTACTATTAAAGCATATGGGAAGACCACCTTTAATACAACTGACATTTTACAAACCACTGCAACCCAAATTAGACACTATTTGTGTACTCAACTCTCCACTGAAGAAAAGAATAAGCAACCATATGCAAACAGCATATGCAATGGTGTTGCCACACATGGAATTATTTACTTGCCCTAAACCTTCATTTCAATAATAGTACTTGTCAGATTACTTTTCAGTTAATGACAATTTTCTACACATAACAGAAAAACAGTCAAGCTGCCCTCCATTATACAACCTTTTTTTCTTCTACTAACAGAATCTGTGATCTTGATCTCAGTGCCTTTTTATACATAATAAAGCACATAAAACTATTTTTAAAGGTTGTAAAGGAAAAGATAATGGACAAATATAGGCCATTCACGTTTACTACAGTTACCTGAAGTTGCTGTTCCTTGAACATATCCGGGTGGGGAGAATTGAGAATATCATCTGCCAACTGTGCCTGGCTATCAATATTAACTGGGGTTGTAGCTTTGCTACACAAGAATTTACTGAAGATCTCTCGAGCTCTGTAAGAAAGCTACAGAAAAGAAATGCTCAATGTATGTTGACTTTAAAACCATATTTTCAGCTAGGCATTTCTTACTCTGATATATTCCACCCAAAAATATACTGGTTTTTTGATATACACATTTTTCATATGTCAGCTTTTGTTACTTTTAGACATACAAATAGGGGGTTTCCTTTAAAATTGGAAATAATTACAATATTTCTTAAGCAGCAAAAGTTGTCATCAAAATAAAAATTAAAATAATCCAGCTGTGAAAATAATAAAAGTGAAGTACAGCAAATGCTTTTTTACAAAGAATAGATTTTTAGATTTTAGACCTTTTACATAACAGTTACTATTTAAATAAATCCTCTAGGATTCAGTTTCTTGAGGTTAGAAAGAGGTAAGTATATACATGAATATTTACAGTCAAACCCACTAATTTTTAAGTTGTTTACTTTAAAACACCCACATCATGGAAATAATGAAAAACACACCAAACTGAGCTCAGATTTGGCTGTGGTGTAGACAGAAGTGTTGCCAACATGTACAAAATTCAGAATTATCTAAACACTCTGACCAATGCAGGACTACCTTAAAATGAGGAGATGGAGTTTCTCATAATTCATGTACAAACATGACTATGCTTAGAACAGCAGATAATTTGAGTTAGTTATAAACACATTATCTTGGTTGGTGGAGGCAATCTAGCTGAAAAAGTGTAAGAGGCCTTTCCTTGACATGTTAAATTAATCTGCTCTGCACTCCCATGCTCTGGGCTATCACAGCTGGCCATTTCCAACATCCAGGATAATTTACCTCATTTATACAGAGCTACCTCTGCACTTCACTGCAGTTTAAATATATCCAACACCTTAAATTTAGGTCAGCCAACCCTATTTTAGTGATGTCACAGTACAAAGACCAAGCACAGCTCCAGTAATTTCAATAATCTTGAAAGAGTAACAATAAAAATTGAGGTAACACAATATACTGCAATACAGCATTAACTTACCTCTTTTTTATCATGTGCAGGTACATGGTTAAAATATTCACAGGCCTGCCAAAATAAAATATTTTCTTCACTAAATTCTTTCCGTAGAAATTCCTAGGGAAAAATAAACAAATAAAGAAATGTCTCAAAGAGAAGTTACTTGCCCCAAACGATATATTTATAATGCTTGGTAAGTTTGCATAATGATAACTTTTCAATCAACCTCATAGTCCGTTTTTCTTTTAAAGTAAAATTCGATGTATATCCAATACACACCTAGTGCTTCTTTTTCTCACTTCTTTTTATATGTATATAACTGAGAAAAGTCCACCAAGTTACAATCAAATCATTTGCAAGTACAAAGTTTGAAACGTCATGTTAAGTAGCATATAAACTAGCAAATAAACTTTTAATAAAAGTTACACTTTAAACCATCTGTCTTTAATTGCAGTTCTACTGATATAACAGTAGATGTTTATGAAGCAGTGCCCGTAATCAATTCTGTATTCATTGCAGTGTCTTTCTGCATTACATGACAACTACAAAAAAATCTTTTATCACTGCTTACTGATGTGGCTACATGGGTTCTCCTTGAAAAATACTTATTTAGAGAAAAATAAAATCACACACAAAACACACAATAATCACAACACTTAAATAACGGCATCCTAAAGTCCAAAGACTGGTATTTATTCAATTGTACAACCACAAAGTGTCCCGTATTCAAATCTGTGTAATTCGATTTTCTCTCAGCATCTTAAAATGAAAGCATTTTAACCATCTGGGGGGAAAAAATTTATAAAAATATTAACTTCATGCTCTAAAAAATTATCTAGGCACCTATGTAGTTGGAGCCATGCTTGTTTAGAGTTTTTAGGTATCAGTGTTTAATTGGAAGTTTTATTCTAAGTCAGCCACAACCTTGACTCAACTCATATTGGTATCATTGAATCTTTCTTATCATAGAAGACAGCTTCAAAAAGCTGCCCAGAAAATCTCCAAGAATATCCTCAGAAAAATGTAAAACTTAGGTTTATTTGTGCTTTTCAGATTTACATAGATTTTAGGCTGTCCAATTGTAAGAAAGCAGTTCAGATAAACTACAACACAGGGAATTTAAATCCTCTGGCAAACTCTCCATTTAAATGTAATCTTCCAATACATAACCTGAGACACCAAACATATAAAAGACAATTCAGAGAATAGTAAGGGGACATTTCTGCATTTTGCATGCAATTCCATATTAAAAGATAATCAAATTACTGAGCAGAAACTGGAATACAACTGCCTACTTCCCCACTCTGCACATTCACTGTGAATCTAAGGTCCATCTCCCACTTCCTTGCTTTGTGGCCACATGATTTGGGCACAGCTGGGTGTACAACTCAGCTCCACCAAGAAGCCCAAGTGGTGTCCCCACTGGAGCATGAGGGAGCCCGGCAGTGTCACACATGGCTGGGAAGCTGGAGGTGCTGGTCTGAACCCCCTGAGGAAGGAACCTGCCTCACTTCCTGGCTGACTGCTCTAATCAGCAGGATATTATGCAAAGCGTGAGTATTTGCAAAACATGCAAAATCTCTCCTTGGAGAGTAATTCCTGCCCTGTGACAAAGCTGTCCTCAGGAAAGGCAGATGAATGCTGGATCCCACACGCACCAAGATGCTTACGGTGTAACCCTGAATTCAATGCTGATGCTTCAATGTTCTTGAATACTGGCAGAAATCTGTAATTGCACACTGTAATGACAACCAGGTTGCAAATAAATCTAAGCCATGGCTCTGGACATCTCCTGGGTCTCAAGAAAATGGTGGTGCATACCACAAATTTTAACATTCTGTAATTGTCCTTTAAATTGGGTATTACTTTAACACATGCACTTTTGTAGTGTTTATAAAATTAAGTTCTAATAGAATAAAATGGGGGAAACGTAAAACTTCCAAAGTATCTGAGGTTGCCTTTTGTTGCAATGAAATGTGTCTTTAACCTTTTAATCAGAATATTTATTAAAATTACATGAGCTACTCTATCTTTTTAATATAAGTTTGAACTTTTACAGTAGTGAAAAATTAATGTAGCAATTTCCTAAGTGTACACAAGTTTAGTGATGGTTTACAATTAGAAAAGTCAACTAAACTTACAGTAGCACCACCACAAAGTGCATCATTTTTCAGGTGGACTCTTAAGATCAGAGCAGAATTGTAATTTTTCTTCCAGTCTCAGAAGAAGTCTCAGTATCTAAGTAGATATGCTGATAACACTTAGGCTACTCTGATAAATCAGGGAAGATAATAATCCAAGATACATTATTTTGCTTTCATCTTCTCTGTTTCCTCAAACAGATGTTCACTGTTAATTTGGGGTTTAGGTCCCAACACCATTTAACATGAAATCTGCTTACTAATCATTTTGATACTTTAATACTTCGGTATCAAGTAAAGGAGTCTGAGTTACTGCAGACTCCCATAATCTACATCTCCTGCTCCACGGGTTTCTTTATATTCTCTTTGCGAAAACTATTTGGGCAGCACAAACTCTCCTTGTGTAACATGAAGAATCAGCAACATATCCTCAGCACAACAAAGGAAAAGCATATACACTCAATTTCCTCGCATGTAAAACAGTGATGATGTTATTTACAACTTCATAAATGTGCTGTGAAGAAGCTTAATTTAATTTGCAAATGCTCAACACTATCCTGCAAGTTGCAGCTTTAACCAGTGTTCTTACCTACCGTAATTACTTCCAAAAAGTATTTCTAAAAGCCTTTTGCAGAAAAATAAGCCACTATATCATTGAAAAAATTTTCTACATGGCTTCCAATGTTTCAGTAGATAAATGTGAATAGATTACCCATTCTGAGAAAACTACCAAAACTACTTCCTTCTTCTTGTACAAAGGCTGCAGATACAAAAACAGCAACACATTTTACAAAATGGGGAAGTTTTCTAAAAGTTCACAGACAAAACAAACTATAGCTTTCATCTGAAACCTAGGCTATGCAGAAATGCATAGCAATATGTGTATTACTGTGGACTCTTACTCAACTGTGAACCTGTTTAAACTTAGAAAGGTACTCAGATAACAGAGTATGAATGAACTCCTATCTCTTGTCCTGTGTAAGGGTAGTGTCAAGAAAGAAAAAAAAGAGTAGAGAAACATTCCTGTAGCAGTATCACCTACTTTGAAGGGCCTGTTATCATCCCTCTCAACTCACCGAAAAATACTTAACACCAACAGGATCCTGAAGAAGACGCTCAAAGGAAACAGCCCAACTCGCAACTCTTCTTTCTCGCAGTCGTCGACAGCTCTGTACACTGGGAAGACTGGCATTGCTACTGAGGCTGTTCTCACTGATGCAGTCTTTTAAATCAGTGCTATTCAGCTCTGTTAATAAAAGAAATTAACAAATCTGTCAATATTAACTTTTACTCTTCAACACTGTTTACTTGATTTATCACACCTCCTGCTCAAGCTCACTGTAGCTCAGACTTCAAATTATCCCTCTACATTTTTGCATGGAAAAAAAATATCCCCAAGCACCTCTCAAGTTTCTTCTGCTCCACTGCAAAGAAAATTCAATGAGTGTCTTAAAAGCAGGTCCCTTCTAGAAGCAGAAGAGGCAGGCACAAAATGAAATCTTTTTTTTTCTTGCTCCAAAAACTAAAATACCATGGGCAAATTTTCCTGCCTACATTCCTCACTCCATGTACTGCACTCCTTCATAGGATTATCCAAAAAAGAAGATTATCCAACCTTCAAGAACCCACCATTCACCAGAATGGCAAAAATCTATTTGGTGACAGGAGATAGCAAAATTTCATATACACTTAAATCAGTAGAAACAGGGAATCTGTGAGATTTTACATGGAAATATAAGATTCCTGTTAAATAATGAAAATTTAGGAAAGGATTCAATTGAAGAAAAGAACACTAAGGAAAATGAGCTAGTAATGCATGCCTTCCTCATCCTCAGCAGGTAGAGGTATCAAACCACAGATTCTCAAGTTATTATGGTTTCTGATAAAAACAGAGATCTGTTACTCCCTTCCAGACTTCAGCCAATGTACTGGAATAATCTAGGGACCCCAAGAGGAGAAACAATCAGATTCTTTAGATCTTGAAAAAACAGAAGGACTCTTTGTATTCTGATAAACAAATTAACAAGAACCCATAGAGAATTCAGGAAAACACAGCCCTGTGTAGCAGCCTAACTGATAATTCAAGTAGTACCCCAGATCATCTTTGTCACATATCAGTAAACAGAATACACACACACAAACTCTTAAAGTGATCATTTCTTCACGAAAGTGGAAAGGTCTCTAAGTAAGAGAGGGAACTGCTTACAACACGTTCCTATTCACAAATCTGTCATTTACTTGTTGCATGTCCTTTACAGGACACTCTCTGCATCTCCCAGTGTACACAAAGGACAAGTTGCACTAGAAAGATGCCAAACTGAATGAGGTTCTGTGATGAAGGGAAGAAAAAAGCCCAGATGTTCAATTATTTGAAAAATTTGCAGTAAAAGATGTGATAAAATAATACTCTCAAATCAAATACATGGTATATTCAATAATTTTATGCCAAATGGAAAAGCAAGTATGCAGCTCACTAGAAATGTAAGCTCTTGGAGAAAACTGAATTCACAACCAGTCAGAAGTGGACTATTCCTCGCAGGGACATTTTTATTATTTTCTTCAGTTATTCACTGGGATTAACTAAAGAAAGGAGTAATTTCACCAAAAACACTACTTTATAAGGTCTCTTGAGGTCCCCTCTTCTTTTACATTTATTTGAAAGCACTTTGCATTTCCAAACATTGCATGTTACAAAACATTACTGTTGCTCCCTGGAAGTATGAACTTTGGAAAAAGCACCACTCAAAGACAGCTACAAGCAGAGGCAAAAGTTACTAAAATAACTGAAAATATAAGAAAGAAACTTCAAAAAACCTTCTGAAATTTCATTTTAAATGTATTCTGTAACTCAGAAATATTCACTGCAATGTAATAGTTAACTACTGTGAGTTTCTCTATGCAAAGATATTTTTTAAGACAAAAATAAAACAAGTAAGACAAAGATACAGAATTAAAATAGGGAAGAAAAAATGCAACTTCATATTTTTAGCAAGGATAATATTTAAGGACAATAGTAACATATTGGATAAATGTTTTTCTTTGCCTAATCACCATAACAATCAAAGCTAATTACACACACTCAGCAAATAATGCCAAATTTTCTTATACAAATATTTATTCTCCTTTTCCTTTAAGGCATATGAAAGAGCATAACCAAGTGAACTGTTAGCTTCATTAGAGAATACCTGTCACCACAGTGAAACTATTGTGAAAGAAGCTAATGTGAATCTGAAGAGAGTGATATCTAAATTTATTATCTGAAGTATTTTGCTTTAACTCTGCAGGTGGATAAATTTTATTTTACAGTCCAGGATATAAATAGACACCCACTTCTTGATAGATCTGGAACAGCTTCAGATCCTGCCTCTCTCCTAGAGGGTTCAATCCCCAGCGTTCTCCAGTGATGACTGATGAAACTTTCCTAGTTCCTTTCAGGCAAAGTCAGAAAGGTAAACTCATCCCACATACCAAACCCTTGAAACCCTCTTGGCTGGCAGGGGGAAATGAGGGAGCAGGCACACAACACACTCAGCTGCCAGGTGAGTCCCAGTGCCTTGGGATGGGGAGGAACCGCCAAGAGGCAGCACAGCCAGAACGAGCGGGGCAGCCTCACCTCCCTCCCGATGGCAGCGCTTCCATTTCCCCATGGCAGAGCAGACCGAGCTGCAATTAGAGCCTCCGAGTGCTTTCACCAGGGGGAACTGGTAACTACCTTTAATTGCTACCAGCCACTCGCTCTCTCCAGACCCTCAG
This sequence comes from Poliocrania exsul, assembly GCA_035041345.1. NCBI lineage: Eukaryota > Metazoa > Chordata > Aves > Passeriformes > Thamnophilidae > Poliocrania > Poliocrania exsul. The sequence goes on from JAWWLZ010000139.1 coordinate 64,323,285, forward strand.
AGTCACACTCGCTCTAAACTACACTGGACTCTCCTTTCTCTGACGTGCTGTCGCCTTTGGAGCACAAGTGAACACAAATGAACTAAAATAAGGCTGTATTTCCAGCAACTGGCCCGGGTCCTCCAATGTGTTAACACAGCATTGAGGGATTACTCACTCCCAGTAAACTGTGTTCTGTTGGATTTCATTTAGCTAAGTCAGACTTTTTTCAGAAAAAAACTGTTTGAATTTATACTCAGCCCTGCTTTGGTTTCCCTTAAAGCCAAAATGCAGTCAGTTTGCTTTTAAAATCTCTACAGCTTTCTGCTGGGGTACCTGCCCACCTGAAAACAATGCAAAACAAGGTTGTTTCCTGGGAAAGGCTTGGTATTCTAATTTGTTTTACCACACAGATCAACAGCTGCAATTAAAACAGTTCCAGCCTAGTGCAGATACACCATTTAGAACTGCAGAAAAAGAGAGGTCTGACAGAAAGAAAAAAAATCTCCCCAACTCCATCACCAGTACACAATTTAGCCAGATCACACTTAAATGCAGACTGTGTAAACCATAACTCCTGCTCCACTCCTCTTGCGAAGGAATGTTTCCAATATAAGACTTCAGCATCAGGTTTCGTGACTCCCACAGCTCATGCATTCCTAGGTACACACAGCCCACCTTGGAAAGCAGGAATGGAGAAGCTTTCCAGCCTGGTCACATATTTTGTCTCATGAGCACTCTGTGATGATCACCAGAGGAAACACAGAGCCCTGATTCACACCCTCAAACGTTCTAATCACAAGGCTGTTGTGCAAAGTGGACTCCTCCTTCTCATAAAGTATTTTAAAAAAAGAAAATTAGGTATTTGGCATTTCAGGATGCCAGAGGAGTTTAATGTGAAAAATCCCAACTCCGCATGGACAACAGTGCTGTGAAGCTTCCGAATGTCTTCCTCTGTCCTTACTGTCGGAAGCACCAACACATCTTGTATCACCTGTAAAAGATGCTCCTTGCTCCAGCATCCCAAATCCCAGAGACATAACTTTATTTCTGTTCTGTTTGAAATCAACCATACCTAATGAGGAAAAACTACTTTTGGTGCAAACTCATTCAGTTTCATTTATTACCTTTCTCAAACACAGAATTAACACAGAATGCCATCTTAAAAAATCCTCCAAACCCAGTATTTCACACTGTTTGTGTTTACGCATTCTGTGGAGGGTCTTGGTTTTACTTATTTTACAAAAACAGCATTATGTAAGAAAATGCAAGCATTTAATCAACTAAATCTAGAAAGTATTCAGTTTAAGATGGCTTCAAAAGTTTTGATTTAAATAATATAAAGCCCTAAGCTTAAATACCATTCACAAATTATATTTCTATATGCATTTTTATGTATTTTGTATACATTTTCCAACCTAAAATTGCTTTTATTATTGTGAGAAGCTAAACATATTCCCTGTAATAATTGGAACGCATACATTCACATAACTAAGATATTCTAGTTAATTGCTAAATACATTACCTGGGTAAAGCTGATAAGAACCACTGTGGTGCCACCTAATCAAATACTTCAAGCCCTTCACTGAAAGCCATCCTTCTGAATCCATACCAAGCTCAGCAGTAACGTCCCGGAACCCATTGGGTGTAGATTAGTCTCCCTGTCCGACACATTGTTCCTCTGCAGTTTTGGGATGAGGGAAGCTAACGCATTTCCCCCAGCAATTCCTGGGAGCCTTTAACACCATTCTAAACAAATTGATTCTTTACCCTCATGGCTTCAAGCAGAGGAAAGCAATAGTATACTTAACACACAGCATTATAAAATGCTACATAAATAATTTAAAGAAAAGACCTTTTGCCACTGCTGCTAAAGGAACTTGAATTATTTATGTTACAGTGGAACACAGCTACAGCAAGCATGCACCGCCAGAGGAACTGACAAACAATTCATACACCTGTTGGAGGAACTAATTCATCTATATTTATAGTGTAAAAAGCATTTTATTTTGTACTTTGTTACAAATTTTTTGTTGTACCTTTTAGTTACTTTTTAAAATACAGTTTTACATTATTTATTATTGTAAACATCAGATTCCTTTCAAAAAGGTCTATAAGTATGCTTTTCCTTATGGAAATTCTTCCCAAGCAATGAACACTAAAAGCCAAAATGAGCTGAAACTACAGCAAAGTAGTATCTTGGGAAAAAAATGTCTATATAATATCTGTTGTGCTGCAGTATTTGGAAACAACAGACTTGAGCTTTGTGGAACTGATCTCTGCAGGGAGTAGCAGGTAAGAACTCACTCAGATATTCTCACTAGCTCAAGTATCTTACCCCCTCTTTGGGAGATGAAAGATGATGAACTGTTATATGTTCTCTGACTTTAAGGTTTTTCCTTTGTAAAGTGCCATCCAGATATAAATAGCAAAGTCAGGCATTAGCTGGGCACTGTTGATCATCCCTGTGATGATTTAGATGGCACAGGGCTCAAAACATCAGCTGCAGCCTGCCTGCTGTGTACACACTCACTATTCCTGCAGTCAGCAGGAAAGGACAGTTTCTCAGAGGGGAAGTAAGAAAAACCTGCTGATTACAGGTCATTGTAGTAACAGAAAATGGTTTCTGCTGTTCCTAGAATATAAGTGCTACAGATTAGATGATCTACAGCAGTGATCTTGCATCTAAGCATTATTAAAGTTTGCATTCTGATTGTCTGCAATTCATTAAGAAAATCAACTACAATTAAGAGTTGCTACTGGTCAACATCCCTGGAAACAACACTAATTTAAGTACCTCTCTCTCCTACACATTGCATATCCTGCAAAGCCCAAGTGCATAGTTTTGGCTGGTAAGAACATCCCAGCCCTGCATAAGCTAAGAACTATGTAAAATAAACACAACAAGGGGTAGATGGTTTCCAGTGCCTGGTTCTAATGTAATAAAAGCCATATGACATGAGGCTTCATTATCTTGGAAAGAAAATGCACAGAGAGCTGCTGTGCTTCTTATTACACTGAAAGGATGTTTATAAACACATACTAATTACTTTTTACGCATGAATTTCCTTCCCAGACTAAAGCTTAGCAGTATTTCTAATATCTAGTTATATGTACAAATACTAATATTAATTAGTAATATAATGCAGAAAAGAAGGTTCTGGAGAGACCTTAGAGCAGCTGCCCAGTACCAAAAGGAGGGGATTTCAACAAGGGCATGGAGTGATAGAAAGGGTAATGGCTTTAACCTGAAAGAGGGTAATTTAGATTAGAGATAAGAAATTTTTCACTGTGATAGTGGTGAGCCACTGGAACGGGTTGCCTTGAGAAAATTGTGGATGTCCCTTCCCTGGAAGTGTTCCAAGGCCAGGTTGGATGGGGCTCTGAGCAACCTGGTCTGACGAAGGTGTCCTAGCCCAGGACAGGGGGTTGGAACAAGATGGTCTTTAAGGTCCCTTCCAATCCAAAGTCTGTGATTCTGTGATGGTAAAGATTTAGCCTAGGAAGGGAAGTATGCAGTGTTGCACTAATGGTTACACCAGTGAAAATTTCTCTAAATCAGACATGCTGTAGAATGTGTAAATCTGTGGATCTATTAATGCATTAGTGAGATTAAGAAAGACTGGAAAAACTTCAGTGCTCTGACATACTCAATAAAAGTAAAAGCTAGAAAAGCTAATTCACACAAGAATCAGAGCTTTTTACTCAATGCAACTCTAAATGAAATTAATTAGGAATTTATTTAATGTCACTTTTCTGGTTACAGACTCTCTGGTTCCTATTTTGCCTATTCATTTTCTGGGTAGGTAAGCATTGATTCAGTATTATTCTGTATAGTTCAACTACCACTTTTTACACAATTTACACCCCCCTTCTTAAGTAGCATTTAGCAATGAAAAGAATCTTCTGAACTTGCTGAAAAAACAAGTAACACAAGTCAGCAGAAAATTGCACTTAACTTCTTAGCTGTTCTTTCACCTATGCAACCTTACATGGCTCTTAGATTTCATGACTTCACAAAACTGTATAGAATTAGTTGTGAAAACAGTTACCTGCTGATTTGAAATGTGATAACAAAAGTTGTATTGGAAGAGCTGAAAATAAGTGGGATTTGTAAAATAAATTTTCAGCTGGAAGCGTAAAAAGCTTGAAATGACTATCATATGAGTACTATCACAGGGATCTCCAAGTCTGGACAAGCAACAGAAGTAAAATAATTTTCATTAACATAGAACAAGAACCCTCATGGAGACAAAAACACAAGTATATTCCATTTAAACTAAAAAGATCAATCAAATTTTTGGCCCTCAGCACCTGGAACTTAATTCACCTATACACAGAAACAAAAGGTCTGTGCTTTGTTTTGATGTTTATATCAAGCAGGTAACATCTGGGGGGAAAATACATATTTTCCCCACAAAAATATATCCTACATTTTAGAAACAGAAAGCAGAATAAACACTATTAACTTTTGTTTTGTTGTTTTCTCCCTTTGCAGAGAAGACAGATACAATACAGAGTCTATCTTACCATCCAGACAGAAGTACTGTACAGCAGCAGGCTGTGTAAGCAGTAGAGAAGGAAAATACCTGACAAAGTCAGCCAGTTATTGAAAATGGCTCTGGCAAAAGGACCAAAACAGCAATGTTTCTCCTGAGTGTAGTTTTACTCTTGGAAGGAATCAGAAATTAGGATATAATGAAGTTTTGTGAATAGTATTGTCAATTTTGCATTTACATTTGCATGTAATACAAAAAAATTATCCTTACCATTCAAAATATTTCTTCAATTTCACTGCACTAATTAGAGCAACACAGCTTGTCCCCTTCTGCCCCTTTTATTTAATAAAATTGCCTTGCACTGTTGTCAAAGAATAGCAAATACAATAATATGTATGTAAGTGAGTTTCTCTGCAGGATCAAGTGAACCAATTGCTGCCAAGAAAGGCAAGGAGAAAAGCCATCTCCTGTAGACCCTAAATTATACAAATGCCTTTATTCCATTAAGGAAGCATACTTAAACTGTTTCAATTAACTTCAAAGCTTCAGAGAAATCATCTTCTAATGTTTAACAAAGAATGGACGTCCTTTAAAGCATTAAAGGCATGTTAAAATCAAAACAAACAAGCTTAGGTGCAACAAAGAAGAGTGTACTTAGAAGTATTCCAGAAGTGCAAAAGCTCCATGCTGGGATTGTACAAATGTCAAATTACTTACCCCCTTCTCAAAATGCATCACACTTAGGAAATTTCAACCTCAACAAATGTACCAACACAACTTACAACTGAGAAGCTTGAGCATCTCTTCAAAAGCACACACGGTATGTAAAGGACAATAAAATAGAGAATGAGATTTTATCTACCACCCCATTACAAAAAGGTCTTCCAGCTCAGCCTCTTTATTCTTATGAATGAAGTCTAGTTATAATAAAAACGTGCATACATAAATGTGCCATAAAAAATATTATGCAAATAAACCAGGGAAAGTATGTGAACATGATCCTGCAATATTTTCAATGGCACAGCTCCCAAAGCAGTCACGGAGTTCTGTGCCACTCTGGACTTACATCTTGTAATCTATCAGGTCATTTACCACATATTACGTTGCTTAATGTGGAAAATTGAGTATTTTTTATTATAAAAGTAAAAACAAGCTTCAGCTTACCTCCATCAGAAACAGTTGCTGACTGCAATAAAAAAGAGAAAAAGAAGTATTACTTAAGTTTCATGGCAAATATAAATCTTTGAGCTTTTCATAATATTTGAAGTGTTGGCTACTTTTATCATCTTATTAATAACAGATAACATCAGACAGGAAAAGCTAAAGAAATCAGCTGTCCCTTTCTCACAAGTTTTCTTCCCACAATGAAACTCATCCCAGACCTTTTAACCACTACTGTCCAGGAATTTGGTCCCACTAGTATTTAGAAGATGAAGTATTTCCTGCTGTGAGAGCTAAACTGCTTCCAAAAGTCCTTCTTGGATGAGCAGAGATAATCGGCTGGGACATGTGACAAAGCAGATACCTAAAACTGACCTGCAAAAACTTCAAATGAAAACACCTCACATGCTTTATTTTACCACAATATCTGGAGGTATGTGGAATTAAAATTAAAATTCAGTATTTTGCCAGTCAAATGACTCTGAAAACTTCCCAGGTCGATCACTTCTGAGTGCTACAGAGAGAAAAGGATGATCAGAGTGTTTCCAATAAGCTGGAGGGAAGATTCTTCACCATCTCTACCAATATTGTACATCAGATTTTCAAGGACAATTAGTCTCTTAGTGAAACATTGAAGTTTATGTGCTTATCTACCATAAACTTCTCAACTTTGATCACAAATCTCAAGGCAGGTTACACCTGTCTAAATCCAATAGTGGCCATTTCCGAAACAGGTACTCCAATGCTTGCACCTTGACACTCAGCTTAGTGAAGTCTGGAGGACAGAGGATTTTTAGATTTAAGTTTGTGTTGATTTTTTAATGACTATTAAACAATATTTTTATTTTAGTCTGGGGAACCTTTTCTTGGTCATTGAAAGTGTCCTTCAATCTTTAACTTTATAAATAGCTAAAAAGAAATTCTTTAGTACTGCTTTTTAAAAAGCAAGGAAAGAATGCCCTAAATATCTACAATTTCTTCAAGATGGAAAACACACAGAAGAAAAAAAGTAGATACATCTATATACATATACACACACACACACCCACACACACACACCTCAAGCAAACAGCTATCTCTTCATAGTTTGTACTTTCTAGCTTTGGGAATAAACATTCCCACTCCCCTTTAAGATCCACAAAAAACTTCAGTAATTCTTAAAAGACTAATTATCATCTCCTGCAGGATCTCACACTGCTGCCAACATTATCTGAAGAACATCACTTGTTACAAACAGCAGTGGCCTCAGCATGCACCCCACCAGGAGAGGATCTGATCTGCTCTTTTACACAAATGTGCTGGAACTTTCAAAGTCTGAACTGGTCTCTATTGCCATCATTCCTCTGGTGCTACTTCAGATAAACACAAATACACCTCTCATGAAAAAGATCCAAAAAAATGATGGCACTTCTTGCTTAACTACACAAAAATAAATGCTTCTGGATCTGTGAAGCGTAGTAGTATAATCAAAACTATATCCAGGCGTTTCACTTCAAGAGCTTTGTTTCAGGTATAAAGAAAAAGTAGTTCTGTTTTAGTTACAGTTCTTCAGTGAGGCTTAGGACATCTTTTCTACCTCTATTTTGCACATAAATCTAGAAAGAAAATTATGCATTCAGAAGCCATAACTTAATAACTAATTAATAACTTAATTAATTAGTGTGTGTAATTTAGAAAATTTAATTTACATTACTGAAATCTGGTTTATAAATATGATTGTTTCCCATTTCTTAGTCACATCACTGCTAAGGACTAAACAACTTCAATGTCATTTCTCAAAGAATAAAGGAAAGGATGACTCAAAGTAAAGTAATAATATCAGTTTACACATTAGGCATAAAAAAATAAAAGTACTTTCAAAATATATACATTTTAGGAACTGTCATTTATTTTGGAACC
>JAWWLZ010000139.1:64332109-64367529 GCA_035041345.1 Poliocrania exsul
AGAAAGCTATAAAATTGTACAGTTTCTGTAGGCAGCCATTTTTGTAAGATGAGGAAGAACAGGGTATGGACTCTGTGCCAGTAAGGGCTGATGTGAAGATCCTAAAAAAGTATTTAATAATTTCATTCCAAATGACAGAATATATATGTTGTGAATGTATATATGAACTATCACTCAGAGATAACTCTAATTGCATGCAACCCTCAAATCTTTCACAATCAGGTAAGAACTGAAATTAGTTCCTCAAATTACCCCAGTTTCCAAAATGGTTTAAGAAAAAGCCCATGGTGTATGCCAGGAGTCTGATGGTAACACACTACAAAAATTTCAAAACCAAATCCAATTTAGAAAAACCAAAATGTCTTCCACTATATCTCTTCATGGGAGCTCTGCCTGCTCCTCCAGTTGGATTAGCAGCTGAGCTACACAGATCCCCACTCCCCACACACACAGAGTTGGGAGATGCAATTCTCTTCCTGATGCTTCAAGGTGGGATCTTGGTCCCTGTGGTTGAAGTGAGCAGCTCAGTGCCATGGCCAGCAAGCTGAATAGTGGCTTTCCAGCTATCATAAACCATCAAACACGCTCTAGGTCTCTGTAAAATGACAAATGTATATGCATGTATTTGATAACATAAAGTTTTGAATAAGGGAAAACATGTTAAATTTCTCTTTGTATCATCTCTTTAGTATGTTGAAAAACCAGAGGGGCCCACGAGTGTTTGGTGTTGTGCAGGACCTGCTGGCAACAAATCTAGAAGAGTTTTAGCTTACAATAATTAACAGGGAGAAAACTACTTTGTGAGTACATTTTTTTTCATCAGACACAGTATCTTGCACCAACAACAGGACAGAAAGGGAGAGAGGACATAAAGGAGAATAATTCACAAAGTTGAGATTCATAAGGTTGAAACAGCCTGTATCTTTTAGCTTTCATGGCCTATAACCTGCTAGAGGTGTGCACCACTGCATGGAGCTAGTCTGGTGACAACACTGAGGTGACAGAAAAACTTATCCAGAAAATCCACTTAGTTCCATTTTACATGTTCCATTTTCACATAGATCAGGTCTGAGGGAAGTAACCAGGTAATGTCGAATTCTGCCATAACACCATCATGCAGAAAACCAAAAATCCCCTACCCATATCCTAGACATTATATTGAGAAAATAAATCCATGTGTGCAGACTGCACAGGTAGCACAATGCAAAAATGTATTTTTTCTCCACCTCAAGATTTGTCATTCAAGTCAAAGTTACGCTCGAGCACTGGAATAGAACAAAAGGAAAGATGGGGATACCAGGAAGGGTGACACATACTGGGAAAAGCCAGGCCTTAGTAATGAAATGGAGCAACATGAAATCATCTCTGCTATCAGAGTGGGGGTGAGTGCCTTACGGAGTCAAAAAAGACATCTCTGTTTCACACTCCTCCTGAGATGCAGAGGGTAAGGAGATGAAGACGTTATTTCTCTCTCCTACTCTAACAATCTAATAATGACAAAATCACAGCCTAAACAGAAGTATCTATTCCTTTCCTGGGCACATAGAAAGATTCAGAATAAAAGGGATTAAAAATGACCTCTGTGTCTCTCCTTTCTAAAGCACAGACTTTCTTCAAATACAGGCATCGACTTCTTGCTGCATCCAAAGAATTCTCTGCCTGCTGCCTGCAGGATCTGTTTGTTAGTTACCCAGTATAGTCTGGTACTGTTCACTGTTTTACAAAAGCCCCCCAATGAATTCTTGCAGGTTGGAATAGCACACACAGCTCCACTAACCTTCTAAACTGATTTTCTCGTATGATTTCAGTATACAAAATAACTTTGGGAAACCTGCTGTGTTCTTTAAGAGATGAAGCACTGAAGATTTACAGACTGAATACAAGGAACCAACTTTCAAACATTCTGTCCCTTAGCTCAGGGAAAGCCTGTCACTCAGCTGACCCTCTGCTTGCACCCAGCTTTGTTCAAACTACTTCTTAAATCACCTGAAGCAACTTCTCCTTTTGCCAAGGTATGATTATGAGTGGATCCCAAGGTCTTCAGTCACAGTACTCCAGGATTTACATTACATACATATATTTTTATCCTTTTAAATACATTACAGCATCAACATTGCTTATGCCATGAACTCCCCAATGATCTCCAGAATGAAGATCATGTCTCAAAATATGGTATATACTGTTCTAACATTTTCAATAAAAAATAAAGTCATGTTACTTACAAATTATTGTTACATTTTCCTTCTAATAAAAAATCTCAAATGTACTCATACAAAAATTAGAGTAATATTACAGGGTCCTTATCCTCATTTCATAATATTATTGCAATTAATTTCATGATTTAGAATTCTTTGAGACGGGTGCCCCTTCAGAATGCCATTTAAAGGAGGACTATTACACAATTTCCCTTTTCAATTCTCTACCACCAAATTGCATGTACAATAGTTAATATAAAAGTATTCTGTATGTAAGAGTTCTGAAGAAAAAAATACTGTACAACTACGGTACAATAACTTTACTGAATATATTCAGTATATTTTTGTCAAATACTTGAATCTATAAAAACAACATATGAAGAATAAAGGATGTGACATTTGGAACTCCTTTAAGAAATAAATGTTCGACTTTTTACCTCAAACAAAACCAATCTTGTCACATATAAACACGGTGCTTTAAGTGCCAAATCCATCCCTAAAATTATTTTGGTGAAGATATATACAAAATAAATGCAGTTGTACCTAAAGATATAATATTGATATAATGGTAGGGAAAGTATATACAAAAAACATTGCACAGAAAAGTCAGGCACACATTATAAACACCCTGATTTTTTTAGCTTTATGCATAGTGGTCACAGTTCATAAATAAAAATCAAAATCTCAGTGTTAGTTGGCATAGTAAGATTACTTTTCTCTGATAATAAAATCCAATTATTTCATTTACAAAGGAATTTTTAACTCAAATACTTTAAAGTAAAAAAGCTTAAAGGCTAAGCAAAAAGCATTCTGCAGCTGATACCATTCTTTAATTTCTTGCCAGTAACAATAGCCTTTTCTAATTTCTCACTGCAACGATGCCTTGTTTTAGCTAAATATAATTCATATCACTTACCCGCTCTTCATAAGAAACAGCAGTTATTTTTCCTAACAGTACTCTTCCTAAATTCATCTTCACTTAATATGGAAAAAGCATTTCCTTAACACGTCGGCTTCTCAAAGATTAAACTAAAAAATTCAACCCTGTTCCATGCCTGTACACGCCAGTAAAGTTTAAAGGCATTTCGTATGAAGTTCTATTTTACTCCCTTTATGTTACCAATAGCAACAGGCCAATGCAGAAGCTGTGGTTCGTCAGGGATTCAGATTAGATCTCAATTATCTCGCACCAGAAAAGCTCCATCATTTTATATAAATCATGATGATTGTATTTTAAAACGTTTCCTATAACAAATCAAGAAAATAAAATGATGTTGAATCGTGTGATAGTCCTGTATTCAATAGAACAGATTTCCAAGACAGTTCTCAGCAAAACACTAGTTAATCACCCTAACATTAGTTAGAGAAACATTTACATAGTAAACCACTATTTTCGGAGGTTTACATAATGCAAGCCAGAATAAAGTAGGACCTCAAATGGTCCATTCTGTTTAGCTTTTCAGTGGTTAACACTATAAATTGCACATAAAAATCTGCAGTACAAGGAGACTTGGCAGATTTCATTAAACCTAGGAGTAGCCTGTTGTCACTAAAGACAAAATTCTCCTTTCAGAAATCAACTGCTATCCTGCCCTTCCTTCCTCACTACCTGAGCCTGTCCTCAGCTGATGTCAGGAGAGTTCTGTGCACAGCGCCCCAGGAACAGAGAGCAAAAGAGGCTCCTTGCAATGTAAGAGGGAAGTGCTATTCCCTTGCCTGTGACAGCAATGTCTTCCAGGGACTCTATATGGAAAGTATAGGATTTCAGGAAGTTTGCTGTGGTCCACATGTAAACAGCGATAGGATCTAAACCATTCCTTGCTGGTATTTTTAAAGCAATCAGAATACAGTTTTCTGCTAAAAATAAATACCAGAATTTCAAACTGGGAATAATTAGTGGGCATTTTTCTGTTGGTGGGATGTCCTTAAATCCTAGGAGGACTTACTAATAGTCGTTTAGGAAAGAGGAACTTTCTCCCTTGTTCAGTGCAGCGTGTGGAATCCCCCATATCCAGACACTTCCCAGGTTGAGCACCCAAAACAAAAACAACCCTATAAAGAAGGCAAATGTTACTCTGAACTTACAATGAGAGAAAATGAGATAAAACCAAGAGCATTTACTCAATATTGCAGGCTAAGATCGACTTGCAAAAATCTGCACATCTTCCCATTTTTGGATGTAGAATAAAGAGACTCGGCTAACAGTAAAAGTTAATCTTCTCAATTTAATTTAGAGTGATCAGAAAAGAAATTTTAAGCAAATTGCAAGTGAAAATTGAGGAAGCATATTTTAACAAAACATTTCAGAGATATAAGCCAATTTTTGGAATGGACAAACTTGATTTTATGATTGATTACTTGATTGAATATGCACACCACTGCAGATTTGAATGCTTCTACAACTATTTAATACCATGACAAAATGCAATGGTAACAAATGGGTGGGTAGACAGGAAGAAACATGTTGACAAATTACATCATCCATTATTTTAGGATTTCAGAAGCAAATGCTTTACTGTGCATGGATAAGTATTAAAATTGTACAGTTTTATAAAGAAGAAATGTCAGAGCTGTTTAAATACTACTTTTTTTTTACACTAAACCAAGTGGGATGCAGAATGCATTTTCACTGTTAATATCTTAACCAAACAGCAACACCATTACAAATATAAAGGTGACCAGGTGCATGATAATCCTTACAAGGGGTAAGTAAAAACCACAAATAGACCAAAAATGCCTAAAGACTTTTCCTGTGAACACCCCTTTGGGGTAACAAAAACCAGGACTTTTATCAATAGCATTTACTTAACCCTCAACCGAAATCCTCTAGGAATCACCTAGGAAGACCAAAAGTACTGGCAGAGTTTTAACAGGTGAGGATGTTACCCAAAAGAACATGTAAGAGGAAAATAACCCCACATGCAATGGGATGTAGCTGCAGGACCAGCAGCTCCCTGGAGCAACTGCAGTGAGTGCCGTTGGGAACACTGTGGGTGGGCAATGCTTTACACATTCTGGGCACTCACACTTGGCATTACAAACCTAATAATCCCTTAGTTTAAACAGACCTTAGAATTGTTGATTCTATTTCATTGCATGTCCACATTTTTTCCACACAGTGACTCCACTAACACTGAAAATAAGCTCTACCAATTAGACAGCATCAGTTAATGATCACGGCTATGAAGTGTTATGTGACTCTGAAAGCCTTTAAAAAATTCATATCCCTCTACATTTTCACAGGTTATTTCAGCAGCTGAAGATACAAAATCTTGTGATTTTTTGTAGCATATTTGTAAATCAGGCAGGCAACTCAAAGGTCAAAGGTCAAAAGCAGAAGGGATGTTAATTTGCAAAGCTAATAATGGAAACTGTTTAAATATGGTACAACAGCTTTAAAAGCCTTATTCAGATACACCAAAGATGACATTTGTAAACCCACATCCATCTGCTTAGAAGCTAAACTGTGGGAAGGGGTAGAGACCCCAGATAAGGTTGATCTGTTTTTCTCTTCTACCCTCACTCCACTTCCTGCTCATATTTTCTTTTGTACATTTGTTTTCAGAGCAGAAGAAGCTGAAGAGAAAGACAGAATGACAGGGAGCCTCGATATGTTTTAACTTGTCAAAAGATAAACAAGATTTAACATATCTCTGACTCCTAGAAGAAGAAAACACACACAAAAACTACCAGGCAACTAGAAAGAGGCAATCCCCTTGTCATACAGAGTCCTAAAGTAACTGTGACATTGGCAGAATGCACTATCAAAAATCTTAAATCTCATACATCATAATATAGTAACAACTACTTGCATGACAGCCAGAGAAAAAACACAAGAAGAATATGAACTACATCACTGACCATAGTTACTGAAACAAAAAGCTGGAGTATTGAAAAGCCTACACATAAATTAAGAAAACTCTGCCATAAAATGTTTTTTTCCCTCTAATACTCCAAATTATCTGTAATCTGTCTAGATATATTTTTGTCAATGATTTGTCAGCCACTCAACAATAAACAGACCCCATATGTGCTACTGATCAAAAGAGGAAGGATTCTCTCATTTACAACATTGTGGATTCCCTTTACCAATTTTAAAGATAAAAGTCCTTCCTATTCCAATGCTGTATCAACAAAAGTATTTTCAAGCCAAACTAGTAGGAATTTGTTCATGTATAAATAACTGAAATACAAACTGCCTTGTCAAACACTAAGACTTCCCCTACAGCAAACTCAGGGAAGCAAAGAGAATGATGCAAACTCCTGTTCCGAGTGCCCTCTGCTGTCTGCCAGCACTGCTGAGGCTCATGTACACATTTTCAAACGTGAAGTTCAGGATTTGCCATCCAGCAATCTACTCTAAATATCAGCTATTTGGAAACCTTGAAAAATAATTCTATAGAGCCTGAGCATAAAGTGTAAATTTTAAAAAACACTTTTCAAAAATGTTTGTAAATAATTACTAATCCCCCTTGCGCCGAAAAACATTTTAAGACAAATGAATTCTCTCCACTAATAAAAACATGCAGAACCAGCATAATTTGCTCATCCAGATGGAAGGTGACTTGCAGTCCAATAGCTAATTAAGATTAAACTGAATATTAAAGAGGATATGAATATATGACAGATCACTGAAAAACATCAAGCCACTTCTGAATTTTTTACTACTGCAGACGAAGCCTCTAAAAATCAATAGATTTTGAGAAATTCAAAGTAAAACTGAGTATAAAAACTATTACATTTTAAGCAAATAATGCATATATATCTTCCTAAGCTTTGCAATTGTTTCTTTCTCTCCTCATTTTAAAACATGAGACTTTTGCTGCCATACTTTTAGCATTTAAGACAATTTTTCTCTGAGATATATAGACATAAAGAATAAGCCTATCATTTACAAATTTGATAATACAGCTTGGATGCTTACTTGCAAAATATGTCTTTTCTAAGCAAAAAAGAAACTAAAACCAATCTGAAGTCTCTATATCTCAGAAATTTTGTATTCTATAAATACTTTTCATTTATTTTCAGTTATTTTAATAACTCATACCATCTGGATTCAAGTTTATTGGATAAAAATCCAGCTGGAAGAAGAAAAATAACTTTAGCTGCACAACTTTTAAAAATGTTGTAGCAATTATAAGGTAACATCTGCAACAAGACATTTTTGCTTTGCGGGAACACATGTGCAATACAATGAAAATTAACTGAAAGATTTATAAAAAACTTAAAGAGAGGTATCTCTATATCTACTAGACTTACTCCACATTTTAAAAGCAATACAATAACTGCAAAAAAGAGATTTAAAACATCTAAAAAAATGATGTATTCTTAATTTCATAATAGAGCTTATATAGAAAGTCAACTTAAATACTTATACTTACGAACTTTGTCTCTTTAAAACCTCATTGAATCCTTAGAAGCAAAATTTATCATATTTCACTGCAAGATTTCTTAGCTCAGAAGACTACTCATTAAAACATATTCCTGTTTTCTGTTCGCTTTAGACAAACAAAACTTTATACTTACAGACACTTGACTATCAGTAAAAGTTTTCTCCATGTATAAATAGTTTAGTATCTCATTGTTAAGAAACAGTCCCTCCAACTTTTATTATTATGCTCTTACTGAACACATATTTACTTCTTCCAGAGTCCAGTAAAAAATGAGGCTTCTCCCTCTGCTGCCCTATCCACACCTCTCCCATTCTCCTCCCTCCCCAGCACATTCTCCGCCCTCAAATACTGGTTCTGTATCTTCTCATCAAAATAACAGGCAGCTTTCAAAATGGTGTTTAGGCAGGTCCTGTGTAACAATAAAGCCTCTGTAAAGACAACAGCTCTGCTAAGGAATCTGCTAATGTAAAATACATTCAATAGGGGCCTAAAGACTGTCGTAAAGGTTTGTCCGAACTTGTTTAAGCATTAAGTCAACATCATTTTCTCACCCAAAGTATTCTCTTTTTTAATACATTCCCCTTTGATGAGTTTAATACCTGAATGAACCCAGCTCATCAATCCCTACTAAAAACACTTAAAATATAATCTAAAAATACTTTCTAAAAAATATTGTTAAAACTTGTAAGACTCACAGCAAATTTCTTGCAGTTTCTGGCATGTAGGTACGTGCCTCAGTATGATTACAATCACATGTATGCATATTGTGCAACCTATCTCATCCTACCAAAACGTTCTGTGTTCCTTTGAGTAAGCAGGGCATTGGCATTTACAAGGATCATGTTCCAAGTGAAACATTACTCTCATAATTTTCAATACCACACCTACTCTCCAGACAGACCAGCAATATCTGTGTGTTTTCAGACAGAAATGCATGCCCAACAATAATCCTTAGCTCTCATGCTTTAGCAGTTCCTTAGTCCAGAGGGAAGTAGAGGACAGGCTTTTTACTGTATTTTTTTAAGTATCAGAAGTACTTAGGAAATGTTTTGATGATTTACTACTGAATAAAAAGCAGTAGCTTACCTAGTAGAAGTTCCACAGGTGACTCAGGTTTTTTTTACTTTTTAAGCTTTACAGGACTCATGAATGCATAAGGACAGTGAAAATTAGATGGTACCAAGTCCTAGCCAAAATCCCAGCAGTTTAAGCAGGGAGACAGCACCAGAAACAATTCACAGATAGCTACAGTGCTATCATTTTTGCTGTATGTATTCTGTGATTACACTCTAGAAATACCAATTCAGTTCATTCAATAAAGCTTTAAATCATTCCCTAACAATGGCCAGGTCTCACAGAGCAAAAATCCCTCCTTCCCCCCATTACCCTGCAACATGACAGAAAGACATACCGGGTAACAGGAAGAGCAGCCGAGGGAGGGCAGGGCTGGAGAGGCACGAAACCAGTCACACAGTTCCTCATTCCCACCCAGGAACTGCATGGGCAGCGTGTTTGGCAGCAGCAGCTCTCAGTGGGGAAGCAGTCGGAGCCCCCTCTCACAGAAAGCTGCAGCAGCACCAGGGAATGCTCCCAGCGCCCTGGGCAGCGCCCCAGCGCCAGCAGATACTACAGCCAGAGAGCCCTTTCCTTTACAAACAAACAAGCTTACACCAAGTGAAAGGTAACAGAGCTTCCTGTGCCAAGGGTACACCCACAGCATCCCAGCCAAGGGGAAGCGATGTCCACCCTCCAGTCTCCGAACATCATCAGTTCCAGCAAGGGTTTATCAAACCCAGCATTATGTTTCCAACAGTGCCTACATACAGAAGCATACCAAAAACCAGCACAGGGCAACATATGGGACATTTCCATGATTACATTCTCCCAGACTCCAGGTATTTTTAGTTTAGGAGATTTCCTGAACCTGGCACGGCTTGTCTCCTTAATAATCCCCAGTGGCTCTCTTTTCCAAACACTTGCCCACTTTCCCTCCAGGACATGCAAATTTCTTGCATCCACAGCACTCAGTGGTGAGGCATCCCACAGACCGACTCACCTCCTACATGAACAATCGTGTTCTCCTGCTTGTTTTGCTCCTGGCTCCAGCTACCTCTAATTAATGGTGCCGACTTCTTGTCCCGAAGCAGAGTGAGCAGTCAATCCCAACTCCTTCTTCTAAGTCACCCATGATTTTGCACTATTTCTTAAACCTTTCTGAACCTTCTCTTCTTCTAATATATGAGAACATTTTAAAATAAAGAGACCAGATATGAAGAAACCACAGATGTATGTAATGGAATCATCTACTCCTTCCCTAATAATTCATATATGATACAGGATTTTGCTTCATTGCTACTGTACTGAGCTAATTTTTCCATGCCACTCTTCCTTAGAACTCAAAGACCTCAGTTCTGAGAAGAAACACTCAGCTGAGAGACATATATATAATTTGATATATGAAGCTGAGGCTATTTTGTCTCATTTGCATTGCTTTGCATTTATCTGCATACATTTTCATCTGCCATTTTGTTGTCCAGTCATTCAGTCTTTTAAAAGCAGCCTGCTCCCATCTTCGGAGACTGCTCTTGTCCTTATTACCTGGAGTAACTTCATCTCACTGCTTCCCTTCTTGGGAGGAGCCTTAAAAAGATGCCCTTCAATCAACAAATGTAATACACAAAACTGAGGCAAGAGTCAGCCTTAGCAGAAAATAACTCTGCATTTCAGAACCAGACCCCAGTGCAGTAAACTGTTATTCTGCCTTAATGTCATGTGCCTTATGAATTAGACCCAGAAGAGGGAAGTTTCAGTTCAGAGAAGCAAGCCCAATTTTAAAATAAGGTACCAAAGGTTCAGGAGAAAGACAACCCCAAGAGATTGCCCCTCTAGCAAGAGTGTCATTTGTGTGAGCATTGACTGTTTCGTCACTACTCAAGGAAACCAGAACCAAAAGAAGAGAGCCAAAACCAAAGTCCGATACCTTATATTGCTGAATTAAGGAATGTGACTCCTCTGTAGCTTCATGTGGTTACTTTAACTTGCTCTCCCTGGCTGATCCTTGTAGTTCCACAAACACAGCAGCATCAGAGGTGTTGACACCACATGAATTCACCTGTGTCCATTTAATCACACACCTTAACAATGGTGATACGGACTACTACAAGAAGGTTTATTTACGCAGAATACAAGTTCATATCTAGTCCCTGAAAGCATATATTGTTGTCTCTGATTCTGTGACAAAACTGGGCTTGTGTAGGAGAGCCCAGCCCAGAGGCAGTAAGGCTTGGACAGCATTTGAGTGGCAGGGTTAGACAATGCACTGATTCCTTCCTCAGGGAGAAATTTCTCCATACATTGCCAACTGCCTTTGCACATACGGAGAACGAAATCCCTAAGGAATCCATACTGGTTACACTGCTGGTTTCTTCTCAAGCACCAAAGCATGGGATGAGCACTGTTGTGATAAGCACTGCCATATGCACCTCACAAAGAAGGCAGAGATGAGATCCAACTTTCTGCACATTCTCTGACTACTCTGCTTTTTACATGCAAATTTACATGGCATATTTCTCCAGAATCTGAAGTAAAGAAAATAACCCAAATTCAGGAGAAAACACTAAGCAGTAAAACTACTGAAGGATGGTAATTTTACCAATTACAGTAACAGAAAATAAATCCCATTATTCTCAGTATCTGGGGAAAAAAATCAGACCGTTTAACATTCTGGATTGTATCTAGAAATACAAACTCACAATAAAGATGTTACATACAATTGTACTCATCTGTTGACTAACCCACCTTTGTCAGATACTTTACAAACCAGCGCAAGGAGCACCAGAGCTTTCCATGAAAAAGTCTATAAACGTAAACTTAAGAGCAGATAGTGACAATCTTAAAAATTACAGCATAGTATAAAATACCAGCAAAAGCTTGACAGTAGTGCCAGTGCACAACCTGTGAAGAAAAATAAAATGTATACTACTAGCATGATGTTTCCTTCTTCAGAGAATAATAATAGATGTAACTGAAGTACCTGATAAGATCCCACATGCCAAAGTAAAAGCCTGAAGGTGATCCTCCAGAGTATGCTGGAGAGTCTGAAATTCTTAATAGAGCACTCTAGAGAACCACATATGAAACCAAATGATGCTGTTGAATGTCGTTAAGATATACTGAGAATGATGACAGCAAAGAAAAAATGTCTAATGGATAACAGCGAGAATGAGATGATGGTAATCCCTGGCTGTATTTGTACTAGTCAAATAAACAGCACCTTAAGTATTGTGTAGTCCCAAAAACAGCTGATGCTTTCTTCTGTGCCACCATGCTCTCCCAACCTCCTCTCCATCAAGCTGGTTGTAACCAAACTGGCTGCTGGGCACAATGATGTTAGCTGGTAAGGCTAACCTCCAAAGCACTTCCAAAATCAGTTGAGCAAATACATTAGTTGGCCCAGGATGAAACCACAAAAATGACAACTCTAACAGTGTGACAATACAAACATTGCAATTCCCTGCCTGCCCCCATGTCCTGGCAGTGTTTCACTCACCAGCACAGGTGTGCAGCCACTGTGCAGCCCAGCAGGTAAACAAATCCAGCCAGGAGTCTGAACAGAACAGAAGAATGCCTGGCAGAAACCATGGGATGCTTTCAAAGTCTTACTGATCAGCTCCATGACCACATATGCTACAGTAATTCAAGGCAAAGAAATCGCTGTGTAATGTCATGACTAACTTACACTATTTAAAGCTTTATGTCACAGTTCAGTAAGAGGGTTTGAGCTGCTATAGCAAGGGACTGTGGAATCACTGAGCACACACTAAGCCTCGCACTGTTTCCAAAGCTGACCCCTGGTGCCAGCAAAGGGAAAAGAGAAACAAGAACAGGATGCAGGTACAGATCCACGAGGCTTCCAAAACAGCAGTGTCAAGGGCTGATCTGCGTTTACACTCAGACTGCGGAGTATCTGTATATGAGACTGGATTAACCCTTTACAAACTCTATTATTAACATGCTACAAGCACACAACTACCTTTTACATACAAAAATGGAGATTTTCTCAAGCATGTACTGTTATTTCACAACTGGCCTTTCCCCCACCTTGATGAAGGCTGACAGCAAAACTGTCCATTGGTTGGTTAGATTTTAGATAAACATTAGGGCACAACAGTGCCAAAGATGCAATACTTAAGGGTGGTACACGGTGGAATACGTGTACACTGACAGCCCATGGCATGTTATCATAGCTTTAAAAACTGGATGAAATCCAAGGCAAAAACACACATTCTTTTCAAATTTTAAATTCACTATTATAAGCTGAGAATGAAGAGGGCTCTTGATTTAAATCATGTGGTTATACTGGCCATAGTTGTGGCATTGTGGCCATGATGGTGATGTGAGAATGTCAGTAAAGCAACCTCTGCAGAAAGAGTTAATACTTTTTATTAGATTATCTGACAGGGTGGGAAAAGTTTGGGGCATGTTTAGCTCTTCTTGTTAGATTTTCCCAGTATACTGGTTGGTCTAATATAAGCTATTATCTCCCTGTGTAAGCTTTGTCTGATTATTTAAATCATTCAACCAAAGACAGGTATCCACTTAAAAACTCCTTGTTAAGTCAAATGAGCATTTAGGGGGTTTTGCCACCCACAGATGCCAAAGCTAATATCCAGCAGAGACATGCCATTCATTAGTATAAAAACCTCATATCAAAGAGATGTGTTGTACGCTTTCAATTACTAGATAAAATGCAAAAAAAAAAAAAAAGCATTAACAAAACAGTAAAAAAATAAAGCATTATTATCTATAATAACACCTAATAATACTACATTATTAATGGTTATAATTAAGATGGAACATTCTAACAGAAGTTCTGACACTGACTTTCAAAAGGAATACATGATACATTCCAACTTTGAAAATATAACTAAACTCTAGAAACTTGATACAACAAATATTCTTTTTCATATAGGATATAGCATTAAGGTTTCCAAAACAAGACAAGAAGAAAAACTGCAACAGCCATCTTTTTTTGTCCTGATATTTGATTAAAAAAATTAAATCTTCTTTAATTTTAAAAAGATCTCTACAGTAAAGGATTATTGAACAATACTCAAAGAGCCTGACATTTGTTTTCTTAAGAGATTACATCTCTCATTACACTACTCTGTCCTATTTTTAACCACATAGAAATAAAAGTACAAGTACCAAAATGATTTTCAGGAAAAAACAGCTTTGAATGTTCTCCTTGGCAAGAAAGAACCTATATTTGTTGACCTAAGACAATACTGCAAGGTTCCCACATTTTTACAGACTTCAAGAAAACTTAAAATATCAATGGAATGAGCCACAGTTGAAAGTGTTATGGAATCTGTTTCCAAAACTGTTTATGAGTAAAAGAATTACTCTGTTTAATGTAAATTTTTACCTAGGTAGTGTTCTACTCTCTGTAGTCTCACAGAGTCACCCTTAATGTGTTTGTAAATTTATAAACAGCTTTGCCAGGGCAGCATTGTGCAAGAGGAAGAGAGCAGTGGCATTTACCTACAGGGAAGAAAAGTGGGAAGAAAGATCATGCCCTCTCATTAATCCAAATGCTAAATAATTATAAGGTCCCTTTAGCTTAACTTACACCTTGAAAATATGAACCGGAAAACATGCAAGAAAATAAAATTGATGCAAAGCATAGAATTTTAACATGGTTGTTAATGGACACTTTCATAACAACAAATTATTCACAGAGAAAAATTCATTGCTACATAAAAGAGAAATCTGTTCTTAACAAAACCAGATTTCTTCTAATTCAATAAAGAAAAAATTCTAAATACATTTCTTGTGCAAACAACAGAACTAAGGCATATACTAGACATGCTTGTTTTCTGAATTCAGTTCCAACTTAGAGGATAATTATAATCAGCCCTGGTGTGAACAAGCACAATTTCCACAGTTCAGAAATAAGATTGTGTATTTTCTGTTTTGTGAGACCTTCTTCCTTCCACAGTTGTACCCCAACTGCACCATTAGTCTTGCACTCAACCTATTTTGATTCCTGCAGATTTAGAATAATCTTGAATACAGGTTCTATTGGTAAAAACAGCAGAGGTTAATCCTACAACGTTGTCTATTTTCTTCCATGTAAAATACAGCTTCTGCAGGTGAGAGAAAAATGCTTAAGGAGGGGGCAACTATATCATTAATTATTCTAACCTTATACAAATACTGGCTGTGCATGTATAGCCAGCTGCAATCTAACAATTTAAAAGAAAAAGTGAAATGTTCTCTTGCAATCATGTTTTTATTTATTAAAATACCTATAAATATCCTGTATTCCTGGACAGATTTTTAAAAAATAAATAAATAACAGATTTCAGAGAAATCACGCCACCTTCTGGCAGCAGACAGCAACTCTCAGGGCTCTGCACACATGGCAGCTCAAAGAACCAAGTTCATTCTTCAACAAAAAAATCCAAATACAACATTCTTCAGAACTGTAAGCAGTGAAGTGTGTTCAGCAAATGCCCATAAAAAAACCTACATGGAACCTACTTACACTGCTCCATTTAGAAGATTAAGTTGGATGCCAGCAGGAATCAAACCCACAGAGAAGCATATGAACTTTAAAAATTCATGTTTGAATTAGTACCTTATCCATTCTGCTAATTGGGAAGAACACAAAAGCAAGCAAGTAGCCTATACAATATGTTCATGGTCATTATTCCAAAGGTGGAGTCTCTAAGAATTTCCTGGTATTGTTATTTCGTCTTCCAGCAACTCTAAATAGATGGCCTGAAATAAACTAAACTTGCACTAACAACACTTAGTGCGAGAGTACTTGGGACAAGTGCTGCAGTAGCAATGCTAAAGTTTGAACCAAAATTAAAACACCTCAACACTATATTACTTTGACTTATGAAGTTTTTGAAATTCTTCTCTGGGTTGCTGTTTCTCCTGGTGGCTGGGATATCATTGTCTTATGGCACACAGAGCAAAAAAAGAGATTTTTAAGTGGAAAGAACTAATTGACAGAGATCAGTCCACACCCAAATAGCTACATGTAGTAAGGGCATTCATCCAAATAGATTTTAGTACAGATCATTCCTTAGTTCAATTCATACTGGGACCCAGAATGTTTCTCTATCCAAATTAACTGCTGTAACAATTAGGACATTGGGATACCGACAGATTCTTAATCTCTCCTGTTGGTGTTACTCAATTTACATACACTAATGAATACCAACTAAGACATAATGAGAGGAAAATGGACTTTTTAGGCCAGTAACTATGACATCTTCCTGAAATTAACGGAAAGTCCCAAGTCCCTATTTTAATGAATATTTCTGCAATGTAAAACAGCTCCAACAATAGAAATTAAGATTTTATTCTTGGTGTTTAAAACACTCAAAATATGGGATGTGCACATAAACTTGTATGGAATTCTAATGTGGAAGAATGTGAAATGAACTGTTTTTCCTGTTCCATGTGAATTACTAGCACCAGACTCTTTGGTATTCTGAGAAGATCCTCTCTTACAGCAACCAGAAATTCTGTCAAAACTGGTAATATATAGAAGCAAGCTTTTTCAATTTAAAAGAATCACTATTTTCTGATTAAGAAAGAAGTAGCTGGATGGTTCCCAGACCCTTTTATCCAGAGGATCTTGCTGTGTTTGTTTAAGTTATGCACTTACTGTATTAAAGTTATGAGTGCAAAGAAATGAAAAAGTATTTTCCATGACTAGAAAAAAAAAGCAAGACACTTCAAACTTCAGACAAGATAGACCACAATAAAAATGTACATTAAGACAGCTGAGAAATAAGTAATTACAATTCCTACCTGCATTCCCTAAGAACACCAGAAGCTCCTCCATATATTCTGCTCCCTAAAACTCCAGTGCACTGAGCTCCTTTAGTTCAGAGTCAGTGAAATGCTGTTCTTCCTACATTTTCCAACAGCAGAAAACTCAGTGTCTCCTTTCCTCCTCCCATCTCAAATGCTTTTTAAACACCTCCTTCCCATGTAGGGGACTCGGTGTGCCACATTCTCTCTCGTGCTGAAGAGCAGTATAATGTGTATTCCATGGCTCTTACACCAAGAGCTCTGCACATATTTTTGTTTCTCCCCAGCCACCAACCTTCTTCCAGATAAGCATGATAAACAGGTAAGGGAAAAGTCTCTACGTTCACCTCCACATCACTATTGGTTGGGGGTTCCTGAGGAGGCACAGTAGAAAGGAAGATAAAATGAAGCCATATTCCCACAGGTGGTCCCTACAGCAGAGCAGGAGGATGGCTTTTCATTCCTTGTTTTCACCAAAATCAATATGGTTTGGTCATTGAGGCCCAAGCATCAGCTGGTGTTATACTAGAAGTGAAATAGCATTATATTGCACTTAAAAAGACCCAAAATCACCTAGGGTATTATGAATTCCCTTTTCTCAACTGCTGTCAAATTTCATCAGCCAGAATATGCTGAACATTTGATTCTTTTATATATCATGATACATTTATTTCTAGGATACTATAAACATTTTGATAAGCAAAACTGCATTGTTTTGCTTTACACAGGGCCAACTGTGATAGGAAAAATTAAGTCAAAATTCCCCACAGAAAGACTGGCCACTGATGGCATCACTGTAACCTGTTAAAGAAATATTGAAAAAGACAGGTTGATATGTGGAATCTCTTGTCTCCTCAGAAAAATGTCACATGATTAGTAGCTTTATTACACTAATACATTACTTACTTCAAGCAATGATCAGCATTATCTACTCTAAGCTCTCCAAGAGTTATTTTTAAGTTTTAAGTGAAAGTTATTTACCTCAAGGTCATCCAGAGAGCGAGTAATACTAAATCGCTTAGATCTTCCAAATGATCTTCGAGCAGAAGAACGCGGGGGAGGAGCCTGATTTAATCCCACTGAGTGTCCAAATTTTGCACCCTAAACAAAACAGACAACATATATTATTATTTGACTTCTTTAATTTTAGTACTCTATCAGAATGTTAAGGAGAATGGATTTGCAAATCTGTAACAGGACCACAATTGCAACACAAGTTTGTGGCTTGCCCCTGTAAAAATAACATATTGAAATTCATCAAAGTTGACTTTTCCAGTCTCAAGTCAAATATTTTAAACAGTCAGCATTAAGTTACCACATAAACATCAGTTAGGTTGCTAAAGTGTACACATTCAACATGATAGTATTAAAAGCAAGACAATTCCAGCTCTTCACTGTCTTAACTGGAAACTATTTACAATTACAAAATATTTGGGTTTTCTGTAAAAAATTACCATTCTAGAAATGATCTCACCCAGCATCTGTTGGAATCTTCTTCCACATTTTCAAAAATGTTACTTTCACTACTTTTTTTTAAAAACCTTGCTACTGTGAAGTCCAACTTTTTAAATCACACAGTACCAAATGCAGGAACTTTTGTTCTGAGCAAAAAGACTTTCTCACCTGGGTGTTCCATTACTAGAACTGGTGTTGCAGGAATTAAATCCAATGGTTTGCTCTTGTCCAGATAATCATACTCTTTCTTTTTAAAAAGTCACCAGATGTCAGTTAAGCTACTCAGCATATACATATCAAGTTTATGCCAAACAGCAAAGTGTAAGCTTAAACCTAAAATTAGGCACACAGTCAGTGACTGGTGCTAAGCAGATGTACATAAACTCACTACATTATGAAAACTTGTGACTATGTGCCTGAAATTTTGGATTCCTTTCACTGTAACATTCAATGTGGGAAAAATTCCCCCGTCTACTGATGCTTTTTTGCTTTAAAAAATAAAAGATTTTAAATCAGAGTAAAGTTTCTTCTACTTCATTTCAGCATCTTTCTTCATCCTAATAAGCTTAAAAATATATTTATTAGTACTTTTATAATTGCTTATTTGGCAGATTTGTAACATTTATTAGATTTTCAATTTGTGTTCATTTCTTCCTTTGGACAAGTTTCTGTGCTTTGAATTCTGAAATATTTTGTCATCCCTTTGATCACTCATTGGAAAGTCTATACACATCACATTAATTAAAAGAACAACCACAAATTTCACATCCTTGTAATCTCATGCTAACAACCACTCACAGAAAGCAGAGAAAGGCAGGAGTAATTCATAGCCTCCTTACTGCAACAAAAGGTATCCAACAGAATTTTTGCTAATTCCCATGGAGACAACACTATCCTGTAGCAACTGGGCTTAGACCATCACTGGTATTCACAACAGTTTCTGTTTACAAGCTCATAGAAATGTCAAGACATAACACAACATACAGGAATCTGGATCCAAAGTATGTAGCAGAGTTCATCCCTTCAACAGGCATGAGAATCCAATTTCATTCAGCATTAAAAGTGATCCATTTTTCTATGAAATCTCTTTCCCTCTCAGTTCTCAATTTACTAAGGTTGGGGGTTATTTTATTGGCTGAGAAGAAAACTGGGCAGGTTCTGCCAAAGTAAACTGGAAATCTGTCAACTGGAGATCAGTTTCTCAGGTTTTTAAGAGAACATTAGAAGTATATTATAAACGAGTTGAGATGGCTTTTGCTAAAATGATCAGCTAAATGTGAAGACAGGAAAGGTGTTCTCCGTAAATGTTCACAGGCAGCACCCACTGGAATGAGGACAGTTCCTCAAAAAAGCAGGAACTTTGAAAATCATCTGTTCATCCAGGCAGGTACTGCTGAGGTGCCTCATACCTTAAGTCATGCCAGTCTTTCCTAAAGACAAAGCTTATGTGTTTCCTAAACATAAAGCTTATGCCTAATGCAGTAATCTGTCACACAGTGAACTTCACATTAAACCCTGCCTAAACTGAGCAGTATCCACTATTATGGCTGCACAACCTATTAGACAGTAACACAGCTCCTCCTGTATGAATATTTCTGTTAAAACCACATAAATACATGTGTAAGACTACTGGGTTTCACCACTAGTCAAGTATGACCATGCTAGTTCTGCAATTTTTAAATTTTTAATCTAAGAATTAGTGATGACACTCTCAGACTACAAACAGCTCACCAAATCAATGACATCATTAGTGTGAGTACAACTGGTATTTCAAAACCAATAAAATAGTTACACTGTCTGAATTCTTCTTAATGGTCCTTCATGTGTTTCTCAAGAGGAGAAGCATCCCTGAGAGAACTTTGCATTTCATAAAAGAAAACTGGTGAAAGGAAAAAAAAACTATCAATAGCAGGCCTATCTATTTTGAATAAGGAATACACTTTCACTCTTCATTCTATACCATCCAAAAAAGGAATATAAACTGTCCAGTATATGTTTAAATAGTAGAGACTGCCATGTATGATTCTGGGAGATTAAGACAGGCACTTAGAGAACATACACTCAAAAAATTTTAAACAGTAGCATTACAAATTGAAGGAAGAGGAACAAACTGCCTAAAGACAAAGCTAATTAGGTTCCTCTGAGAAGCAGATTCTAGATAAGATTAATTATCACCAGATGCCCCATTTTGGAAGGAAATGCTGCTTACCTATTTGTGGTCAGAAACATAAAAAAAGAGAAAGAGGGAGAGAGGACAAAAACCACCTGCAAATTGTGTGGTAATAGAAAAGACAAAGTAAATTACTATCCAATCAAAGTTTTTATTTATGTTTTTTTACATTCTTATACAAAACTCACTACTAAGCCCTGGATGGAACAGTAAAGATAACAACAGGGAAGGGGGGGGGAAAAAACAAACAAAAACAAGAGACCCTGAGAATAAAACAGTCCTTGAACAATGACTACAAAATACAAAAATTCACTGAGTTAACAATTTCTTCAACCCATCTGGATAACAATTGCAATTATGAAAACGTTTTCAACCAACAAAAGTCTCTTCCTTGCTCTGAAGAATCAAATTAATAATCTAGGAAATAAAGGAAGGCATTAATGAAAAAAAAATAATTCACAAGTATTTAATTTCCTGGGAAGTTTCCCTTTTCATCTTTTCTTGACTCTGTTCCAGCCATTCAGGCTGTGAAGACAGGCCTCCTTCTGCAGATCAATTAAAAAAATTGCTGTGCATACACACATGCACACAAATAAAGAAAGAATCACATAGCTTGAGCAAATAGCACCATTTTGGCAAATGGTTTTCATGGGACTCTGAAGAGCTGGAAATAAAAGCATCCCTGACTTGAAGAGAAAACAGCCATTGAAACTAGAATGTCCTAATCAGCACAGCTAAAGAAATCTGCAGTATTTGAGCCAAGAGAGTTTGCTAGTGCAGGGACTGATACCAATGTAAATTTTGCAGTCTGTTAACCATAAAGAAATTATCATACCTCTAAGAGCCTCTAACACACTATTAAACAGATATTAAAAAACACTAAATGAACTGAAAACATTTCAGAACAATACACTGGATGACCCACAAAATGCCCAGGTTGGATGAGCTTTAAGCAACCTGGCCTAGTGGAAGGTGTCCCTGCCCATGGCACGGGCGTTGGAACTGGATGATTTTTGAGGTCCCTTCCAACCCAAACTGTTCTATGAAAAAAATGCTGTTTCATTCTCTGTTGGCTGCCAAACGAAAACACTGAAATTTGCTACATGAACATTAGGCCACAGAGCTGGTTTTTCTTTTAAATACAGATTGCCCTACATCTGTTTATTATCCTACCTTAAAGATTCTCTTCCACAAACTGTTGCTAAATCTGTAAAAGGAAACTAAAAGTACCTAGATATTCAAGAAGATCTAAGAAATCTTATCACAGAACTAAATTAGAAACTAAAGTTCACCTGACACTTCATTAAGTGTCTTCATTTTAGGAATTTCAGGAATCGAGAAGCCAACAGAAAGGCACAGAAATTTGTGAAAACAAGTTGCTTAGTGAAAAGCATGTGCTACAGCAACACATCCTCTCCTGTTTGCAATACAGACACTTACAATACTATTACTACTATCATGGGGAAAGTATAACAGAACACATCTCTAAAAGCCTTTATCCTGATATAATTTGGCAGACAGAGACGAAAAACAACAAAGGATTAAAGGAATTAAAGCACTGATGCTCTAAAAAAATTTTTTTTTCTACTCTAATAAAAAGGTAACAATTATACACTAGCATGGACTGTGATACCAGTTAAACATATAATCATAAGAGAAAAAGAAAAATGAAGAGGGTCTGTGACATTTATTTTTTTAAATATATGACTAGATCACCCCTTTTCTTTTGGCTAACAGGAAACGGCAAGTGCAAGTACAGTCCCCAGCAATAACCATCAATCACTGACCAAACTATAGCCTTTCTTTCCCTTTAAATAATTTTTTTTAAATTTAATATTTAACCTACTTATTTGGTATATGGATGAGCTACCTCATAATCTACTTGACAAGAAAAGCATTGAAAATAAGTCACCAGAGGAGGGCCGATACAGCAGCAGTCTGTGAATGTGTCCAACTGATAACAGTTTCTGTCTGATAAAAAGTGTACAAGAAAAGTATAAATGGGAAAGTGGAAAATGTTGTACTTGGTGTATTAGCAAGACAGAGGGAGTGAAAAAGCACATGACTCACATCAGACTGCAAACAGAAAGTACAAAAATGATCCAATATAAGGTGACTTGCAGAACTGTAATTATTAAAAGATATAAAGAAAAAGGATGGGCTCTTAAAAGCCCCTGTAATTGGTAAACAAGTCAGGCAGTAGTTCATGTAAGATTTTCAGCAGCGTTGCTCAGTTAGAGATTTGGCAGGTACCTCTGAGCTCTCACACAAGCTCACAAATTGCAGCAGGCTGTGCCCTCACCTGCACCAACAACAAACTATGGTTCACAAAATGAAATAATCCTGTTTCTAAGGCAGATCCACAGACAGCCATGCCAACACAACTGATGACATCCACTGCCAACTCTGGCCTGAGTGCGACAGGAGCTCTTCTAGGTTGGTCCTACCAAAGAAACGCAACGTGAAACTGTGAGCCAATGTGATACTCTAACCTGGAGCCCGAGTGCACAGACACAATTGATGAAACCTAATCAATTATTCAGAACCCAAAGAAAGCAAACACCTTTAGAAAACGGCTTCAGTTAGCTCATAGAAATTCCCAGCTGTAGCATGAGCTGTATCATGCTTTCATATTCTAGCAAATGCACTTATTGAGTGTTAGAACTTTGTAACAAACTGACATAGGTAACAACCTGAAATTTCCATTTTGTACCAAATAGTCTTTCTGTCTCTCTACAGTTCTTGTCTGGGTATTACTGATAAATATCTGTATATTAGGAATCAAACAGTGAGATTCTTCTCTTCTGGTACAAGTTTTGAAGCTGAAGGTGTAGGAAGGGGGCAGTGAGAAGAGGACACTGGCAGCTCTCAGAGCACAAGAGGCAAAGGAAGGGGCAGATTTTTGTTCGGAGTTCAGGCATCCCTGACAACAATGAAATACCATGAGCTGGCAGCAGCAATCCAGGAAGGGGCACCAAGGAGAAAGAAAAACTGTGAGGCTTTAGGCCAGCTTCTAGCAAATTAAACACTTTCATCAGAAACACATTACAGTTTGTGATCTTGAGAGGAAACTAAAGGGGCTAAATCTTATGGGACAGATATTTTGGCTGCTATATGGAAGAGCAGCAAGAAGGAAAGGTAAAATATAAGAAGGGAAGCTAATCTAAAAAGTTAAACATTAACAAGCCTGATCATCTACATTTACAAAGTATGCTTTCAAATGCTTTCACAACAAAAGGTAATCTCACAAGATCCACAGGCACATGAGTGAAATTATTTTATATTTTTAAATAGTTGACAAAAAAAATCATAAGAAAGTAACTGAACGTCATGAACAAAGTTTTAAGAGCTCAAACACAAAATTTTCATTACTGGTATGTGCTAATTTTGATAGAAAATGTTTCTCCTCCTGCTCAGGTGGAACAAGCATACTATCCTGTCTCCTGACCATTTAAGAGAATACAAAAGAATCACAGACACGCTAGAATGGTCACATAGAACTGCTTGCTGGCTGGAATAGAAAAGGTCACCACAACAACAGTTGGAGGAGTTTTATACAATCCATCTAAATCATATTTGCAACAGAAACAACAGCAGCTGGCCATCCTGCTCCAGAGAGACAATTCCCTACGTAACATCTCCCTATACTAAAAGGTCCAATAAATTTGATTTCTAACAAAAACTCTATGAGTTTATGAGCATCTGTACAAGAGTCAACTGATTTCTGCTAAATTGCCTCTAAAAAGTACATAACAAAAGGAGGATGCTTGCGAAAAAAAGAAAAAGGAAAACCACCATTTAAAATTTCTCAATTTAAGGAGCTCAACTAATACAGAATTCAGTACATTCTATGTGTCACAGAGCTTAATCATACCAACTATAAAATCACCAAATTTTAATCTGTCCTACTTCTATTTCCAGCTACTGAAGCTTCTAAAAACTTCCATTGTTTTTAGGTTTGACTGTATGACTTTGTATGGTAAAGTGCACAACAGTTTGGAGCCCAGATAAATTGATCATATAATCTGAAACTTCTGCAGATATTCAAAACTTGCCAAAGTTAATCTTGGCTGTCAAGCAGCAGAAGGGTCAGTCTGGACTTAAGACTTCAGAAAGCAAGTTCCTCATTTAGACCTTTCTGAAAAGGAATGGGAAACTGGGATGCCACAGTAATGCCAATATAGTCAGTGCACAAAATCTCAAAAAATAGTGAAAGGATCATTTAAAAAAAAAAAGTAGATGATGCAAATATTATTCTGTCATCAATATTAGTTTCAAATCCTGCTTTGAACCATGTGGCTTTATCTGCCCCTCTTGTCCACCACCATTCACACACAGAACCACGGACTATTATTGTGAGCTGGAAGGGACCCACAAGGATCATCGAGTCCAACTCTTAAGTCAATGACCCACATAGGGGATTGAACCCATGACCTTGACATTGTTACAACCAAGTTTTAACCAACCAAGCTAAGCAGCCACTCTCTTGCCTAAAGGTCCTGTTAGCTGAGGAACTGCCCCACTGCAGCAGTGCAGAGCAGAATGCAGGCCATGACCCTCCTTTGCCACTCATCAGCATCACCAGTTCCCCACCCAAAATGGACACTGAAACTCGCAGGACTTGTCAAATGAGGATCTGTGGGGCCTGAGAACAGGATGGATTGAAGTATAGTATATTTTGGGTTAGGGGCTCGAGTATTCTGAAAGAGATAAAGGAATCTGGGAGAGAACTGGGAAGAGAACTGGCTGTGGTCCAGACCATGGACCATAACAGGAACAGAAGGAGTAAATCCTGGGGTATGTGCTGATGGAGAGGGCTCCATGGCTATGGACAAACCACAATGAAGTAACACCCTCAAGGCTGCTCTGCACTGCTGCCATCATCATGGACAGACATCACCTCACAGAGGAGGATTAAGTGACAGAGGGTTAATTTAAAAAGGTCTAGAATGATTCAAACTTCACTGTCAGCTTCTCCACAGGCTTAAATTACACTGCAAATCCCAGAATGGTTTTGTGTTTGGGTTGGTTTGGGGTTTTCTTTGCGGGGAGGGTGAGGCTGGAGGACACCAATAGGGCAAAGAATTCAAATGCTATTATTCACCATTACTCGTCAATAAATTTGATCACTTTTAAGAATACTTCTTTACTAATCAGATGATAATGACACTTTTCACTGCCTTCTAATCATTAGTGGAATTTTGAGTGGCAGGTTGGCCCATAATGCAACTAAGATTGATGTAAAATTTCATGTAAGATCTCTATGCACTCCGGGAAGACATAGAGAAGAGACTGTCCTGTCATGCTGAACATCCAAGTACAGGAAATTTATTGCTTGTCTCCCATACGAAGGATATTAGGCATAAAACAGACCATCTACACTTCAGTACTATCCTAATCCCTTTTCAAGAAAAAAAATACAAAAATATTGATTCTATTAATGCAGATTAAATAGTGAAATCATTCTCTCAATATGACTAGATAATAGTGTCTTATATGAATTGGAAGCCTGTTAGTTGGAAATTGCAGAGGAACAAAAAGACCTTAGTACACTAGGGGAAAAATTGGAGAAAATTACAAGTACAGACATAACAACTGGCTCCAAATCATCTTGAACATTAGGTAGGCATTAGCTGGGAACACTAAATCAGTATAGGCCAATACTCATCAGCAATCAAAATTCTGACCAGGAACCATCAGAAAAGCAAAGAAAATCAAGAAATAAACTTTATGAATAAATTGCCTGCCCACACTTTTTTAAAACTGCCTATAGCTCTGGTCAACCCATCTCAAAAGTATTAGAGTAACCAGTTATATTACAATTATGAAAAAACTGTTGGATGGGAGAAAACTGAGCTGATTTCTAACTGGAAAGTAAGTTATTGGTGGTTAAGCTGTAAAACAAATAAAATCACTAGGAGAAAATAGAGGGTAAGATTGCTAGTATTTCTCCTGACAAATATTAGCAGATATGAAATGAAACTATATGGAATATACAATTATGTGGTGTTCCACACTATTAAACTGCAGAATGTATAAATCAAGTGATAACAGGAATTTCAAAAGTACCACTGCAGGTAAGTTTTAGTAATTCCATATTTATTTTTGTCAAAAATATTTATTCCCTATGGATCTATTTCTTCTCCAGTGAAGAACTGGTATTTTACAGCTCCTTTTCTTCTCTAAATCTACTCAACTGCAAGGAATTCAGATCTATCTTTGTACAGACAATAACTTAATAGTCTCTTATCTCGAAGCTTTTGTGTTTAAAATGTAAAAATTAAGCCATTTTTTATTATTTCAATTCATTTTGTTCTATTTTCTCCATGCTGTTTTGTTTCTAGCACACAAATTACTTGTCCTTTTTATACACTTTAAAGATGCTGGAACTGACCATTTTTTGAAATCATTGTAGAAGACTGCAATACACAGGAAAAGGCTGAATGAAATTACTAAACATATAATTGCTTTTCATTTTCTCATAGCAAAATCTATCAGAGAACCTATTTTCTATAAATGCCTTCTTGCAGATTAATTCCCATTAGCACATCCTCAGACCTATCCTGGTGTTTGCGATTTCACTTGAGTTCTCTTGAAAGTATATACGTACATTCAAATCACATCAAGGCCTGTAATTCCAAAGGATAACATTAAATTGTACTGCATAAGAATTGCAATCCAGCTGCCATTAATTCTGCTTTATAAACAGCTGTGGTAGAACAATTTAAGCTCGTGAGCAAAAAGAATAGTAAAGGAAAAGGAAAAAAACATGTAATTATGCAACAAAAAACAAACATGGGAACCACACAGCTTTGCCAACATTGTTTTTGCATCTGAAATATCTGCTTTGCAGTTAGCTTACCAACCAGTTACCAACATTAAAAACTGCCAGTCTTGGATCTGGAGTAAATTATAATTTTTCACAAAAAAAAAAATTCATTTTTAACTTAACAGCACATCTTTTTCAGTAACACTTGCTTTGGAAACAAACACAACTCTGAAGTAGTTACAGTTAAACTCATCAAAACAGAGTAACAATAATATATAATAGTTACTCACAGTACTGCTTACCTCTTCTCTCTTTAACATTTTACATTTTTACAATATTTTCATTTCAGTAGCTTAAGTTGTGAAGGCTACAAAGCAGTTGATAGAATTTATAGTTTAAAAAAAAATTTAAAAAAATATATACATATATGCAATACTCTTGTCCAGTGAGTCTCAGGCAATAATTATCTTTTTTGTCTTCCTCTAAGATCTACAAATATGATCCAGTTACAAATTCACACTTTCCATTAGCACAAACAATAATGTGGCCAATATAGAAGGCTTGCAACAAATATGAAACAGAAAAGGGTTTCTAAAAATCAATACCCAAATTTTTGAAAAGCTTTTTTAAAAGCATTTTAACAGATTCTCATATTCCCTTGGAATAAACCTACCCAAATGCTAATTATCAGGCTCAGATTGAAAAACCTCTTTTACTCTTCAGTTATATTCACTGCCACAATATCAAAACAAACTTTTTTTTTTTTAAAGCATAGTGAGAGGTCAATGCCTACAATTCTGTCCTCATGGAGAGAGAACTCAAAGACGAAACTGTTATTAAGCTTTCCAGTGGAAAAGGAGTATTTTCCCAGTAAAACTTAATTTAAAACAGTAATAAGTAGACATATTTTTGGCCAGGCACTAGCCTGAAAACAGAGAGTGAGAGCTGAACAAAATCAAACGCATTATATTAATTTAGTCTGCAGGGAAAGGAATGCTTCCCTGTCCAGCAATTTCTCAAGTCCCCTGCCAACCCCAACATCCCCTGATGTTTTCAGATTGCTTATGGTGCTTTTCGTTTGCGTCACCCAAAAGTCATGGACAGGAGTGAGGAGGTGAGCGACGAACTCAGCAGGATGCTGAAATGGGGGAAATGGCCATGCAGCAGCAAAGGCAGCACAGTGCAAATGGAGCAACAAACAGAAAAGAAGGAATTATTCTATTCCCACTGAAACCACAACCAGGCTTTTCATGTGATAGTCTTATAGATCTCACAAAACTGCACATCTCTACACAGCATCAGTCTTAGAGCAATTCAGAAGCTTCTTGTCACCAGAAATCTTCCTTGGTCAATCCCAGACTGAAAGGCACTTTGCCTTCCATGATCTGCCTTTTCAGGGAATTTCAGCAACATCATCAGGCCTCCCACTACTTGTTTCAGTCTAAGACCTTCAGAAGTCAAGAAGACCCCAAAAAAATTCTCATTAGATGCTTCAACAGAAATCTGTTCCTGTGACAATTTTAAGAAACACCAGAAATGTTAAGTTTAGTACAGGAAACAATTATAAAGGTGCACAGGGCCAGGGAGGGATACCTTGCAGTAAATCTGTCAGAAAGGTGGACTAGAACCAAAATTTTCTTGGTTTAGTTCTACTCTTCCCACATACAAAAACATTAAAAAAAAAAATATATATATATATATGTAGATAGATAGATAGATAGATAGATAGATGTACATACAGCATCTGTGAAAGTATGAGTTCAGTAATTTGAGGATATTTACTTACATTTTAAAGCAAAACAAGAAAAACTAATGCTATTCACTAGCAACCAAATTCGGCATTTGTAACTTTTTTTAACTATTCACACTTACATTGAATTTTAAAATGCTTTAGAGCAGTGTAAAGAAACTATTTTAAAAGTGGGTTTGCCGATTGTTACAGAATTAACGACAATGCTACTTTTTGAGCTGAAAACATCATAACTAAAGGGAAAACAAAGCTCAGAAAATGCATTTACTTCCTTGTAACCTGAAGTCTGAAACACCATACCTATTCCTACCCGTAAGAAACACTTCCCAGGCCCAGTTCTGAAGGCACAATTGTAAACAGATAAGTGCACGAAGGCTTTCTCACATCTGCTCTTGTGTGCTGTACGAGCCTCAAATGTTTTGTAAGTGCAGCTATAAAATCTGGAAATAGTTTATGCCCATCTTACCCCCCACTGGCATTGTATCCTACAATGTCTTTTTCAGAATTACATGCTGTGATCATCACTGTTCAGCTGCACAGCAGTTCTGCTAGAGCCGAATTGCATCGAGCAGCTCATGCAATGAAAGCTCCAAAGACAGTATCTAATATGGAAGCACAGAGTCCATCACAAAAATCTCCAGCTTTGGTAACCTTTTCTCCCTCCAGTGGCTTCCACACATTCCCACTCACATGATATATTACCTTCAGTATTGATGTAAAAGGCAAAAATACAGCACCTTAATTAAAAGCAATTTAAGGACTGCTCTGCCAGATGAAGCATTACACTCAGCCACTAGGTTGTAAAAATATGAATGTAATCCCACATGGCCACTTTATATACTTTATTCCATGACTGGAATGAGTCTGAGCATGCTGTGTAAAATAAGTCCTGAGCACTTAAAAAGGTCACAGGAAGGTGGGTACGTGTAGTTTGCTCAGAACACAGGAAGTAACACACCTGAATAATGGTTTGGAACAGGCAGCCTTACCTCTTCACACACAGCA
This sequence comes from Poliocrania exsul, assembly GCA_035041345.1. Classification (NCBI taxonomy): domain Eukaryota; kingdom Metazoa; phylum Chordata; class Aves; order Passeriformes; family Thamnophilidae; genus Poliocrania; species Poliocrania exsul. Next base: position 64,361,682 of record JAWWLZ010000139.1, read on the forward strand.
AAAAGAAAGTCTGAATTTCTGAATATCACTCTCTTATGAAAGCGAACTAGTGCTCTAAGATGCAAAACCAGATTTTCCCTATTTTTGCAGTAGCTAAAGAAATACAGAGGTATGTTCACCAAAAATGACTATTTTCATGGAAGATTCAAGATGAGAACATTGTAGAACTTTGTCTCTATGCATTGCTCTGAAAAACCTTCACAAGCTTTTTTCATCAGGTTCAACAGCCTTCAGTAATACTGAAAAACACTAAAATGCAAAAGGGATTCTGTAGCCATAATGAAGACACTAAATGTTAAAGCCACACAGGAACATTGTAAATGTGTCTTATAAACAAATTTGTTATTAATCAAAGATCAGAATGCCTATTTTATTAGCAAATAGATTTAAATGGGAAGATTGAGATACTTAGTGTTGGTTTATACTGATCTGAGTGATACACAGGTGAAATATTACTACTCTTTATCAACATATAGAACTTCTTTCATTTTAAAGTGTAAAATTTTCTAAGAGATTTTCATTAGTATATTCTTCACTTTAATAAAAGAAATGTTTCTGGAAAAAATCCAATCCACATTACTATCATGGACAACTCTGCAGACACAAAGTTGTTACAGAGACCCTGAAGGAATTTCAGCAGCATCCAAAGCACCTGGTCCAGTTTCCAGAGAGCACTTGGGACCAATGTGCTTGCACCAGGTGCTGCCTATAAAGAAATCTTTTCCTTGGTCCATCAGCAAAGACATCATGTAGTCTTTAGTACAGTGGATAGAATTCATTCTTAGGTTGTTTTGGTGGGCAATATTTACAAATTCAGTATTTCTCTTTGGATGTTTATTTGGTTTTTGAAAGTGTGAGTTACCTTGTATTTGAGATCACTTGAAATTTAATACATTATTGTGGTCTGGAAAACATTGCTGTCTGTAGCAGTCACTTCACCTTAACAATACATTAGTGTATAACTATTATATTTACCAGTTTACCTTTTTCATTTTCAGCACAGAAAGCACACAAAAGAACATATGTGAAAGTTTTTGGCTTCACAGTGCAAGAAAAGCAATATAAAATAACTTCTCTTCTCACACCGAAACCAAAATGTTCCGAAGTTCTGCAGTCTAATCCCCAAAATGTCTAGGACTGATTGTCACAGCACTGCAAAGGTTTTGTTTATAACAGTATGAAACAACTAATGAATCTTTACTGTCCTCTACTTGAGCAGCAGTTGTGTATTTTCAACCAGGTGAAAAAAAACCCACATTTTTTCAAAACAGATTTGGACAGCATGATGGACATTTGAAACAATCATATAAGCAAAACTTCTGTCACAGAACAACAAAGCTTCTTCAGGACTAATTTGGAATATCAGGTTCTGTCTTTCCCTGGAGTCAGCAAATGTTTCAGATACAACATTGCTACTAATTCTGTTAGTGTTGGACCAATGACCTCCACACTTTACTGGAATCTCAGTTATGAACAACAGCAAGATTTGTATGTCACAAAGGGAACGGTATGTAATCATGTTGGATAGTTGGATACTCCTCCCACACCTTTTTATTTAAATCTTCTCAATTTGCCTAATTGTAGACAAAACAAGAAGATGAAGCAGTAATTTGAAATAAAATTTGAACTACAGGCTTACTGGCAGAATATTAGATCTGTGCCCTAACATTAATGAATAGGTTTTGATGTCAGTTTTTCATCTTACTTGTGCTGAGACGTTTACTGGAGTCAATTTTGGTAATAAAATAGTCTTATTCAGTTAAACATAAAAGTGTATAACCCAGGATTTTGACTAAGACTTAGACTATGCCTTTATAAAAATAGATAGATTAGATAAAATAACATTTGCAAGCCACTCTTCTACAAAAAGGAATCAGACTAAAGATCCAGACTGCTTCCATTCCTCTGCTGCTGGAGGTCAGAAGAAACTGCAGTTGCTGAATTGCCATGTTGCCTTTCATTGCAATGCCACTGCCACATTTGGAAACAATGAAAAGGGAGAAGAAATGTGAGAACGCCCTAACAGACAACACTTCCAGCAGAAGTACAATTCCAGAGCTGCACTCAATTAACAGGAATATGCAACCCCTCTACAAACAATAAAGAACTATATTATTTTCGTCATCTGAAATTTTGTAAATTATATAATACATGTTTAAATTTTAGTATGCAAATATTATGGTGTAAAAGTACCACAGGCTGTTGGATTTGGGTGGTGAGGGGTTTTTGATATTTTTAGGAAACAGTGTCAACATATTCTTACCTTTTTATCTTCTTTAGATTTCCTAATACTGTGTGGAGGGCCAAATTTGTTCTGAATGCAAAACATCTTCTTAGACCATTCATTTTTGTGAGATTTTAGCTGAGGTTGCCCAAAGCTGCCATCGACTCTGTATCTGTCAGCTGGAATCTTACTCATTGGTGGAGGGAGGGTTCCACAGTTAACACTTGACCAGCCATCCGTAGAATCCGTGTAGGACTCCTGGTCACTGGCATTTCCATGCTGCCATTCCTGTAAAACATGCACAGGCAACCACCGTTGATTGCCTGTGCCTGCAGCATTTTTCTTTGATGGGGGGACTGAATTTCGGGAGGAAACCAATGGCACTTCAATACGAGCAGAAGGACCCAAGTGTTTGCTTACATTTTGGGACTTATCATTCTGAATTATTTCTAAAGGAATGTTTCCCTCTTGTTCATGACAGAAGCCATTCCAATGGGAAGCAGGCTGATTTTGTCCCCTTCCTACTGGATTTTCCCACAGGCTGCTAGGAATGTGTTTACTTGGATTGGTCCCTAAATCAACCACCAGAACTCTATTATTCTTTTCTTCTTGGTTGAAATTTCCAATTCCACTGTCACTGTTGCTGCTTGTACTATTATTTTGATGAGCATCTACATCCCCATCAAGAAAAGCCCTTGCACGCATTCCCTCAATCAGTTCCCCCATGTCCCTGTATAGGACAGAAATAAACTGCAGAACAGGTAGAGAGGATGTTGGAAACTCCAGACAGCCATTTGTATCTGGATCTGCTGTACATTCCAGTCCAAAACGTCTTGCTATACCCTGGTGAATTTTATGATGAAATAATTCAGGATCCACCATAAAAACATGGCAAGATGTCCTCAGAACCCCTTCATCTTCCTGAGCCAAGCTTGCATCATCATTTGTCTGCATTGTAACTAGTCCAAAGAATCTTCTGTCATCTGGGCAAACAGCACTGAATGCCAGTTTCTCTGCAGGATATTCTGCCACAACACCTGATTTGTCACTGCAGAGCTGAATACAGTCATGCATTATCTTCATCATCACCAGGGAGTGGATTTTTTGCTCTGCCCGCAGACGTCTCATGCAGCCACGAATAGCCTGCAGACTCTCATTTTCCAAATTCGAGGTTGTTGAAGGAAGTTCGATGGAGCCCAGGTAGCCCACAATCATGGCAACATTTAAAATGCTTGCATCCAACCCAAAGTCTTCTGCACTCTCCACTCCAAGTCTAAAAACTGAATCATCATTCAGGACTTTGGCTATTTCTTCCTTTGACAGCAGGTTTGGATTGCTTACACCTTCATTGCCAGTGTCAAATTTAACAGCAGCAGAAACTGAAAATGATCTTTGTTTTGGTGTAGAATTATCTGAGGTACCAGCACAAAGAGCAGGATTCTCAAAGATCATGTTGAAAATGCCACCAGACTGCATTTCTTCAACAACTTTCTCTGCTCTGTTTATACCCAGAGCTTTAGAGTCAGGTTTGGGTTTCAGCCACCCCTTCCCATCATAAAAACCAACTTCTTCATCACTTGAACAAGAATCTAGATGACTAATCCCTTCAGCAATGACCATGTGCAGGACTCCAGAACATTTTCCTATAAGTTTCACTACATCTTCATGAGAGGCTTTTTTCACATTGATTTCATTAACTGCAAATATCTGATCTCCTGCTTTAAGTCCAACATAATCTGCAGGGCTTCCTTTCATCACACAACTAAGAACACAAGGAGCTTGTCCAGAAAGAGTAAACCCATAACCTGCTCTTCCTCTAGCAACTTCCACACTCCGTATCCGTGGAGGAGCATGCATGTTGAGCCGACGTTTGACCGTTTCCCCTGGTCTATACATTTTGGATTTTATTCCCAAAATAGAAAAACTTTTATTTAGTCCAGATTTTTGTCATGTTTCAAGAGTAACACTCCTTCATCTGATGAAGCCCTAAAGAAAGAAAGAAAAAAGACATTTTAATTCTCAATCACATTTCAGGGGTTTCAGTACCCAGTATTCCCTTTACTGTTCAGAAATATTACTAGTGAACTCTACCAAAAACCATTGCTAAAGAATTAACAAAACACTCATAACAATTGGAAAATAAGAGGTACCAGAGACCTAATTTTACTGATGAGAAAGGAATAGTAAATGCAAATAAAGTGGCTGTCCAAAATGACAAAGTGACTGGGCAAAGAACAGTCTTTTGATGTCCAGTCAGTGTTTTTATATTGCAGCTCATTACATCCTTCCCAACTCCCTCATATTACCTACTATTCATTTAATTTCTGGCTTACTGCACCAGTGCAATAGCACTGCATTGTACAGCACAGTGAAAATTGTGGATGAAGCTCATCTATCCTTCCCCAGCAACATAAGAATGAGAGCTCCTGTCTGTCTACTCAGCCACACCTCACCCCACTTTACACTCACTGTACAGAAATACAGGTACCACATGTATCCATGTAAAACAGATTAACTTCCCCTAGAGTTGCCTCTATTTCTCCACTGACTGACTGTAAAGGCAGATTAAAGTAAGTATCTCAAACTTCAACTTTCTTACACACATTTCAGTTACACATGCAACAACAAAGGGCATTCAGTCATGTATCATACCAAAGGGATCCAAGATTAGATTTACTGTTACACCAACCAATTAATCTATTCAGAAACAATTTGTCAGAAAGCAAACACTGTAAAAATGCATTTCAGTCAGTCATTCCAACATCCATGTGTTTTAGTTTAGCTTAAAAACTCAAAGAAAAAAAAAAGTGAAAAAGAAGAAACTCCACATGCTGCCAGTATTAATCTTGTCATGACTTTACAATTAACATATAGCAGCTTTCTATGAACAGCAAGAAATAGTAGATTTCATTGCATTTTGGTGTTGACACTGAAGTCTGGATGTCTTGTTCTAAATATAGTCAGGGTAAAATTCTGTTGTTTTAAAGAAGTTTCCTCCAATGAGCAGGCTAAAATGCATATGCATAAAAATGTCTTAACACAAATAAAAGATGTGACAACTTGTACAACTTTCCAAATTATTGCCTTGTTTTATGCTATGAACTCTCACTTCCATAGGTCTGACAGAAATAACCATAGGACTACAGATACAGAAAACTGCAATAAACTACATCTGAGCAAGTGAGGACTAATCTGAAAATAATTAACTGCTCTGAGTTGGTCCACAAGCTTGTTCATAACTCAGACACATTGTAACATACTTAAAGTGTGTAAAGTACTTGAAAGTATCTTGCATATGTGGGCAAAATGCAGGTAACATTTTAGATACATGCATACATATAAAAAATATGTATGTACATACACATAGAGACAACACATTTCTTTATCTCATCTAAAGTGCTAAATTAGTGGTGTCCAACCCACTACCTGCATGAAAGAAAAATGACCAAGAAATCCTTCTGACATTGCTCTCAGCTACAGAAATAACAAAACCCACCACACTCAGAATGCGATTCAATCCACAGCACACAACTTTCACAGTATTTCTGCCTGGGTTAGAACAAACAGAAGAGCAATTACTTCAAAAGTTTCATCAATTAAAAACCAAAACTAAAATAAAATTTA
>JAWWLZ010000139.1:64367629-64385641 GCA_035041345.1 Poliocrania exsul
TGAGACCAAAAAAACCCTTAACTTTCAGAAGTAATGAAACTTCACACTTAACCTTTGAATGGAAATCATAACATAAGAAATGCTTTGCAAACCTTTAACCAAACTTAATTTTTACATTGCTGGAAGAGACCTCCTGTCAACTTGCATCCAATCTCATGCCTTAAACACAGTTTGACCATTTCCCAATGAGGCTAAACTTGGGAACTAAGCTACCTCTAATTAGGTCTGGTACTTTCTGAGACTAATCATTAAACATTTCAAGATATAGCTCTCCAATCAAAAAAAATCAACTAAAAAATTGCCAAAAGTAAATAAAAGCCTGCTATCTAGGAGTTAATATATACATGTTTTAATTTGTCTTATAGTGAATATTTCTGCTCCCAATTGTCTGGAGAACAGCCTAATGTGCCCCCTGGGTCCCCTCCAAAACTGTGCTGCTAACCTACCATAATGCCCTGTAGTATCAGGCATCCAAAAGCGTGCTACTCACTTGCAGGAGGAAAGGAAACAATTAAAAGAGTACGAGATTATAAAAAATCTCATTTGGAAAATATAATAAAAAGCAATTGTAACTAAAAAAAAATAAGATTCAATATTGTAATGTTGAAGTGGCTAATGAAAAAAATCCAGATTTTTCCAGTTATCTTTCTAATCTACTAAAAAATACCCTAAATGCCACTATAAAAAAATGCACAATGAAAATGCAGTTAGGCTGCTGGTGGGAAGAAGCAAACCCCAGTGGTGTCTTACCTCACAATTCCACATTTGCTAAGGGAGGTTTCCTTTTACTTCTATTCACAAGTCAATTTACCCAACCTGCCTTCCTAACTTAAGGCTCTTACTCACCAACCATTTAATACAGATGATAACCACTGATAACAGAATGTCATGCAAAAATCTGGCAATTATAAAAACAATACAGCAGGCTGGTGGTATATTACTTTTCTGTAATGGTGATGTTCCAGAGGTGTGAAGACTTCCAGAAACTGATATGTTTATGTACTTTTGTGAATGTAAAGTTAGAAAGTAATTCAACATTTAAGGGGGTTTGCCATTAATGTGTATATCCACTCAAAAAACAAAACAAACAAACAAACAAAAAAAAACAACCAAAGAAAATACTGTGTTACCCCACTGGAAAAGTCACCTCTTCCCTCCCTCAGTACCTGATTATTACTGTGCATTTTTTGGTGCCAATTTCAACCATGACAAAGAACAGCTCACTAAATTTATCTAGGAAACTTCAAGATAAAGGACAAATGTATCTCTTCTGCAAGAAGCTTCAGCATTCAGGTATGTTTCTCTGCACAAATGGCATGGCAGGCAAAAGGAAAAGTTATCAAAATTTATCTCTCATAAGCAGAGAGACTCCAACAGAGATCCATTGAGTGACAAACCCTTAACAAACTAGTTTAAAACTATATTATCAAATTATCTAATTGCCTAAGTTTTCTTTTAATTTCTTTGCAGATTTCAAATCTGGAGCTAAAAAAGATATGGCACAAAAGTGGCACAAACTTCCACAGTTTCAAAGTAATCGTACGTCTGAAAAACCTTTTCCTATAATAAATTACAAAATATGTAGTATACCCAAAGAAAAACAAAGACATCATTTTACCTGTACTGAGTAAAGCTTTGCAGTTTTATAACTACAAAATATTTCACAGGCCATTTCAGACAAAAACACTAATATATACAAGTATGTGAAATAACATAATTTGCCTATATACATCAGCTTTGTCATAGAACTGCAAATCAAAATGAAACATTTGACTTTTCTGCCAGCACACATTCTGGTCTATCATTTGAATCAATTATTTCCAGGGTGCAAACCACCAAAAATACCAGTTACAGCTGTATTGTACTTTAGCCCACAAACATTGCATTTCTGTATATAATGTTTTCACATATCCATGGTAGCTTTTCATGTCATTTTCAAACCCTCGACTCCAAAGAAAATAACACTTATTTGCTTACGTTCAAGGGAAAGAGGCGGTTTGTTTCCTGCTTCTGCCCTTGTTATCTCATAGCAACAAAGAGAACAGAAACAGGAGGCACACTGCTGCTACAGGCTGTGTTAAACTATAACCTTGACAGTTACAGAGGGCACTGAGGGAGCATGTGAAACTTAAGACTATGTGATTGACCATGAGTTCCTTCCAAAAAGCCTTTGGAAATGAGCTGATACTCAGCACTACATGATCCATGTTAATGTGCAGAGACACAGCAGAGAACTGTCTGGCTTAATTTTGTTTTTCAATAGTGGGACTGTAAGAGGATAAAGTATGCAAAGTGGAGGTGCAGAGAGGAGACTGTTCCCTCATCCCTCACACACGTCTTGAAGTAATGCAAAAGACTCTTCAGCATGGAAGCCACTCATTAAGGCAGAACTGACTTTCACAAATGATGCCAAGTCACTACAAAGCCCAAATGAAGTTATAAAATTTGAATTCCACTAACTATTCATATGTGGTACATGTTTATAGACAAGTTACACAAGAAATGTAACAGCACAACCTGTAGAAGACAGCTACCAGTTCTTTGAGAACTTGGGCAGGACAGTACTTTAATAAAAATACTTATCAGAATTTCAGAATTGGCAAACACACCATTATGTTTCCCGTATCAGCAGCAACTGCTTTGCTAAGAAAACAATTAGATGTACTGAGCGTGATCATTCAAAAAATACTGACTGCAATTAGTAACAGCAGGCTAAAAAAGTAGTTGTTAATAAAAACTCTTCTCACACTGAAGTTGGTGTATGAAGTGTAAGGAACACAAACAGGACATTTGCTGTTTTGTCTAACAAATCATGCGACTGAGGACAAAGTTTTCTGAAGTTATTGTACAGACAGTCGTGCGTTTACAATTCAGTTTCATTTACTGTATTTGAGAAAGTGACAAGGTTTTGTTGGCATTAGACTTTTTTTTCTCCTCCTGCTTTTCTTGCAAACGTTTTCCAGAACTGCTGGGGCGCCGCGCAGAAGGGGCGGCACTTCGGGAGGAATCCGCTCAGGGATACGGGCGGCCGGGAAGGGCTCGGGGCGCTTTGCCGGGGCGAGGGCAGGAGGGGCACGGCTGGATCCGCCGCAGCTCCGCACACCCCTCCCGAAGCCTCGGCGGCACAAGCCCCGCTCCCGAGGACGGCTCCAGCTACTGGCGGTGCCCGGGGGCATCCCACTGGCACGGGGAGCATCCCGCGGGCACCGGGAGCATCCGTCGGGCACCGGGAGCATCCCTGGGGCACTGGGGGCATCCCACTGGCACCGGGAGCATCCCGCGGGCACCATGCGCCGGGGGCGACCCGTGGCGCCGCGGGCGGTGGGTCCGCGCCTGGCACAGCGCTCCGCGGGGTTACCCATTAACCGGGGCAGCCGCTTCCCGGGGGGGTGGAGCTGCGGGGAGGGGAGAAGCGGCACCTGAGCCCGCAGGGACAGTTTGAAAAATCAAGCGGTAAAAGACGGGAGTTCAGGGAGCGCCCGCGGCCCCCCCTCCCCCGACGGACCGGCCCCGTCCGCGCAGCGCGGGGGTCGCGGCAGCGCCGCAGCCCGGGGGGCACGCAGAGGGGCTGCCCGCCCGCCCTCCCTCCCTCCCCTCGGCCCCGCCGCCCTGGCCGCCCTCCCGCTGCCCATCTGCCGTCCCCGCTCCTCCCGCCGCACCCCAGCGGGATCCCGGCCCGGGCGCTCGGCGGCGAGGGGGATGGGAGAGCCGGGCGGGCAGGGGTGGGCGCTGCCCCGCTCGGACCCACTCACCTCCGTTCCCCGGGGCTGCGGCTGCTCCGCCGAGGCAGCGGCTCCGCCGGTCACCGAGGAGACGGCGCCGGGCTCGGCGCCGGGGCGCTCGGGCACTGGCTGCCCGGCGCTGTCAGTCACGGCGCCCGCCCGGCGGGGTGGCGGTCTTGTTCCCGGACAGAGAAAGGGGAGAGACAATACCCGGCGCCGCGGAACTACAGCTCCCGGCATGCCCCGCGAGCGCCCCGCTTGCCCAGGCCGTGCGGAGCGGGCCGCGCGGGACATGACGGGGCGCGTAGTTCTCGGGTCTCGCCGAGCCGCCTCGCCTCGCCCTGGGCTCCGGCGGGGCGCGCAGCGCGCAGGCGCGGGCTGGCGGCGGCCGTTCGAACGGGGCCGGAGCGATCCCGCCTGGAGCGGGGCCGGCGGTGGGATGCGGGATCGCGTCCTGGCACTCGGACTCGGGGAACAGGGTGCACCGTCCCCATCTACACGGCGCCGGCGGTGGGATGTGGGACCGCGTCCCGGCACTCGGAGTCGGAGAACAGGGTGCACCGTCCCCATCCGTGCGGGGCCGGCGGTGGGATGCGGGATCGTGTCCCGGCACTCGCAGTCGGAGAACAGGGTGCACCGTCCCCATCCCCGCAGGGCTGGCGGTGGGATGCGGGATCGCGTCCCGGCACTCGGAGTCGGGGAACGAGGTGCACCGTCCCCATCGGCGCGGCGGGCGGTGCCAGGGAGGGACGCAGCAACAACAACCCGGCGAAGGGCAGGCTGGTCGGGGAGGCGCTCGGAGGTGCCTCAGACAGGTGTGCCGGGCCTTTGAAGCCCAGAACAAAGAGACGGAGCTCACCAGGTACAGGCAGAGGTGGGAGGGAGCAGGGTGGCACCAGGTTCAGCCTTCAGGGCATCCAGTGAGGGTGAGGAGGTAGGTGAGGCATTTTGTAATAACTAAGCGTCCAAAGGGCAGGAGCTGTTGTGGGTCCCTTCCAACTCAGCGTATTCTGTGAGTTAAAAAGGGGAATCTTTTGCCACCCGGTTCGAACAGCACAGGCAACAAGTTCTCAAAGTACATCGGCGACAGTTTCTTAATTTCAAAAGGGCAACATTAGTAAACCTTATTTTAAATGGGAAAAACGGGGAGAGGGGAAGATGATACACACAAAAGAGAATGCCAGTTAAGAGATGCCTGGGGAATTTAAGATTCAGAAAAAGGGAAGAATTAACCAAATCTATTGGACTTTCCTACAGAACCTGGAAAGATTTTGTGATCTCTGCAGAAGACTGTGATCTTTAGTTGTTAACACGTACTTGTAGAAATCCTTTGTGTGGGGGTATTTCATTTCAGTGTCTATCTATGCACTGGAAACCTGAAATGGAACTGAACCTACGAATCACAAAGTGCAGAGGAATGCTTACCTTTTTCTGGATCTTTTGGGCTTTTTTTCCAATCTCCATATCCCAGAACTCACTGTTATGTCCCTAAGATAACTTTTACATTTGAATATTGTGGCTTGATGGTTTAACTTCAGTAAGTTGTGTAATTTTTGTCCAGTCTCAGACATTGTTTCTTAATAAATCCTTCCCAAGCTGAAATGCTTACAGGATATCAGAATCTTCAGGAAAAACAAAAGCACAAGGCAAAAGAAAAAGCTTTTAAAGAAAAACAGAAGATTCTGCTCCTTTATTCCAACCTCCGCCTTCTCATTCTGCTGGTATTTCCTTTGTCAATCCATCCCAAGTAGATTTCTACTAACATAAGACATTTCAGATTGACTTAGATCTCAGTTTTGTTATCTCTTACATTCAGTTTTATGGGAAAAGCTGAAGGGAAAAACAGCTGAATAAAATAAGCATTCTGTCTTTATCTCATCTTCACAGAAGACGTTGTAGCTATCAGTGTAACAGACTTCTGAACTTCTTCAGACATACCCTGTCATATAAAAGTAACTAGTAATTCTTTAGTGAGGCTAAAAATTCAAAATGTAAGGAATAATATTGAGTGATTGATTTTAAACCTCAGGACTGATTCTTTCAGGTGAGGTACAGTATTAAAAAATACTCTAGACACTTAAATTTGTGCAAAAAATTGGTAGTTCTTTACCCTTTGTCACAAGGAAAGAATTGCATTCCACAAACCCAAGGGTGTTTTCATTGCCATCCCTTAACAGCCCTATTACTTCCAGCTTCTATATGAGGTTTTCAAGACTATGTGTCTTTTGTCAATATTGTCTTTTGTCAATATTTCTGTTGCCTCTGTTGCCCCACCATATGTAGCACTGACTTGCACTATCTCCTTGCCCACAGAATGGAAGATCGATCAACCAGATATTTCAAACAATTTGACCTTGTAAACAGCTGTAACAATAAAATCTCTTTGAAAATGACACGTAGTAAAGTGGAATTGTAACTGCTCCATAGAGGTATCTACAGGTCTGGAGTTAACAGAAAGAAATTATGCTCTATTTTGTTTTGAAGAGGAGGGATGCTAAAAGTGGCATCAGCACCTACTAACTATAAACTAATTGCTCCATGGCAGGGTTAAATTACCCCTTCCAAATATACTGAACCTGTTCTACTTGTGATAGCCCACAGAACTGATTGGGTTTTTTGTAATTGCACAGGAGTATGTAATTAGTCTGATTTCAAGAACACCATTTTGAAGTAGAGCAGAATTTCCTATGTGAGTATTACTCAGCAAGGAAGAAGTGAGCACTGAAGACTGACATGGCAATAGGTGTGCTCACACACTCTCATTGCAGTCAGAAAAAGCCAGCTCATCATAAATGAATTTAGTGCTTGGCTTCAGTGCTTTTGGAAATGGTGATTAAGACCTTAGGTTAGAGTCTGGAACAAGGTGATTAATGGCCCCTCAAAAATCCACACAAGGTCTCAGCATAACTTACTGTTTTCACCACCGTTGGAGACAATAAAGGAGGAAAGGGTGTGAAACAAAGTGATAAGGATTTGTGGCTTTGGGGCTGGAAAAGCTTTGGTTTATAAGCCTAAGTAGCTTAATCTTGGGTGTAGAGACATCTCAATCACACCAAGGGTGGCTGTCACAAAACAGCTGCTTGGGTTTCATCTGGAGAGGTTTACAATGCAGTGTGATTATTGCTGTCACAAACACCAGGTGAGAAGTCAGAAGATAAACTTAGTCCAGTATCTGATGCAAAGTCTGTGGTTTTAATTACCAGTGTTTAATTACATTGGTTAAAGGAATGAAAGTGGTTTTTTATCTTCAAAAAGGGTTTTAGATATACAGAAAAATCCTCCCATAAATGTCAATTTATCATTTAATGTTTTCAACCTGTTTAAAATCGTGAAATAGTATATGATTGTCAGTATTAAATGCTGTTCAGTATACAAGTGTGATTCCAACTTTCCTGGGTTAATTTTGTTCTTAATAGCAGGGAGGATTATATATCATATACATTGTAGTTGGCTTGTGTTGGTCAGTTTAGATGTAGCTGGGAGCAAAGTCCTCATTATAAAACTTATTTCTTAAATTTCAAAAGCTTGTCCTCCTTCCATTAACCATCCAGTTCAAAGGGTCTGCAAACTGATGACTGTGGATGAACACGTACCCATCAGTGTCTACCTTGGTTCACTAGTTAATCTAATATTTAGAAATACTTTTTCCTTATTTCAGACATAGTTTTATACCTAGTGAGAGACACTCTTGGCAGAGGAAAAAGGAAGAACATATTTGTGCATAAGTGCATTTTGCTGTGGGTGATGATGTTTCTCACCCTAGCACACCAATGGACAAGAAATCCTTACAAGGAGCTGTGAAGTAGAACTAAAGGGGGATGGACACTGATCTTGTTAAATCTTGACTGACCAATAGAGGCCCTATCCTCTCAAATCCTATTTAGACTTAAAAGGATTGATCTGTGTATCTTGTGCATCTACTGGGCTTTGTAATTGTGTCTTTACCTCCTATGTTATTTAATTAAACATTAAAATATAGTTCAATGGATTTTATGTTGAAAGATTCTTGTGTACACTTAAATATGTGAATGGTGCCATTTGCAAAATTGAAGGTTTAGACTGTAAACTGTCTGGAACAACTTTTTCTGTGTGAAAGAGGCACTGCTAGGCCATGGTCCTGACTGCACCTTTGGGCAGCACTGCAATAGAAATATAATTATTTAATACCCTAAGAAAATTTATTTTCCTACAGTAGAATGTGCTATATTTATTTTCCCAAATTCACTACCAGAAATCAAATTAAGCATTTTATTGTAGGCAAAAACTGAAAGCACAAATTATTACTCATTGATGTCAATTTTTCCTCCTTTAACTATGATTACATGTGGTTAAAACTGGTGCCATGTTAAACCTTCAGTGCTGATGAGCGACCCTAATATATAGAAAGAGAATGTCTGCTAAAACATTTACTTCAAGGACACAAACATACCTAATACACTTCTGCCAAGAACTGGAAACCCCAGAACTGAGTTTGGCCTTACTGGTCAGTGGAAGCACAGAAACCTTCACCACTTGTTGTGAACAATTAGTTTATACCCAAAATTTCTCAGTTCCAGAGGAATGCCTTGCTGAGCCTGAATGAGTGTAAACTTTTAATTTCATATTGAGTCATGGACACCTTATATTGTTAAAACACATACATCTAAATGAAAAAAAAGTTACAAAAATTGTATTTCCTTTTTATTTTTCCCCCCTCTAAAGGGGTTGTTGGTTTTGTTTGTTTATTTGGGTTTTAAGCCTTGGAGCTTCTTCTAATTTAGAACTGCCAAACTAATTAACCTGCTGTGGCTTTGCAGCTCCATTGAAGCTGTGTCTTCTGTCCCACTGGGCTCATTTCAGCAGTGTCTTCAGTCCCACTGGGCTTAAAATGTGCATGATCAGACATGTTCTGAAGCAGCACTATCTATTTTTGGTGGTGTAAGGAAAAGGGATAGCTCAGGTAGGTATTCCTTGTGGCTCCAAGTACCAAAAAAGTCATTATCATCTTATGCTGCAATAGTTTCTCAGACAGTGAGCAAGCTCTGTCCTTGCATCTAAACAGCAAGCTAAGTTAGGATCATGCAGGGTATCTCCCAGTGCTCTGCTCTTGTCTCTCTTTTTCCCTCTCTGAAGCCTTTTCCAATGTGCCTCTCCGGTTCATGCACCACACCAGGACTCTGCTCTTCAGGTTTATTGCTAAGCACACATGTAAGTGATGAGATACAAATGTCAGTCTAAGAATACCACTCACATCCCTAACTTGGGAAAAACATGCTGAGAATTCTCCATGTTCACACATCATTCCATGAGAAGAACCTGAGTCAAAATGAGAGCCTGAGGCACTGAAGAGGAGATAGGAATAATACTCAGAGAAATCAACTTTGCATATTCCTATTTAACATAATTCCCTGATAGGAGACTCAGTCTCCAGTACAAACTTTGCAGCATTCAAGTGAGGAGGAGGGATCCTCTACTCTGAGTAGTTAACCCAGGAATCAGAGAACACAGTTTACATTGCTCTACTTGGGATATGACAAAGTCAAGTCCAAGCATTTTCCCATTTTCTCATCCACATTTTTAATCTCCAAACTTCAGAGGAGACAGAAAGTCATTCTGGACCAGGTTCAGTCTGTTTTATGACACCTGCCAGAGGCAGTGCTCTGCTTGTGGTAATCTCTTCTCCTGAGGTTCAGCTGACAAGGCATGGCACCCCACAGTGACACTTAGGTCCACCTTGGCAAAGATGGTTTTGGTACAAATGGTGCCCATGCCTAATAACACAGAATGACAGGATTCTGCCCTGGCTCTCAAATCTGATTTAGCTCAGGCTGACTTCATCTTCCTCCACCTCATAACTAGATTCTAAATGGCTTTTAAGATTAGAAGATACTTGCTCATTCTAGGTAAAAATCATCATGATTATTAGTATAAATTCATAAATTAAAACTCATATAAAACTAATTAGGATATTCTTACATAAAGTAGAATAATTTCTTGGTGCTCCACCAAAACTTTGGTTTCATTTAAGATTAGACTTGCAGCTATTCTAAATGGCCAATTGAAAGACAGATTTCTCCATTAAGCCCATTAAGTTGAGTCATTTTGGCCTTGACAGCATGTGTGGAATTCTCAGTACCTTCACCATTGCTTCCAAATTTCCCCTCAGAACTAGGTTAAGGTCTTGCCTCCTACTAAAATTTCTGTTCATTGGTAAAATTGAATGCTGGTGGCTTATTTACTGGAACCTGTGGCAGCCACCTTCCTCTTCCACCTTTGTAAGGACACATTTGTGGTGACTTTTCAGGTGATCCAGGCAGTTCCTACTGAACTCCTTGTGAATATGGCTGATCCTCCATAAACATTCTTTCCTTGATAACTGGCTTACTTCAAGTTATTGCCTAACATAACATCTTAATTTCATCAGAAATAGAAAATTAGCCTACACTAATACATTGTAAGATGTACTTTTCTTAATAGCAAACTGGAACTACATACCTTACACATCAAATATACTTCCTTTTTATTTGGAGTGGGCAAGAAAGAAAAGACTTTGCTGTGTCTCCAGCTAAAAGATTCAGAGGCACAGCTACAGCTGGAGATGGATGGCTGCCTGTAAGAACTGTCAGAGAGGAATTTTCTTCTAGTGCTGAGGAACACTGCTCAGTGTTGAGGCAACTTAAACTTTCACTGGGCACTGTGCTGTTCCTGATGTTTCAGCACAGGACTGGCAACTGAAGATGCTGGTACCTTCTGTAAGCAAACCACGGTGCATGTGGGATGTCGCATGGAGTTGCAGATACACGTACAGATAATCTTACAGAAGGAGTTTGCTTAAGAATAAAGCAATGTTCAATGTACATTGTTCCCTTCATGTATATTGTACCCTTCTTCAGTGTATATTGTACCCTTTTTAACCATCTTTCTGAAATAAGGCCATGGCTTATTCTCATGAGAATGCATAAACAAAATCACAAGACCTGGCAGAACGAGACACAAGTGCATAATTTCTGGTGTAATCTGTATTATGCCATTTCAACTATGGTGAAATTCAGTCTCATTTTTTACTGAATGTTAACCAATGTGAACCCGCTCTAAAGAGGCTTAAATCCTTCAGTAGATGAGATGCAGATTTAAACTCTATGTGGACAGTTACTTTTGTGAAAGATTTAACAGTGGCATATTTCATCTTCATCTAGTGAAGTTCCAAGATAAGCTAAATGAAAAGGAAGGATATAAAACCTTATTCATATAAGTTTAAAGAAAATATAAGCATTAAAGTTAACACCACTTAAGTTCATGTGGGCAAGGTTTTATACATTCATAAAAGATACTGCATTTAATCTGATTATAGTGAATTAAAGATAAATTACAGTTAAACCTGTAGGGGGAAGGATGAGGATCATGGAGAGTTTTAAAGTAGTTTTAATTAATTTTCTAAATATGTTTACTTTGCATTTCATACAAAATTGATATTCCTATAGCTTCCCTCAGTGAAACAAGCCTTCATCAAGCTGTGATAAGTACTTCTCAACATTTAAGTATGTAGAAAATGTTATACCTTTAATAGTATGCACCAATTCATTTTTTTTCTCTTGACATGCATAGCAATCCAGAACTTACCCCTAAAATAACAACATACAGTCAGGGATTTCAGCTTGCTCAAAGCTCAGCTGGGAGGGATTCCCTAGGAAGCTTCCATGGAAGATGAAGGAGCTTCTGTGTGCTGGCAGTTTTTCAAGAACACACTCCTGGAAGCACAAAACCAGTTCATTCCCTTTAAAGGTAAGGGAATTAGGTGGAGCAAGAGACCCCCCCTTGGCTTAAATGTCAGCTACTGAGTCAGCTCAAAACCATACCAGAGATGGAAAATCCATTGAAAACTACAAGGGCATTGCCAGGGTGTGCATATGCAGTTAGAAAAGCAAAAGCAGCTCAAATTGAGAAACCACAACAAGTACATAAACAAGCACCAGCAAATACTGTCCCACTGTTAAGCAGGAGAGGTGAACAGTGCTGAAAAGGCAAAGATTCTCAACACATTCTTCACCTCTGTCTTCACCAGCACTATTGGGCTGCAGGTCCAGGGAACAAACATCCAGGTTCATGAAAACACAGACCCACCATCAGGGAAAGAAGAGCTGGTCTATGAACTGTTAGAGGAGCCTGACCGCTACAAATTAATGGTCCCAACGTTACATGCCCAAGGGCTTTAAGAGAGCTGGCTGATGTCATTGCAAGGACACTCTCCATAATCTTGGAGAAGTTGTGGAGATCAGGACGTCCCAGAAGACTGAAAGAAGGCCAATATCATCCCACCTACAACAAGGGCTTAAAGGAGGATCCAGGAAATTATAGGCCCACCAGTCTTACTTCAATCCCTGGGAAAGTTGTAGAATGAATCCTTCTACGGACTACTTCAAGTCAAATGAAGCACATGATTGGGAGAAGCCAGCAGGGATTCACTGAGGGCAGATTGCACTTGACAAACCTGATCTCCTCCTACGATCTCCTGCTTGGTTGATGTGGGCTGAGCAGTGGACATTGCCTTCCTGGATTTCTCCAAGGCTTTCAATATGGTTTGCCAGAGCTTCCTCCTAAAGAAATGGAGTGTTAGGGTCTAGACAAGCGGTCTGTGCAGTGGGTGGGGAACTGGCTGACCAGCCACACCCAGAGGATGCAGATGACTGAAGTCTGTTTTTTAAAGAACATACCTGAAATGATTCATCCTTATTGGAAATGTGGTTTGATAAAACACCTTAAAATAAGCTGTAGTAGAATGAAAAAATTCCAACCAGAAAAATTATGCATAGGAAGAAAATTTCACACCCAAAATGGCAAAGTATTTTAAATGTTTCTGTTAAAACACTAAAAAAGATCAACACAAAAGTTTAATGATGTAGTCTCAAGCTTGCACACACAGGAAGTATGCTACCCATAAAATCAGGGGAAATAGATTAGCAATCTAGAGACCAGATGGTTAGTATTTACTTGCTGACATAACACCACCAAATGTTCCTAAAATTTCTTTTTCAAATTTGCCTTTCACATTACACTATCAGCATAAGAACTGATCTTGCAAACATGTATGTACAGAGTTCAATATATTTATTCGAGTAGTCCCATTGACTTTAGAACATGGGACCGTTCACAGAACCAGGCTGTCAACTTAGGGTAGGTCTACAGAGATGGAAACTACTTGCCTACACCAAGTTGGGCAGACTAAGTCTGGAAAAACAGTTTTAAAATCCTGTATATGTTTTTTTTCTGCTGGTTTTTGTACTTTGCAAAAGAGATAGCAGTTTATGGAGCAAATTATAAGACATTCCTCGTCCATAAATACATCGCCTGGTTTGGTGGATAACTGTTAGACTTGGCAAGGCCTGAAATGAATTGAAATATTAAAATATGTCTCCAATTTGAAGTCAAGGAGTGAAAAAACACCAGTTACAAACTACTTTAGCCAACAAATTCTTAATACCAACATGAGAAAATTATGTTTAATTTTAATGGGATCCTCCTGCAAATTACTTAACCTCTCTAGTTAATGAAAAATATTTTGACTTCCAAATACTTGTCTGGAGATATTTTTCTCTGGTGGGAAAAAAATGTCTCTTCTTGCTGTATACTATTTATAACTTCTTTATCTGTATGAGCTGTCTATTCTAAATATATAGAATTTCACTAGTGTTAGCTCTTCATATTCTTTTCTCCTTCAACATTATGCTTTAGCTTTCCTTTTCACTTTCTTGCCTTTTGAAATGTTGTGTTCCTTCTCACTCGTCATTACTAATTTTGTTTGAAGGCACTGACATTGCCCCTTTGCCTAACATATTTTTTCCCATCTTTCACCACAATCTGCTCCTCCTCAATTGCTTATATGTTTCTCAATGTCTCATTTTCTCATTTGCCTCCTCAGGTTCCTTTTGCTTCTATTTTTGAATCCCTTACAAAGTCACCTGCCTCCAGGCAGGATATTTCCTCCCCTGTTTAATTTTTCCATTTGCACCATCTGTGTGTGTCTATGTAATACAGGCACTTCATTTAGTCAAAGTTGTATCATACTGAGTTAACCCCATTACTTCCCTGAAAATAGGCAAGTTGTTTTTCTAGGCTACAGTTTATTTGTTGATCACACTTCTAGAAGCCATGAGGGAGTTCCTTCAATGTCATCGTTACAAGGATAACCTTGAGTAACCCCCGATGTGCTCCCCTTTAATACTTATTACACTCAACTCCCTACTCATACAGACACAGAAGCAGCGTCTCTGTTTTGCAAAACCAGGAATTCTACCAACCATTTTAATTCTAGGCAGGTCTTTCAAGTTACAATTAGTCTGAATCTCTCAAACATTCAAATATCTATACCTGCAGCTAACTGTCCCATAGAGATGAGAAAGCTGTCCCTACCTTAAAGAAAAAAATTCCCACCAAAAAACCACTCAATTTTTTTGTTTAAGTAAATGTTCAGTCTTTACAGGAACAAATGAAACAACAGCAAAAATAAACTATGGGTAGGTAGGGAATTCTCAACCTGTTGTCAAAATACATTAGAAAAATACATGAAACTAGAAATATTTGTCTACAGCAGGGCTGTGTTCACTCTCTAGGCAAAAACAGGGCTAAAACAGATAATCTGCATGGATGGGAACAAAGCCTTTGTTAAAGAGATGAGGTTTTAAAATTGAACTGCTAAATGTAACTACTAAAAGGATGTTTTATATAGAAAAAAAATCTCACAATCTGCAGAAAACACCACTTTGTTGTGGTTATGTAAGACAATGTTTGGAGTCTCATCTAGAATGCTGAATGTCATTCTTGTCACTCACCTTCAAAATGGATGAACTCCAAAGAGAAAAATTAGCAAAACAGTCATCAAAATCCTACCTTGTAATTGTTATCCATCAGTAGAAGGGCTGCATAGGACACACCTCTAGCTGTCAAGGGTAAACACCACATAAAGCAGCAAAATCAGTGTTGATACAAGAAGAAATGGGTATAAATTGGTCAGGAATAATCCCAGAAGCAATTTTCTAAATTGCAAGCTACCCATCTGTAATACAGCTCTTCATATAATTCCGAGGACAAAATACCTAATTCATTTTAAGATACATGTCCACACATTTACAAAAGGAATTATATGATGTGGTTCCTTGTGGTAGCAGGCAAGGAATAAGTAGATTTCCTCCATTCCTGTGTTCCTACAGCTCTGGAGCTGTAAAAACATGCAAGGAGAGGGGCTACCTACTCTATGGTACAAGGTTCAAATATGCTGCCATTGTTATTGCTCATTAATTGAATTTAATTGCTATATGGTCCAAGTAGATAGTATCAGTAAATATTATTAATCCCCATGGAGTCAGGGGAGAGTTTCTTTCTATCTTACTCTAAACAAGTTGAGTGTCAGGAAGCACTACAAAATGGATACACCAACCCACCTGAATCTGTGACAGATCTACATTTGAAGTGTATAAAACTATCTTTGCAGAATCAGAAGAGACACTTGCCATTTTTTGGATCCTGCAATCACTGTAGTAAAGATGAAGTGAAGGAAAGTTATTTCATTTATACTTCAGCAGCCACCATTTTCTGCAAGCTCAATTTCCTACTACATTTGCCTTATTCTGTTATCGTTAAGTAAACTCTGTAGGAATGGGCCACATTTAGATATTTAATAATTCTTAATCTTCATTCTTGCAGGATATTCTAAGAAACATTTCTATGTATTAATCTGCTTGGTGAATATAACCTTTATCCTATTCAGCAAGCATAATTAAGACATAGTTTATTATGTCTCGGGTTTAAAATAGTTTAGCTCACCTTAGCATAGGCAACAACACATTAAATTACGTAGGAGAATGCAAACACCTTCAAAGACAGTTTCAAGAGGGGACATTATTCACTTACAAGAATGGAAAATGGCCTGAGTTCCTAATACTAAGTAATTCTATAGTTTCTGTATCTGAATCCAACCTTTGCTCTTGCTTATACAATAAAATCAGCAAAAACATATTTTTCAATGAGAAATGGTCTATAGGAAATTCAGCTGGCAAATTTTTCAATTTCAGGTAACAGGGATTTCAATGCCATGTTTCATTCAAGAACCAAACACTTGGTGGTGCTTCATCTTAACTCCCCAGCCACGATCCTTTGTGCCTGCGGCTCCCTCGTGTGGTACATCCGTGTCGAGCTGCCTTACAGACCCTCCTGCAAACCCCGAAATGCACCCGGGAGCCGTGCCAGCAGCAAATGCTGCAGCTCAGGTGCTCAGTGCTCTCCTTGACTTCCATCTCTATGTTCTGGGCATCAGCACAGGGGATCTTCACCCTGCAGTTAATCATTGTAAACCTCTGACCGTGGTTATCGCCCACAGTATTTTTCACTGTCCCAAAGCATACTATCTGCCCAGCAATAATAACTAAGTTTCTTCTTTTTCTTTATTTCATTTGATAGACATTATATATATGTATATACACACAGTACAATATTTTTTTCTTTTGTGATAGAGAATAAATGAGAGTTTTCATTGCTGGTTGTTCATTAAGTCAACAGATTCCAGTTAATAATGAAAAAAATTAAACGCTTAATATCAAAAGCAACTTCAAGTATCTTCTATATATTTTAGTATTCAGTATATAGTAAGGTGGTTTAGGGGGTTTCTTTTTATATCAAAAATGTATTTGAATAGATTTTTTTTACCCTAATACTTTAGAGTACTATTCATATCAGGCATGGAGTTTAAAAGGATGTATCTCATGGTCCCAACTAGCTCTTCACAAAAACCATAGGTCACTTATACAATCAGGCATTTGTTTCAAAACAGGGTTTAACCATCAGCAAAGTCAAGGTGCAATTACCATGTTTAGAAACACACTGTTCATTCTCCTAAAACAGATCAAGCTGTAGTCTTTTAAGAGAAGCAATATATAACACCACTGTTTGCAAAACAATACCTGATCCAGGCATAAATAGTACTTCAGTTCCCCGAGCTATTCATCCCTTAACCCTTCTGTATAAAAATAATTCAACTTAGGCATATATTGCACTAATTTTATCATACCAGATAGCTCTCACCCTGCATTGTCTCTTTTTGCTTAACTAAGATTACACTAGGGTTTTAATTTCCATGGAAAACCTGGGAATAGAGCAACAGACACACATATGGTGTGCAATAAAGGGTTATCTATAGTAGCAATAGCAATCTCAGAGGCATTCACAAAGGAAACTACACATTAGACTTGGAGATCATTTTCTCCAGTAGATTCATCATTCTCTCCTGTAACTGTAAGCTTTGCACTTGAATGATGTTTTGCTGATCCAGAATCCTGCGCACTTCTCTACAGGTTTCTTCCATAGCTCTACTCAACTTCTTTTGTTCTTCCAACATTGCTTCCATTAATTTTAGCTTCTTCTTTTGGAAGCTGCAGTTTTGCATTTTTCTTTTCTTAACTGGTCTTTCTTCAGCTCTGAAATGTGAATATTTGTTAACAATTAAACTCATATTTATAAAAAAAAAAAAGAACCTAAAATTCTATAGCACATTCTTGGCCAAGCTACATTCTAGTCATATCTTTAAACGCCTGTGTTCTCCAATAAATTCCTTCACAAGCTCATGCCAAAATATAAGTATTTACTGTATTATTGCATAGAGTTACAGATTTTTTTAAAAAAAAAGGTTTCATGTCTCATTGTTTTTAATAAAAATTCTCCCTGCAGAATAGCAAGGTTCTTTCTTTTTCTTTTTTCTTGATCTTGACATTTCTTACACATAATACATTGGGAGAGACATTTGGCTATCTGGACATTGACACTCCAATTTTAAAGCTCCAATAACCATCCCATTCAGAGAAAGTGCTGCACAGTTACATGTGGTGGCTTGTTTTTAAAGCACCGCATCAGTAAGGCTGATCTCACTATAGAATATGAGTGTGGGAATTTGCCCTTGCACCAGCAGGTGCACTGACCACGCTTTTCTTGTATTTCATCACAAAACATTACAAATGACATAAAAGCTGCAGAAAATAGAAAAGGACCTGGGGGTGCTGGTTGACAGGAGGCTGAACATGAGCCAGAGTGTGCCCAGGTGGCCAGGAAGGCCAATGGCATCCTGGCCTGTGTCAGCAACAGTGTGGCCAGCAGGACCAGGGCGGTGATTGTCCCTCTGTGCTCCGCACTGCTGAGGCTGCACCTCCAATCCTGTGTTCAGTTCTGGGCCCCTCACAACACAAAGGACATTGAGGTGCTGGAGCAAGCCCAGAGCAGGGGAACTAAGCTG
The DNA here is from genome assembly GCA_035041345.1 of Poliocrania exsul. Taxonomy (NCBI): domain Eukaryota; kingdom Metazoa; phylum Chordata; class Aves; order Passeriformes; family Thamnophilidae; genus Poliocrania; species Poliocrania exsul. The sequence goes on from JAWWLZ010000139.1 coordinate 64,385,603, forward strand.
GGGAAGGGTCTGGAGCACAAGTCTTACAAGGAGCAGCTG
>JAWWLZ010000139.1:64385741-64553944 GCA_035041345.1 Poliocrania exsul
AGGTGCTGGAGCAAGCCCAGAGCAGGGGAACTAAGCTGGGGAAGGGTCTGGAGCACAAGTCTTACAAGGAGCAGCTGAGGGAGCTGGGTTTATTTAGCCGGCAGAAAAGGAGGCTTAGGGGAGACCTAATTGCTGTCTAAAACTGCCTGACAGGAAATTGTAGCCAGATGGGGCCAGCCTCTCTTCCTAAGTAACAAACTATAGGACAAGAGGAAATGGCTTCATGTTGCATGAGGTGAGGGTTAGCTTGGGTATAACAAAAAATTTGTTCACCAAAAGGGTTGTCAAGCACTGGAACAGGCTGCACAAGGATGTGGTGGAGGCACCATCCCAGAAGGTATTTAAAAGGTGGATGTGGCACTTAGGGACATGGTTTAGCAGGGGATGTGGCAGTGTTAGGTTTATGGTTGCACTAGACGTTCTTAAAAGTATTTTCCAACCTAAATGCTTCTATGATTGATCACATTTCATATGCTTTTAGGGGCAATGGCCAGTTGCACTTGTATGAATTTATTTTTTAAATTATATGTATATGTCATAAATGCAGGATCCTATGGCTGTCTTCTTCTCATATTTAGGTTCATGACAAATTTAATCAATAGGACAGCTAACAAAAAAAGGCCCTCTTCCTTCAAACACCTTACATTTTAACAGACATTTCAAGCAGACTATAACATTCTGCCTATAAATTTGTTTTCACCATGATACAAAGGCAAGACTCTGTATTCAATAAAATAATTAATTGCTATTTGGATTAAAGTACTTCTGAAACTCAAAAAGAGTATTTGTAGCCCATGCAGAACAGCAGATTGTTGAATCCAAGTCTGGCTATATACCCAGTCATGTTGATATTCCTGCAGCAGAACAACTCTGACTTTCTCAGGATATGGAAGTCAGACACGTGTGTATCAAATTGTACATCCTCATCTGAAATCTGTAGAACTAACCATGTGGAATTTGGGGAATATTTTAAGAATTTCCTCTATGTGATATCACGCTGAGTTTCTGTTTTGGAAGAGGATAAACATGCAATAAAGACAGTGCTTTCAAGGTGTACGTTCACATGGCTGTCCTAACCTGGGGTGACTGCACAACACAGGGATTCAAACCAGCCTACACAGCACACAAGTGAGAACACACACAGAGCTGTTTCTTTTAACCTGTAATCTGAGAAAGAGTCATGTGAAAATGTGAAGGAGGAGGAAAGGCAAGTAGAAGGCATATGTGAAACTGTACTACACATCTGAGAAACCTCCAGTTAGAGCTGGATAACTTCTTTTCTAACTTCAAGTGCTACTTCATGTCTTCATTCTCGCTTTTTGTAACTCCAGACTGCAGACCACAACATCAAAGTTATCTGATGATGTGTCTTGAAGTCCCTTGACACAAACAGCAACCTCAGTTGTGTTCTGCCAAGTGCAGTATCCTTTCTAGGTGAAATGCAATACTGAGATAGCACAGTTGGGACTAGTCAGCATCTTGCAGATATTAACACATCCTTGAATAAGGATAACTTGAACTCTTGAGGAATGTATTTTTATTAGTGTGAAGAAGGGTAGTGGAGGTGAGGTCACTCATCTGTGGCAGATTTGTATCATAATTTCATTCATGTTCTTATCCTACTTGACAGGCTTTGTGCAATGGTGACTAAGAGATTCAGATCTCTCAGCAAGAGAAATAAGCAAGCATAAACACCTGAAAGACTTCATGAAAATAGAAGAAAAAAGACACAAGCCCCTGACATTTAAAAGCAAAATGACCCAGAAAGGGGGAGGTCTATGGAAAGAAACAAGTAGATTAAATTAAATGCTATTAAATTTGTAGAGAAAAAAAAAAAGAGAATTGGTCATGAGGGAAACTGAGTACTGTTTAGTCATTGGAATGTGCTGCCCCCATGTGCAAGAACAGGCAAGAACAAACAAAAGTCTTCCATCATAAATGGGCACTAACAGGGTAAACGAAGACCACTGACTTTCAGACTGTCCAAGACTTTGAAGTTACTTGTACCACTCAAAGGACTTCATCAGCACTACACTGCTGCAATGACACTAAGGGAAAGGAGAAGTCATCATCTTTATGCTGAATGAAACTTTGGAAGGTATGCAAAATAAACTCACCTTTGCAGGTTCTATATAGCATATTTGATCCAGGGCATCAAGTAAATGTGCATGAAATAAATACAAGCTGCTCTGTTCAAAGTGCGGGTCAAGCTTGCCACTGATCACTGAAATGATCACAGCCAATCTTGTGAGAACAGGTCTTGGCTGACCCCAAACTCTGTTTGTCACCATTAACTCTAAGGGACAGAATTATTTCAAATTTGGTTCTCAAAGAGGTCAAACAAGTGGCAAAGGTCTACAGCAGTCTAAGGACAGCACTGAATATGTTATTCCAAAGTTCCCATCACTGAACTCCCATTCCTAAAGAACACATGCTTTCTGGTATGCGGAGTAAGAAACTTTCTGAAATGATGGCATTATTCTAGCCAAAGTCACCTTTTGAATTTAAACTTGTCTTCACAAAGGATGTGAATGTTGAAAACATGAGGAATCTCTATCCTCTTCCCTTTACAGTAGTACAAAGTATCTATGGCAAGACCTCTTGTCTTAAACAAGTTGGAACTTGCTCCTAGAGCCACAAGAGGGCTTGTGTGTTGTCAAAGTAAGCCCTGGTAAGAATGGTCCTTAATATAGAATGAGAAAGTCTGAGGCTTGTCAATGACACTGAGATGTACTGACTATTGTGTGGCTCTCTTGGCATTTGTGACTGCCCTTTGGGTTTTAATTTCAATTAAGACTGACAAAAAAACTCATGAAAAACAGAAATGAAATATTTAGATAACAAATCTAAAATAAACCTTATTTTTAAGAGGAAAAAAATCTTTAATCTTACTTTCCTGGACTCTGTAAAGCATTTTACCTGTTTTTCAATTAAACAAATGCAATCCATCAAACACCTGTAAGATGTAAAACCATATGCCCAAGACAGTGACTGTCTTGCACAGATCCAGAGAGAAAAGAGCAGCAAAATGGCTGGTGGTGATGGCAACTACCTCAGGAACTGTGTCAGCAGTATCTGCTGTCTGTTAATAACTAAGAAAGTACTTGCTGACGAGTGCTACGTGAAAATCATGTTTCAGCACAGAGAAGTGCCCCCAAAAGCAAGGGCACAAGGATTCTTCAAGGTCTCTGAAGTACTCTCTCTGTTTGTTTACAATTAACAGGCACAACTTGGTAATTAGACAGCCTTCATTGGAAAGAAATACTAATTTCAGAAACCCCTGGCTTTGATGGTGATCCCGACCTCCTTTTCTCTCCAGCCATAGTGACTGCCAGTGAGAGGATTCTGTGGTCACCCACAAGTTCATAGTAAGGACTTGGCACTTAAAATCCTCTCCTCTTGCAGAGTAGCTCCTGAAGGAGAGGTCCTGAAGCATCCACTGCCTCTGCCAAAGAAGCACCTCCCTCTCTGCCAAGCCTAGACTCTGAAGGTAGATTTCAAGATCTGGAGGAAAGAGGGGCCTAGGAAATCAAGGGCCTCAAATGCAATCTGCTGATACTCTTGAACTTCCAGTATCTATGGCAGAGAGCCTCCAAAAGACAAGCATTGGTGTTCCCCTGCCCACAAGAAAGTGTGGAAGAGATTTGGCACTTGGGACCGTGTTCCAAGCAGAACCTCATACAGCTGTTTTTCCACAATACACTCTACTCTAAAACAGACACATAGGGTTCAAAGGAAGCAAGTCAAGGGAAAGAAAATGCTCCAACTCATCTGGGAGACTGAGCAGAAAGGACAGCATGTATTGGACATGAGGGGGAGCAAAGCAAAACCTCCAGATATAAACAGGCAAGATATTAAGCAAGTTTCAAATGCATTTGCTGTCTGCCTATCTTAGATCAATTTAATTCACTGTTCAATTAAAAGTTCCTTGATTGATTGCTTATGCTCATCCAATAGGACTTGTTTCAGGGATATGTGTGAATAATTAATGAAGCAGAAGTTGAATACAAAGAGTAATCTATCTATCAAAATGTATTACCCTCACAAAACCATAACAACAATTCTTCCTTTCTGACTACATCGCGGCAAGTGGGTCTCCAGTACCATCAGGTTCTGGAATTTATGGCTAACAGTTGTTTCTCTCTTGTTTGCATTTTTTTAGCTATGCACAAATCTGGCAGACCTCCATAACCCGTATCTTTATGAAAAATAATTAACAATGATCAAGAAATAAGCAGTATTAATATTAGAGATGGCACAAAGATCTTGAGAGTATAAGGACTCAGGATCAGGCAACCTGGATCTTCTGGTAAACTAAGCTCATTCAAACATAGCCAAATGCATTCAGGAATTAACAAGGCTTTGAAGTAAAGCACAGAAAAGAACCACAGAAATGGCTTGGAGCCTGGGCAAAGCACCTTGCTATGATAACAAGTCTGCATAATGAGTTAAGATGCACTATATAATGTGCATAGCCTAAAGCCCAAACTTCTTTGTAGATGATGCCCATTCAGATTTAAATAGCCATGGCATAATTTTAGAAATATTAAAGGCTTTGCCAAGACTGGTTTTTTCCAGAATTAGCAGCATCACCAAGTTTTAAGGCATTTCTTTTAATTCGTATTTTGGCTAATCCATGCTACCAATTCTTACTTTCTCCATGTGTAAACCTTCTGTATCAAATCACTTAATCTTATGTTTAAAAATTAAAGAATGCCAAAGACAGTGCAATCATGGGACACAACGACCCTGAAGTAAAAAGCAAAAAATACTGAAAGGATCTCCAATATAGTGAAAAGAAAGGTAAACAGAAGCAACATCTGACAGTTTCATTCACTAAATTTATATTAGAAACCAGGGACTGGTTGAAACAAGGTTTTCTTACCACTGGAAGCAAGGGAGGAGTGAATCCTCCATCTTTGGAATTTACCAGCTCTAGACTGGATATCCAGCAAAGCATTTCCAAGAGTCAAAGGAATCACACAAACAAAGCAGTGGAGGAGAGCAGAGACTCGGGGCTCCTGAGTGCAGCTGTCCCCTGCTAAGGGAGGGATGTCACAGAATCCCCTCCACAACATTTCTGGGCTCCACACCAGAATAACCAAATTCATGTGGTATCTAACAAGAAGTCAGACTAGATGACGTGGTGCTTTTATTATGGTCTTTTAATCCATGAAAGTAACTCTTTCAGCCCCGTTTTCAGTACGATGGAAATGGCAGAACAGAAGAAGTCTGAACCACATTCACAGCCTGTATAATTATGTTCTGTCATTACTTTAACAATGAAAATTAGTCCACAGGGTGAAAAAACACTGTTTTCAATTAGATAAAAAGTCATTTACACTGGTGTCAGGAATCTGGATTTTAAAAGTTTAAGCTGCAGTATGAGGCTCCACCACATTGCATTATATTATATGACCATAACAGAATAATTCTATTACTGTCAGATGTTTTATGCAGTATAATATGAGCTTTGTTGAAGCCCAAGAGCAGTGTTAGAACAATGCTAAACAAATAGCAGGCATCCCATTAAAGGGAAATGGGAATTCCAGATGTTTTCCTCATCCACAAATTGAAACAAATGTTAATTTTATCCCACATTAATTTACTAACTAGCAAAATTTGGGGTTTGTAAGAAGGTCCCAAACTCAAACAAAATGCAAAGAAAACTAGTTTCAACGATTTCTAGCTTGATTGAAGTATAAAACTTGACATTGTTCTCTATCACGAAAGCTAAACATTAAACAAGTATTTTTTTAAGTTGAAATTTATATTGCCAAGTAGCCTCCTGCTATGTTAAAGGATACTTTGGAAAACACAAAGCTGGCACTCAAAAGCTGTGTTGGAGAGTTTAAAGGAGTAACAAGAAAGTTTTTAGAAGTTTAAAAATTGACTTAGACAGAACTACTGTTTGAAGAGGTTTTTCACTGTTGTTGCCATAAGATTAGGATTTTTATTACTGAAAAAAAAATCCCATAGTGCAAGTAGTAAAATATACAGCTATATAAAATGCATCTATATTTTACATATAGATATGTGTGTATATTTTTCAAAGCAATTGTTTTACACAGCCATTAAGTACAAAAAGAGAGAGGGAAATTGAGGACCTAAAACATCTTTTAATTTCAAATCCTGGTATTGTCTTCAGTTCCTTTCATGTACTGTTTAGAGGAAAGGGCATTTACAAAAAGAGCCAAGATGGACCCAAATTTCATATGCTAATTCTTTTCTCTCTTGTTGGCTATTTCAAAGTGTTTTTCAAATACAGGATGACACACTAATTGCTTAAGCTGAAAATTGCATCTCAGTTCATAATTTTCCATTAGTAACTAAAAGTTTTAACTTCCTTGCCTTGCCATGGCAGCTCTAAGTGATTTTACCCCTCTGGTATCATCAGCAAGCACTGTATTTCCTCATGGGCAAGAAAGGGTTCCCTACCTACTTGTCTCTCATTCATCAGGCCAAACTAAACAAGCCAAAGCTGGACAAGCTTTTCAAACCCCCTGTGACTATTGAAATAACACTTTTTTTCCTGCCAGATACTTGCCCCATTATCACGAGCATGTTATAATTTTTAATCTGATCACGATCCTCACTTGAAATACTACACTAATCTCACGAGTGGAATCTACTGTGCAACATTTTCTGTTTTAAAACACAGTGGAACTGTATTTTAACTTGTGAATGTGTACATATCTTGCTGTTAAATGATATGCACAATATTATATTGCACAATTTTTTTTCTAGTAGAGACTGTGAGGGCATGGCTGCATTCCTCAGTTAGGAAGCAGTGAGTTATGGAGGTCCTACCACACTGAGAGCTCCCTGCCCCTCCTTGCAGCTCCCAGGCCCCCCTCAGCCATCTAGCACAGCCACCTCAGCAAGGAACAGCAGCACTGCAGCCTGACCTGCTGCTGACCTGCAAGCATGAGCTGCCACACAGATCTGCAGCCAGCTGAACGCCACCAGGCTGGACTTCAATGAACTGCACTTTCTGAATTGGCCAAGTAAACTTAAAATATTTTTTACTAAAACAGGTAAGGTAATTTCCTTGCACAAAGTTAAAAAAAACACCACTGAGCCTGAGACTGGCTAAAGTGCATTATAGCCTAAACTTTCCAGAGCTTATCACCATGGAAATAATTCAGTTTGAATGAGTTAAGTCCACTTTAGCTGTAAATGAAAGGATCTGCATGAGAGTGGGAGTCCACCTGCAAACTGCAAGCACAACAGATGTGGGTTTGTGCTTGGCTGACGACTTCTGCAATGGCTGTCTGTGTTCTCTAGTGAGACCTGCTCTGGTGACCTCTGTCCTCCCCTATGCTACAAAACCTGTGCTGTCCTGGAGTTGTCCCTAAGCTGAAAATACATGACATTTACCATTTTTAAAAAGCCTGATGTTATCAAATAGTCTAGTGAATAAACTACTACATTTGTGGAAAAGTGACCTTCTAATTAAATATTATTTAATGTTATTGTAACTCAAATTGTGACTTGGGAATAAACTTATTGCATCTGACTGTGACTGTGGAGTTTGCAAATCCTAGTCAAGTGAGTTTGTGTACCAGGAATATCAACTACTTACAATGAACTAGGATGAAAAAAAATTGTTGCTTATGAACAAAAAGGTTGCTACAGTTCAAGAATTACCCACCCCAATAAATATTCAATTGCCAAAAAAAAATTTAAAAAATAATCAGCTATTCAAGGACTATTTGCTTGAATGATTGAATGAATTTTATTCATTGAAGAGTGGGTCTGGAAACAATAATTCAAACTTGTTAGGTTGGTTCTTCTTCCAGCTCAACATTTTCACAGTTGCATGACTGACAGGTAATTTTACTGTTACAGTTAAAGCCTCACAGACTCCTGATAAGGATCTCTTGGATCAACTTTTTTCCTGCCAGAAAACTGTAATCAACTCTTATTTCACACCACTCTGGATGAAAAATGAGACCAGTAAAGTCTAAACTTTGTATCAAGAGTACAACCCTGCCTTTTGTTAAAAATCTGCCTTCCAGAGAACTCCAATCATATCAAAAAAGGAAACACATGTTTGCATCCCAAACTAGCATTTACTTTGAAAAAACTGACATTTTCAATTGTATTTAAAACATTGCAATGTACTTTCAAACTGCATGAACAGCTTTTCAGTGTCCACAGAAATATTTAGCCTGCATCTTTTCACCATTTTAGTAATAACTGAAGCCAGAGGAATTTCATACTCATATCGCAAGCAAAGCCAGAGCAAGCCAAAAATCATCTAAGCAGTATGTTATATCTCTGATTGCACCACAGGACTCCCTTGAATGTGCCTGTACCTCTATTACAAACACTCTACCTGATGTGAGCCGTGACATGCATGCTGAGTTCTGGCAATAATATACAACTTTTTGCCCAGTTCTCCTACTCCCTTCCAGTCTCTCAAAAATAATAAAGAAAATGCCCTAATTCAGCAAAATGGCTGAGACTGGGGAATAGATCTCATTCATGATTTACAGAAAAATACAAGTTGCTAGAGAAGAATGTGCGAGGGTGTCCCTTTGACAAAGTGGTTCTGGTTCGTTCTGTAAAATACAAGAAAGGGCAGAAAAGAGATGCTACCTCAGCTTGTAAGAAAGTAAACTTGATGAACTCTCTGAATGTTCATCTTCAAAGCATTCTTCCCTTCCTTCATATGTGAACTGGTTATATGGCAGATAGAGAGGTGTAGACTTAGCTGATGGAGACTGAGAGGCCTCTGTCTGGGATGTAGAAGGGCCTGGCTGCTGATTCTCGTGCATTTTCACATCGCTGTGGTCTGTCACTTTGGATAAGATCCTATCAATGGTTTTGTAGTAAGGCCAGTCAGGTGCAACAGTTTCACTGTCAGTCATGCATTTTAGTTTCCTGTAAGAAAAGGCACACAACATTAAAGCTTGTTTTCCTATAAAACTACTTTTCATACAGATCTGTCTCAAAACATTTGTTCTGGTCACATTTAGGACTCGAGCTGAATGCTTTTAATCAGAATAAAATTAGACACTTTTTTCTTTTCATCTCCAATGAGGCCTTTCAGGTTCTTTTCCTAGGTTTGACCTGCGATAAAAGTTGCATGTAAACCCCAAATGAAATTCAATACAAATACAGAACATTACAACTTCTAATGCAAACAGGGCTATGTTGGTGGTTGAACAATTATTTTTTCCCCTTACAGAACACCAGACTAACCAATCTGACAGTGCTTCCTGACAACTAGAGTAGGCAACACACCACAGCCTTTACCAAACTGTGGGCAGCCCTGTCCTTCCATTCTTTGAGAATGAATATTTATTTTCCATAATGAATACAAGTGGCTATAAATAAAATTCATATCCTTTTCTAATACTCCCTAAAAGCTCTGAATTGCCTTGGTAAACATTCTAGTAACAACCATGAGATGTAGATGTCTGTTCATTTGTTACACAATAAAGATCAGTGTAGGCTGAAGCACAAAATTTCATTAATTTACAAAAAAAAGAGACAAAACAAAAAAACACAAGCTAAAACAGTTAATAATGCATTAGAAATAACATGCACAAAACCATTACAGTGAATGGACTATCAACTATGACCTTGTCTTTTCATATGCATCTTACTATGAGATCTATTATTCAGAAATTTCAATGCTATCCCACTTGGTACCCATTGTTATTCTATTTGCTTTTGCTGAGAAATATAAAACTGAGGTATATAGATGAATTATATGTCTCAAAGAAGCTCCAGTGCCCAGCTAGAGTCCCAACCTCTCTCTTCATTTGCCTTTCCCAGCTGGGATCTTGTTACTCTAAATCAAAATGCAGGAAGGGAACACAACAGGAAAGGCAAAACCAATGACAAATGCTTCATTTACATAAACCAGATTTCATTCAAATTAACAAAAAACTGAACTGAATCTGATTCTCACAGATAGCAAGAGGTTTTCATTTGCAGGGGAGGGGAAAAAAAAGATAAAACCTATTCCTGGACACCTGGCCCACCCCCTTTTCTTGAAGCCTTTCAGGTTTTTCCTTCTCAGAATCCATCCTGGCCACACTGGTCCTGCAAGGGATAAAATTAAATAACATGTAAACATGATAAAAATGGTGCCAAACTTAAAAATGAGAACTCGAAGTTCTTCTTTTTAAACAGCTCTCAGCCTAGAGTAAGGGGAAATCCAATAGTGAGAAAAGTAGGCAGAAAGATTTGCTTAGATTTTAAAGCCATTTAAGGATTCTTTTTTCCTTGTCCTTGCAAGGTCTGATGAGCTTTTCCAGCTATTTAGAAATGCACATCATAGTCCTGCATAGCAAAGCCTCACAGCCATCCATACTTTTATACCCTCTATGCATTCAAAATTTTAATTTCATACATGTTTCACAAGCTACTGCTGCAATTTCATAGTAAGAGAATATCTAGCACAACTTACAAATACATGCATATCCATCCAGCACAGCTAGAAAACAGCTAAATACTGGGCTGACAACAACCATCAATTGATATGGATTATTTTTAGTTCAATTGTTTAGGCTATTTGCATGGAAAAAAACATATCAATTAAACCACTAAGCTACTAGCCAAGTCTACATGCCACATACATTTGCCTGTGTTGACACCCACAATGTATTCAAGCTGTGGGATTTAAAACAACACCATCCCCAGCTGCTGATTGCAGGGCACCCACCATGGTCAGCATCCACACCCGTGAGGTGGCAAAGAGACACACATGAGCACATCTCAGCTGTGCCACTGCAAAGGCCACCAGCTGCATTGAGGCTCCATGGGACACAGTTGGATTCGTCCCAGTATAAAATCCCTGCAGTCCTACACTTGGAATGAGCCTCTAGGCAGTTTACAAGCCATTAACAATTACTCTCTGTGGCCAGAGATCCAGCCAGTTTTCCACCCAGCTGGTAGTCCTTCCATCTGGAATACAACATCGCAGCTTGAATAAAACGATGATCTTGGAGACTGTCAAAAAGGTTTCCACTATCAAGCTGGACAACACACTTTGCTCTACCCTCATCCACAGGTCTAGTCTTTTAATCACAGGAAGCAAACAGGTTGGTCAGATGTGATTCACTCCTAGTAAATCCATTCTGGCTATTGCCAGCCACCACCTTCTCCTTTAAGTGAGTGGAAATCACTTCCAAGAGTTTGCTCTATGATCTCCTGGGAGTTGAAGGGAAGATGATCAACTTTTAATTCCTGTTCCTGCCTTTTTTGAAGATTCAACAGCCTTTCTCCAATCTCCAAGGACCTCCCTCAATCTTCACAAAACTTTCAGAGACGCCTCCTGACTCAGTCCTTTTCTACTACAGATATTTCCTCTAACCCAGGTCCAGGCACCCCCAGCTGAGACACCTGGGCAGTGTAGGCTGAAATAAAGACACTGAGAGTATCTTCAGCCTTATTACTTGCATCTGCTTTCAGTAAATCAGCCACCCCAAGGTGATCATCAGACCAACCCCCAGCATCAATACAGCCTGGGGGACTAAGGCACAGAATGCAGCCGTACAGGGAAGGATTTGGGAGGGCTAGTGGATGAAAGGCTGGACATGATGTGGCAATGTGCAAGTGTAGCTCACAAAGCCAACCATTATCCTGGGCTGTGGCAAAAGCAGCGTGGCCAGCAGGTCGAGGGAGGTGATTCTGCCTCTGCTCCCATGAAACCCCACCTGGAGGGCCACAAAAATGATCACAGGGCTGGAGTATCTCTGCTATGGAGACAAGTTGAGAGAGTTTGGGTTGTTCAGCCTGGAGAAGAGAAGGTTCCAGAAGACTTCATTGTGACCTTTCAGTACTTAAAGGGCGCCTACAGGAAAGATGGGGACTGACTGTTTAGTAGCGTCTGTTCCAAGAGGACAAGGGGTAATTGTTTTAAATTTTATAAGGGTAGATTCAGGCCAGACATAAGGGAAAAAAAAATAATAAGGGTGGTGAGACACAGAAACAGGTTGCACACGCAAACTGTGGATGCTCCATCCCTGGAAGTGTTCAAGGCCAGGTTGGATGGGGCTTTGAGCAACGTGGTCTAGGGCAAGGTGCCCCTGCCCAAGGCAGGGGGTTGGAAAAAGAAGCTCTTTAAAGGTCCTTTCCAATCCAAATTATTCTATGGAAAGTTTTCAAGAGTAAGTATTTAGCCTGAGTGTGTCATTACCTTGTGTGTTTTTGTTTGAGCTCAGCTGTGTATCCAGATCCCACTTTTTTACAAAATTATGATGATTTTTGAAGGAAAAGCTGTTTATTATCTGTCCATAGAGCTGTAGAGTTGCAGCTGTATAAACCCAGGTATTTCTCTGGCTTTCAATGCATTGAATTGGTACTGATTCTTCTACTTCTGACTGCTTACCATAGCTCTGAGCTAAAGAAAAGGGATCACTACCAGGAGTTAGGCAAGAGAATTGTGTTAGCTTTAAAGCAGCCCCGGCAGCAATCATCTACCTGCATGGAATCTGGCTCCTACAATCAGCAAAGGGATGAAACAGAGAGATATGAAGATAAAGGGGAAGGAAGTCCTTTGGAAAAGAAACAAAAACACTGCAGGTGGAGGTAAATAAGGAGAACATTCACTGAAACAGCGGTAATGGTTTAGCTTTCTGGTAAAACCAAACCAAATAGCTAACTTGGTAATATTAATATCAAGTTCCAGGGTTTACTGATTTTTAATTTTTTTTATTACAACTGCCAGAACTCCAGAAAACCTGGTTAGACAGTTGAGAGCTTTTGTGTGCACTGAGCATAACCCTGGCAAAACTGAAGTCTACGATTAATTTACTGCCATCAGTCAGTAAACTCATCACAGCATCTTACTTGATTCCAAAAGATAAAGGTTGGGTTGTTTGCTTTTAATAATGAAACATGAAGATGTTAAAAAGAAACAGTACACAGAAAGGTTGGAATGCAACAGTGCAGAAATGAGAGAGCAAGATGAGCCAAAAATTAGCACTTTGAAATTGGGCAAATCACTGCCTGAGTGAGCAAGCCAGGCAGAAAAATTAGGTAAGAAACAGGGGTAAGTGAAAAGTCAGCAGAGCTTGTGAAATAAATTCACACTGGGTTTATCTAGACCTGTTGCTGATTCATGAGGCTCTATTAAAATCCAGCTGAGACCAGAGACAACTGAGAACTCTCTCCAAAAACTCAGGGAACAAAGTCAGATTTCCAGCAGTCAAATATCTGAAGTATGTCAACCCAGTTAATTTGAAAGGTGGTTGCCTGTCTTAGTCCAGAAAAGTGAATAAATTATTGGACTTTGAGATCCTACTGTCAAAATGTTCCACTGAATGGACTGAGACAACTGTTGAGTCATTTGTGCTGATACAGACTTTTCTTCAGATTTCCTTTTCTGTGCCTATTAATCCACTTTCTAAAATAAAATTATAATAATATTTTGTTCTAAAGAATTTTTAAAAATCATTGCGATTTAGTCAACAAAAAGCAAGCAATCTATAACTTGCCTCTTTTTTCAGGCTTTTCTCAAAACTGTGTTGCTTTTTTATTATTATTGCAGTATTTGATATTACTACTTGCCTCAAGGAATGGATACAAGATCTATCTCCTGGGGTTTCTAGGAAAAGCTTTCAAAATAAATAATAAATAGCAACTGTTCATGAACCAATCAATGGTGAGGAAAAGAAAGATGTATGAAAGTACAGTACTAAGTTGTGCATCTGCTATGAATAATTGAAATTAAAGAGAAAGATGGTAAAATATTGAAATTCAACTTTCTGCAATAATTTGGCTACACTTATATTTTATCATTTGCTGTAACAGAGGTCAAATATTTCAGTTGCTTAAGGTCACAGAGTATAGCAACGGGTTACACAAGCAACAGAGTTTAATTGCTGTCATGTACACATGAAAATAAAAAATTAGACTACTCTTTTATTCAGATCATGAGACTGATTCAAATTTACCAATCATTAACATTAATTGACTGCGATTCAAATCAAAGAGCAACAGCTGCATCCTGTTTTCTAGGCTTTCGGGAGGGTGATGTTTTTGAAAATAATAAATTTGCATTCACACAGTTCTTATTTTTAAACATCAGAAGGAATCAGTCAAAACTGTGCCCACTGTGCAAGCTGTCCAAACGCTGCTCCCTTTTTGTGAGCCAGTGTGCATTGTGTCAGTGGCAATAGTGTAACAGCAGACACAGTGCACACTGTAAGATCAGCAAATTAGGGGTGACAGGACAGCGTTTTCTTTCAGAAGGACTAATTACAGGTTCATATGAGCTGATAGCCCAAAGTTGGCTACATAAATAAAAGGGTCTGGCACATGCTCTGTGTGATGCTAAACTTCAGGAGCTGGCACGATAATCTCAGCAAAACTTTTGATGACCAGCACATCAGAAAGCTGAACTTTGAATTCCAGGAAGTTTGACTCAGCCCTTCCTCCTTCCAAGATGGATAAATAGGGAGGTTCACTCAGCTCACTGCACAGGTGTCTTTGAAATGGAACATTAAAAACTTCGTGGCTGATCTATCCATAGCAGATACTTCAGATTTTACAGCAATGCTTAAAAGCAGGATTTTACTCAAATGCACCTGCAAAATTTTTTTTTCCTTCCACCTATGGTGCTGTGCAGTATTTTCCATCCAGTCAATTTCCATGGTGGATGAAATGGTCCCTTAATATACTGAGACTCCAGGAAGAATTACTTCAGGTCACACTATATTTTTCCCTGAACAGTTTCCTCCAAATGCACTTGGTTTACAGTAATGCAGAGGAATACAGGAACTGCTGCCAGATCAGCCCAAGGTCTTGCTGCCTCACTTCTGACAAAGGTCAGTGCTAAATACTTCAAGAATGATCCTGACAGACAGCTTTTGGGGGAACGCTCACCCATAAAAACACATGATTATTTTTCCATCAACAGCTAGTAATATCCTGAAACCCATTGTCTTTTATAACTCTACCTAATTGGAAGACAAACATCTATATTTTTGTTCAATAAATCTAATCTTTAGTAAAAATAATAACAATAAAACCTGCTGCTCCTCTTGGTGTCAATGATTTTCAGTGGTAAGGAGTTCCACATGCTTATTATGCAGTGCAATACAAATTTATATGATTTTAACTAGTTTTACATTTCTTGCTTTGCAATTCTAATAAATAACTTCTTGTATTGTGGCAAAAAAATGCTTTACATTCTGGAAAATAGTAGTGTATATTTTTATGCAGTGCTAAAACTCTTTTACATTTCTTTGCCTTCACAAACTTTCCCATTTCTCTTAATAAAGAAAGCTTTCCACATCTCAGCCTAACTGTGTTTTCTAAACATCCTCTCATTCTCTTGTCGCCTTGTTGAAATATAGGGCAGTCAGAAATAAACACAAGAATTCAAGGAGGAGATAATGAGATAAAGTAGATTTCTATATGGCACTTTAACAGCTCAGATGTGGAGGAATGGGATATGACTGCCTTAAAATTGCTTTTGTGAGAGATGCTCACGTGCACCTGAATTATGTGGCAGCACAAAATCCCACATAGGATCCAAATGTATCCAGACCCAGGGTGAACACTTGGGCTGGGAGCAAGTTCTGAGCCTCCTGCCACTGTTGCATGCAGGGAGCTGCATCAGCTGCAGCAACTTCCATAATTATTGGGCAAGAAAGGCTCCTCCCCTACTGATGCAAATGTTTGTCTGACTTTGACACCTTCTGCACAACAATGAATGGCTTTCACTGAGCAGAATAAACAAAACAATATTTACTGAACTGCCTCTTAAAATGCCATGGGATCCTCAAACTGGAAAACACCATTATAAACATATTCACTGCTTTCTATTTTAGTTCCTTTTATGTTTCAGATCATTAATACCTGTTTCAAGAGGCGTGCCAGGACAAGACATGCCAGTGAAAACACTTTTAAAACTGAAGTTGGTTAAAAAGACTAGTAGAAATATTCAAGTACCACTTTTCCTTTTATATAAAAAAATATACATATATGTATCCATTCATATAGATATGTGCAGCAATTTGTAGGACAGATGTTTTATGTTCCTTTATGAAATTGTGGCACATAGATAAAAATGTAATCTGCTTAAGTATCCTAATGCAGTTCACTTCTGACTCTTAAAGGAAGACTAGAGACCCCTCCATCTTCACAGTGTTCTAAAAAGCTGCCTAAAACATAAAGGATCCTGAATTGCTGGGTAGAAATAAGCACTTGGGTGCAGCAGAACACTCCCCTAATTCCTGCTACTTGGTGCTACGTTCCCCCGTCACACTTACTAACTCTACGTAATCATTACAAAGTATTCTCTCAAAATAGAGCATTTTCCTACTCTCAGGATCTTCTTTTGCAGTTTATGCCACAGTGCAGCAATGATGCCCAGAAATACAAAGAGGTAAAGCATCTTTCTCAAGTGACCTGCATCAAAACATGGATTAAAACTCAGCTGCCTTACAGCAAAGCCAGCACTCAGTGGCCACTCACATCGTTTACAGTTTCATCACAACGTCCCCTGTCCTCACAGAGCACCAAAAAGTACCCAGAAAACTATAAATTGTAAGTCCCAGCTTTTGTTTGTCCCTGTTCTCTGCACCAGTTCACCTTGAAGGCAAGGCACACAGGCATGTGAACAAACAATAAGAAGATGCATTTCATATTCTAGAGTACAAAATGAAACAGCACTGAGACAGCGCAAGGCAGTTTTCTAACTCTCCAAAATTAGCATCTCAATCAATAAGCAGGGAGCTGCAATGCACTGCAAAATAGAAAAGCAGCGTGGCAACATGCAACAAAAGCAATCTTAGAAGTTCACAGAAATAGAAGGGTATTTTTTAAAGTGCAGTTTCTCACACACACACACAGAGTGCACGTATGCGAGTGGTTTTATTTCTTCCCTTCCCCCAGTGCAACTTAAAAGTAAAAACATTAATTAGGAAAAAAAAAAGGGACTGTCTAATTGATGACAACACTGAAAATTTAGAACAAGGGCTGACAGAAATAACCTCTTCCATTTGGCAATTACAGCACTTAAATATCGTGCAGTGTTGCCAGACACCTGTAAAATCCCAGCGCCGCGAGATGTATTTCGCAGCAGGGAGGGCTGCAGATTCAGCAGCCTGAGCACCAGCCTGGTAGCCAGCGACTCCCGACTTGCTGGGTGATGCTGGGCAAAAATTTATCCCACTTCCAGCTTTCTCCTCTCCCGTCTGGGTGAAGAAGGATTGCAGCAGGGTCAGTAAAACATTCTGGAGACATTAGCATTTGCTACAAAACACGAGGTTTAATATTATGGCAAATGATGTTAAACATTATGCTTCTGGGTCATAGGAATGTGGAAGGACATTCAAAGTTAAGGGGTTTACAGGATTTTCCCTAGTTTTCTATTTGATGAGCAGTCTCTGCATTAAATACAGCGAGAGTGCCTTACAGAAAAGCGAGCAGTTTTAACATGGTTGCCTGCTGTAATAACCTTTTTTATTATTAATACGAGCTTTGAGGAGAGATTAAATAAAAGAGTCACATATTTGATTTTCTTGCGTTACAAGCACATAGCTCAAATCACCACTCAGGATTTCCAGTATGAGGCAGTTTGTGCCTCACAGAGATAAGAATTTAAAAAAAAAAAAAAGGAAAAGAAAAAAAAAAAGAAAAAATATATGGAAATATTTCTGTTAAGTTCTCATGATTTTTCTCCCTGCAAACAACAAATGCACAAATGCCTGGCATTTTCTGAAGCCAACTTCCCCTCCTGCCTGTTCTTTATCATCCCCTTGTAGACACCTCCGCCCTCCCCCCGACTCCTTCGGAGCAGTATTGACTGTGCACATTGATTCTCTCTCTGCAGATATAATAGTTCTTTCACTGCTGCTGCTTATAATTATAGCAATGTGTGTCACTCAGTAATAAGACATTCAATTATTCCTGGCCCCGTGAAGTGTAACCCTTCAACTCACGAGACCAAAATCCAGGAGCATCAACACCCCCCCCTCCAAACATTATTCTCTTCTAGTTGTTTTTTTTTTAACTTTGCCCTGCCATTCCAATCCTCAGTGGCCACTTCAAACTGCAGGAGTTTCACTGCAAGGAACTGGCTGCCAAACTACCACAATCAGTCCCCTCAGCAAAGAGCAAAAAAAAAATAAATCTCTTCTCCCCACTAAACACATTTCCATCCCTCTGCATCATAACAACAGCAGCTAATTTTAAAGAAACAAAGTTGTCCCAGAGTTTACCATGAAATGTGGGGAAAATATTAACAATGACGTAACAGCACTGGCAAGAGAGAATTTTAAAAGCGATATGAACAATCTTTAATCTTTTATCGACAGATTTCCTCTAGGAGACTTCTTTCTGAAAGACAAAAATCACTGCGCCGTCCCTGCTAAAATCTCTTAAAATAAAAAGAATGAACTGAAGCTTACCTGTACTGGAATGTCATATTTGTAATTTTTATCTTTATTTCCTCTCCGTGGCGAATTTCTCCAGTCATTTCAAAGAGTTTGTTAGCCATTTTCTCATAAACTTTGGCATTCCTTTTAGTTTGTTTCAGCTCATCAAAAAATTCTTCCCAAACCAGCATTAAACCTCTCATTTCTGCATCAGTCCAGTTTCTGGCCCTCCTGTGTTTCTCAGTCTGAGAAGAGACAATGTAACTGGGAATTTCTGCTGCAGCCATTGCTGACTGACCTAAAAGGGTTTTAAAAGAGGACACTTAATATAGATTGAGTTTTTAGTTTAGGTTTTTTGTAGTGCAAGACATGCATATGTGGATAAAGAATTTGAATGACAACAGAACATATGAAACCTTTTTGCAACAGCTTGAAGCTTGAGTGCACAAAATGGGGCCTACATCTGACAGGCAGGAATTTAGTTAAAAGCTTTTAAACAGAGAAACGTCATTTTGATGTCACGTTTCCATAGCAACAGAGCAACTGCATAAGCTACAACAACAAAAACCTTTTAACTGAAAGCCAAAGAATCAGGACAAAGTTGACAGGCCATCAATATTAAAGCTTTTAAACACTTTAGGTTTAACAAAAAAAAGATCTATGCAGCCTTTGAGAAGCTACTTTTAAGTTTCTACTTCTTTTTTAGCTTTCCCTTACCTTTTAGGCAGACAATCTGCTAGCAGGGGGTCATGGTCGCCTGAACGAGCTTTTAAGTTGCGCCTTGACAGACTCTCTAGGAGGTTGCAAGGACTGAGGCCATGTACACAAAAAAAAAAAGCTTTTTTTTTTTGCAAAGATATTCTGCAAAAAGAATCAGCCAGCTTTATGAAAACTATACATCTCTAAGCTAATAAATGTTTAAGCAGGCAGGCTCATTAAAAAGGAGCTTGCATCTGGGTTTTAGAACATGCACAAAATAGTATTTAAGTGTTTAAATATAGAGAGAAATGTATATAAAATTTCAGTATAAAGCCACTTTTTTTCCCTGAGATGTTTTGCTGCTGATAAGCACACACTGCAGTCCTGTCAGTATGAATTTGCCTTTGTAGGTATGTATTACTGTATGTGTATTTTGTATTCCTAGTAATTTAGATGCTATTTATGCAGCCTGTGTTCTGCCTTAGGACTGCAGCAGAAGCATTTCACCTGCTTTATGGGCAACCTAAAAGGATTATTCAATGAGTTAAAAAAAGGCTGTGAGATGCTTAGAACTGTGAATAAATTGCTTTGCTGTAAAACAAGCATTTTGAGCTGCTTTTTATATAGGTCTAAATTCTGCCAGCAGTTATACCAGAGCAGCACTGCTTATTCATTGTATTAAATACAAGCAGTGGGCCAAATCCTGCCCCTCTTACACTCCTGCAATCTGACAATAATCTTTCACAAAAGAGTGAGATGCAGGAACTGCATTAATTCCAGCACTACGAGCAGCGAAAGAGAAAGATGTTCATTTCCTACAGTCCCAATAGAATCCTGTTATGTAAATTATAAATAAAAAATCCACGGACCTTTCTTGTTATTATTTTTCTGTTTCAGCATATAACAGCAATAACGACCTCACTGCAGGGCATTTCCTGAAGATTAATGGCAGGCAGGGGTTAATGGCCTGAGGCTCACCCAGTCAGTCGTTAATCCCCAGGAAATGTTCTGTGCCTCAATCCTTAATGCTTAAGTATCCTATAAATTGTAAGTCTTCTCATAACCACATCCTTGATCTTAACAATAGTTTAAAAATGCACAGCTTGGTTTGCATCTTGGAGATGGTAAAGAGAGCACGTAATGTTCCTAAAAGGTACAACAGTGACATTTGTAGTATCATTGCCTTCTTTCTATTTTATTTATTCTACTGTTTATTGCAAGAGGCACAACAGCAAACCATAGAACAAGGGAAGGGGGCAGTGGGGGGAATTACATACACTGTACATAGGAACTTCCACTGATACAACCCTGAACATGCCTCTGAAATATACCTGCTGAGTCACTGCCTTCCTAAGGAAGGGAAAAAAAATGAGAGAGAGAGAGAAATAAAGAAAAAAATCCCCTAGCTTCCAAATAACTGCTTTTAACTACTAATATGACAGCCTAGCAACTATTACCTTTAAAATGTGTAAATAGCAGCATATGTTGTGATGATGATCTTGCATGGTTTGTCTCTTTGGTGGCCAGCTGGGAGACATCACATGATCAGGGGACAGATGGTGGTCAGAAGAGGATCAGCTGATGACACATTCATTTTATTAATTTATTGTTTTGTTTTGAAATTCTCATCACTTAACCTTGGGCTCTAGGCAGCTATGTTAATAAAACCGTACCAAACTCAGCTGCCTGCAGTCATAACCAGTGGCTGGGGATCACCAGGACAAGTTTACTGAAGTAACACACTATTTGAGAGGAAAATACCATTGCTCTGGGTCTGACTTGGGACCAACGCATGCTACCACAAAGCCAGGCTTGCTTCTCAACCTTTAATCATCCAGTGGAGGTTTGTTTTTCTCCCCCAGACTTTAATCCACCAAGGTTCTGAAAATGCTGATTAACACCACTGAAACCCATAGCATGATACGTACATCGTAGAACCCCAGAGATATGCAGAGTCTCTGCTATAAAGGTATTTTTAATCCAGTTTCAAGTGCAACAACTGGGACAGGGTGGGTGAAAACCTTTCCAGCTGCAACAAGTTCTTTCTGTTGTAGTGCACAACTGTTCCTTCCCCTCTCCATCCACATGTGCCTGGCACATGTGCGGCTGCTCCTTGCGCTCCACAGTGGCCCCCAGACCCAGGATCCTGCAGGAGGGGGGCAGTTGTTTCCTTGTGAAATTCACATCTCAACTTTTCTATACGCTGTTTCCTATTAGTGTACTTGACAGATTGATATAGTGGTATAGTGCTATTTAACATCTGTTAAATAAAAGAAATGCTTTCTAATAATACCTCCCTTATTCCCCTCCTCTCAGCACCAGAAGGGAATCTAAGTTTCAAGGGCTCAGGTTTTATCCCCTCCTCTGAGAAAGTCGTTGATATTAATTACTGAGACCCCGCATGCCTCCTCTGCCTCACTGAAGCATGTGCCAAGTGGTTGATAAAGTGACTGTTTTCCTACACAGAGTTGAAAGGAAGAGAAGTTTCTTTTATCCCCAAATAATCCCTGCAGTCTTCACTAGAACCAGAGGAGGGAAAAGGCACCTCTCCAGGCTGTGCCTCTCTCTGCTGGTGCACTGCAGATCCGTGCAGTCCCTGGGAGTCACTGAGCCCTTGTCCTGGTCCCTGAGTTGGGACAAACAGCTAAGACAGGACCAGCAGACTCTTAGGGGAAGAGCAGCCCTGCAGCAGCAAGAGAGCTGTCCCCTCCCCAAGTGGGGGCACTGGGAGGAGAAGCTCAGTTAGTACCCGGCTGCTTCTTGCCCCCTCTCAAGCTACAGGCCAGTCCAGATTTGTCATCTACCTCAAAGACTGAATAACTGATGAATAACTGCTGGGAGGACAAGCTGCAACTGCCAGACTGAAGGCACTGATACCCCTCATGAACTCCCCCTTGACGTCTGTGCTGATGGCAGAGTCCTCCAGCACCAGCTCCTCAACACCAAGGACCAGTCTGGCACTGAGCACCCCACCGGCACTGAAGCTGTAACTGTTCTCATCAATAAAATAAGAATGTTAAGGTCTTGGAAACCACTGATACACATAACACAGCTACTGAGTACACCTTTGTAGATCACTTCCTTCTGTAGGAGAAAGCTGTTCTTCTCCACTCTCCTGCTCACTCCAGTCCCTCCTCTGATGGGCACTGCCTTGACAGGTCCAGATGTTCTTATGGACAACCAACCTCAGTGGGCTTGAGGGTCTCACTCCTGTCTTTCCTTTCAATGCACACCTGCTCCTGAGACATAACAGGAATATGAACTTTATGATCCTTTTGGAAATCTGTTCTTCATATCATCTGCCTAAACACTCTACCTTTCTTTACAATCATTATGTATCAGCTTGAATAATAGCTCTCACAGCTGTTCCACCGTTCATGATAATCTCTATAGATAACAAACCCCAAACAGGGTAGAAGGGTTTATAATTTGCAGATGTGGATCTAATGAAGTCTCCCTATAAATGCTGTTATCGCAGAGAGTTCAGACAACTCCATTAATCCTAACATATCTGTTGACGATACTTCAGGTGATGTGTGCTGTGTATACAGCCTTCAGCTTTGCAAGTGTGGGCCAATGCATGCCAAACAAAACTTCCTTTAGCCAAGTTTTAGGGAATGGTGTTTTCCCTTGTGTTTGCAGGGGAATAACGGCTCTAGTCAGTCAATCAGCAGAGCCCAACCCACAACCTGTGAGCCATTATGCTGTGATTACTGAAGAGCATGTCCGATCCTGCGGATAAGGACTGTGGTAGAAGTCAGGCAAAAGCTTCTTGGCAACTCAGAATTTATTCCATTAGGATACAAGAAATTTCTGCAGCTTCTCCTAAATGTACTTCCATGTCTGAAACCCACACAGGAGCTGTCTACAGGGGTGCTGACACACAGGTGTCACACAGACTATTTGGATTTCCGAAATGGAAGTACATCAGCTTTGGTCCAGGAAAGTCTTGAGACCAACTACCAACAAACACCCTTTCAGGCAGCAACTTGGAGCAGTGACACTGGGAAGAGGAGGTCCCTGCTGAAGTGTCACCAGAAGTATGTGTCACCCCTTGAAGACACAGGTCCAACTCTAAAACACATGGGTATCTCAGCAGACCATTTTACAATGTCTCGATTACATAGCTGTTTTCACCCTTTAGTGTTTGGGGCAAGCTGATGAAAGCAAGACTGTCCAAAGCAGAGGTTGGTCACTGTTCCTTGTAATCCTCCGGTCTGGCCCATCAGGAGTGCAACACATGTAGGCAACAACAAATCTTGAAACTGCATAGTGACTGCAGAGCATGTGTTCATCCTCTGGGCATTTCAGTGCAGACACACCCTGGTAACTCTGCTTAAAAGGGTGTAATAGCACATATGTGTTGGTCTAAAAACAAAGCATTTGGAGTTTGCACTGCAGTGGGATACTGTGTTTTGGGTTCCAAAAAGCTGCATGTGCTGGGAGGCTGTCTCTTGCCCCACATTTTGCCATCCACTAAGCTAAAATGCCCACTTTCTAAAGTCTTACTGAAAAGGATGGGTTTAGTGTCTCTGATTGCTGCCCACTGCAATTTGCAAAGATGGTTCAACACAATGAAGTACGGACAGACTGGTATGAGACACTGGAGAGCAGAGCTGTAAAAAGGGATCTGGGGGTCCTGAGCCAATGGAAACTTCACAAGTCAGCAGTGCCCTGGCAGCCAAAAGGGCCAACTGCGTCCTGAGGGGCATCAGGCAAAGCATCGCCAGCTGGGCGAGGGAGGGGATTGTCCTGCTCTGCTCTGCACTAAGGTGGCCTCACCTCGAGTCCTGCATCCAGCTTTGTGCACCACAATAAAATATTAATATAAAGCAATTAAAGAGGGTCCAAAGGAGGTCAGCAAGGAAGGTGAAAGGTCTAGAGGGGAAGCCATGTGAGGAGCAGATGAGCAACTTGGTTTGTTCAGGCTGAAGGAGACTGAGGGGAGACTTCACTGCAACCATCAACACCCTCATGAGGGGAAGGAGAGGGGCAGGTATCGATCTCTTCACTCTCGTGACCAGCAACAGGACCTAAGGGAATAGCATGAAGTTGTGCCAGGGGAGGTTTAGTTTGGATTTAAGGAATAGCTTCTTCACTCAGAGGGTGGGTTGGGCACTGGAACAGGCTCCTCAGGGAACTGGTCACAGCAACATGGCTGACAGTTTAAGAAGTGTTTGGACAAGGCTCTTAGGAAGATGGTGTGGGTTTTGAGGTGGTCCTGTGCAGAGACAGGAGCTGGACTCAATCCTTGTGGATGTCTTCCAACTCAAGATCCTCTATGATCCTGTGATTCTTTATGAGAGAGGACATACTCCATGAGAGACTCTGTGGGAGAGGAAATACTCTTCCACTACTTCTGAAATGCTTGGCCAGAGAAGGTAGGCAGGGGCAGCAATGACAGAGGAGAAGCTGCCTTCTTTTCTCCTCCATTAAACCAGCAGTTCCATGGTAGTGGAACTGCTGTGCTCAGCAAGTGCTAGAAATAAGGAGCTCAGCCTGAGGCAGGAAAGCACCTCACAGGCTTAGGAACTACAATAAGGTCCATGCACCTTTCAGTCTGCCAGTCTCCTTGGGTGGTGCAGTCATGTGGGTTTGTAAAGGCTCAGAAGCTACAAAAACCATAAGGCTGTGAAAACAGAACCATCAGGTCAGTGTTGAACTGCACATGAACACAGCTCATGCTGTCCTAGGACCTGTGAGGGAAGTTTAACAATACAGCAGCATTTGTAAAGGCAGCCCAAAGCTATCCAAGCTGTAGGAGGTCCTATTACAAACACAGAATGAAATAAAGATTATTCAGGCTGAGGAACTACAGTAGGTGTGTCAAGGTACATAAAAAAAGGACAGTCTCTTTCTTCAGATGGTCTGTAACTTAACTGGGACATGCCACAGGAGAAACAAACAGCAGAGACCAGGAGGGACAAGTGACAGCAACACATTACTGAGCAAAGGACATTGCATGGTTGAATAGTTTTTATGTATGTCTAAAATAAATAATACCTGCAAAGAAGCCTGACAACAGAAATGGGAGCCCTGGAGGAGGCTGGCTGAGGGGAAGGCATCCTGGCTGATGTGTGGCTGAGAAGATTTTGGTATGATAACACTTAGAACAAAACGAACAAGAAAAATAAATGTTTCCACCCAAATACCCTGCCACAGGGATGTCTGAATGACAGATTTCCCTGACAGTGGAGTGGGGCACTGGGCAGCCCAGGGGGACAGCAGTCTGAGAAGATACAGGTAAGCTGGAGAGGCTTTTTATTTCATTTTGCAAGACAACGTCCTGCTTGAATTTCACTGTAATCAGAACATTTCCCAAAAGCATTTTGATCTTGCTGAACTGGCAAATTCTGACCAAAAATATCTCCTTTGCCTATTTTAGTAGTAACCATGGAAGCCGGCTTGGCAGAGACATTCAGTTGGAGAGAGGATGGCGAGAGACAGCGAGGTGAATGCAGACAAGCTGGGAAATGAGGCTTCAGCAGTTTTTGTGGTCAGATCAGGAAGCATTAGCAGACAAGGGAGAGAGCTGGAATTGCGTGGGGTTTTAAAAGAAGGAGCTCATGGACTGCAAGGAACCCAGAGAATTCACTGTTTGGAGAAATCACATATAGAGTGGTATGTTGATAGTAATTAGATTAAAAATTACAATGCTAAGGATTTTTTTTTAATTACTTTGTATTTTTTTAAGTTTAGCAGAAACACAGACACTGGTTCTACAGACCCTAGTTTAGCATATTGAGGAGGAAAAAAAATCCCTTGTGTCCAGAAGGTACAAATAATCACTGCCCAAATGTCTGGCACTTCCAATATATGCAGGCAGGATGCCAAACTAGATGGACTTTCAGTCACACATATTCCTAAATTTTCAGGCATACAGGGAGAGATGGGCAATATTCCTAAAAATTTAGTTATATAATACTGACAGTGAAAGGCATTAATTCTACATGTGTCATGCTCCCAGTTCAATTAATAGCAAACAGAATTTCTGAGATTTTCTTACTCTTAGGAAAACATTTGGAGGTCCTTAGCACACAGAACAACCCTGCAGTGCATAGTATGAGACATACTCCTTTTCTGGCAAGCAAGCAACAAATCATATTACAATGAAAATCACTCAGTTCCCAATGAATGGTTTCCAAAATCCCACTTGAAAGAAATTATTTTGGCCCTGCTTACTTACAGGGGTTAGTCAATAAGTCCCCCTGCCCATGTTTGGTTTTTAGCACATTTTAGCAACCTACATGCTGAAAAGTGTCTAATTCACTGAAAACTGCTCCTAAAATGCTATGCAAATACTGCTCTTCCAGAAGTAAATTCCTCTAAGAGAACCTGTTCCAAACAATTCGCTTTAGATGTAAACCGTGAGTTAATCCGGTTTGGATTTGAGATGCATCACAAAAGAAGAAAAATAATCCCGGTTGCGAGGAGTCTGCCCTGTGCCTCGTGCTGAGTGATGCTCCCATGACTCAGCAGGGCAGGAGGAAAGAGCCATGTCACGAAAAGCAGATGACGGTAGCTGGTTTGACCGTGGTGCTGCTGCTGCCACACACAGCATCGCCTCTGCCCAGTGAGCATTAATGCTGCCGGTGGCATCCCTTGCTGGCAGCAGTGTAAAAGGGGGGCATATTTAAATAAATGCTTGGAAGAAGTTATCGATTCATTGATCCATTAGCAAGAAGCCATCCCTCGGATTCCAACAGAGGAGAGGGAGCCAAGTGCAGGAACCTTGGCACTGGCGCAGGACTCCAGCTAAGCAAGTCTTTGCAGCATTATGGAAGCAAGTATAAGAGCTGTGTTGAATAAATGGGTTCCAGCTTGCTGTTCTTCCAGAAAGAAGAGCAGTGTGGGCCCTTTTCCATCAACCTCAGAGAAACTGCAGTGCAAGTTGCTGGCAACTCCTTGCCAGAAGCCCAGCCTCGCTGCTCAGAGTTTGCTACTGGCTTGGCAGCCTGCTGCATCCACCTCACAGCTGTCTGCATCCCCACAGTCTCCCCCTGACTCCCTGCCAAGGCTGGCAATGGATGGGGGAGGCCAGACCAGCCCCTGCCACGCCTGCCCTTAACCCACAGCCACACTCCAGGTGAGCCCAGCAACTCCTGGGGAACACCTCGCACAGGCTCATCTCAGTGCGGGGACAGCGATGGAAATAGGTCCTGCTGCTCTGCAGTTCAATTAGCCACAGGCTTCAAAATAAAAAGCATTAAAATTCAAAGATGTCTGCCAAGTCGAGAAAGGCAGGAGCTTCTCTGACTGTCCCACAGTTCTGCTTGGAAACCCCCCACTACCCCCAGCTGCAGCCCTTTCGCCCTACAAGGGTTTGCTCAGCTCTCCAGCCCCTTGGAGGAAAATTTAAGGATTTAAAAGAAATATTTCAGATAAAATATTTAGGGCACAGGAGATTTTTGTATCAGTTCATAAAAGATTTAAATACTAAAATGTAAATGGTGTTTTGGGTATTACTGCGAGGCAGCCTCAGGAATGGAAATTCAAGAAAAACGTTGCAACTTATGAAGTTCAGACGATACTGGTAAAAGCCTGCCTGATCTGAGAGCTGCCAAAAAAGGTCAATGAAACCAAATCCACCAGCACCCTCAAGCTGTGATAGCTTATCTGCTTAAGTGGCTGCTAATGGAAGTTGAGACCATACAAGAGGCAGATGCCACTTCTGGGACAGGCTGCCAGCAATATCACCCATCCCACAGCATCTGTGTCCTTACATGGGAAGCACACACAGCTTCCAAGGGACTGATCACAATTCCCAATGCCATGCTCTGAGTGTTTCAGGGAGCTACTGATGGGGCTCGTGAAGTCCTGTGTGGTCTGTGTTTGGAAATCCTTCCTCCAAAAGGATGACTTCTGCCTTTGTGTAGATGATCAAAATTCTTCAGCTACCAGGACACTGAGTAGCAGCTCCAGGACAAACATAGTATTGGGAACTTATGCATTAGTGGTAGGCAGGAGGACCCATTTCAACACCAAAAGGTTTATTGCAATATGCAGGTAACATTGCCCCTTTTAACACAGTGGTTTGCAGTATTTGCGGTCTTGTCATCCCTCTTGTTTTAAGGATGCACAGTCTTGTTCCCTGGACATGCCAGGGACATCCAGGAAGTCATCTACCCCTCTCACACCCAAATGTGCCCCTCCAACCAGCCTTCTGCCTCTGGACCCAGTACGTTGTGCTGCCTTCACCATAAGCCTGTGCTGCAGTTGCTGTTATGTTACTCACTGACTCCTGGCTTCTTCCACCTGTTTTCCCCTCCCATTGTCTCTCCGCTGTTTATCAGACACAATTGTGCTGCAACCACTCACTAGACACCAGGATTCGGTTTATATTTCAGCCTTAGTGTGCTGCTCTGATCCAGGCATTATCTTCTATTGTTTTGCCTTATTTAGTGGTGTAAATCAGAGGACATGCCTCGAGTAAGTGTAGGTCTGCACAGGGAAAAGCAGCATCATTTGCTTCCCTATAAATACCACTGCAATGTGGTTATTCATAGAACCACAGAACATCTGAAGTTGGAAAGGACTCACCAGGATCTTTGAAGTTCAACTCCTTGCTGCTCACAGGAGTACTGGAACCATGTAACTAAGAGCATCGTCCAGATAGTCCTTGAACTCTTCCAAGGCTTAATGCCATGACCACTTCCCCAGGAACCTGCTCCAGTGACTGAGCCCTCTCTCAGTGAACAATCTCTTTCCAGTGTCCAATCTGAACGTTCCTCAGTGCAGATCTGGATGCAAGCAAAGCTAATACTACGAACAGGAGTGACAGAGTACATGCCACCATGCATTTCTCAGCTGAGTTGGTCATGCAAGTGCAATCAACAAGATTAGTTTAAATTATGGATTAACTGGCCTCAGTTCGCCTGTGGCAGATTAGCAAGCACTCAAATGATTCTTTTTTGGCAGAAAAGCTGTCTCCAGTAGGGCAGCAAAGATTATACTGAATAGTAACAAAACTGAAGAGCAAACAGACCGGATGTTCAATCCTGCAGAACCTCCCAATTTCCAGCCAAACTCCACAGGAGGCAAGGCATATGCATCTTATTTAAGAAACCTAACCCAGATGTTTGAGGGGGGAGTGCAGACCTGAAGTGTAGAGAACCTAAAACCACACAGATGCAGGAGACATCCAGCCTGAAGATTCCTGTACAGACAAGCTGCCTGAAGGGAGTTTGTGGCAGATGTGACTGGCAGTAGGGAATCCTTATTTTGTTCGTCCCTTAACATTCAATTGACAGATTTCTGCATAGCCAGAAGGAGTGCTTCTGGATCCCCATGTTCTAAGCAAGTCTTCAATTGCTCAGAAGATTTGGATTCTTTAATGACTGTGGGACCAGAGACCTAAACAATGAAATAAGGAACCACCATCTGATTGCAGAGGAACAAAAACAAATAAGGTACAGAACATCAAGCCAGTTCACAGCACAGTGTCTCACTCTCTCTAATAAAAGTGGCCAGTGTTTTTCATTCTCTGTGCAAACTGAAGGCAATGGTGCATTTCCCAGGGGAGGCACCCTCGTGCAACTGTTTGTTAGAGGCAATCAGTCACCTCCAAAGGACTTGAAAATTCAGTCCTCTTCTACCCCCACCTCACTCACCTTATTGTCATATCTATTTCAACTGGCTTTAGCTCCTGTTTTGCTGTGGATTTCAAGGAGCTCAACAGTCTGATCCACAAACCTTCCCAGCCAAGAGCAGAACAAGTCTGACTGCTTCTTGCCAGCATCTCACCAGCCATACAGATGAGAACATCCCCCACGCAGTCTTTAATGCCTGGCAGCAATATCCCAGTGGCTGAAGCCACTCAAGCAGACCAGAACTGCATCCCAGGCAGCAGTCTAAAATATTCTATGCTAGCATCATGGTTTTCTCCATTTGCAACCTCCTTCCTCCCTGCACAATGTGCTTCATGGTAACTGGACAGGCAGATTATATTAAAGCACGTGACTACCTTGTCAAATGATTTCTCATCAAGTCTCAGCGGGAACTAATTGAAGATTAAACTAATCATTCCTTGAGGCCTCTTATGGAGTGTTTTATCACTTTTTGTGAATACATTAAGGAGAACTTCAATTAAGTGCTGACCTGGCAGGACCACTGAACACACAAACTGGAGTGACTGGACAACCCAACACACACAGAGAAATGAGAACTTTGGACATCTCTATAAATGGGACAAGGCAAACCCTTATCCATTTCTTCTGGCTGTACAAACACCACCCTACCAAAATGGTGATAGTGTTTTCCAAAACATCATCCTGCCTTTCTGAAAACAAAGGAGCAAGCCTGACAAGAGCTGCTTGATGTTACATGAAATATTCCCAAGGAACTCTCTGATCTTCCATGCCTCCTGAAATCTGCAGAATCCCACAACCAGCCACTGTAACTTGTCTTGATCCCTGCTCTAACCTGCTTCCACGATAGCCAAATTCCTTCATCAGCCAAACTGTAGCTCCATCCCTGACCTCTGATCCACACAGCGCCTCTCTGGGTACTGTACACGGCTATCAGATAACCACAAGTGACATCCAGGCTCCTCCAGCCTCTGGGTAAAAGCCATGGCAGAGCCTCAGATGAAAAAATTAATGTACTTTTTCTGCAGTGCCTTGCAGGGTTAAAGGAGTCAGAGATGAAAGCAGAAAGATAGGTCCAAAAAGCTTTTTTGTTTTGAAGCAAAATAAAACACTCCTTGGAATGGCAGAACCAGACACTGCACTCAGTAATAAAATTCATAGTCCCAAAAGCAGGATCAGACATATTCTTACTAGTGTTTGCTTTGACAGAAATTTGCATTTTCAAGCCTCTTCTGATGTAAAGGCAGAAGAGAACCCCAAATACTGGTCACCACAGCTCTCAGGAACATTTGGGGAGTATTTTATGCATCTCATTATTTTGCTACATTCTACTCTGCCACCCTGTGTTGTTTTTATCTTACAAATAAGAACTCCTTCAGGCAGACATCACATGAAAGTTCCCATCTAAGCATTTAAAATATTACAGGTGTGAGTTCTCACTCAAAGTTTCTGGAATCACTCTCACTTCTAAAACAATTTAGATGTTTCTCACTACTTTCAACACGCTACAGTATGGGAAAGCAAGATTAGCTTTGGTTTAGATTATTAACATAATGTTTGCAGTGCACTCAGAAATGGTAAAAAAATTGAACTCTCTTTCATTCCCAATTGCTCAATTCAGTATGAAACCACACTAAAACAGTGAGCAAACCTTGTGAATAAGGTTTTCATTTATATTTGACAGAGAGCCAACATCTGTGTTGCTATTTTATTTATATACACACACACAGATATACACACACACACACTTTTTATACTTTTATATATATACACATGCACATTCTTTTACCTGGTTGCTTTCTAACAGAAACTATTTCATCATAAGTCTTGGACGAGGAGAGGAAGGGACAGCTGAAGGAAGACCAGGCCACGGCCTTACCAGGGAAGGGTCTTGACAAGCATATTAATCCCCATAAAGTGGAAGAGCATTGTATTTTCTTTCCAAAAATTCAGAAATGCATTGCATGTCTTTACAGACTCTGCACTATCTCAGGACAAATCCCAGACTGCTAAAAATCAAAACCATGCCTGGATGCCACAAGTTGTTCTTCTGTGTCCTGTAATGTTATATAAGAATCACCAAAAAAGAAAGACTTTTTTGTCCATCTTTAAGGAATATTCTGCATGTAGAAGTTTGAGGAGATGGGAAGTCCAACGTGGGGCTGCAGGAAAGTATGTCCCCCATGAGACAGAAAAAGTGGTTGGACTCTCAAAACCATGAAAAAAAGGTTAAAAGTTAGCACATTTTAAAATACACCCCTCCAGGCTACTGGCTAACAGCTCTGAAATGGCCCAGTGGCACAGCACCCTCAGAGCCAGGGCATCAGAAGGAACAAAATGAGTTCAAGGACAAAGAACCGACCAGTTAAACCCGGTGACAACCCAGGGCAGTGATCACCACAGAAAGCTGGTGTTACAGCACAGACTCCTCTGTCCACAGGGCACAAAGCTGGGAAATTACTGCCTACAAGAGACTGAAACTGTGACTGACTTGACCTCCTCTGGCTGAAGAGAAGACAACACAGCACCTTCTCAACACTCAGAAATTGCAGCCCCGAACCACTTGGTTCCACTCCCTTCCCTGACTTTTCCGAGGTGGAGCAGAAGGAAAGCACAGGCACAGTGCACAGACCCATACCTTTGTACCTTTAAGGGTTTTATAGAGTAGAAGAAAAACTTCAGTACCTGCTGTCCTAGGAACAGAAGATCCTCCATGAGCCTTAAAGTCAACGCAGGACTCCTCACAGCAGATCACCGACCCAGAGCAGAACTTGGCATCTGGGGAGAGAGACTTTGGCAGAACAAGGCACCATGTGGGGAGGGGAGTGAGGAGACATTTCGTACCCATCAGGGAGGAAGGGCAGCTGTGCTTAACCAGGGTTATCTTGCAAAGGTCTAGAGAGGTAGGTTTGGTTTAGTTTTCAAACTAGTCTTTCAAACAGCACTGACAAATGTATTCCCCATGCTATACAGTCCCATCATAAATAACTTGAATCAGCCCACAGGCCTTCAACAGCCTCATTCCTGTGTGCTGAAAGCTGCTCACTTTAAGCCTAAAGAATATGACCCACATCCTCATCAGCACATCTTACCACGGCCAGCAAAGATGTCTCCTTAAAAGACATTCCAGCAGGCATAATTTTTCCAGACTTTTCTCTCATCTGCCCAACTTTTCCATTAGCAAGTTAACACTCAATGCCCAGCCTGTTGTCCTTCAGAGGGTCATGAATCCTTTTTTTTAAATCAGGTGGGTCCTGACAGTATTATTATCTCCACTTGACACAACAAGCCAGAGACAAGCAAGAGGGAAAATTTCTAAAGCTTCCAAATGACTGTGAAACTGAAGTAATTTTCAAAGGAGAGTTGGAAACTCCAGAGCTGAAGTCAACCTTGCACGTCCTTCAGTCAGTCACATCTCACAATGAAACACTCTCAAGCCACTTTGGGCAAGGTCCTGAAAGCCACACAGGTACCTGAAGAGCATCACAACAGGAAACAATTTCCAACTCTAAGATGCAGAGCTAAATCAGCAATGACTCCTCCCCTCCTCCAACCTAACAACCCACAGGAACCCATTTTTTCACCAAAAGAAGGTATTTGGGTACCTCAAGTTCTTCCTCCATGCTGAGATCCAAACATTTTGGCCAAGCTGAACCTCTTAGCACTTATGCCCGTGAAGCCCACTTGGGACTGGGAGGTTGTGAGCACAGATAACACTCCTCAAGGTGGCTCTGGTGCCAGTGTGAGGGAGCAGCTACTCCAGCTTTCATTTAAAGACGTGGCTGGAGGAGGAGGGTGTGGTTGGGGTGGCACCAACACAGCGCCCGCCACCAGGGCAAAGTGGTTGCAACCTCTGCCTGTGGATAGAGGCTCTGGGTTTGGACTCTGCCTCCAGGGCTGGTTTTGATTTTTATCCAGAGATGTTTTAATGCAAATTATACAGTAAGCAGCCTTGGGAATGCTGCCAGATCCTGCTCCCCACCTCCCTCTAGGTAGGCCACAGTCAGGCTCCCACTTGCTTCTCCTCTCCTGCTCTGTGAATCCTTCTCCAAACCATGGCACAACTTCAATAGGAAGGGCTGAGAGGTTGCCTACAGCCTGGGAAGGGACAGGTGCATTTGAATATCCCTTGGGAGGAGGACCCAAACCCAAGTTCGACCACTTCTGAGATGAGTATTAAACCATTAAGTTATTATATGAAAACCACCACACCAATCATTTGTATCTTAAGCAGCAAGTGCAGGGCTGTGGGCTGAGACCTCGGCAGCAGGGGCAGGTTTGACTCACCTGGCTGGGTTTGGAGCTTGCTGGGTGTGGGAGCTGCTCGTGGGACGTGGCGTGAGAGCTGGCTGGGGGTGAGGGTGGGAAAAGGGTCTCCAGGAGTCTGAGCAGATACCAGGACAAGTCCTGGGGAGGGAGCCAGATCCTGCAAACAAGTCCTCTTGCAATCACCAGAGATACATCTGTTCCCACCATCTGAAGTCCTAACCTTACTTGAGGGTTAAAATGTCAAACTAAAATCTCTTTTATCACCACCAAAGTGCTTTTGCCTTGAATTTTTAAGTGTTTGTTTAAGCTGAGGTTAAAAATAGTCTGGGCTCCTTGACTCCCTGTCCAGGTCATAAAACTCTCTGTAGTCCAATAGGCCATAGAAAATTTCTAAACTCTTACTAATGACTGCATGCCTTGTTAGCTTCCTGCATCTTCTTCATCCTCAACCTAAAAGACTGGCTGCAAAAGTTTAAGGCATTTCTTAAGGGAATTTTTAGAGTAGCAGTTAGTCAATGTGTCTTTATCACAACCCAACACAATAAAGTAACAGATAACGATATTTAATTGTTAGGGAAAAGTCTATAATTAAGCAGCAAGTCTACACATGTGTTTTTAAATACTGTGAGGCTGATTTTCTTCAAATTTCTTGCTTCTTCCAATTCTTTAAATATGCATTTGAAAGAAGCAGAAGGGCAGGTAGCACTATTTGGAAGTTGCAAATAGGTCTTTTGAGAAAATAAGTTACCTTTAATCTTACCGACGCATACTAACCTTAAAAATAGGATGTAAGAGGTAGAAAAGTGGCACTTTTTGACAAAACAGAGGAGGTATCCCCCTAAACAGGGATAACAGGGAAATATTTGCAATTCATTTTAGACAATTAGCAAGATGTGTGCAAGAGCTCCAGAATTTGTTTCAAGTCCTTTCAGAAATAAAGTCTGACAGAAGATTTTGATTTAGATTTCAGACTCATCTAGGTGACATAGTCATTAGTTTATTCAACAGCATTAAAAGTGAACAGCAAGTGCCTCTAAAAACTTCCTCCCACAGAATAAGAAAGTGAGGGGTGAAATTCTACATCATTCCACACTGATGATTTTTTAGACAGAATTTCCCACTCACCTGAACAAGGTGATAATTAAAAAATCTCTGCCAAGGAACACAACCTCCTCACTGGACCCCCACAGCTCTGAACACAGAGGCTGCTGGAATCTGATGTCCTGTATCTGGAGCATCAGAAGGTGTTTGGGATACCTGTGCTAGGAAAAATTACACAGTAGCACAGAGATCTAATTCCTTGGAGTTCTTTTTTTTTTTTAATTCTAAGGAAAAAGAAGAGAGGAGCCTCCATTTTAGTACATTTGAACACAAGGACACACACAGAGCTTATCGTCCTTCCAGCCAAGTACCTGATGGCTACAGAAGAAACACCACACAGTTGTGTCTCCACTGACTTGCTGCAACTGGGGTTTTTTTTCAGGTTTTGCAATGGTATGGGAGCATTACAAAGTTTAATGTTGCTTTTGTTATTTGGAGAGCAATGCTGGCCAATCCTGCTTGCACGATCACATTATTTAATTAAATATTAAAAAAAATTATACTACACCAACATAGGGTGCTTCACCTCACCTCTTCTGACATTTTCCTGGTCTCACAGTCAGAGGCTCACCAGGGTCTTCCCAGTTCCTGTGACTCCCAGAGAACAGTGCTAGGATATGTGTGTTGTAGTAGTACAGGTGTAAAATGGTTAAGTGGATCACTGAAGGCATCTACCACTCCTTTCTGAGGCATTTCAAGGATGTTACAAGCAAGCAAACAACATGGATCAAGCAATGAAAATTAAGTATTTATTTCTCTTCACAGATTATATAAAAATGTCCCATTTACTCAACTAAAATTATATCTACAGTGAGGTAGTAGTTTTGTTATGACTGAGTCGTTGCACAGACTTGACTTTTACTGTGGAAGAAAGGGGGTGCACTGGTATGGAATGGTTTCTCACAGTTATTCTGTAAGGAAAACTAACATAACAAAAGCAGAGAGCCCCTTTAACTATAGCTACATGAGGGATTTTGTCAGCCTAGTTACTCTGCAACAGAACTTAATCATGAACTCCTCTCTCTCGATGATTAACTCATCTCTCTGAGCAGTAGGAGCAAAAAACTGCTCTGTGCCTTCCCTCCTCAAACAAGGACTATGGGAAACAGCAGAGACCCCAGACACTTCCATGCTTACCTCTCCCCATATGTCCTACAAATCCCTCAAAACTTTCACTTCCCTGATGGCAAAACAAGTATGAAAAAGGATTGACACAAATGTAAAAAGAGACAGGGAAGGAAAAACTGGGAACTTTTCAGGTGGATAGGACAAGTAATTCGGATGCAACAGGTAACTCAGATGTGACCCAAAAAATAAATTAAAAAAAAATAAATTTAGCTCAGTTTTCAGGATGAATGACACTGCTGAACAAGGTGGGGAATACACAACAGGTGGTGTGACAAGAGCAGGACAGGTGTCTCCTGACATGTAGGCAGAGCTGAACAACCTCAAAGCGTTCAAACCAGAGACCAGACAATTCTCTGGCAGCAGCTGAGGAACATGAGAAAAGCTGTTTGCTGTGGGGCCAGCAGTGTAGAGGTCTGGACACAGTGACCCCAGGGTTCCTTTCCAAGCCTGCCTTTAAATCTCTTGGCACAGAAACCTTCTGAACCTATTAGGATTCTTGCAGCTTTTATATGTACTATTTCTACTTCTACAGCATTCAAGATACACTTATCAAACTGTGCAACACTTGGGCACATTCTGGATTTACACACAAATCTTTTTTTCTTAAAAAAAATTTTTCTTTAAAGTCTTTTACACCCTATTTATCTTCTTGATCACTACCAGGGATTGAGCTGATGTTTTCCAAGAGTTACTCCCAATGACACTAAGATATTTTCCTGAATGGTTACGTCTCTGTGCCTGGTTGTTTTCCCTTTATGCATTTGCAGATGTCTAGATTAGGTGAGAAAATGGAGAATATTCACAGTCAGTTTTAATTTTAACTACATTGAAAATTTCTTATTGGTAAGTTTGTCAATTCTCTTGGAATCATAACCAGTTCAAAACAGGAACAATTCCCTTTTATTTCTTAACTATTTAGGGGGTTTGATGACTATTGGTAAGGGACCCTGGAAGTACAGTTATAACTTATCAACTTAATCACCTCTGCCCAAGGACTACTGGGCTTCAAAGTACAGAGATATATGACAGCTTCTTCTACAAAATTCATTTTGACATTTACCCAATACATCACATTTACAAGTCTTCATTTTAGTTGCCATAAATTTGACCAAGGAAGGCTCGATTTACCAGTGTACACAGCCCTTTAAACATGAATTGCATTTGCCACCCTCAAATGCCACATCAATTATTTAATTTGTATCAAAGGAAACCATTAATTCAAGAACTCCACATTTGGGACTCCTGGGTGGCTACCATGGCTACCACCTATTTTTATCAATAGTATTATGCACGTTATCTAATTGTTCTAAACGTGTTCTGCTGACACTTCAGTTTAAAACACGCCTTTAGATGATTCCAGATATCAAAACGCTCCAAAAGAGAGAGTTTCCCAAGATCCTTTATGATGAACAGCACAGCAAAGATTTATTTAGCCTTGCTGTAACAGCCCTGTGTACTTTGAGGGTTCTTATTACACTGCAATTGCCTGTCAAGCTGCTGATGGACAGGCTTCCTACCCTTCATGTGTTTGAAGAGGCTTTCTCATTGTTTCTGTGAGTTTAGCAAGTTGCTTCTCAGAATTGATTTTACCTGCCTTGTTTAACTTGCCTTATTTAACTTGCCTGTGTGTTCTTTCCTATTTTCTCTGTTCAAACATGACCTCCACTTTCTGAAAGATGTCTTTTTACTTCTAACATCATTCTGCTCTTCTGCTGAACAACACCAGCTTTTCAGAGAGTTCTCCTCAGTCCTTTTGATAGAAGAGGATACACTCTTCCTTGAGCTTGTATTTATGATGTCTTCTCATCAGCTGATATTCTCTTCAAGTATCTTACACTTTTATCTGTTACTTTGAACAACAAAATTCATAGAATTATTCATAAATTTATCTATTCTACCTCTCTGAGATTTTTTTTGTTTGCACAGGGACAAAAGAACTGAGTTTGTCATGGCCCCTGCACATTGCTCTGGCTTAAAAACTGTGTTGTCTTTTCCCCATTAATCACAGAAGCATAGAACAATATTATATTGTTTTACATCCCTACCTTGCTTTCCCTGTTGTCTCTCATATCAAGGTCTTTCCTTCCCTGTTGTCTCTCACATCAGGGTGTTTCTCCTTTTCTGATCCTCTGTTCAGTGTCTTTGGTATTTCTCCATTTAGTTCTGCTCTTACTTGCCTTGTACTTCACTGAACACTCTCTGGATAACAAGCGTCTCAAACAAACACCAGTCTCTCATCCCAGTGAAATCGCTCCTTTTGCCAAAACAAGAGCAGCCCATATTTCTGAAAGAGAGTTCTCAGATTTCCTCAGCCAGCATTTTGATAAGATTTTCCAGAGGGTTTCATGATCATGTTTCTAATTTTTTTTTTGCTTGTAATACTAATTACAAACACAGTCACATCAATATCAACGCTGCCACCCCCATGCCTCCCTAAGATAAGAAATGTATTCCTCTGGCCTTACTTAGTTTGTTTCCCAGAGGAGCACTGAAATTCCCTGGAAGGGCAGTTTCTTCACACCTCCAGGATAGTTTGGATG
Source organism: Poliocrania exsul (assembly GCA_035041345.1). Lineage (NCBI taxonomy): Eukaryota > Metazoa > Chordata > Aves > Passeriformes > Thamnophilidae > Poliocrania > Poliocrania exsul. The sequence continues at coordinate 64,424,412 of JAWWLZ010000139.1, forward strand.
ACAAGTCTAAGAAGATTAGCTCCTGTAATGTTTTCTAAAAACCACTGTAAGGAGGATCACTGACATGGGTGACTGATTTTCATCCAGGAGATTCTAGCATTGTTCCACTATCTCATGCATTTATTAGGATTTCATTTCCTTCTGGAGCCTCAAGGGAAATTTCATAATCAGCACACCTGGTATGTGTAGTATAAATAATTAAGGGAATGCCCTCTGTAACGATCTATGCAGAAAGGCTGTTTTGCTGTAAGAAAATGGTCTGGATCACAGCCTTATTAGAAGAGAGAATTAAGGTTGTAAGATCCTCTCCATTTTCAGACTCAAAAAAACCTCAGCAACATTTACTGAACCAAATGGAGTCAAGATTCTACCTGACTGAGGCAGAGGAACCCACTCAATCAGTATGTTTATGAGTTGTTTCAACATTATTCTTTCTATGCTGTCAGCATAAATGGTACTTTAGCACCACTTTTCTATCCCACAATTTAATTTATTGCTTGCCTTAAGAAAAAAGATCATGACACCAATTTAGCTTATAATCACATCAAGAAAAATACTTTATGTGACAAATGTGGCAATAAGCCAGCACTGCATAAACTGGCCTGATGATAAAAATACTTAGGGCAGACCATGTTAAAGAGGACAGGGATCACAATACATGGCGTTATCTGTTCAGCAATTTGCAAAGGCACCAGCCCAAGCTCTGGTGGTCTTCGGTGGTTTTCCCCCCCAGACACTAAGAGCACTTAAGTCCTCAAAAAATGGACATCATAAGCAGAAGGAATTAATTTATTATCACAAATAAATAAAATAGCACCTCCTTTGCATTGCAGGACATGCAAATTCCTGTCTGATGGCTCACGAACATGTAAAGCATCTCTGCTTTACCAATAGAACCCTTTGTTCTGAATTCTTCTTTCTGCAGCCTTTGATCAATCTCTTGTCTTAATCTGTATTTATTACTTATTCTACAGATCCCTCATTGGAAATACTTCTTTTTCTTTCCTTAAACCCGAATTCAAGTTTTACTTTAAAGCTTCTAAAAAAGTTTTATCATATCATGTGTTTCACTTTATGCTGCCATCTGGAAGTAAAGTACAGCACAGTAAATGACATATTTGTGATTTGGAATCCAGTTTTGTAGATAAAAGAGGTTAAGCAGTTCATTTAAATATGCCTCTTTGATATGCAACTAAAATAGATTCAAACATTGAGACTTGTTCACCATCATTACTCTCATTTTCCAACACATTAATTAGATATAGGCAGTCAAGAAAATCAGCTTTTCATCAAGGAATGTATTCTAAATTCTAACTTTTTTTACCGCTAAAAACTGCTAATTAATTGTTTGTGACCAGAATATTAACCTGACATGCACAGCACCAGACTGCATGCAACATTGTGTAAACATACTCCCACCCTTTCAACTTGATCATTACCTTAGGTCCAGCTAAGGTCTTACACATCTTTCTAAGGCAGATTTGAAAGATCTGCGACTAATTAAATCTATTGCTCTTAGTGTGATCAGGCCATATTTAAATTCAATTTTTAATGGGTTATGACCCATAAAAGTATTCATTACCAGAATTTCTCTCTTTATAAAAGCCTGATACCACAATTGGATTGATGGGGCACTTCCTTACACCAATACGTTGCTTAGGGGAACTCTGCTTGGGTGCAAGGGTCCTCTAAACAGGAGCCTTCAGTCACAGTATGATAAAGCATCACAGGATACAGTCACTCTCCAAGACAAATAAAAAAGACTCATCTGTATCTTCTAACTGTGTTTGCCTTGGCAACTTCAAGGCTTTACCCCTCAATTTCAAAAAATAGAAGCAAGAAGTTACCGAAGTAGAAAAATCCAGGCATCCTATAATATAATTCAGTTCTTGGATTCAGTGCAGCCCTTTTCTTATCCCACCCAGAGCAGTAGGATGCACGGGATCTGATGCCTTAAACCCATCTCAGAACTCTCAGCAAAAAGTGGGATTCAGTTCAGGAAGTGTTAACAGGAGGGCTCTGGCTGTACCGTGGTGTAAAGGAGAGCACTCTGGACTCTGAATTCCAAGGTCCTGAGTTCCAGTCTCAGTGGGGACCATCCCCTGGCAGTTCAAGCCTCCCTGCCATCCCATCCTGTCATATCTCGGATGCTCAGCAGGGTCAGCCCCGGTCAGTACCGGGTGCTGTGACAGTCCCGAGGACTTCCCTGTCACTGTCCAAGCTCGCTCGGCGGTGGCAGATGGACCTCAGGACTTAAACGGTGGGGCCAGTTCTGCACACGCTGAGCCTCACCTAAAAAATCCACTGTGCAGGCTGGAAGGGCACGTGGGGAGGGCCCTGCCCAAATCTGCGTTCGCCAAGTCTGGCCATACAATACAGGAGGGCTCTGTGCACGTCTGGAGTGAAAAGTCCACCAGTAAAGCTTCACAAGCTCAGCAGAATTGAGAACTAAATGTGTGGCTTGAAAGTGCACAGAATGGTTTTTTTTGTTTCCCTGGGACAAGCACTTGACACCTTAAGGTACTTGGAGATAAACTCGCCTTTCTCCTCTGGCTGCCCCACGCTGCTCCAGGGGAGCCCTTTCCCCCAGACCCTGCTCCCCTCGGGCCAATTCGCTGCTCTGCACTGTGCGAGCCGCTGCCCAGCCCTGGGGACCGAGGGGTTAATGCAGCTCACAGCCATACATTGAACTAAGAGCATTCCACAGAAATACCATCCTGAGCTAGCTGCCCAGAAGGAGCAGTCAACCTGACACAGTGTCTGTGATTTGAAAGCCAGCAGCAACAGGGCGTTTTGTGGGGCACTCACAAACCTTAGAAACCCGTGGGCATGGAAAAGTAGCCATTGTATGGGCAGCTGCATGGGAAAAACCTGGAGAGCCCTTTATGCAGCTTAGCTGTGAAAGTTGTACTGTGCTTGAAAAGCAGACTCATTTCGAGTTCTACCACCTGTTTAAAAGGTAAAATATTTCCTCATTCATTTTAAAAGCTGCAGTTCTGTCCCCCCCTTCTTTTGCATAAAGATGTCGTAAAGACACTCGCTTACAGGAGAATCAAGAACCTGCAGTTGTATCCCAGATATTGATCTCTATCAGGCTATAGAAACCAGAGCTTTAGCAGTCTCCCAGGAGTTTGCTGTAAAAGCAATTGGAACTGCAATTAACAACAGCATATCTTAGGATAGGGAAAGACTTCTAACTAGAAGCTAATTAGGAGGGCAAACACTGAAGCTTGTTAGCTGAGATGCTAATGAGAATTATACTTGAGTGGCAGCAGACTAGCTATTCAGAGTTAATTAGAAACCTCAGCTGATAGTATATTGCTCTTAAGAGCTTTCAAAACAAACAACTGGAAAAACTGTCCTGCAGCTAAGGATCCACCATGCCATGCTGAGTAATTCATGGGCACAGGGAACAGCCAGATTACACTCGGGCATCGGGGTAATTTAGCAGCATGTGAAAAAGGCAGAGAGGAAGTTTTCAGGTAGTGAATGCCCTCCTGGATTTTCTGCAAGGGATCTGTGCATCGGGAGCAACCCTGATGCTGCATTCCCCACTGCCTGGCGCAAACAGCATCCAGTTGCACCAGAGGGTGAGTGGGGGCTGCTATATGCCCAAAGTATCCTCACCAGGCTTGTGCAGAAGCGGGACAAGGCCCTGGGCTGGTTCAACAGCCCCTGGCAGCTTTCCTATCCCACCGAGCCTCTCCCATCCCAGCCCTCAGCCGGCAACGCTGCTGGTGTCAGCTGAGCCGGGGCAAAGCCGCAGTGTGTGCGAGTTGCTCTCACCAAGCCTTTGCCTTCCCGGGGCACAGGAGGGGCTTCCTCTCTCCCCCTCTTTGTGCAGTGAGCGGGGCAAAGAGTAAATCGGGGCACTTCGAGGGGGCAAACCTGTTCAATGTACCATGGCTGCGATGGGGACGGCGAAGTGTGGCCTTACCTGGGCTCAGTTGCATGGCTGATTCCTGCTCAGAGCAGAGCCAGGGAGGCAAAGCACAGGGGCTGCCTGTTTAAATGTTTCCTCTGTGCCTGATTGGAAGCGCAGGAGCCAGTCAGGGGCAGGGGAGAGGCTGCTAAACTCAAAGTAGGTTGCTTGTTTCAGGAAAGGGTTGGATACTGGAGAACCTGCACAGTGGTTCACAGGGCACATGAAAACACACGAAAACGCTCGGTGTCACAGGGGAGAGAAATGCCTCAGGAGAATCAGTTTCACCAAAGCCCCGTTTGCATTAAAACCTGCAGCAATATAAGCAAAACGCGAGTTTAACTCTATTTATTGAAACCAACTGCAAACCCATGTGGATGCTCTTAAACAGATTCAGCTTTCCGGAAAACCAATGCAATGCAACATTCAAATAAAGCAAGAGGAGCATCCACAAACAGGTTTACTCCAGTGTAATTAAGTAGATTTCAAAGTTTAACTTTAGCTTAACTAAAGATTTCAAAGTTTAACTTAAAACAAATGTGACTTAATGCAGATGTGACCTGGCAGGCAGTGGCTGATGGCAAGTGAGGGGGTGGGGAACTCTGCATGCTGAAACCTCCCCGCCAGAGTCCTGCGAGTGAAGAGGTGGAAATACTCCCTTCACACAAGCTTTTCAGTATCTGCAGTGGAAAGCTGTCTAAGTACGAAAAATGAGAAGTAGACACTAACACTGGCAACTATAATCCATAAATCCATCTATTTCTTAAAGGAAAAAAATCCTGGTGCATAAGCTGTATTCTGAAGAGACAAATTTACTTCACTAGAGTTTTGGGAACCCTCGTTTTCACCTGATGTTTTTGAAGTCCTGGATTGTGGTTAGTCAGGTTTAACAGGACTTGTAAATGCTGACTGAAGCTAGAGGCAAAATTCCCCCAACACCAAAGTGATGTAGTTCTGGGATTGACCACCCTGGAGCTCACTGGAGTTCATCCCAGGCACAAGCCACATGCCTGGGCTCAGCAGACAGCAGCCCACTGGTGACCAGGACATGATGGTGGGATTGACAAAGCCATTTCACAAATCCCAACTCATCTGTGGCTGGAGCCTGTGATCACTGGCAGGGCTGCAAGCATGGGCTGAGGATCCCCTCCCTCAAAAGCTTGCACAGCTGCTCTGGGTTTAAGGCAAAATGTAATAAGCTTCTTGGCAACTCAAACCAGGCTAAATAAAAGTAATAGAAGAGATCTAAATGCAAGTAACTTGTATTAATGCTTCAGGGATGATTTACTAGTGGGCAGCTAAGGGTATACATAGTGGTACCTCTAGTCAGCCCTAACAAAGTGCTCTCCAGCTGGGACAGGTGCTAGACACAGTCCAGCCAGCACAGCAGTGAAAGGCAGCTGCTCTCCTCTCCTCTCCTCTCCTTCGCAGGCATATTCCCTCCACCCCTCACTGCTTAGTGCTTCTGATAGATTTTCCCTGTGTCAAAGACTTTGCAGAAGCAACCTTCCCAGAACTGCAGAAGCAAACTAGGGCAAGGCTTTAGGTGTTTCCAGGGTTTATAGTGCTGACAGCAAGCAGGTACAACCATAGGAACAGGTGGACAGAGCTTGGATTTGGCCACAGACATGTCTGTGTCCTCCCTTTGTCAGCATCCCAGTGCCTGGAGTGGAAGGCTGGGATGTTGGTATCAGCATATCCTGTGGATGTTACTGTGTCTGTCTCCAAGGAGTGCTGGACAGTAAGTTCAGTGTCTGAGCTGACAATAAAAAGTATGTTCCTGTAAATTGACCATTAAGAGGTCAGTTTAGGTAAGACTGATCCTTTTCTCATAGTCAGCAGGCCATGCCCAAGCAGTTTTCTCTGCTTGAGCACATTGATGCTTAGCTTTGCAACAGCAGTAGTGTCTTCACTAACAGCAGTGTCACAGGCCTGTGTGTGCCTGTATTTTTAGGGCTGCAACTGGGAAAATGTACCTTGAGCCCAAAGGCAGCCACAGCCCTAAAGCCAGGCCCACAAGGATCCCATGCTGCTGGGGATGCCTTCATCCATCCTGAGGGCAGCTCCAGCCATTCTATCCACTGCTGCATATTGGCTCATCAAACACAGTCTGTCACTGAACACAAGGGTCACATATTTCTATGAAACAAAAGGTCCCTGGAAAATGTGGCTTTCACCACATTGCTGTGGGCCCCAGCACAAGCCAAGCCAGAGAAGCAATTCCCACCATAGCTCAGCATGAGTTTCTCTATCCCACCTGTCTCCCCAACAGGTATTTTGGTGAGCACCTTTAATGTGCTGTGCTGTGCTGACACTTCATTGTAATGTATTTTGGAAACTACAACTATCACTGGCTCATATGCATACACTGGCATGGCATTTTGAACAATGCCCATACAGGCAAGAGCCAATGGTAGCATATACATAGGGATGCCTGTGGTGATAATCCAATGGTAGTGAAGCATTCTTTGGAGAAACAGAGATATTAGCAGAAACTCTTCTTGCTGGGACCACAGACTGAAGTGCCGTACTTGCCCCACCGTGCTCAGGACATGCTCCCTCAGCTTTGAGCACTTCATTCCCAGAGCAGGGAGTCTTCTCACCAGGTCTTTCAGCCTCTGGGAAAACTATAGCTAAACACTGAGTTCTCTGAATACTTTATATGGCCTTGCTGAGCAATCTCATTGCTCCTCAGACACCCTAAATGCAGCAATCAGTTTTCCTCCCATGGAGTCAGGAGGGTGACATACAGTCTTTTGCCATCCTAGCAAGTGTAAGCTACAAACTGTAACTTTCCCCATTTATGTGTGCTTGATCCCATCTTCCCTCTGCAGGGATAAATGCACAGCTCTAACCCTGAATTTCATCTATTTACCTTCTCCTGACTGTGAATCCCTTTCAGTATTGCTAACTTCACACTGGCTTGCAAAGCATCCAACTCCACACGAGCTCAATTTTCCTTTCAGACTGATGATCTCCCGCTGCAGCAGCATCAGCTCCCCCTGCCAAGGAGCATTCCATGCCAGCCCTCTTCTCCTGGCCCATGCTGTACACCTGCAGCAAAATGACACAATCTGTTGCAGATTTTACCTCTTTTTCTCCCCCAGAACTAGACTGCTGCTTGGCTTACATTGCAGCTCTCCAGGGAGCAGCGTTTTAGCTCTGCAGGACATACTACCCCAGGTCTCTCTCTTGTAATGGTTTTAATTTTTTATCATGCTCAGAGCACTGCCTGCTGCCTCTTAAGCTCTCATGTGCACTGGGGAATTTCCTTTGCTTGGCAAATATTCATGGATTTATCAAAGATTATGGCTGGGTTTTCTAATAATGGGGTTTCTAGTAATGTCTCTGAATTTACTTTTTTTCCTCCCCCAATTCACAGTCTGATCTCTCACAACTGACATAATGCCCCAAAATTGCAACACTGCACCTTTAATCTTAGATCACTCACCAGTCCTCTTTTTCTTCAGGGGAGAAAAGAGAGGAAAAAAAGGTAGTATCAGGAGCAGAAGTCTCTTCTTTGTTGAAGCCTTTGGCCTCAGGTCAAGAAGGCTTTTCATGGGAAAGCCCTGCCGTTCCCTGGAGAACTTGCATAAAACCCCATTCTCTGCTGCTGCCTTCACCTCTGTGCCCTCCAAGGCAGTGGCTGTATCTCAGTTTTCCTGTGCTGCTTCTTTCCTTCTGCACTTATTTTTTGATAATCAAGTACAGCTATCGCATCCTGGGGGAGGTGACAAAAGAAATTAGTGAATCCATGATGCTGTTTTCACTGTTTTGTGAATTATTTGGGTCTGTTTTGTTTGGCTTTGTATTATTAAAACTATTTGGCCACAGTTTACTGTGGGTAGGTTTCTAGTTTAATTTTGTCAAGCAATCCTGTGTTTTCAGCATGGCCTGCAGTCCCAGCATGCTGGATTTCCAAAACTCCCTGTATGCCATTTATTTTGTCCTTACTACAAGGACAAAATTTTCACTTCAATTTTCACTTGGCTTGGCTTCCTGCAAGTTTCACTTCTCTCACACCAAGTGGAGGAGTCTCTGTAGCCCCACGTTTATCACTGTATCACTGTTGGTGGCATCAGTGCTGCTCTGCACCTCACTCATGGTTTTTGCTGCTTTGCACTGTACCATCTCATTCTCCAAGTCACCACTTGTATCTCAGCACAGTGCTTTGCACGGCCCTGCACTTCCCTTGTCCACTAACTCTACCCATTGCATTTTACTTCCTCCTCATGGCATCTTTGCATCTTGCCTTTGCACAAACTTAGGAGCACTTTTCAAAGCGCTTTTCATTATGTCTGAGCTATCTCATAAATTTTCCTTGCTTGCATATTTCTTTTCCAGCAGTTTTACATATGTCCTGCAGGCTGTGGGAGATGGACAGGGGAATCTATGCATTGCATTCTGGGCAGAAGAAAGTTTGCTGTTCCCATGGCTCATCAAACACCTGCGTAAGTACAATGCTGGGGGAGAATTAACACATCCTGCTCCTCACTGGAACTTCTTATCCTGGGCTTCATACTCCAAGAAGGGCAGCACTTGCAGTGATCTCTGGGCTCACATCTGCTCAGGTTATGCTTGTACAAACACCATCAGCAAAGATCACTGACAACAGTGAGCTAACAAAAAGTTCAAGCACTCTACAGCATTTTTGCTCAAGATTTTATTCCCATTAATCACTGCTAAGGTCATCTTTGAAGATTTGTGAGCATCAGCCATCTTGCACAGCTTGGCCATTTAACTGCTGTTTTTCCCAATTCTTGGTAACACTTGTCACTACTTTTCCTATCAAACCTCATTAGAGGATTTTTTTCCCCTTCATTTTTCAAAAACAGGATTTTCCCTTAGCTTGGCAAGTCTGTTCGTGTTCCCATACTAATCCTGCTAGAGAATGTGCATTGTTCATTGCCCTTAACGACATATCCACTCTATTTTTTTGTGTGTGTTTCCCTTTTCTTCATGCCTGGCAGTTCTGTAGCTCCTCCTGTGAGATGAATAAAGCTCAGTTTCTGCACCCATTTCTTTTCCTACAAGTCCAGCTGAGGCAGAAAGCCCAGAAGCCTTCACTGTGCCCTCCATTCCCAAAGGAATTCCGAATTTCTGGTTGCATCCACCTGTCACAGCCAGCTCACTTTTGCCACTGGGTGCAAGCACAAGAAGGCACCTGCTCCAGAACAACCACCTGGTTTTATTCTTTGAGTGGAGGCCATCTCTATCCACATGGAAGACAAAGAGATAATCAGGAATAATCAGCATGGATTCACTAAAGGTGAATCAGGCTTGACCAACCTGCCTGCCTTCTACAATGAAGCAACTACCTGGAAGGATGAGGGGAGAGGAGTGGATATTGGATACCTCAGCTTCAACAAGGCTTTCAATACCGTGTCTCAACACCCTCATAGGCAAGCTCAGGAAGTGCAGGCTGGATGAGGGGACAGTGAGGTGGATTGAGAACTGGCTGAATGGCAGATCCCAGAGGGTCATAATCAGTGGCACAGGGTCTAGTTGGACACCTGTCACCAGTGGTGTCCCCTGGGGTTCCCCACTGTGCCCAGTATTGTTTACCTTATTCATCAGTAACTCAGATGAAGGGACAGATGCCTCCTCAGAAAGTTTGGGACACAAGCTGGGAAGAGCAGCCAATACCCCAGAGGGCTGTGCAGCCCTTCACAGGGACCTCAGCAGGTTGGAGAGGTGGGCAGAGCAGAACTGCCTGAAATTCAACAAAGGCAAATGCAGGATCCTGTCCCAGGGGAATAATAACCCCTGGCACCAGGACAGGCTGGGGGCGAACCTGCTGGGAAGCAGCTCTGCAGAGAAGGACCTGGGGGACAACAAACTGTGTTGAGCCAGCAGTGCCCTTATGCCAGGCATGCCAGTGGTATCCTGGGGTGCCTTAGATTCCTAAGTGTTGTGAGCAGGTCGAGGGAGTTGATCTTACCCCTCTACTCAGCCCCAGTGAGGCTACACCTGCAGTGCTGTGCCCAGTTCTGGGCTCCTCAGTACAAGACATGCAGCTCCTGGAGCATGTCCATCGAAGGGTTACGAAGATAATCAGGGAACAGAAGCATCTCTATTACAAGGAAAGGCTGAGGATCAGGGCCTGTTCAGCTTCCAGAAGAGATGACAGAGGGGACCTCATCAATGTCTGTAAGTATTTGCAGGGAGGGTGTCAAGAGGATGGATCAGGCTCTATACAGTAGTGTCAAGCAACAGGATAAGGGCCAACCAGCAGAAACTGATGCACAGGAAGTTCCACCAGAATATGAGGAAGGACTTCACTTTGAAGTGAAGATGCAGTGGAACAGATTGCCCAGAGAGGTTGTGGAATCTCCCCCAGTGGAGATATTCAAGAGCTGTCTAGGTGCAATTCTGTGCAATGTGCTCTGGGATGACTCTGCTTGAGCAGAGGTTGCACCAGATGACCCTCTGTGGTCCTCTCCAATCTGAATCCTTTTGTGAGTCTCCTCAGCCATGTCCTGAGAGTTCTCCCTCTCCAGTATATAATCTTACTGCAGCACTCCCTGTCATAAAACATCTACCTTTTGCCTGTAAAATACCACATATTGCAAAAAATCCCCACTGAAGTATGTACATGAGTATTCCCCAGAATGAAAGGCTCTGTATGCATTTAATAATGAAATGTACATTTCATGTTTAAACCCAGATGAAAGGACAGATAACAGCAACTAGAAACAGCTTGGATACTGCAGCTTCAGTCTGCTAAGACTATGTTTTCTCCCTACTTTTCTAAATATGTCTATTTTCAAAATAAAAATACTTCATAAGGGCTTTTATAAGCAGGAGAGCTTTTATGGCCCATCTGAAAGGGCTCCTTGAAACAGATTTAAAAGGAAAACATCAAGGAAAACATTAGGACTGTACCTCACTCTTTCATCAGTATATATAGTTCAGAATGCACATCAGGTGCCACAGGAACTGCTGTTCAAGGTTAAAGCAAGGTCCTTATGAAAGGGACAATTACTCTCTAGTGACAGATAAGGAGAAGAAAGTCAAAGCTAAACTGTGTGAGCGGAAAGGCAGAAGTACTCAAAGTTAACTGGAAAAGCTACAAAAGCCTTTACCTCGGGAGGAGACCACTTCAGCACCCGGCTGTGAATTCAGGATTTAATCTGCCACCAATAGCCCCCGACAGGCTCTCCCTCCCCACGCCTGAAAGGCAGTGGCTGTGCCGGCTCACACGAGCCCCAGTGTGGAGCAGAACCTCTCCCAGGGTGGGAATTCCATGGTGGGCACTGTGGGGAGCAGCAGGACATAGAGCCCACAGCTCCACTGAGGGGCCGTGCTGGCACTGATGGGTGATGGGGTTTATTTCGAGTTACTATGAAAAAAGCCTGGTTTCAGCATCCTTTTTAAGTACTAAAAATACGGTTTGAAAGGGAAATAAAAACCAAAGCTCATGTCCAATAGCACCAAATTTGGTGGAGAAGGGATGACTTTGCAAAATCATTCAAACATCACTTTGTTCGGAGTTGACGTGAAAACATTTTTGAATGTTCAGGGTAATAGTCTTGCTTTTTCACTTATTCATTTTAACATACCCCAGTTTGCACTACAGTTGGTTTCTGGAAGCTTTTTATAGATCCAAAGTTCTTACATGATGGAAGACTAGAGGAAAAAGGTATCTCCTTGCACTGTCCAGGAGGACTAAGTCAGCACACACATGAAGGCTCATGTTGCCTTGATACCTTTTGGTTTGAGACAAACAGCAAAAGTTTCAACTTAGGCAACAACCTAGGGACAGTCATAAACATTTAATGTATTTCCCTTTATGGAAGTTCCAGAAAAATTCCCTTTCACTAATGCTGTTGCTTTGCACTGTTCTTTGTCCATCATAAAAATGCAGATCTAAAGGCCAGAAAACATCCCCTTCTAGAACCTGCCTCTCACAGCAGTTTAACATTTTTATTTCTCAAGGAAATAAACTAAAACAGCGGAGGAAAAAATGTTTTACACCTACAGAGAAGTGTTCTAGTAGGTACAGCTCTATGTTGATTAGTTGGGGCGATTCTCCCACCCTCTCCTCTTTCAGATGACAAAGCTGAACTGGCCAAATTTAAGTTCGACTCCACATATGACAGTTAAGTATATGGACAACATTCAGGAAGTGGATTGTAGTCATTCAGGGAATAATCCAGGGGTTAATACCATGCCCACCTGCACCACGATGTTCTGCCTAGAGTGGAGGTAGAACAACTTGAACAACATCCTATTTCCAGCCCTGTCAGTGGGGTTCTCGTGCTGCTTTTGGTGCTGGAAGAATGCTGAAACCTGCCCCACTCCTCAACCCCAAAGTTAAATATCCTGGGGAAGAACTGTGTCTCCTGAGTACAACTGGCACCGGTGAGGATGTGGCAGAGAAAGTAACTGATAAAGTGACCAACAAATGATACTCCTGATAACTTATCTCAAACTGCTGAGCTGACACAGAAAGCCTGGAGATGTATGACTGACAGTCAATCATCCTTAATCCTGTGGGACAAAGTCAAATAAAGGTTCAATTACACCTTTAAAATCCTTTAGACATAAAGCATTGACTAAGTCTGGGACTGGGATTGGATCCAGCCACATCCAGACTCCTCTCTGAGGAGGAGTTTAAAAAGCAAGGGGGTCCCTTGTGGCCCTCATGACTCAGCAGGAGGCTGGGCTAATAAACTGTGTCTGGCACTCCCATTCTGCCCAGGAGAGCAGGCACCTTCACCAGTGACCCCCACGATGGGGCAGAGCACACCTCGGCAGGTTTGCAGAGGATGCCAAACTGGGAAGGATGGATGACACACCTCCTGGAATTCAGCAATGGAATTTGCTGAAGTTTTGCACCTGAGAAGATGCTCCACTACATGCTGGGGCTGACTGGCCAGAGGGCAGTTCTGCAGAAAGAGACCCAGGGTCATGGTGGGCAAATGAAACATGACCCAACAACCAGCTCTGACCGACCTGCACACTGAGGGGAGAGCAGAGACAGCACTGTGTGGATTGGACATACACAGGGCTGAGACAGAAAAGCTCAAGGATTAGAAGAGACCAAATCATACCACAGAAATAAGAAACTATCCCTTACCCCAAAAGCATTCTGGGCAGGAGCCACCTTCATTCTACTAAACCCCTTTTCCCAATGATTTCTCTGACAGGACTGCTAAGCATTACCCAACATTTAAAAATTTAGGAGTAAGCTGCGTCATACTAAGTTTTTACAACCTACCTCCAGTGAAGCTTTTTTCTTTTTTAAAGCATTATATCAAGAGGTCAGTTTACAAAACCAAAAGCAACCAGTGTCTGATAAACCTTAATGTTGCATATGAAAACTGGTACATCACAACTGTGTAACATTTTTTCATCTTTTCAGAGAAGTAACTTTCTGCAATGTGATCAAGAAACCAAATAAGGCAAGACTATTACCTGTAAAAATTCAAAACATCAGATTGTCACCAGAGAAAAATGCAGCAATACGAAGACATGCAACTGTAACTAGAAAAAGCAGAAAAACTTTAAGGTTTTTTGATTGTCAGGAGAGGGGGAGAAAAAAACACATTTGCTTTCCTCAGCTAGATGAAAGGCACCAGTATATAAAGAAGAAAGATAGTTCTGGCTGACTCTGGAGTAGTAATTTACAGGGAAAATTGTAGTTCAAAGAACAAATAAAGTATTTATTCTTTTTATAATCAAATATAAAGGAACACTCACGTTAAAGTCAAAATATAAGGGTAAAAAACACTACTAAGAAAGCAGTTTCAAGTTCTGCAAGCTTCCTTCATCTCGCCATCACAGCTCACTAAAACTGTTTCCTTTCCTTGCTGCTCTGTAAACACCCATGGAGCAAGAGAAAACGAAACACGAAAGTTGGAAGCAGACTAAAAAATGCTCTCAAATCTTAAACAACAGGAACCTTTAACATTTTCAGGCATATTGTGGTGAAGGTGAAGAGTAAGATGATGTTTCCTGCCATTCCTTTGGCCCTGGGCTGTACTTTGCAGCCACAGCACATGAAGCATTTCCCACCCTCTCTTCAGCTCTCAGCCCCTTCCTCAGAGCTGTCAGTTCTGACAGTCCTGCAATGACCTTAGAAGTGTCACAGGGGCCTCTCTGTCCTTGGTTGCACCACAGCTGTTTGGTATCAAAGGAGAGGGTAACACCTTCAAGGTCCACTAAGTGCCTGGACCTTGGTGTATCATATATCCAGATGATGCTGCACAGAGAAAAAGTGGTGATTTGCAACAGACAGCAATGAACCATCCAATTGCTTGTGGTCAGGAATATTTTTTTTAATAAACATGGATGCTTTTCCCTGTGCATAGCTGGCCATCAGCAGACAAAAGGTCCTTTACTCATGTATGTACACACCAGGCTGCTGCAGAAATTCTGTCATTCCTTCCTGCATCACATCCTGGAGCTTTAGAGCAGAAAAGCACAGGGGAAAAAAGCATGTCAGACAACTCTCATCACTACCTCTTTTTGGGTCCTGCTAAAATGTCAACTCTTGATTATTTTCTTTTAAATGAATGCCTGTCTCATGACAGGCTTTGAAACTCTCTTCAAAATATGTAATTTAGGGCTAAATTCTTGCTTATGCTACTCAGCTCCCAAAGTTATCCTGTCTACATGAGATTTTATAGCCAGTAAAACTTATGACTTAGTACACATGAAACAATAAATTTGATCCCCTGTTCTGAATTTTTTTCAAGTAATTAAGCTACACAGAACAATGCAGTTTAATCATTGTTAGTTTGGGACTGGCATTTATGTTTCATCTAGAGTTAATTCAGTCTAACTGAGAACAAAAGCAGCACAGACAAAGGAGAGCCAGACCTCACAAAGAAGTTAATTATTAATAACCACTTTGACGATATTTAACCCATCACCAAAAATGCAAAAGAATTTTAAGCACTTTAAGTCTCACTGCAACAAATCAAGTCCCTCAGATTTTCACCAGTACAGATGGTGCAGCAAATCTTTTCAAGTGTAACACGATAACTCAACATGATTTCTTGCAACACTCCATCATCACCACTAAATTCATCATTATTTTCAAACGCAGTTTGGATTTTTATGGATCTCAGAAACAGGGGTTTGCTTAATCCTGTCTTCTGAGACAACTCAACTTGAATCAGACCAAGTTAGCTGCACCTTTCCCACGCAGGGATACTCTCAAACCCCACACTAGGCCAGTGGTAGAGTTGGAAGATTAACCTGTCAGCATAATACAAGTCTCTGGTTTACCACTGATAATGTACCTTGGTGCCAGAGAATGCTTTCTGAAGCAGCAGTTCTGTACTGTTAGTGCTGCCTGCATGTTTCCCAGCCACCAGGTCATGTTTATCACATTTTTTAATGTTTTCACTTCACACTGAATGCAAACAGGTATTACCCATGAGCTCAAATTTAAGCAACTCTGCAGTCTATAAACATGTTGCTTCAGTGAGCATCGACAGAACCACAAAAGCAGTAAAGCAGCAAAAGTACAGATTGAAATATCATTTGTGAAAGCATTTGATTTTGGTATACTGATGAAGATAAATACCTCAACAATATTCTTAGATCGCTACCTTAAGTATTAAAAAATTGCAGATTTATTTAGTCCCTTTCTCAAGACTCACTTCTTCAGGACCCCCTAATTAATTCATAAGCTCCAGGTACTTTGGATCACTCAGTCTCACCCTCTGTTACTTAGTCATGCATCCATCCACTGATGACATACAACTTTTATTTTAAAGCATTTGCCAGGTGAAATATTTACTCAAAGAGCCAGGGCAGGAGGGGAAGGAATGAGCCAGGGCAGGAGGAAAGAAGGCAGGAGGGGAAGGAATGAGCTTAAGCCACATTACCAAGAGATGTAAGGATC
Source organism: Poliocrania exsul (assembly GCA_035041345.1). NCBI lineage: Eukaryota > Metazoa > Chordata > Aves > Passeriformes > Thamnophilidae > Poliocrania > Poliocrania exsul. The sequence goes on from JAWWLZ010000139.1 coordinate 64,440,194, forward strand.
AGAAGCCTCGAAAGCACTTAAAAATACCTCCCAGCTCTGCAGAATCCAGTGTTCATCTAAAACAGTGTTGGTTTGAAGAAGTTATGAAGGCAAAGAAAAGTGACTATGAACAAAGTATAATTAAAAGAGTATCTGCCCAAACTTGCCTGAAACAAAAGTTAAACAATGAATTGGGTTATTTTCATAGATGTTAAATCAAATGCCAAAGATGGTATTTGAAACGTCAACATTAACAAGACATACCAAGAAAAGTTAAGTTAGCAAAGCTTTACACTTGCATTTCCATCGGACCACTTGACAGATGCTTCGATCCTGAAGCCATGTAACAGCAAGACAGAGATGAAAACACACTTAGTGCCTCTTCCTCAAGGGGAGAAAAGGGCAGAAGAGACTAAGATTCTCATTTGGAGATGTTATTTCAACACTGATTTGTAGTTTTACAGTGCATGTAATTCCAGATGAGCTAGATTAGCAAAACCATTATATTTAAATGGTCTGACTTAACCTGGCTCCCAGCTCTGTAGGCATCTGGTGCATGGTCAAACCCAGCCCTCAGGGATGCATTTTGCTTGGAGCCCAAACACTGTGGCCTGGCTGAAAGAACTCCAAAATGTAAATAATGAGGTAAAACAATCAGATTGCACTCGATCAAAATCTACCCATGACATTTGCAGTTTGAAGGATACGAAAACAGCACCTGGGGTAAGGATTGCTCTGCCATGCTTGGATGTGCACACCATGGGAAAGATCAGAAACAAAATCAAGGCAGAATTACGGCTGCAATAGAAGAACAGGAGGTTTGGCTCAGGAGGTACCATTCTATATATTGCATAAACTTTTTCATGTTCCTACTTCTAACTTTTAAACAAACCTACAAGTTACAAATCTTTTCATCTCTTCACAGTTATGCAAAACTTATGGTATAATTACATATAGTTCTACAAGCAATCAAAGCTTTTTGTCTTGTAAGTGGGGTGGAGCTGTGCCAATTCCCAAATGATGGCTGCAATACTCTTAGAGCTGCACTCACTAAAAAGAAGGGAAAAAGCCCAACACCTATACAGGACAGGAGAGGTGGTGGGGAAAGCAGAAAAGTTACAGTAAATTCAAGAGTTGTAGTCTACTAAATGCAATGTTTCAATGTTTCTCCCTGTGCCTGGCAATTCATTTTTAGGGATAATATTTCCAGAAATTAAATGGGTATTCTTCTCTGAGTGACAAAAAGATGAAGACTTTATTATTTAAACAAGCCTTCAACTCTGAAGACAAAGAAACTTACCCAGCATTGTTCTGTTCCTCGGCTCCACTAAAAGGTGACAGGAGTGGCTGATCACTCGCTACTAACGCCGACAAGGAGACACGAGAGGTAAAAAAGTTATTTTGACTAAGGACAAAACCAACACGTGCTTTCTACATTAAGCTACTACTTTAAACCTTATGCCAGAGTTTCCAGAGAACAGCCAAGTGCTGCAAAGTTAATCAAAACAAGATGTTTCTGAGCAGTTGAGTATTGCAAGAGATCCTCCACTGTGTTCAGCAGCAGGACCACCCAGAAACTTCTTTTAAGATGCAGCCTAACAGCTGGGAAACCAACCTTCGGCAAGTTAAACCGTTCCTCCTCCTGTGTAACATTATCCCTCCCCAGGACTGCTGCAGAGAAATACATTCTCATTCACAAATACAGCTGTACACTTAAATTTTGCCTTTTCTGATCTCATCTAGAATCCCAGAGAAGTTTTGGCAAGCAGGACTATTAGATACAATTAAAAGCTCAACTGTGATAGTTCTTGGTTAATAGCAAAGAGCGCCGTGATTGTGAAGTGTACCTACATTTTCAGAGAGTTCAAGTATTTTTGCATATCTTAGTAACACTCCTTATTTGATAGTTGCTGAAAAGAAGAGATATAGGGGAGAAAACTAGCAAGAATGCATCAAGACCTTTTTTTTTAAATAACCAGAGAAAAATCACTTACAGTAATAGTTATATTTTATTTTTTCTTAGTTTCAATGTGCAGTATTTTCAGCATTTTTTTTTCAACTTAAACATACATCTAAAATTATATGCTTTCCTTTTCCTTTGAGTACAATTTCTTTTCAGGTTGGGGCTCCAAGCTTTGCTCATCATTGCCCTCAAACTAAACACCACCACAGGGTGCGTTACCTTATCCTTGTCAAGTGTATCCAACTTGCTGGTGTGTATACACGGACTGATGGGAATGATAAGCTCACACAAAATGCACAGGACAGAAAGCAGCACATGCTTCACAAATGCTCTGCAGCATTTATACCCAGTTACTTGAATACAGCTAAAACTTGATATACATTAGAAGCTCTCCTGGGTGTGACTGTGGGATTCTCAAGATATTTAATGGATCCTTAGGTAGCATGCACAAAGAGTTCACCCAAAATCTTAGTACTAGGTAAAATTAATTAATTTCCCCAAAATTTTGCTACATTGCTTACTCTAGTTTTTACAGCAGCTTGTTTTCACTTCAAAATACTTAAACTACCTAAAAACTAGCAAAGTACTTTGCTCTCTTGTAACCTTCAATTGTATCCCTATAACCAAAACTGGTTTAAAAGAGCAAAGCACCTACCATTGTCATTTTGTTGATTTCTACCTTTAGTAGAAAGTTTTGTTGGGATTGTACATGGAAAAATTCTGATCTCTGCAATGAATGTCCTCAATCAGTTCCTCATTTTCTGCCACCCCATCCCTTTCAACCACCGGGTACAATCTTGAATGACTGAATTTAATTACTTATTGCTATATTTATTGCTCATTATACCTTAGAATTTCCTTTATTTAGGAAGTATAAATGCTTAGCCCTGACAGCTCCACAAAATCATATGACAAACGAGGTCTGCTGCTCTTGGAGAACTGTCTTTGCAGTGTTTTTGACACAACCTCCGTATCTGCTATATGGTTAACAGCCACTGAAAAAGAATGGTGAGACAGATTGCTCTTACTTAAGGCAAATCTACTAAATATCAACAAATTACTTTTAACCCCAAAGGTTCCACTTGTCCCCCCCTTCGTTTGATCTGAACCTGTTCACTCATTGCTCAGTGCTTTCGGAATGCTGCTGGTGGTTCAGAAACAAGCAATGTCTTGGTGCACAGAAGGCATTCCTACCAAAGCAAAGGAACACACAGTCATTCACTAGATGCATTAAGCAAGAACTGACATCTGAGTATACACTTTAGAGAAGATTTAAATAAACTCACATTCAATTTCAACTGGAAAAGAACATAAAAGAAAATACTTTGAATCCTGCAAATAAGAACTGGTTTACAATGGCTTGTAGTTTCCAACTCCTCACTCTTGCATTCAGTGCAAGGGAGGGGTCATGCTGAAATGAAACACAAATCAAACTTTATTTAATGGGCCAGTGGGTAGCTGGCCCCAAAACTATTTATAACAAGTTGGCTGGCAGATGGTGTTCTTAGAGGAGGGCCACGTTATATGTTTTCAGTAAAGTAGGTTCTTTGACAACTGAATTGTAAATGAAGTTTTAAACATTAATCTGTCCCAAGTATGCTCCCAGTCCTGCCATACCTCTCATCTTGTAAGGCTGCAAAAAAAGCCAGTTTCACTGCAAAGCACAGCAAAGACGCTGTTTGCTTTGTTTAGCCAGGAGACCAAATGTATGTCTTAAGCCCAAATACATTTCTACCCTGTTCTCAATGAAAAAAATGAACAGCCTGACTTTCAGAATGAGCTTCCTGTATACAGCAAGTTAAAAACATTCTGTGCAATAAAATCTTGTGTTGTCAGTCTCAAGGGACAAGCGATATTTTCTTTAAACCCAGCATTGGTATCTCTCAGTGCCCACTGTGCTGCTGCCCCTGTGACACACCTCTTGGCTTGTGTCACTAAATGCAGACAGGGGGGATTGTGACTGTGATTTCACTCCAAAAGAAATGAGGGCATGGCAAATGTGTAGGAAGTACACAGGGAAGGTGCTGCAGTGAGATGGTGCAAGTGAAGCACTACCAGAGTGTGTTTGCACACTCCGAAGACCCTTAAGCTACAATCCCTTCAGGTCACAGAGAATTTCCTAAGAGGAGGTGCCCCTCTTTAGACACTTAGGACACACTACAGGAGGTGTATATACTAAGACAAATCTCCAAGAGAGGTTAAAACAGATGAAGTCATTACTACCAGTGAATCTGTGTGAGGTTAGAACTGACTGCATCAGCTCTAGAGCTTGTCTTGAAACAGGTAATGCAAATATTTGCTCTAAGGCTGGCAATGGGCATTTGAGGAAAGGAAGTCACATCTAATGTTTTTAATTCAGCCATGCTGACTTCAATGTATTTTTTCAGTGGTTGGAAAAATTCTATGGCAAGTCCCAAACTGGTCTGGAAAGTTTCATAAAGGTTCTAGCTCCCTGATCCCAAGGTAAAGTAACCAGCTAGTCTGTGTTAATCATGAGGAGCTTAAAATTAGGAAGAATTTAACAGTTTCATAACACAACATATACTGTTACATGGTGAGAATATGACTAACCTGATGCTTAAAAAATATATTAAAATCTATTTTAAATTTTGGAAAATAGCTTACAAAAATATCTTCACTTAAACTATATATCATACAAAAACTGACTGGTGTGTGGGTTTACAGTACAAAACGATTATTGGTGGTTACAAAAGGGAAGAGTGATCTATACTACCCCTTAATGAAAACACAGGGCAATATAGCTCACTGCCTGGAATTAGACTTTTATCAGAATTAAGATAATTTCCAATATAACTCAAAAACTTTCAAACAGTATTTTATTAAACCTTTTCCTGAAATCCTGTTCAGTTTCTTTTAAAAATCACCACAGTGCTGTGGCCCAAGAAAGAAGAGTAACCCAACTAAGGGCAGAAATAATTGCTCTAGATAGTAAGATCTGTAGAGAGCTAAATACAGCAACATCTACAGTTGTTTCTACTGCCCACACTATCAATTTCCTCTACCAGTTTCTAAAAGGAAGTGGCACGAGTGGACAATTCCTTTGTAATCAATTTATGGGCAGAAGCAACAATTTTTGGTCTAGATTGGAATTAGTTTAAATACATGGGTTTAATAAATACAAATATACACATCTGTATACATTAAATGTTGTCACATGTGTATAATTTCAACATATACATTATATACAGAAATACATACAGTACATGCTCCTCCTGACAACACTATCTCATTTTTCCAAGTGTCACCAAAAGGTGTGATAAGAAAATGAAGAGGTTAAATGTAGGATCTGACTGAAAACCAAGGTATCATTTCTCCGTAATGAAAGAATTATAACAAATACAACTAAAGACAAATGCTGTGCTAGATTTCCTCATGTAAAGCTTAGGAATCAATGGTGTTCCCTGGGTGGTGAGTAAAAGCTAAATCTGGCCCTGTGTAGTGTCCTGAAATTCATGGATATTTGTACTGTTTGTGTCTAAAGCATTGTGTATGCAACAGGTAATAAAAGAGGTTGTGTAATTGAACACTTTAGCCAGTCCCCAAGTAGACCACAGCAGCCTTCTGGTTCTGAACTGCCACCAGAGATTTGTTTCCAGGAGAGTGGTTTGAATTCAGGTGACTCCATGGTCTCAGTCAGGAAAGGTTGACTACTGGGGAGCTTTGCACCATTTTGTCTCTTAAAATGCTCTGCAGCAAATAAGAGCAGTTTCTTAAGTATCTAAAGTTTGATCCAGAGTAACTAGTCCTCTTTTTTACCATCATGTCTCAAAATAAAAGAATTCAGTAAAGTTGATAACAAGAATGCCTCCTTAGTACAGTTTCTCAAGACAAATTAATCAACATATTCCAGTTTTAAAGCACTTTAAGAAAAAGTGAGATGCAAAACAAGATGTAATCTGTACAGTAAGATGGATTTCCAAAAGGAACATGAATTCAAGCACAAGGTAAAAAAATGAGGACAATACAGATGTCAAGACATTCAGTAGCATGGCTTCTGTTCATCTCCAATTACAGCACAGCTCATGCACCACACATCTTACAATTTTACATACTGTACATAATATAGAAATATTTAAGTTAAAATTTCTTTCACTGATATACCGTACTCAAACTTTAAATCCTGAGAAGAAAAAAGAAAAACGTGTGGTTACGTATGTGCACCGTATCTCCAATATCACCAACACATACACCACTGCATCTCGGAAAGTCCAGAAAAGAAATCACATGCTGGAAGTGTAAATCATAAAAGCCATTTTCTCTTTTCCTTGCTTGGGAGAGACATCAGGAAACAATTTCTATTCTGTACTACACACCAGTATATACAGGTACATAAACTATGAAGTGTGGGCAATGACGGCAGTAGTGACAGTCTGTCAGTGTCTTACTGGTGGCACCACAGGGGCTTCGGCTGAACACCGGGAAGAGAAGGAATATCAGTGACCTTGCATGTGATACTTGCTCATATTTACAGCTACTCTGTGTGTCTCAGGTTAGTCCCAAACACCACTTGAAAAACACTGACATACTTCTTTCCACTCCCAGGTGCCTGGTGTCAGTCAGAACCACACTGGACTGCTCAGGTGATTTCCAGTGCTGCAGAGCACTTGTCCATGCGTGCTGGAAGTAAAACTCCATGTTTATCACAAATGCAACCCCAGCCATTTTCTTGATTTTGCTTTCCCCATAATTCATATTCCAACACTAGTCATGCAGTTCCACTACACATCAGGATGTTCAACATGCTGTGACCTTGTGGACATTTTGCAAACAAGTGAGCAGGCGATGGTATGGGGTCCCTGGAGCTGCCACCACCTCGAACACCGACTGAAAGGCTCTCCGGTCTAATTCTTCATCTATCTGATGTCGGTAGAAGTCTATGGCCACCAAACAGAAGATGTTAACATCCACTTGCTCTGATTTTCCCATTCTGCTGATAATATGTGGAAGACTGAAATATAAGTTAAGGTCCTAATAGGACAGAAGTTGCTCATCTTTTGGTATAGCAGTGTTAAACACTGTTCTCCAATAAAATGGTTTATTTTTGTGTTCACCAACAATGTGTAAGTGCAAAGTACTGTCATCTAGCAATTCAACTACATAAATCCTACTTCTTCATTAACATAATTCAATTTCTAATCCCCAGAAATTAATTTCAATCTAGCAGTGTATTTCTTTATCCACTGGAGTAAACAATGCAATCAGCAACTGCTGAGAGCCAAAGAGCACTGCTGAGACTGAGAGTCATTAGGAAGTTTCAAATATGACAAATGGCCACTTTTACATCTGGTCACAATACACAACAGTTATTTTTCTGTTTGTTTAAGGGGTTTATTTATTTTTAAATAAACCTAGCACTAACACCACCTATGTATATGTCTTTTGGCTGTTCCAATTTATTTTGGCCAATGCCATTCCATTGCCAAAGCTCACTATTCCTGCAAGGCACAGCCAGGGGGACACTTGTAAAATACAGTTTGTATGCAGAGGATAATTTTCCTGAGTTTGAGTTTGTTGACTTTTTTCTTTTTTTAATATATTTTATCTTGCAGAAGAAATACAAAGCAAAGCTTTTAAAGGTCACAGCAGTGCTATCTTGGTGAAGCTTTTAAAAAGCTTCAAAGTAAGGACTTTACCAATCATCTTGCACAGTCACAAGGAACTGATCTTACAGCAGCAGTTGCAGATAACTTTGTTCCCCTAATCCCTTTAGAAATTGTCTTTTTTCCCCTCATTCCTGAGGTACCAACAGCACAAAGCAATATACACTGCTACTAACTGCAGTAAAACTGTCCCTTTTTTGTGTTAAACTTGTACTCTTATCTTTCAAGGCTATCAATGTGCTTTACAGAATCACTATAATTACCCAGAAATGGCACACTTTCAGTCTTTTTAGGATACATTGCTGAAATCCATTGACTGGTGGAAGCACTGACAAAAAAACAGGAAAGACTCCACATTGCCATTGCCACAGGTGTCCTCTGTGTGAAATTGGAGAGAGACAGCATCACCCAGTCCCGGACCATTGAGGACTGCCCAGTGCTGTGCAGTGTCTGGAACACCTGCAAAAATATTGTACACAGGAATAAAGGCATGGGAAGAAGTTTAGTTTCTCTTGTAAAAGTTCTCTCCAGCTACAAAGCTCTGAGATCCACAAACTGGATTCCTGGAGACGACTCTGAGTCTGAAGAATTAGTGAACTGGACTCATGACAGAATTGCCAAACTGAAGTAATCACAGAGACATGCAAGACTTGTCTGGTGCCTGTTTTTATAGATGAAATGTGGTGTACACATGCACCCTCCAGTGATGCACAAGTACAGTAGGAATTGAAGAGCAAAATACAGAAGCCCAACCGAGCCCACAGCGGTTTCACTGTTGTGTTCACAAGGTCAGATGACCTGGGATGGCTCCCTGAGATCCATGGTCTGGTCAGAAATATTACTTTTATTTTCTCATTATCAGTGATTGGACTGTACTGCTGTGAGCTTTGGCTTCCAGGTGACATGGTGATTTAGTCCTCCATGCTGCCCAGAAGACAAATCTCACAGCAGCACAGCTCAATCACTGTAACCTGGTCTGTTATATTTAATTAACAAAATTGGCATTTTCCCCTTAGACTGAGCTGTCAGTTATTGAGAAATCTGAAACATTTCGGAAGAAAAATAAGTTTATCTGTATTACCTTATAAACTACTGTTGCCATGAATTGTGGGTACGGCTGCTGATTGGATAGAAATTCTCCAATAACTTTATTCATTACATCTTGCGGGGGGAAAAAATCATCAAGGAACTGTGGAAGGATCCGAGCCACTACTCTGGCCTCAAAAGGAAATCCCTTCCTGATCCTGAAAATAATAAGAAAGAAAATATTTTATGATTGAAATTCCAGTACAGATTCTCTTCCAGTTTAACTGGCAATAGAAAGAACATTTTACTTTCATCTCTAGATAGGCAAGTTCTCAACACTGATGGGTCCAAATCTTCATGTAATCTTATCAACAGACCCAAAGAGGTCTATCAAAGCAGAAGTTGTTACAGGTCCCTCCTCCTTTTTTTTTTTGAAATAGTCACATTCTTTGAAGGTCTGGAATTGCATCAGATGTGAGACTTACCAATAGGAATGCTCAAAAAACTAAACAAGAACAAAAAAGGACAGGGGGATCACCACTCCTAGCTAAAAAAGAAAAGACCATTTATAAGCAGAATGCTAATTTCCACTCATAACATCTTTGCAATTTTTTATTTAAGATCAGAATGACCAATACACCAAACAACAAAAGCAAGTTGTGCTGCTCTGTAAAGAGGGGAAAAGATACTCCAACTTAAAGACAATTTTGTTTAAATAATACTGATTGGAAAGTCTTTCTAACAAAGGCTGCATCAGTTCATATGTCAAGATTAAGTTATCATCATATGATTTTTCCCTGCAAAAGTTAAGTTTCTGCTTGTAGTATTCACATTTGTTTTGCTAACTCTACAGAGTGATATTTTCAAAAGCACTCAAGTACTGCTCTAGTTCTGTCTCACTGAATGCAGAAGTGAAACCCTCACCCAATTTTATGGAAAAACCACTGAACATTTTAAAAAATGTAAACCATTACCCACAAACTACTACACAAAATCTAACATGCTATACTTACTTAAGACATCTTGAGATTGTCAGATCAAAACAGGGAGTTTGAAATGTTTCCATTAATGAGTTCCATGTGAATACAGAAGTTTCACTGTACCCTTCCACTGCAATTACTTAACAGCCTTGGAAAGAGCACCCCTTGGGTGGGGGAAGGGGGAAAAATGTTTTAAACTCTTAGGGTGGTTTGAAAGATTATTTTCTGTAAACTGGATTTATATCCTTGATTAGGTAAAGACATCCTGAAAAGCTCTTAAGAGTTTGACCTGAAGGGAGCTGGAAATACATTTATGAAGTATTATGGTTTGTGCAACACACAGTATCAGTTAGGACATGTCTGTTTTTCATTTACATTCCTGTACATTTGTGCTGCCTTTAGCAATTCCATCAGTCTTACTGTGTATACTAGGAGTGTAACTGTTAAGCAATAGTAAGGAGAGAAGTATCATTAATTAAATATGAGAACTGTCAAATAGAAGAAGTGACCAGACAGTGATGAACAGAATCCTTTCCCTCCCAGTGCCCCTTTACACATTTTATTCTCTTACCTATCAAAAAGGACAGACACTCGTTCCATAGCCACAATCACAGATTCGCTGTCAGGAGCACCAGGATTTGCATCTGTGATACGACTGGGGCTGATTTTTTCCTTTCCTAAACCAAAATAGTTTGTTACAAGTTCACTGTGAGTGTTAAAATAAAACCTTTTTACTCTCAGTAACAACAACAAATTAAGAAAACTAGCACTGTTATAAGCCAGTCTCTTGCACAGAGATATGACAGAGAGTACCTGTGTACATGCAAGTCAGCATCAGTCCAAGGGCTGCCATGGCTCGGTGGGGGCTCTGCACATTCACCCTGTCGACACTCAGCTTAACCAGTGACTCACTGTCCAGCCTAGAAAGTTGCTCTGAAAGGAGGAGTCGCTCTAATCCTCTCAGGACACAGTGATAAATAATAGAGGGCGTTGATTCATCACTTCCAGACACCATGACTCCACACATCTGAAATAAAGCAGAGACAACTGCCTGGTTTTGAGGTGTATGTAGGACATCCTCTAGTACCACACCACTGCAACTAGTATGGAATGGCATCAGGTAGTAAGAAAAACTGATGAAACTAAACCCAAAAGCATACCTACACCACAATAATCAAGTTAAGTGTTAAAGATAGCTATGTGGTGATCCCAGGTCACATGACCTGTGGCTGGAGGCATCACAACATACCTGGATGATTCCTGCAGAGAATTCAGGCCCTACATCAAGTGGGTAATTCTCAATCAAATAGAAAGCAGCTGCACACATTACCAAGATGTGCTGTTGGTTATGGATATTCACACAACTGTAAATAAGCAAAAACATCAGTGGTCACATCAAATTTGCCTATGTCACAAATAGAGACACCATAAACAATTCTTAGAAACACAAAGTATTTTTACACATGAAATTTATGCCATTTTCAAATCCCAAAAAGTATCACCAAGATGCCATAAGAGAACACAGCTTACCATGAAAATTCAGTGAAACACAAGGACTTGTCAGGCAATATAATCAGAAGTTATCATTGCCTGGCTTGTTTAGGATAAATAAACTTTGTTACTGATCCTGCAAGTCTTATTCCATGAGTATGCTTTTTGACAGAAAAATGAGGCTTAAGGACAATTTACCAAAGAAACAAAAGCCTGAACTATCAGTTTTCTCACCCTCAAATATAATTTTCCTCTCTAAATAAATGTAAAATTGCATGATATTTTCAATGAAAATGCCAAAACCTGCTTGATACAGCAGCCTGCTCTAAGATATACTGACAACCACAAACAACAGAAAACTCTTCTCTTCACACAGACATGCAACAGTTTGGAACCAGGGGGGAAGCAGGAAAGAGTCTTACTGTGCTACTCCTCTCAAATTGGAGAGCAGATACTCGCTGATAATTGGAATAAGTTGCTTCGCTGTCTCATCAAGCAAGTCACACTCAAGGATATAAAGAATTCCATGCAGAGCTCCAATCCGACTTGGCATGTGGGTGCTCCGTAGGGTTGATTCCAGCAGTCGACTTACTGGTTCAGCCACAGCTTTATCCTAATGCAACCAACAAGAGAATTCATTAGGAGTCCACACTGGTACAAAATACTGACAAGTCCTGTAATTTGGAAATACCTGGAACAAACTGAAGAGCAAAAACTAGGGCATGAACCAGAGCCTGGCTTAAAACTAGTTTGAATCAAATGCCACAATACTAATGCAATCAGGTAGGGGCGGTCCTGTGGTGTAAAGGAGAGCACTCTGGACTCTGAATCCCAAGGACCTGAGCTCAAGTCTCAGTGGGGACCGCCCCCTGGCAGTTCAAGCCTCCCTGCCATCCCATCCCATCCCATCTCAGATGCTCAGCAGGGTCAGCCTGGTCAGTACCGGGTGCTGTGACAGTCCCGAGGACTTCCCTGTCACTGTCCAAGCTCGCTCGGCCGTGGCAGATGGACCTTGGGACTTAAATGGTGGGGCCAGTTCTGCACACGCTGAGCCTCACCTAAAAAATCCACTGCGCAGACTGGAAGGGCATGTGGGGAGAGCCCTTCAAAATCTGCGTTCGCCAAGTCTGGCCATACTAAGAGATGATTTGCAGATTAACTAGTAAATGGATGTTACTTTGAGTTGTTTCTCGAACACTTTCAGGGATGGCGACTCCACTGCTTGTGTTCCAATGCTTGACAACCCTTTCAGTGAAGAAATTCTTCCTAACAGCCAATCTAAACCTCCCCTGGCACACCTTGAGGCTGTTTCCTCTTGCCCTGTCACCAACTGCCTGGGAATGGAGGCCAACCCCTACCTTACTATAACCCTTCAGGAATTTGCAGAGAGCAGTATGGTGTCCCCTGAGCCTCCTTAGGCTCCGTCCTTAGGGACATGGTTTAGTGATGAACTTGGCAGCGTTAATGGTTGGACTCAATGATCTTAAGGGTCTTTTCCAACCTAAATGATTCTACAAGCCTATGTTGAGTATTCAAACATCAAGCTGGTGTCAGATACTTCACTCCCTGTTATTGAAGTACAACAACTTACCAGAATATGCAAAATCTATCCTAAACTGTTCATTTTGAAAAGTCTTTTTCTTACAGTTTAAGTATTTAGTAGATATTATTTGCTTTGCCTTGTCCCTGTATTCATGAATTATCTAAGATACAGGCCAGTTTTACAGTGTGTACTCTCTAGTTGCTCTTTTTAAGTGGATTTTCTACATAACTGAGAACAGGACAACAAGTAAGTCCTGATGGAATCAACTTCTTTTTTTTTTTTTTACTCCCACTAAGTTGTTATATTCAGCTGTTTGCTTGTGAGAAGGTGTTATTGGTTCACTGAGTGGGAAATTACAGCCTAGTCAGAATAAGCTGATCTCTAAAACTGTTTCTGTATGTTTGCCACCACTTTCACAGCCTTCCCTTGAGCAGTTGCTGCTACAATTGCAACTGAAAGCCCTACCCCAGAAGTCTTTCAAAACTTCTCTTATCACTATTGCCCATATAGCTTTACATTAGTCTCAGAGTTTCTAAAAATGCTAACTTCTTCCAAAAAAATTAGTAATTTTTTCCTAAATAATTCCACTCTGAAATGTCCATTGGGAAGTACTTCTGAGCTACACGTTTAAGGATAGGCTGATGCAATGTGGTGAAGAGTGAGAGAAAAGAAAAGGGGTATCTGACTCTCTGGCTATGGATTCATGAAATGCACTGTACCAGCCCCCCTGAGATTCCAGGCATTCACCTGCAATACAAATCTAGCAAAAGCTGTTCCACAAGTCCTCATTTCTGGCCTGAAATGTAACAAATGAGGAGTCCAGGGCAATGGCAACACTGAACTGAGTAAGACAGACCAAAAACACATTAAATTACACTCAATGCTCAAAAAAATCTCAAGCCAAACCACTCTTTTGTTTGAATATGGGGCAACTGGAGATGATGTCTGTAACCTCTGAAAGCCCAGGATAATTACCCTATTACTTCTCACAGCCATGCAGATGAGCTAAGGGGTATTCTTAGAGACAAACCCCTCTTAGCAAGTACACCAGACTGTGCAGCAGAAGCTAAGGATGAGTTTACATAGACACTCAGGAATTTGCAATGAACTTTCATAAGAATTTCTTACCATTCCAAGAACAGCAGCAGCTTTACAGGTAGCTGGTATCAAATACTGCACAAGAATCTCATCTTCTGATGGGTGCACCTTTCGCAACTCTGTCAGTGTTGTATACATCATCTCAAACTGATTCCTTTCTGTAAACAAGTCTGATACTGCCAGAAGCTGTACAGAAATTGGAATTGAATATAAAAAGGAAGCCCATTAGAAGACAGCCAAAATTTGACTCTCCCTTCTGTTATAATTATGAGGAAATGATTCCTCAATTTATCTATTAAGTATGTAAATATTTACTCAAGTGTCTGAAATAACTATTAACTGTTATTGTCCAGAATTAATTCCACAATTCATCTTGGACAACAATTACCTCCAAATGGTCCCTTTTTTCCTAAAAGATTTACAAAATCAAATCCACTAAGTAATTCTGGGAAATGAACAAACACTGCCATTTACAATGTACTAATACACCCCAAAACACACAACACATACTTTTCTTGCAAGGATATTTCATTTTAAGTCTTTTATGATGGTGAATTATGGCTATCAAGACATATTCCACCTGTGTTCTTTAGCTTTGCTTCTACACTTCAATAGTCAATTTAATTCTCTAATACACTATTGTTCATTTTCTTACAAAGGGATTGTTTCAGCAAGCAGTCAAGTAAAATACCAACTGTCATTAAGTAACAGTTCAGTATTTGTAATGCAGCAGCAGAATATGCAATCCAGATTCTTAGAGAGCTTAGATCAGTCTAATGTTGTAGTTGCTCAAGTCATACTTCTGTACTGCCCATACAACAGCACTGCCAGGAAATTTCAGTGTGTTTCATACATTAAAAGATGCTTTATAAAAGCTGTTTAGCTCTGAGTACTGGGTAACAAACTCAATTATGACTCTGAATAATAACGTAGACTTACTGATCGCACCACTTCACTGATCAAAATGACTGGTGTTCTCTTGCTGGGGTTTGATGGCAATATCCACTGGCTATACAGTTCAAGCAAGAACTGAGAACAAGAATGTATATCTACACCAGCCCGGTGTTTCCTGCAAGGCACAACAGAGAGGTGTTAAATGGCTGTTCTTAAGCCCTGCTAAAATACTAGATTTGGAATAATACAGTTTTTTACCAGCATCCAATTTATAAACCCAGCTTATTGAACTCAACATGAATGGACAAAAGTTTATCAGTAAGTCAAAGGAAAGACAAGAAAAAAATAAGACACCTGGTGTTTATAGGAGAGGTTGGTGGTGAGGAAGGAGCAGGTACATCATTCTCATCTTCTTCATCCTCACCCCACTCTTCTTCTCTCAACGGAGTGATGTTATTTCCCAGCCATATGGAGTGTATAGAGACCTTGCAAGACACACAAAAAAGAAAAACAAATAACAAAGAAGCACATTTAACACTCATATAGTCAGACTAGAAAAATCTTAAAAGCCTACTACATTTTTCATTTAAATGACAGGCAACACACAGGTTTCTGGCAGAGAAGAGACACCTAATTATGATCTAACCTGCACCACTCAGAGCTTTTAGTTTCCCTTTGATGTTAAGCAATTCTTCTTAACTAATTTTTCAGAAATTGGAAGAACTATAATAAAAGTTAAGTTCAAAGTTGAGTTTTTAACAAACCTGTCCCAGTTTATAATCCATATCTCCTATTTCTCGTTCAGTATTGATCTGCAGTAAGAGTTTCTCATGGCTGATAAGAGCACCTATAACAAAACACAAGATTAATTTTTTTAAAGTGCATAACAGAGTAGATGTGAAAATAGCTTTGTTTCCTGCAAACTGGATTTCAAACAAATTTTCCTAAGAGTATCTTTTCTACTTTTCATATGTAAAAGAAATTCCCTCTCCCCTTTTCCCACCCCCACACAAGCACGTACCTGTAGTAGCAGGAGAAAGTGATGGAACAGGGTCCCAAGCTTGGTATAAGTGATGAGTAGCAATATTATCTCTCTTGGATACCATTGCTTGGATTTCCTGTTCAACAATTCCCCTGATAACACTTAGCTTCCTCCCAAACCTGAAAACCCAACAGAAATCAATTTAGGCAGATTTTTCCTTCAAGGGTGTTTTACAGGCTTACTCTGCAATGTTCTGTGTCTGTGCTTATTTTGATTATAAGGGATGCTAAAACTGAAAAATATTGAGAAATACATTCTGCACACGGTTTACTAGACATGTAAAAAGACTTTTTCAGATAGTCTTTTAACTCAGCAGGTTCATGATGCTAAGTCTATGGAACTTCTATGTAAACAGATCCATCTATATATACTCTTGCTTAGAAAATACAGTATACTTATTTTTGCTACAGCTTGATTAAGCAATTACAATTATGTATTAATCACAAGTTTGATGCATTTGAAAATAAGTAAAAAAAAAATACCTTGTGTCCAGAGCTTTTAAAGCTTTGTTGCGGGGCTGCTGCTCCAAACAACTGACTGCTGGATTGCCTGCAACAGGTATTGTCATTGCACTCAGCACCAGGGAGGTTATGGCTTGTACTGCAAGAACATTAATTTGGGTCCTCTCTGTATCTTCCTGTAAAAGGAACCCACTGTAATTTGAATTGTAGGACAAAAAAAGAATCCCAAAGGCCCTGTGTATGACTTTGTCAGTTTTCACTGCAATATCGTTAATAAGCCTGACATCCAGCCTTCTTCCCACCCAGAGATCTATCTGTCATAAACAAGGCACACAAAGCACTGACTGCAGCAGCAACACATCCTTCCATCCCATGAGCCACTTTGTATGCATCCTCTCTTATCCCAACAGCATTAAAACCTCATGATGTCCATTTTGGAACTTTTCAAGTGTTTAGCTTCTTTCTTTGCAGCTACCCATTAGTTTCTTGTTGGAAAAAAGCATCAGACCACAAGGGAGTGCATAAGATGATAACAAATCTTCAACTTAGAAAACACATTGTATTTTTATTTCAGAAAATATTAATATACTGAAACTTACAATAATGTTGTTTTTGAACATACTGGTTTGCTTTGGAAAGGAAAGAGTGATATTACTCTTGTTCCATGAATAAATACTCTCTACACTCCAAGTAAGGAAATACCAATAACTGGACTGCCCAAAGTCTGACCCAAAATGGTCATTACGTAGAAAGAAGTCAAGGTGTCCAAGCCTGTAAAACTGACAGAAAATGCTAACCCAGGGAAGAGGGATGATGATTCCCTATTCCTCTTTGGAATCTGACACCTAGGTAGGAAGGGAAACAAACCCCTTTGTCTGCTACCCTGGATCCACAATTCACAGACATCTACCCTATGAATTCTTCAAAATGCTTTAGGCTCCTGCACCTATATCAGGACTGTGAACGAGCCTGGGAAAACAACCTTTCAGGTCAGAGAAGTAGAACCTACCTAGTAAATCAGTTTGTTAGCAGATTAAGATATTTGAAGAGGGAAAATCTCTCATGATAGCTAAATTCATCTTGGTTTTTCACCGAATCATCAAGGTTGGAAGAGACCTTCAAGACCTTCCAGTCCAACCACCACCCCAGCACCATAATCATCCCTAAACCATATCTCCCATGCGCTACAGCCAGATGCCTCTTGAACACTTCCAGAGATGGTGACTCCACCATCTCTCTGGGAAACTTATTCCAATGCCTAACCACTCATTCAGTAAAGTTATTTTTCCTAATATCCAATCTGAGCCTCCACTGGGCAACTTAAAAATATTTCCTTTTGTCTTTTCACTTGAGAACTGACAGAAGAGACTGACCTCCACCTCACTACAATCCCCTCCTTTCAGGTAGCTGTGGAGAGCATTGAGATTTCCCCTCAGGCTTCTCCAGACTAAACACTCCCAGCTCCCTCAGCTGCTCCTCATAAGACAAGTGCTCCAGACCTTTTGCCAGCTTTGTTGCCCTTCTTTGGACATTAATATTTTGGTATAGAAATTGGTATATAAATACATATATTGTGGCGTATAAATTGGACACAAACTTGCCATAAATTTTTTCAGCTCTGGTCCCCAAATGCCCTCCACTGAATTTTGAGCACTTCCCTGAGATAGAAGCCCAGATATCTGATATACAGTTTACCACTGGGCACGAGACACATGAACGTGCATCTCCAAGTGAATTAATTTCTAGTCAAGAATCTTACCAAAAATCTTACCAGAGAAACTCCCCTTGAAGTTTGATTATTAGATAGCACAGGTAATTGCAGTAATACATACTAGTTACAGTTAACTAGTATATTTCCTAAAGGCACAGTTCTCTCACACTTAAAGTTTTTGGAGTTCCTTCAGTGCCTCAAGGCAAACATCTAATTAAGCAAACTTTGATCTGTGCTGAGTGATGTACCAGTACAAAGTTGAAACAGCCTCATTTATTTTTTTTCCACACTATTTACATGCTTGAAGAAGCCTAAAGACAGAAGATGAATGTCTCCCTACTCACAGGGATATGAAGACAAGGAAATAAAACCATAAAAAATGTCTTAGTTTTAGTAATTTCTTTTCTGCTTTACAGTTTTATTAGAAATATTTTTCTTAGTTTAAGTAATATTTAATTAAAAAATCCCAGTGAATGACATTACCTCTTGCTGGTTCTCCTCTTGGTCCATTACAATAGGCTGAGTTACGAGCACACCAAGCAAAGTAGCCCAAGTCTCTTCAAACTGAGTACGGCTGATCCATCCTATGGAATCAGAGATAGCCATTTATGCCTTAATACAAATGTAAACGCGGAGCAGCATTTAAAAAATGGTACATCATTTCCACAGTTTTATACCATTTAGTTTTATACCATTTCCTATTTGATTTGGCATTTCTGTAATGGAACAGGCTCCCCACGGCAGCGGTCACAGCACCAATCCTGACAGAGTTCACAAAATCTCAGGCACAGGGTGTGACTCGAGCTTGTCCTGTGCAGGGATAAGAGTTGGACTCTGGGATCCTTGTGGGTCCCATCCAACTCAGGATATTCTGTGATTCTGGGTAATCACTAGAGTAGACATTTAAACTTCTATTTTTGAAAGTGATGAACGCCTTAGAAGGTTCTGCACATTATTACTGGAAAGGTCCTGTTTGGGTTATTGCTTATAGACACTTAAATATTACTTTGTCAACTTCCAAAGCATTGAGATCTACCAGGTTTTCACAAAACAGAAAATAATTGAGAAACTTGGCCAATTCTCACAGAAAACAAAGTCACGGAGAAACCCATAATGATCCAAGGAATCTTCATGCCCTAAAAACAAAATGACCAAGTGGCCTAGAAATAAACCATTAAAATTCAAGCACTTCTCAAAGTTTTCCCAACCAGATTTTTACCTATAAAAGGCTGCAGAGGGTTTCTGAATAATACCTTGCAGTTTATAGCAATGATATCAATACAGAACCAAAAATGAAAATGGTATCTTAGACATTATAGTGATCAAAGTGCTACACCACAGATCAGTCAAATATTAACCATTAGACTGGGGGAAGGAGTGGACGGATGGACCCACAAAACCCAAAGAATTTCTGTAAGCATATGGAAAATTTGATGCATTACCCCTGACAGTCCCATCTGTTGACAAAGACTTGAACTCTTACGCCTCACTGCTCTCCTTCAGCAAACCTTAACATACCCAGAAGCTTTAAAGTGATAGCATCTCATTTTAATGTTGAGAGTTTGGCACTAAATTCTATTTATATGCTATGCATTAATAGAAAAAAAATGGGGGAAAGCAGAATATTCTCAAAAATACTGTCAAGTTGTATGATTCAGAAAACAAGTGGCCATTCTGCAGGAGCACATTGAAATTATCTGCCTAACTTGGAATAGTTTTTGCCTTTGTAATTAATTTTCTGCATTGAACAAAATGTAAAATTACTGCAGCACAATTACTACACTGCTCTGCTAAAATATTATCTGTCTCCCACATAAGCAGCAAAAGTAAGCAAACAGTACCAGATACAGTTACTCAATAACTTCATGAGACGGGTAAATGCCCAGTAAGAACCAAGTGTAGTAATTTTAATTTCTACATACCAAGTGTATTAATGCGATAGATGAACTCCTTAAAGATTTCTTTTTCTTGAAGAAATTCTACTGGGATTTCAGGGAAAACTGTGCCAAAATCACCTGCAGGCTTTGGTGACCAGCCTAACTTCCAGACCTAAAGAAATATTATGAAAGTTTAATTATCCAAATCAGATGTAGTATTTACATGACAGCTCTAAATATATAAGGTATTATTCAAAAGCAATGAGACATCAGTAAATAAAATAATTCTCCCAAACTTGGAGAAAGTTTAAACATCTAACACAGGTTTTATACACTTTACACTGTATTTCTAATTTTATGGGGGGTTTGGACATATTTCTCACTGTTGATTAACTACTCAGTCTTATGGTCTAAGTTGGGACATAAAAGTAGTAAGGTTCTGTCATATATTTCAGTTTACAATTTAAATGCCAGGTGACTCCTAGACTGTGCAGAAATGATGCTGAAAGGGAATTCAGGGAAAACAGTTCACATACTACTGACACCTGGAAAGGCATACAGATAGATCCAAGAGTGGGGAAAAAAGTCCCAATCAAAAAGGTTATTATCTTTTGACATCCCCTCAAAAACAGTGTGCTAAGGAACAGAAAGGCCTGAGAGATGACCTTGCACACATCAAGAAACCCCCTTTTGCTCTACCTAATAAGTATGCTTCTGATAAAAGTTTTGAAGTTTACTAAAACAAAGTCATCTCACAGTGCTAACAACACATGGAGGTAATCACAATGTGTTCTCAAATCCACGTTACATGAGCCAAAAGACCCAAGATGAATTGGGAAAGAACAGTACTATCCACAGGTATTTGCATGGAATGTCATGGTATGGTACCACCCACAAATGCTGCCTGGGTTAGGTCAGATACCTCAGCACCACTGCAACATTGGGTGCTTGGCATGGCAGAAAATGCTGTGAGCTAAAGAAGGTATTAGTGTTGATTTTGTACTCTTTGCAGGTTAAGCAATCCCACTGAGCAGTACGAAATATAAGCCCTAACAAAGCATCCATGTCACTGCTTGCTCTTTCTTTCTTAAACTACCACCTAGACATGTTTTCACCTAAGAAGGTAAGGAGCATCTACACTCCTTGCTAATCAAATCTCTGACTCCACTGTGAACTCTTATTTGATATATTTTACAATGTTGCTACTCAGTGTTTAAAAAGGCAAAGAGGTTGATCAAACTAACTTAAGGTTGAAGTCCTACTGATGTAGAACTTAAAATGCAGCACCATGTTTGGTTCTCAAAAAGTTTTTCAATAACTTTGAAAGTTAAGAAAACAAAGCATAATAAACATACCAAGGGAGGTACTCTTGTGTAACTGTTCACTAGAGGCAGCCTTGCTAAACTGATGATGATGTTCTTGAGGACAGGAGTAAGAAAGGCAGGGATACTGCTGTTTCTTTTGTGCCCCAGTGACAAGACAGTCTGTAGGCATTCCACCATCTCAGCTATCATTTCACACGCTGCAGTGATGTGTTTGCTTTCTTTGTGGGGAGAGAAAGAAATTCAGCTTTATGAATCTATTAAAAAAACACATGATTTAGAAAGACAAAAACCCAAAGAATTATTAACAAAAGAGTATGTCAACTAAAAAGAACAAAACCACAATTAGGACACATACAAGGAAAAGTTCTAGAATATTTCAGTTAGTTGATGAGCACCACAATAACCTCTCTGCAATGGCCTGCATTGTTTGCCAGTCTCAGTGCTGGAGATCACCAGTACCTGAGATCTGTCAGCAGAGCAGCTCCTGGGCCAACCAGCAAGAACAGGCCATGCTGAACACTGATGGGAATTTAAAGTGACCAAACTAATCTGTTTTATGAGAATACAGTCTCAGTCTCTATGCTAAATGTGAGAAGCAGGTCATTATGTAGATGGAAGTGGTATCTTACTTAACCAGGACAGCTGGATATGGAGGACATTGCTGTCCACGCTCAGAGTACACCTGACCTTCACCTCAACAGAGTTGCTCCCATGCTGTAGAAGGGCAGATAATGAATCTGCCATTCTTCAGAAGAAAAAGGAACAATTCTACCTGTCTCACATGAAATTTTAAAATCCCACAACACTTCAAAACCTCAGTCTGTAGCATGCTGCACAGCTAACAATCCCCAAAAGAAAAATCTGCATTAGTGTTTACCTTTCAAAAAAAACCAACTGCACCTGTCAAAAACATGTCAACCTATATTTAATAGACACTTACCAAATACAAATAAGGTCTCATATGAAGTCTCATTGTTAAAAATAATTGTAATGGAAAGGGTACCTTCAAATACTTCTTCAGTGAAAGTTTAAGGTAAAGTGGAATTCACCATTTACTTACTCTGTACATTTGAATCAACTTCAGCTTCACTTAAAGGTCTTGAGGTATTCTTCTTTCTTTCAGGACTAAGAAGTTGATTACCAGGTTCCACAGCAACTGGATTTGAGAAAAATATTTGAAAGATACAGCTATTGCATATTTCATATTCCATTTTTCTAATCAACATCACATAGTAGTCAAATGTTTAACATATCCAAAGCATCTCCCATGTTCAAAAGTAAACAGAAAATTTTAAACAAGAAATTAAAGTAGTAAAAAATATATTTATCAAACAAATAATTAACAATTAACAACTCAAAGAAAATATTCCAGACACTCACTCAGCATTTGATAGTGATGACTGACAATTCATTAACAAAATTTTCTTCTAGCTGTTCAAACTGCACTCACCTGCTTCTATGATAAATCTAATGCAATTAATTAAGGAGCAAGCATATGTTGCATGAGCTGCAGAAGACAGCAAATTCCAGAGACTAGGCTGCTGTAGTGTCAGACAGCAACAGTCCAGACCAGCCTGAAGATCTACACTTAATGGAATCTGGTCATGCATTAAATGCCATGATAGTGCCTGCACGAAAATAGAAATTTCCCATTAATAGCAAATTCTGACAACCAAAGGTAATTCTAACCAAAGGTAGTTTTTGTTAACTCAGTTTAAGACAAAATTACTCCCTCTCCCAACATTTCATCATATCTTTAATTATGCTGTAATTTCTTACCTCTATTGACATCACTACGAATTTCAGGATATCATCCTCTTTGTCAGGAGGAACACGGAGACCAGCTGGTAGTCTTGAGAGCAACAACAAATACTGAGCCAGTGCACGACAAAGTGTCATCACAGACTGATACATCCCCTCATCTCCTATAAAATAACACTGGATGAAATCTAGCAGTTTGAATCTTTTCCCTTCAATAAATGCTTTTCAGAATTATCTCATAAGCACTTTTATGCCATGTATCTTGATTTTTTAAAATAGTAAGTTCATGTATTCACAAGACATTTGTAAAGTATCTTTGCAGAGGAGAGAATAAACTTTAAAAGACCATTATTTCTATTACCAAAGATATCACTTAGTTTTTTCCAGTAGGCTGATGGCTCAGTTGGCAACAGTGGCTGAAAAACCTGGTGGCTGGCAGGAAGGTTTTGTACAGCAGAAGACACATGATCCAGAGTTACCCTCCGAGCTGTTTCAAAGAGGCTGCTCTTCTGGTCCCTTGAGATTTCATTCATGCCAAGGCTTAAACAAGGTGCTAACAAGCTTAAGTTGAATTCCTGAAATCAAATAATACATAAAAAGAAATTGCTTTTAAAGAGAAACTGATGGTGGTATTCTGGCATACTAATGTGGTGGCAAATTTACAGTTTAGCAATTAACTAACATTATTATGACCTTTGCTCTATTGTGGTGTAACAATACCATAGTGAAGTCCACACTGGTCTCACATTTAAATTCCAACCAGAACCATAGTGAAAGGAAAAATCAATATGCTTATTCCAGATTTTCAGGACAATGTGTGAAAAAAGCTGAAGGACAACATACACACATGGAATCTTCAAGTAATAAGCTTTCAAATAAACAAGTAAAACATCATTTTAGAAACAGTTTCCCCACTATTATTTCTGCATACCAGCAGCAAATGCAACGCAGAGGATTTGAACAAAGTATGTTCTCAGAAAAGAAAGCAACAGATACAAGCTGTCCTTTATGCCAGATGCACTATCTGTGGCCTCTTACTGGCATACTGCAAGTCATCCAGCACAGACTTTGAAAAGGTTACAGAAACAGATGGACTGTGTGGCTTATGTAAAATGGCGAAACTGGATTATTGTGATTGCAGAATGTAAACGAACCTTCCCTTCCACTCCATACACCCAACCTGTACTACTAGAGAGTTACTATTAACAGTATTGCTACAGCTATCTACTGTTTTACACTAATACTTACTATTTTAGTTTCTGAAATGAACTACCAGTATCATATAAATTTGAAGTGTTTACATTTAAGAATGTAAACACTTGAGAATGCAATCTAATAATACCACCAATACGAACACATAAGCTAATTACATCCTCTTCATCTGACAAAGAAATTACCTTGCTGGTCATGAAGGAGTTCAGGTCAGGCTGAGGAATCCTATTCACCAGCTCTGCGCCTTCCAGCAGTGCTGAGTCAGACTTGATGCAGCACTGTGACCTCACCAGAGATACATACCAGTCCTTTAATAATTAAAAAAAGGAAATGTATTACATATTTGTCTTCTAAAAATAACACAGTTCATGAGAGCAGAGGGAGAACTGTTCATTGGCACTGAATGTCTGTTTAGGACACCAGTAGGCTACATTAATGTAAAAAAACACTCGAAGAAAGCAATGCAAAACAACCAACTCGTGAATGGAAATGGAACATCTGAAACTGGACTAATGGATGTTCACTGACAAGCTATTTCCAGAGAAGTCCAGAGAAGAAATGTGTAAAAATGAATCTTGATATATAATGCAGGTGTATGTATTAAGATCCTAAAGCTGAGGAGACTATCTAGAAAAAAAAGCATGGAATACTTAACAGTCACACAAATATAAAAGTAATAGTGCAAACGCCCATAATATAACCAAGGAAGAAAAGTCTTCAGATTCAAATAAATCAGCAGATGAAGACAATATCTATCTTTTAACACTCCTTGGAATAAATTAGGACAGTCATGCATGACTGCAAATTTACTCCTGAAATTATTTGCCACGACCCTACAGGAATTAGTTAATAATATAACTCATTTAAATAATGGATATGAAGAGGCTCAGTTATCCCTTTTCTATGTTTTCTTGATCATAAGTGGACAACCTAAAACTGCCACTATTGATTAGAACACAACTAAGCCTGTCGGAGTTCAAGGAGCACCTGGACGATGCTCTTAGTCACACAATTCAGTTTAGGTAGTCCTGTGAGAGCAGGGAGTTGGACTCATTGACCCTTGAGAGTCCATTCCAACTTCAGATACTCTATAGAGGATTCTATGAACTATGGAGAGGTTGTGGAGGAAGCATACAAATACCACTTCCCTTGTACAGCATTTACAGGGATAGAGGAAGGAGATTTTTCGGTTAATTGGCAGACAGACAGCTATGGGTTAAGTTTCTGGGCATAGCAATTCCTCCTGCTTTCCAAGTAACTCTCAATCTCTCCCCTAAAGCAGTGGGTTCATCGAGTGCTTATCAGACTTGTCCAAACTGTCAGCTAATCGAATAATTTTTGCCATCTCAGTTGCACACACTTCCTATCACTGTGTATCGCTGTAGGATGGAGGAATGATAATGAAAAATCATCTGTGCCACAGGACAAACTAGAAAAAAGGAAGACAGACACAGGTCCCCAAAGACTTGCTCTTAGCCTCCCACCCTACTCAGAACTAAATGCATCTAAATACATGGAAGACAGAAACAGTTAAATATTCATAGTGGTTCTCTGAAATTAATTTAAAGTTGAGAAGGCAAAGCTGGACAAATAACGCTTAATTTCCAAGAGACAACTAACAACTTTCAGCAAATGAATAAAATTAATCACTGTAGTAAACACTTCAAGGAATCAAGATTATTTATCTGTCTCTACTGAACTTTATATAAATCTTTCCATTAAAGTTAGGCAAAGAAACCCAACTTGGTAAATTTTTCACAGCACTGTCAATGTAACAAAGATCTATGCAAGTTCTCATCCTAAATTCAGCCGTCAGCCAACACCTATTAAATTAATCACTGATCTATATTCAAGACACATTGACAACCCTGAGAACATTCACGGCATAGTAAAAATATGCTGCATTTACGTATTTTGTAATGACTAAAGCTTGTTTATAGCCAAGGCACTTTTAGTGACTCTCTCTAAACATAATCTTACTTTGTCTAGAATTACATTCTCTAAAGCTGGTTGGTCTTCTCCATCCAGTGGGTGTGAGGTAACCAGAGGTGAAGGACTAGTTGTGTCTGGTGCCACCATAAGACGAAACCTGTCCAGGAGCGAGTACAGTCTTTGGTGTCTGAAAACAGAAGAGCACATCAGCAGAGAGCTAATTCAGTTTTGTAAATCATTAAAAAATTGAAAGACATCCAGTGAGTGAATTCCAATCCCAAGAGAGAAAAGCAGTAGGGTATTCAGGTTTTGTTGGATATATGCAGCCATATGATGCCAAACTGCAAGTTTCTCCAGATATCAGTGGCCAAAACAAATTAACTCAGCACTATGAGCAATAAAGATTTAAATTTAATTTAGTTCAATACTTATGCATAAACTGTTCAGTTTTCTTTATGCAGCAAATCTTTTTAATGAGCAAAAAGAATCTGAGTCAGTGTACAGATTATTTGATTGCAGACAAATATTCTAACAGATGCTGACCAAGAACCCACTAAAACTAGACCTTTGGTTTAAAATATATTAAGAATTACAGTTTGTGGATTTATGTCAGTGTCAGGGATATTTTTTTTTGGTAGGGTTTTTTGGGGGTGTTGTGGTTTTTTTTATTTTTTTGCTTTTTAAATTCCACTACTGCTACCAAGAATTTAGAAAAATGGGGTTTTGAGTTTTTTTAAAAAATCAAATGTGATGTTACTTATGAAAGCACATTACTATTGACCTACTGCGGCCTTGGGTTTTAGGTTCTTTGCCCCTACTTATTTGTCAATTCAGTTAACAGATACTAACCTCAAACATCAACGACAACAAGAGTATAAATTAGGATCTTTCCAACATCCACTAAAGTTTTTAAAAACTGAGTAATTTGCTCCTAACAGCAGTCTAGGGAAAAAAACCTCAAAACAAAACCAACAAACAACAAATACACCTAGCTTGGACTCACAATATTCTGTAATGTTTGAGGAAAATAAAGTGGTTTTATTAATATAGATTTTGTCAAGGAATTAATTTGTGACTGTTGTCTCTCAAATACTGAGTGGGATGCAGAACAGAATTTGATGCTTTCAACCATTTAGCTTGCTTTAAGTCTTAAGTTTATTGCAAATTCAACACAACCAACACAACTGTCCCTGTGCCAGAATATGGCAGCATCCTGTGAGAGGTTTAATTCCTGTTTTACCTCCAAAAAAGACCCACTATCTGATCTTTAAGAAAAAAAGCAAATGTAGGAAAACAGAGTTAGCACATTTTGTAGTAGAACATCACTTAGTTTGACATCTTAACACATTTGGTATTATTGGTATTATTTACCTTGTTGCTAATCCACTGTTTTGAAGGTACTCCTGAATTCTATCCAATTCTTCAACTGGCAATTGAGCAATGCTGTTCTGTAGGAGAGAATCACAAGAATTGTACAGGACAGAAATATGCATAAACCCCACAGATACTTTTAACAGATTGAGAAAGTTACAGGCAGATAAAGTGAATTGTAAACATTCACGTATCTATACATTAAATAAAAAAATTCCTCTCCAATGGAAATCACTTCAACATCATATTTTTATATACTTTAAATCACTGTATTTGATTGCATTGCTAGCACTGCCCAATCTCATTGACAGCAACGGATTTCTGCTCACCTGCAGCGTTGCAGCCAGCAGCATCTCCACACGCCGACAGGCCAGAGTGTCAACCATGCGGGCGAGCACCCGGAACGGGGTGCAGAGCAGCTGATCCACGTAGAGCGTCAGCACGGCCCCGGACTGGCTCAGGTGGATCCCCTCCAAGCACTGCAGAGTCTTCTTCAGAGTCGTGGGCTACATGTTAAAACAAAATGCAGATGCAGAAAAAAAAAAGTACAATCAACCAGAATACAAAGATCTTAAAGCAAAAGGCATTTAGAAAAAACTACAGCAGATAATTAGCTTATCACTGTATCATCTGTACATCAATGGGTTTGAGTCACTGGTTATTTAATTAATATGAACACTAAGTCATTTGATGCATAACTGTAAAAGTGTATGTATGTATGGCCAGACTTTGTGCACGCAGATTTGGGCAGGGCTCTCCCCACATGCCCTTCCAGCCCGTGCAGTGGATTTTTTAGGTGAGGCTCTGCGTGCACAGAACTGGCCCCACCATTTAAGTCCCAAGGTCCATTTGCCACGGCCGAGCGAGCTTGGACAGTGACAGGGAAGTCCTCGGGACTGTCACAGCACCCGGTACTGACCGGGGCTGACCCTGCTGAGCATCAGAGATGTGATGGGATGGGATGGCAGGGAGGCTTGAACTGCCAGGGGACTGAGTCCCTACTGAGACTCAAACTCAGGTCCTTGGGATTCAGAGTCCAGAGTGCTCTCCTTTGCACCACGGGACCGCCCTTTTTTGTAAAAGTGTACTCTTACAAAGAGTAAGCAAAAAGTAGGGACCAAAACTTTAAAGGAAAAAAAAGCTAGAGACTTCAGTAAAATTGCAAAAAGCTGTGAGAACAGTGAGAAGCTTCAACTCTTGCCGCAAGAAAGCAGGAACATGAGCATAGTCAAGAAAAGAGACAGTAGAGAAATCCAGGTAAGCATTAGGGACTTTTGTGCATGTTTAGTCATAAAAACAGTGACAGCCACACATGATTGAAAGGAGTTGGAAAGGATGTTTTAAATTTTATTTTTTAAAATAAAAGCACCAATTCAGTACTAATAATCCAAGGGAAAAAACTAGTTTGACTAATGAAGCCAGTCTTGCTTTAGAGCAAGTTGTAATTATCAAGACATTTTTATTTTACTGTCTTTTCTGATAATCACCAAACACCTCACAGAACAACTACATAGTCCATTCAAACACATTTAGTTTATTTCATTCTATTGATTCTCAGGTACTGAAGCCCAGGTTAATCTCACATAACTTTAAAGGGTTTTACTCACATGCCTAAAGCACCAATGCAGTTGCACTAGATATGCAGAGACAATGGGAAGAGACAGGAAACATCACTGAGGCTACTCAGGGTGCAGGTGGCATCTCCCACAATTAACTCCAGGGAAAGTCCAGCTAATTACATTTCCCACCTAGTGGGCTCCCAGGATTAAGAGGGATTCATGCAACCTTACATAAAACATTGTCCACTTCTTTTAATTTGAAAACTAAACTAATCAACAGAAATCATACCCTGAATTTCTTAGTGATTTTTCCCTAATCAAGAGGCTACAACTGTTGGGACATGTCAATAGGCAAGGCATGATCTTGCAAATAATTTTTATATTTTCAGGGCCTGTGAAGATGCACTGGTTCCTGCTCCTGCCTCTCTGGTTAGTTTGTTATTTATACTACCAAGGCACTGAAATCAAAGACAAAAGTTACAGCTTTGCTTTACTCTTCAGGTATTGATTATGTGGGGTAATACCCAGGAAAGAAGAAAAGCAGCTTTAACTGTCTCCACTTGAATTCATAGATTTGATGGACTGGAACACATCTGATATTGAACTTGTTACTATAATTTGCTGTTTGCATTTTTAAACAACTGACTTGAAAAATAAAATTAGAAGTTGATAGATGACCCAGAAATGTCAAACTTTGCATACTTACCAGGTGAACTTATGCTGAAATGTAAGCAACTTTATTCTTTATGGAATTCAAAAAGTTAAACTTACAGCTGCAAGATTCTCACACCGTGACTGAATGGCCTGGATGAAGAGACCGCTGGCTGCTGAATTCCTGTGAACAGCACTGATAAAGTCTTGTACTGGGGGCTCATGGGACAGATTAATCAAGTCTTGAACATGATTCACAATAAGCCAGGTCAGGTGTTCTGAATCATGTAAGTTTTGACACTAAATGGAAAAAAAATTAAAATCTGATTCCAGTAACACCAATGTTAACATTTTAGTTACTAAAATTGACACAACATGAAGTTTCTCATATACAATTTTGAAAGCTACTTTGAAATAATGGCATAAAGTGTCTATATTTTAATATCACCATTACTATTTTTACATGACATATTTTCCAAATGCTTTTGATCTTGTTGCAAATTAAGATATTTATAATGAACGTGCAAATTATTTTTTTTAAAACACTAAAAACCCAGGTTAGAAACAAGTAAACTGAGAATGTCAATTCAAAGATGCTGCTTTTAATGAAATGCTGTTTGAAATAAACAGGCACACACAGACTTGTCTTGTAAACTGCCATTTTCATTTAGGCTTCTTCCTAAAGATTTTTTTATTATTACTGGCCCTTAATACCAGATGATTAATTTCTAGAAACCAAATCCAAAGAGATCTGTCAATAATTAATATCTAACCTAAAGAGGCTATTGACAAGCAGTGCAGTGCAACATGAAAAGATCTGCAGAGTTAACCAGATGATGCTGAGAGGCTGTCCAGCCCCAGCAAAGAGTTTTGGAGGATTTTACCTTGGACTACCTTTAATCTGACTCTGGTGACTCAATGTCCATTCATACTTGAAGTGCTTCTTAAACACAATTTTTGGTTTAGTTGAATCTGAAAGGAATGCAGTTTGCTTGCCTCAAAACTGCTCTGCAATGCAAACCAGTATTACCAGAAGATTCACCTCAAAAGTTCCCAATGACCTAAAATATTGAGGCAATGAGAGCCCAAAGCCACAGGAACTGCTGTCATTAGAGAACCAAAATGAAAGTTAAACATTAATGTAAAACCTCTCCTCCTAAGGTGTAGAGACAAAAATTGTCTCCAGGACACTGTGCACTGCTACTGATGAGTGTGCTCCAAGCACCTCACAAGTAAGGGATATGATACCCACCAGGTATCCTTTACAAGCCAAGCCAATTCTCTCAGAAGAGGAAAAAATGCTAAATGAGGTCATATCTAAGCTTACACAAGCACCATCTGAAAATAAAATTACTCATTTCACAGGTCTTCATTTTTCACTTGTGAACCAGACAGATTTGGTTAACACACACCAGTAATGAATGACTGTCAGCATCATTAACTAACTCAAAACTGTAGTTACAAAATTCATAATTCAAAACTTACAACATAGTCACAAAAAAGAATGAGTGCTCCTCTCCTCACTATCTCCCGATTGCACATGCCACGTTTAGACTCCAAATCCGACTCATCCCCATCTCCAGATAAATGAGGGCTAAGCAATTTAGTGGTAGACAGACTGTGTCGCCTGCAAGAAGTACATTATATTTGGTTATTTTCTTACTATATTTTCTTGGTACAGCTACTGAATCATTAACAACCAAATTGCTTGGAATGTCCTACCAAAGTCCTTACATAACATATATTTCGCTATAAAGTTTATTCAAACATTACACTGCTTTGAAGGAGACACTCGGCTTTCCATCAGATCTTTATTTTTTAACTTATTACTTCTCAAGACAGTCTAAAGAATTAAATGTGTTATTTAAAGGAAAAGCATGGGCTATTGCATCTCTGGGAGGATAACATTTTCTTCTCAAACCAAACCAGTACACTCAAGCACTCAGTCTGGTGTCAGACTGGAAGTGATGCACAACCCAGCAAAACAGAGACAATATTGGCAAATCATAAAATGTCAGAACAGACAACATACATACACTTAAAGTAAATGCAGAACTACCTTTCAGAATCCAAGTAGTACCATTCAATGGGACAACAGAGTTAGCAGAAAGAAACAAGATTATTTTAAGAAGATTTTAGCAAATATAATCACATGAGACACACTGCTACTACTAGGGAACAAAACCACATCTTACTTTGGGGTTTGATGCACTTCTGACCACCAGTTGTAGTTGGTATAATTGACAAGAAGCAGGATTTGACACCAAAGGAGAACTAAAGAAGGATGAGTGGGAATCATGGACTGAACAAGGTCACTCAAACTTTCAAGGGTATAGAAACTACCATCAGATCCATCTCCTGTAAAAAGCCTGGTGGCTGCAGCTGTGATTCTTCTAAACATGCCTGAAAACAACAACAAAAGCATGTTAGAGCAACTATACTCTAGTCTGAATTCTGAAGTCTCAAAATTATTCAGGGTAGAATTCCTGCAAGAAAGATATATTCTAAGTGGTTTTACAAATTTAAGGCAAGTCAGGGAGTTTGCCCAAGGGCAGTGTGTAAATCAGAAATGACCAGCTCTCAGATTAAATAAATAATGATTTACATAGGTTTCATTACAATTCCAGTTCATCTAATACAGGAAAAACTTCCTTAAATTTAAAATTTTCAGCACAGGACCAACACAGTTTGTTTGTTTATAAATTAAAATATAGATGTTCTAATTAAGAACCACGATGGAACTGCTATTCGACATGTTAAGGAAGAACACCTACAAGTATCCTAGTTCAGAGGATGGCTTTCCAAATACATTTAATTGAAACTAAACTTATACCCTTCTATCCAATTTCTAATGTGCAAAAAGTGTTTCTGTCATTGCCCTGCATACTGAACACTCAGCACAAAAGCAGAATTTTGCTTTCTGATTTGCTGATTCTGTGTTCATATGCTGAAACAAAGGCTGGGAAAACAAGAAATATGAAAAGGGGGAGAAAACAAGGGAATGTGCCTAAAGGTGTAGGACTTCTTGAGTTCCTATGAGAAGATCAGAGAAAAAAAGCATTCCTGCAGAGTCAGTTAGAAACTGAGAGCTAATCAGAATAAGGAAGGGCATTTGCAGTGTTACTTGCTTGCCTTGCCTGAGATACAGAAGAATGAAGCTGTAAATTCCACATCCATATGGACCAGTTTAAGCTGCCCCCAGGACTGATAAATACACAATGTAAATAGCAAAGAATGGGAAAAATAACTGAGTCTCAAAACTCTGGTTCCACTTACTAGCAAAGCAGTGCTAGCACCATTCCGGCTTCCTGCATTGTCAGGAACTGCACCATCTAGTGCCTTCCTACAGCCATGAAAGTCACTGCACACTCATCATTTCATTTTGTCCCTGCCTTTTATTTCTATTAACTTCGAAGCAGCACGCTGAAAATGTTCATTTATAATCTAGTAGCTTCCTACATAGGAGCCAGCAATGTTCACATACAGGTGAGAAGACAAAATATCCAAGTAGAACAGTGGTTAAAATGACACAATACAGTCCATGTTTCCAAATTGCTGTAAGCTACTCCTGTAGTTAGAATATAACTATATAAGAGAATAATAGAAGAGAAAATAAGTATGGCAGTTTCAACTGAACCAAAAAAAGGTATTACAAAACCAGGTACTTAGTTAATCCTAAACCTAAATAAAAACGTTATGATGTGAAAATACAGCTCAGGTTTCTGAACAATGTTTCTTCTACTCTGTTACACCATACAAATACTAGTTGTAATACTATAACCTAAGTTATTTGTAGTTATACATAAAATTAATTCTAGGGATCATGTGAGACACATATCTCAGTCCTCTGCATGAGTATTTTAATATTTTATTTTAATTTTGCATTAAAATTTCTACATAATTCCTGGAAAGACTCCCAGTGCAGCCTGGAAGCCAGTCACTGCAGCAGAACTAGCTGCCTTCCCTTTCCACTATCCCCAGCTCCCACTGTGGAAGAACTCACTTCCCCAGTTTCAATCACCAGCTTGATTTTCTGATTTCATTGCTCCTGGCTTGACACCAATTAATCACTTACTCCCAAACACCTGGGCATAAGTTATCTGTTACAATTTTTTTTTCAGGTGTTTCTCCTAAACAGAAATAATATAAACAACTATTACTGCAACAGATACATGGGAAGAGAGCTGTCAGTCACTGCATCCAGGGGTCTGTGCCCCAAAGCACACTTAAAACAAAGATCAAGGAAGGCTCTGGTAACTGTCACCAAACTTTGTGCCTCTTCACACACAGTCCTGGAGTCTTGCACTAAGAACCTTGGTTTGGAGGACTTCATTTCTTACGCCAAAGCTCTCTTCTGGCAAGTCAAAACATCATCCAGCACAGCCGCACAAACTCTCTAAACATAATTCAGTTGGTTTCCCTCTCTCTTTTCTGCTTGCTTGTGTCACTGAAGACCAGGAGGAGCAAAGCTACTGAAAGTTAATCACAGTGCTGCAGAAGCTTTGAGCTTCAATACAGAACAGTTGAAGGCCTAGAACACATCCATCTATACTTTATTTAGTTTAACTCTACATCAACAATACTTGTATTTGCAAGGAGAAGCTGGTAGCAAGGACAGGAATGGAACTAAGTTTTTTTTTCCTCAAGAAAGGACTTAAACTGAACTCTGTAGGAAGAGCTTAAAAAGAAAATAAGATTAGAGGTGCTTGAGACACAATGGAGCACTGCATCAAGTTAAATGTCTAACAACAGTATTCTGTGTGCACTTTTTTGTTATCCCCATCTGCTAAGCAGTGAAGTCCTTTAACTCCCATTTTATAGACTGAGGCAATGGAATGCAGAGTTCCTTGTCCAGTATCTGCAGGGAAGTCTATGAAGAACCAGGGACTTGTGCCAAGACCTTTTAAACTGGAGACAACTGCAGTTAATCCAAGGTTGGATTTCAGCTGCAGGCTGAAAATCAGAACTCAAAAAGCGTAGTCATAGTAAAGAATAAAAGAAGAAAGGGAATATAGTGCCACTAATAGGAAAACAGGACTAAAGCATCAACCTAAGGACTAAAGAATTACCAAAGGGACAGATTATTTGCTATCCAGCAGAAGATACCTAAGGCAGAATTTCCAAACCTGAAGATGGGATTTCAAGATCAGCCAGTTGGATCAGTGCTACCTTTCCTATTTTTCTGGGGACTTTTTTTTTGTTTGTTTTGTATGTTTTTATTCATTATGACAAAAAACTGAACCTACCTTGTCATGAGTCTAAACTAATGGTCTATAACTCAGTTAGTTTTAAGCCTGGACATACCTACCAACCTCCAAACTGAGAAAAACCATGAGAAATATAGGCACTAATTTGGAATGCTTTGCATTTATTGGACTGGAAGATTTTAAACAGTTGAAAGATGAAAAGTCACTACTTATATTTTGTTCCACAAAGACAGAAGTATGAAAAATGTGCCCTGCAAACACAAGCAAAAAGTTTGGGAAGTTCTTTATATGGAAGAAGATATAACATCTTCAGCATCTACATATTCCTTCTCAGTAGTTCAATGCATTCAACAGTTGTCTTGGAATGGAAAAACCACTCTGCCACTGCATGCTACAACAGGGGCAATGCCTCAAGTATTACCTGATTTGAAGATATGTATTAAGCACATAAGCAGTGTGCCCAGCTCCTGGCAGTAGAAAGTATGTTGCTGCTCATTCATGTCCACTTTTAATTGCTTGGTAACAATATCTTCCAGCAGAATGCCAACCAGTTGTAATAGGAACCTTGAAAAAAACATGGATACAATCAATAGGAAAACTATCAAAGCAGCCTCTTTCAGTAAAAGGTGAGGTTTGCCTATGAAACTTAGATTAGAAAAATAAAACACAAAGCCTTTGACCATTCATCCTAAAGAGCATACTAAATGAAATACTACAGAACTGGTTCACTTAAACCAAGTATGATATTACAGGATCACAAGCACTTCAATAATTACATATTGGATTATTTACTCATCACCTGAAGTCGTGATAGCTTTCAGACACCATACCACCTCACTTACAAAGCAAACATTCAAAATGTTATGGTGCCTTTACAGTGATTTGCACTGAGTTAAAAACAAACCATGAAAGTTACCACAGCTCAGCTGAGGAGGGTAATTCAACAAGTCACAGTAATTCAGTAATTTAGCTGTTTACAGCCTCATCTATCCACACTGCTACACAGGTTCTGTATCAAACCTCCAGCTGGGGCAATGAGTGGTGTCAAAAGAAGCACCAAAAAGCGCATTTGAGGAAAGCCATCCTTGCTCTAGGCCGTAACCATTATTCACATCAGTGTTGCTGGGCATAAGGCCATAGTCCAGGTGTCCAGAAGCCCCTTTTCCCTCTACTAATCACCCTCACGGTGAGCTCAATGATAAGAAACAGCATTTTATTCCTATCTGGAGTTCCATCCTTGCATAAAAACTTATTTTCTGAAACAAAAGTTCTACTTTCTTAAACAAATGGCTATTTCAGATGTTTCCCACAAACAAAAGCAACGCCTTAATGACAAACATGTCAGCATAATATCACTGCCACCTCTCCACACTTCCTTTGCCTGAAGTTTGTCACTCTCTGAGGACTCAACATGGTAAGCTAACTAGACAAAACCAGCTCTTGAAAAATACGAAATAATAGAGTTGAATCCCAGTGCTGCCATGTTTCTAGTACAGAAACCAGGCTCCTACTTAAGAGGATGACTAGTCTTCTAGTCCCCACAGAGAAAGGAAGAAAAGGGTTTAAGTTTTTGGACCTGATTTTAATAAGTCCAGGATTCACCCATTTTAACAGCTCCATCAGGTAGTTCACTTGGCTTGAGAAGAGGCACCAGAACAGTCCAAAGTCCCTGCTCATCTCCATCCCTGTGCATCTCACTATTCCTTCCTTTACACACACTTGTTCCATACCAACTTATTAAGAGACTTCATTCCTATCAGAAACAGTTCTATAAATGTCACATATTGCACAATGTATTTGTCATTTATTAGAAACCTCAATCATCCCCCTAAGTGATTCTTAAGACAATGTACCTAGAAAATGTCTCTTCAGGGAGGTACTTGGTCTGTTTGCCCTCAGTGCGATCCTCTGCTGTGGATACGTTATTTTCTCCACGTCTCAGTCTGTTAATTGCTTGACATGAAATCAAATAAGGTGAGAAGGAAAGCTCCTGTATACGGGATAGAACGATGTCTTCTGTTGACTGTGAAATCAGAACCCTAAGGATGGCTAAAATTCCAGAAATCCATAGCTGGACAGTGCTTACTGATGCCTAAAACAAACACAAAATGCAGAACATTGAATATTTTTGAGGTTAAACAACACAACACAGGAATGTAGTTAAAAAAAAAAATCAACATTTTCATTAACTTGTAAAAACATCAGACCCTTTTGAGAATGGAACAAACAGGAAGTAACTTTTAAGTTCAGATCTTCCAAAATGCTATTCTTGTGGTAACTGTGAAGCTTATAATGACTGTTAAACAATCTCTCAGTTATAAAAGCGGTACCAATACTTGCACAAGAAAAATGTAATTTACATATCAAATTGAATTCTGGAATTTATTATAACAGTCCCTTTGTCTCTATTCCTGATCCTCAAAATATAAAATGAATGCAAGTAACCCATAAGCAGAACATTCTTGTATAAAGTGCTCCCAGTTGGTAAATTGATTAGTTTTAACTAATTCACTCCCAAAATCTGCTGCAGGTACTTTAACACCACTAGCAAATTATTAAAGAGAAGCACAAGCTCTTTTGTTTTGCAGGAAAGCCACCAGATGCTCTCTTCTCTGGAAACAATTGCTTACCATTGTTTTAGGAGTAACAAACATACTCCTTAAAAGCATGTCCACAGGGCGAAGGGATGAAGGAGCCAAAATTTCAAACAGAGTGTTCAATACTCCCAGAGCATCATGAGAGTCTATGTGCATCTGTGAAACAAAACCACCAAACTGATTTGTAACTATCCACTAAAGGTAACTCCAACACAAAATTACCATTTCATGTTTTAAACATTTCTATAACAACCTGTGTGTACCAAAGCTGTTCTTTACAGTACAAAATTCAGAGCGACCAAAAGCTATGAAAGGCCAATTGCAGGTCTTCCTACACATCAGTTTTGAAAACATGGACAAAAATGTATCATATGAAAGCCAACATACATACCACATACATGTTATTAGGAGAAAAAGGCCTTATACAGAGAATGAGACCAGGAGACTGATTTGTTATAAAATTTAAAAACTTTTCTTCCTCCTTGCACATCCTACCAGGTTTATTTATAGAGACCAATGCTGGTCATGAATAAACTTGGGCAGGTAACTGGGAGGAAAAATCCTCCTAATCATCAGAAAAGTGCACAGCCACAGTGGTATTAAAGCAACAGAGGTAGGACAGCTTACTTCAACACTTTTTTAGATAAATTCTGAAACAATCAACTGCAAAAAGCAAAGGACTGGACTACAAACCTCAATGACCTTATCCTGCTTAAATAATTTGACAGTTGAGCACATGCCCAGTCATACAAAACAACATAAATTTCAACTTGCCAACATTTTAGCTTTGCTCAAAAACTGTTTTCTGATCCTGCTCACTCTTCCCAACCATGAGATCTCCTCCTGGGAGTGGGGAACTCCCATCATGGAGCAAAGAACACAAAGGCACAATTTCACTAGTTCTACTTTTTATCCTTGAAGTAAGTGTTTCTACTGCTTAGGGAGCAGCACTGAAAATCTTGTTTCTAAAAGAAGTCTCTTTTACTTCTCAGATATGAAGCAACCACTCTCCTTCCCCAGTGTGCAGGCCAGTAAGAGAAACATGCACACCCTGGAGGGACTCCAGCAGAAAACTACATGGATGGTTACTGGCTTGGAGCATCTGTCACACAGGTGGCAGCTGAGATTTTTCACTCTGGAGGAGGCTCAGGGTGATCTTCACCAATGTGCACAAGTATCTGACCAGGGGGAGCAGGCAAAGGAGACAACACAAGCACAGAAGAAAGAGCCAGAATCTTTTCAGTGGCATCCAGAACCAGGATGAAGGGCAATAGGCACAAGTTGAAATACAGGAAATTCCATTTTAAAACATTTTTGTTCATAAAGAGGAAGTTAGACAAAAAGAAAAGAAAAAAAGGAAAAAAGAAATCCCCAAAAGCCAACTGTGTCCAGGGCTGCATGCAAAACAGCACAGGCAGCAGGTCAACGGAAGTGATTCTGTCCCTCCACTCTGCTGAGACCCCACCTGGAGTGCTGCATCCAGCTCTGGGGCCACCAGCAGAAGGACACGGACCTGCTGGAGCCAGTCCACAGGAGGACCATGAAGGTGCTCAGAGGGCTGGAGCACCTGACCTATGGAGACAGGCTGGGAGAGGTGGGGTTTTTCTGCCTAGAGAGGAGAGAAGGCTCCAGAGAAACCTTAGAGCACCTTCCAGTACCTGAAGGGGCCCTACAAGAGAGCTGGAGAGGGACTTTTTACAAGGGCAGGGAGTGATACAACAGGGGGTAATGGCTTTATAGTGAAAGAGGGGGGATTTACATTAGATAATAGAAAGAAACTCTTCACGGGGAGGGTTGTGAGGCCCTGGAAGAGGCTCCCCAGAGAAGCTGTGGGTGTCCCATGCCTGGAAGTGTTCACGGCCAGGCTGGACAAGGCTTTGAGTATTCTGGTCTTCAATTAGACCCACTATAGCTACGAAAACAGTAATTTTGACATTCCAGAAACACAGAACAATCTTCAGGCCATTCAAAAAGTGTTCTGATATAATCATGTATCTAAGAGAAACAGAATGAGCTTCCTCTGGAGAGAGTCTCAATCATGGAGCATACACTTCATGCATTTAAATATGAACTTCATCACTTCAAAGACTTAATTTACCTTGCATAATTGTTTTTTCCAGATATGGCAACCACAATTTCAAGAAAATTTGTCTTCATACAAAAATAAAAGTCAAATACCCAAAGCCATTATTGATACATACATTACAGCAATTATTTTGGATGTCTATAGATTTAAAACAATCACATAACTACCTGTTGCTTTGCAAGCATTGGGAGAATAATGTCAGCTATTTGCCGGGACAATCTCTTCCATTTGTCTTCATTTTCTTTATGACACTGTTGCAATACTAAGATGAACATTTCCAGCACCTGAGGAAAAGTCCAAAAGAATGTAAGTAAATACCAATACTAACAGGAAACATTCAAGCAATCCTATAGTGGGAAAAAATATTCATTGTTTCAACCATCTGTCAAAAAGTGAAGAAATAAACAAATCCCACATGAGACATCACACAACATTTATAAAACCCCATTTTCAGGTTAAAAGCCTGTTCTTAGTTACGACTTTTTTGGTGGTGGTGGTGGTTTTAAGAATTTTCCAGTTACTTTTATAAACTAGAAAAAATGCTTTCTTTACCCTTTTTAAATGGTATTTGTCAAGAGACCTCTCAACCAACTAGGAAAAGGGTCATAAATCTAAATGCTGCATCACTTATTCAACAGAAAGGGAAGGAAGAAAGAGAGCAATTTTCCCCATTTATACTCTGCCTTTACTCTAGCTCCAATAAAGTTTAAATTGGGTCAAGGAAACAGAACAGACGTTTTTATGGAGCTTCATTCACCTGATATGTCACTTCCATATAAAAGTTTATAGGACACAACATAGTGGGGCACAACAAGCCAGGATCGCTTCCAGGAGTTGAATGTGTTAAGGGTTTGAGGGTTACAGAGACTGTGCTTTGAAAGGCACAGAAGCAAGAATGTTAACTGGGAAGTGGGACAGGAGAGTCTGCTTCAGAAAACAAGTTAAAACACTGGTAAAAGAAAGTCAGGTAGTTCAGGCTAGGCAGAGGGAGATTCCCAGGTGACTTTCTTCGTAAAAAGCTTTCTCATGAGAGGAGGTAGGAGTGATTTTGCCCTGAATGACTTGAACTCTGGAGCTTCATCTGTGGCCAGCTACAGTTGTAACAGGAAAAAGTTAAAGGCTGAAGCTCTTGGCATCTCTCAGATTCACAGGGACACCACAGCAGAACATCCCAGACATGGCCAGGGAACAACAGATTAGCCCAGGGTTAGTTCATACATATTGCACCAGCAGAATAGGGCAGAATAAAAGCTACAAATGGGATGGTGTGGGAAAAGCAGTGCATGGGTGGCCTTTCATAGGTTAAGTGTGTCAGAAGGAGATCTGCCAGCAACTGCAGTACCTTATGTAACACAGTTATTCACTATTTCACATCATGTGTCTACAGAGTGTCATTTCATATAGTTATATTAGTCATTTTATGATTATAAAACTACAAATTCAAAAGAAAATGTGGATACACAAAATTACCCCAATCTGAACACGCAGTTCTAACAAATTATTTTGACAAGATGTACTGACTTTTTTCCAACTATTCTCAGAAAATACAGTGTTCACATTAGCATACACTAGAATTGCATTTTGAAAGGATGAAAGGAAAGGAACATTAAGTTTGTTAAGCACCTGAATAAGCAATAAGATCCCAGGTTGATCATGCCACTTCTCTTAAAATTACTTTTGTTTTTCTTTTAAACAAAGTGTATTGAAGAAAGTCATTGTTATACTCCTACAAAGTAGAAACATGTTTTCCAAACCCACAAGGTCTGGGTCAAAGTAGTAAGTGATAAATACCTAATTATCACCTTCATTACTTTGTTCAAGGAAGTCTTATTCAAGATACTGCTATTGCACCGCAATGCTTAAATGATCTTTATGCAGCATCTTTCCTAATTTTAAACTTGTCTTCTCTTCCATTTTACCCCCATTCTTTTAGGTTGCTTCTCTTCCACTAACCTTCTATTTATTCTGTCTGCAGCACAGCCAAGATCACGATCCAAACTGGAGCATTTCAGTGCTTTGTGATCTAGACTTGACAACAAAATTCTATTCCTTGAAATACTCATTTGTAGTACAGAACCTTTCCCCTATCCTCAAAGATCTTTGCATGCTCTCTGTATAGGGGAAGATACCACACAGAGTCCGGCTACTCAAGTTTTGTACAGAGAATCATTAATATTGCCTGAAGCATTTTAGCAGTCACAGCAATGTTACCCTTTTACAGACCCTAAACAGGGACCCTTTGTCCTTCTCTCTTACCTGGTGGTACTGAATGAGTCTCAGCAGCATTGACACTACCACCTCCTTCTGTGTCTCCAGCTCCTTCCCAGCATCAGCTTTATTTGTTCCTCTCAACACAAAGAGATCATGAACAATGGGTTGCAGAGCTGGTATTGCTGAAACAAGATGGTTTTGTCTTAGCATGACAGAAGTCACTCTTAAACAGTGGTTTCTTGAGCTAACAGTTCAGTTACTAAAAGTAAGCTGGGCTTTAGTTTATTAAAGATTCTACCCATACCTAAAAAACCCCACAAACTCCAAATTTATCATGCACAGTAACAGCTATCTTTTTACTTCTATTAGAAAGTTTATATTTTGGACACATTTGCCCATTCTCATAAAGATAGAAAAAATTTTTATAAAGTATTTTCTCAGCAGAGAAAAGTATGAGAGAGATGCTTCTACTTAAAGGCTGAAAATAGAAGGGGACTAAAAATTAAAATAAAGGCCTTGAATGCACTGCTATGCTGTGAACTCATTACCTAATAAAGTTTCAAGTAAAAGCTTTGTTGCAATTATGTACAATGCAAAATGTGGGGCAGCACTGTTAGTATGGTATAATAAAACTTCCTGAAGGAATTATGTGAGACTTATTTAATGTCTTAAAATTTAAAAGCTAGTGTCTTCTGGAACAATCAGTATGATTACAGTTTTCTATAGCTTAGTAGTCAACACTGGTTTTACTGATGACTTATTACTAATGCTGGTGCCTTTTTTTTAACTAAAATTTCTTTGTAAAATTACCATGTGTAACAGCTTTCCTTCCACTGGCCATGATCCCATCACACAGCTGAATGATCTTGGGAATTCCAATTATCTGTTTGGAATGATACCGCTCATAGGACAGCAGCACCAGGAAGAAGAAGATATTAGGAATAATTGCTTCAGACTCCCTGAGAACAAAACAAAAAATTAAAGAGTCAAGTCTGAATTGCACAGCTTTGTTCAGAAAACTCAATCTTTCCAGGGTCAGGTTTGGGTTTGTTTAAGAATGTGTTGTTCTGCCTTCATACGCTATTTCTATAATTTTTGTGCACTGTTTCTACTATGTTTTTTTCCCCAGGGGATTCTTTCAAGCTTTAACCATTAGTTACTAATATTATACTATCTAATGCACATGACACACATGAGTATTTCTGTAGGAGATCCACAGAGCAGGAAACCAACTTATCTCTTCATATGAATTCAAGTGTGAGAAAACCCAGAAATAATCGACAGTAAAAATTTCACTGTCTTGCTTTTTATCTATTAGGCCCTACACAAAGTGTACCAGGTGACCAGAACACACAAGGATTCACTCCGAATCCACAATAGTAAGAAGCAGCTCTCCCTTAAGCAACTGAATTTAGTAAAGAAATGCT
Organism: Poliocrania exsul; assembly: GCA_035041345.1. Lineage (NCBI taxonomy): Eukaryota > Metazoa > Chordata > Aves > Passeriformes > Thamnophilidae > Poliocrania > Poliocrania exsul. The sequence goes on from JAWWLZ010000139.1 coordinate 64,483,219, forward strand.
GATTCCTGAATGCACAACTCTGGCAGGGGGTCCCAAAGGTCCCAATACCAAAATGGACAAACAACAACACAGCTTCAGATTATTTTTTTCCATGTCACTTCCTGACTTCTTCAGTCACATGGAGCCTAAAACATTTGAAAGGGTTACCACTGGAGCCAGAGAAAAAAAACCAAGCATATTGCTCAGAAGGGAATTCTCCCTTTCTCATAGGGCAGAAATGACCAGCAAAATGTCACTTCTTGCTTCAGAACAAGACAGTTGTATACCCACACTGTTCAAAGGGTCTGTGCCAATGTCATACCTGAACTGTCCTACTTCAATGTATTCAAACTGCTTCAGCACAAAGCCAATAAACACCTACCGAGAGAATAAAGTGCGCATCAGAACTGAGCCATTAATTCCCATTTCAAACCATTTTGACAGTTATAGATGGGCACTGAAAATCATTTACACTTACAGTTCATTCTAAAACGTTATGAAACATTCCCTCTACAGTTACAGATGAAGAATTCTGTTCATGTCACAGTTTATTACAGTTTGCATGAACTTAGGCCATGTTTTACCTACAGTCTGTATATTTTTAAGTTTAACTTTCTCTTTCACTCATATAACACATTATTTGAGGCATTGCAGTCAACAAGAATCAGCGAAAAATCTAGTGCTAAACTAAGATAAATTCCAAAGCATTTATGTATTAAAAAGAATTATCTCTGTATGAATTTATGGAAAATATAGGTATTGCAAGTCACACTAGTTAATACACCTGAAAATATTGTAATAAATAAATCACTTGTAAATAAACCATTTACATCTTACGTTACAAACTTACTGCTTACATGGGCAACCACCCAAACTGCTGGTGCCACTGGCTCTCCCCCCACCACCATTAACACCAAATGATAGCTGTCAACCATGATGCTCCTTATCAGTCAGAAGGAAGTCCATACTCTCAGTATGGAAAGAAGGTATTTCCATAAGTAAATGAAGCTTTATTTAACAACACTGACTGTATTGTCCACATCATTTTATTTCTAAAGTCAATCTGATGAACAGTCCTTAAAAAGTTGTTGCAGAACTTAGTAAATTACATGCAAACCCCCCAGAAATCTGAAGCTCTTTGTGGCTGGGAGGGAAACTGAGTCTCACCCTCCCTTAAGCCTTTGCTTTCACCCATAGTACAGTGAACAGACTGCTGGAGTACTTTGGCTGCAAATGTTAACTGAGCTGCTGGTGAGATCCCTGTATGACAGATTTGCAAATGAGGGGGGTACCAACCTGGTCTGAATCCAGCAGACAGTAGTTAACCCGCAGCTGAACCAGTTGAGCAAGCAAGTCTAGAACTTGTCTCTGCAGCTGTACCGACGTTGTTGTTGTGTATTGTTTCAGTGCTTTTATGACAAGGGGTTCAAATAAACGAATGTGATTGTGAATAGCATTCTGTAATAGAGAGATTTTAAAGTAATCTAACATCTGAACAGGTCTCTGATTCAAAACCAAATTAGTTTTAAGAGGAGGAAAACATTTTAAATCTAAGGTACAGCTCTTTCAGGAGGACACAGATACAAGTACCTTATCAGCACGATGCTTTGCTGCACTGGAAATGCTGGTTTTCAGCTGTGTAGAAACTTTCTGTAGCACATCAAACCATCTGTTACAAAAAAACAAAAAACCACGCACATATGAAAAAAACCCAAGACAAAACATACTGTCCCTAGTTGCAGATTGTTCTGCCAATGCCAACTTTTCTTCAACTACTTAACTGCTTCAAGAACCTTAGTAAAATGAAAGAGCAACAGGGACAACCTACAGCACACTTTGAACAGATCACACAGATTTGTGGACAACAAACATATATTAGAGAAAGAATTTCTGGTCTTTGCTTAGTCATTCTTCCCCCTTTCCTTTTAGACTATGCTGTAATTATCAAACTAATGAAATACTTTTGAATATAGGCATTTAAAACTACGATACTTCTAAAAAACTTCAGTGATACCCATTTTAATGATTTAGCTTTGCTGGAAAACATGTTAGTGATAATTGCATTCAGGATGTCCCAACCAAGACAAATTACTCTGCTTAAGTCTGTAATTTCAAGTTACAGAGCAGCACCCCTGTGATACTCGAATTTATGCAAAACATTAACAAGAGAATCTAGGTCAAAATACATTATATCATAAAGGAAGAAAGTTACCCCGAAGCATCGTGCTCCTGCTCAGCCTGAACCATGTTCCTCAGACTGGCATCAGCAAGGGCCTGTGTGAAATGTGTGTATGGTGCCATGAAGCAATAATGATAGAGCCCAGGTCTCAGATTGGAAGATCCCAAGCGCTGAGCTTTGCCCTGAGCCTTGCTGGGGTTTGAAGACAAGCCATCGTACTGAGAAGCCAGATTTGTCCCAAACAATGTTTTCAATAACTAGAGAAGAAAATTGGAAGGAAAAAAGAAAAGTTACCATTTCAAGGAAAAAAACACAAAAAACCAAAAAACATCTTGACTCCTCATCCCCTCAAAGGACTTCAGAGGAAAAGGCAAAATGCAAGCTGTGGATCATGTAGTCAAGATACCTAAAGACAGAAAAAAGCTAGAAAAACTAAACAATCCATACCTCACGCAGAAAGATATTATTAGTTTTGCAATTGAAGCTATTTCCATGTGACAACTCAAAATAGTCTATTGAAGACTGCCTCTCACCAAAATTATGCTTTCATGACTTGAACCAAAATGTTTAACTGCAGCCTGCAAGAAATCCATCAGTAAGGCAGCCCTCTGCTTTCCAGGGTTTTTTGATGCATGTAACTGGCTCAAGAACACTTTTGGTAAGGTAGGAAACAATCATTAGCTAAAATAACTCTTTGAATTGGAAGCAGTTCAAGAAGAAACTATATTACTATATTACTCAGGGTATCAAGTTACAGAACAAGAAATGAAACCGAAAGAAAACATGCTCTGTTGGCTCCACTTGGGTCAAAGGTTTCCTCACACCTCTTCTCTTAAAAGACTGGCCAGTCAGTGTCCAGTTGATAGCCAAAGGACATTAGAATCTATCTTCAAGTAACACAAAAAATTACCTCCTTACCTGCTGTACACAAACCGTTGCCATTGTTGGTTCTCTGTTGAAACAGGATTTTAGATATCCCAAAATTTCTTCCACACACTAAAAAAAAAAACAAAAACAAAAATCAGAAAAATGATGCACCTACACCTAATTGAATTTTTCTACATTATATAAAGCATTACAATGAAAAATGGACAGTAGCACAGGTTTTCATACTCAGTAAAACTACACTAATTTAAGGAAAATCACAGAAGTATACAAAGAAATAAAAGTGCAAGATTTGTCTCCTAATCTTAAAATACCACAATGACTAATGCCACAGTTAAGGAGAAAAAATATCAAGACACAGGAGAGGAAGGAGGACAGTACAGCTTCTGACATTTTGTATATTTAAACATATGAATATCGCAAAAATTACTGAAGGCAAATCACTTTTGGTGGAAAGAAAAATCCCCCCATGAAATCTAAGCAGTAAAAAAATTACTCTGGTTTTCAACAGCAGCAATTTAACCTGGAAAATCTGCTTTAGCACTTTATCCAACATTGTAGCACACAACACTTTAAGAACTACTGCCTTTTCATGGCCATCAATTTTGAAATCAGTGATATGTGCTTTCTCCCAGTAAGGACCACAGATCTTAGACAAGTTAACTACAAAAGAAAAAAACAAAGACATCTTATACCTTTCCAATGTCTTGAAGAGTAGCAAGTTCCAAGATCTGAGACAGAACATCTAAGGCAGACCGTAAGAAACATCCAAACTTCTCATTACTGTTCTGGAGATCCAAAGTCACCTGTTCCCAGAAAGTAAACCCACACTTTTACTTAACAATTACTTGAGAAGGAGATACAAATTACAGGAAGAAGTGGATATTGACACAAAATTATCTTTTTCCTAACATGTCAGTGTAGTTCAACGAACATCAACAACAGCTTAGACTGCCTTGTGAGTTGTTGGAAAGGCAGGACTCCATTTTGACTAAGAAAAGGAAAGGGATCTTCTAGATTGAGGAAGTGAGATCATATGGGATGTTGACAAACAATGGAGAAGGAATCACAGAATTACAGACTACTCTGAGTTTGAAGAGACCCACAAGGATTATTGAATTCAGCTCTTCAGTACGTGGCCCATACAGGGACTGAACCCATAACTTGGTGTTATGAGCACCAGGGTTTAACCAACTGAGCTATCTCAGGGTCATAATGCATTTCCCAGAAACACAGTAGGTGTAATAAGAACACAGTCATTGAAGTGTATGGATCAGATGACCAAGTCTCTAGAGAATGCATCTTCTACTGCCTGAACTAATGAGGAAAATTTTATTCCATCCTGGAATAAACTGTGGAGAGAACAGAGATAGGCATCCATTTGGCCAAGCACGCAAAGAGTCATTTGGTACCAGCATTAGTGACAGCAGAGAAACAAACAATGGGGTGACAATGCCTATGAAAAGCTTTTGGTTTTATTGGTGGTAACTGTGATCTTACTTTAAATTATTTTTTGTGTGTAGAAATGGTTTACACAGGCAAATGAGCTGACAGAAGCAGAGCCATGTTTAAAAGAAACAAAGTGATTATCCAACCACATCACAATTCAATCAAACCATATGAGGCAGTACCTTATAATTAGCATGGGTTGCTTTCAAGACATCGTATAACTTCAGGTATGATGGAAGATGATAAAAGCTTCCTACTGAAGAGGATTTACTTGTTGGAACAGGCCCAGTAGCATCAGTTTGCCTAGTAGCTTAAAAGTATATCATAGATTAGCACAACATACCTTTTTTACATTGCTCATGACATGTACACTCAACATAGTTTACCATGTCTGCTTTATTACACAGCAGAAATTTTTCAACCCACATGCATATTTCAAGCTGCAAAAATACACACTGTACAATTAGAAAATGAACCAGCATTCCAACAAACCAGCTCACTGAGGTGAGAGAAATTAACCCAGAGGGCTTCTTATTGAAGAGTACATACAATTAGCACAAGTTTCCTTCATTCATTACTAAGAAAAGTTTTCAAGACTCAGAATCTCATTTCAAAAGCCATGTAAGCCATTCCTGCCAAAAGCTGCAAAGCAACTTTCAGATTTCTTCTAAGTAACACACATGCAAAATTACTGGTCTTAGTCAATAGCTGAGTAGATTTAGAAAAAGTGAGGAGAAGGATTCAGCAGTACTTAGCTTCTAAAAAGTACATATACTTTTCATAAAAACAAAAACTGTGAAGAAGCCCCCACCCACAGCAGCCTTTCCACCAATGCAGTACTGAAGGACTTGTGAGAGCAGGTCTGACAGCCTTGCAAACTAAACCTGCAGAAATTATTTACTCTGAGCCATAACCACAGGCGGGTGGGGTTGGCTGAGGGTCAGGTTCACAGGGGTGTGTGTGCCTACCTGGACTCGCTTCACCTCCCTTTTTAGGGCTCATTGGCACAGCTGCCTGTTCCACAGACTCCCTCTCTTTCCCCTTTCTCCGAATGGGACTAAGAGAAGGTGGGTTTGTGAGAGAAGGTAATGCTGCCTAGAATTAAAAGAAGCTTTATTAGTTTTGTAAGCACAGGTAGCTGTTCTTCTTCTTCACCAATACAAGCATATTCATCTTTTGTTTAAACTCCCCTTTATTTGACTGTCTGTTAAATTAAAATATCTCAACTCTCAGGTTCAGGACATGAATTTCCTGTGTGAAAAGGAAGTAGTTTAGTATGTTCCCTACTTCTCAACTTCAGCATATGCCAATGAAATGGAATTAGAGCTCAATGACTAAAGTTTCTTTTGATGTCAGACAAAGGAAGGTCAAAATAATATTCACATGTTTAAAATATGAAGAAATTACTAATCTTCATAATACTTACAGTCTCTTTAAATCAGTTTCTAAATGTATATGCCTCAAAAAAAACCACAAAAACACCCTGAAGCTGTAAGTACCTCATATGAGCTATTTCAGAAGTCAAAATATTTCACAGGATATTCAGAAGAGTTATTTTTGGCCCCAAAAGGAGCTCAGTGCATTACAGTCAGCCAACCAACCCTAAAGTCAACATGCTTCCCAGAGTATGCCATCCAAAACTTCACTACTATATATACTCCTCATTAGTTAATGTTTCAAGTGAAGTCACCAGGAACAAAAGGTTCAAAAATTAGGTTAATATTACAAACATGGCAGAACTAAAGAAAAACCTGTTATGTGGAAGAATGATATGCATGTTTTTTTCATGTTACTTGCTTTACTATATCCCTAGTGGAGTCATATTATCAAGGAATTAGTTATATGTATCAAGTCTAAAAAGTGAGGAGGTCTATAGCACAATGGTATGTAAGTCACCCAGTTGTATTTATTTATTTTTAGTATATACCTTTACTGCTGGGCCAGGAGCAACGTCATCCATTACATGTGCACAAATATTAATGACCTTCAGCAGATGAGAAAAGAGCTGTTCCACTAAAGTGACAAGAGTTCTATCTGCCAGAGCTGGCCAGGGCTCCTCCTGCTTTGCAGCACCTTGGTTTGCATCTTCTTCAGCACTCCAGGGATTCTTCAAGCATTTGGGAGCACTTGCTGTAATTAGAATTACACTATTTCAAGAAATAGAAGATAAATCTTGGAATTAAGCATCAGACAATTTTAAAGGCATATATGGCTATCATCTCTATATGAAGAGAAATTCAAACCCAGAAAATGCTGAATAGTTTTAAACAACAGAAACAAAATGTCAGTTCTTTGTACCCAGCCTGCACTAGGCATACTAAGCACATGGCCTTTGGCAATGAGAGGAATTTTGCAACAAAGAGGCAGCATCTTTTCAAACCTTCTGGGTGCAAGTTCCTTCTTTATTTCTTCTGCTTAATCCTGCAAGTATCTCATTGCATACAATCAGAATAGAAATGGGCCTTCTAATAGTAATGGTAAAAACACTAGGACAATCATACTCTTCTTGCCCTGCCTTACCTGCAAGCAAGTTTCCAGTCAAAATCAAAGCATCCTGATGTGCTGAGAGGTCCAGTGGGAACCACGCTGAGGAAAGCAGGGACAGGACCAAGCCAGCCATACCAATGGCACAGCCCTTCTGAGCTTCATCTGAAGAACTTGGCTGGGAAACACTGCAAGTTTAATTTTGGAATGTCATGACTTTTTCCCCTCTTTTAGTAAATTTAAAGTCTTAAGAAAACTAACAGGCAAGTATATGGCTAATCTAAAGAAATGGAATCAGTACTACAGAAATACACATTTAACACTCAAGTACGACTTTAAAAATCAATTTGCAACAGAGACCTGACAATACTCTGGTTTCTTGAACAGCCTTTTTTTTTAAATAGCAAATATCAAAGCTACTAGTGACATCTACTGATAAACTGAAGAATTCTGTATTGATTTGCTACCCTCTATGGTCCTGAACTATTTCCAGTTAAGTCTTGTGCACATGCAAGGTATGGATGAGAGACAGGAGCTGCATTATTGCAATGTAACAAGATATTGCTTTAAAGTGACAAGATTTTAATTAAACAATTGCAATCCATCAAATCCTCTAGATTTATGAGTGGACTCTATGCAAGACTGTAATCTGCTGCTGCATTTTGTATTTTCCTTGACAACAATTAAAAAATCAGATTTTTCCACAGAACTCAAGTTTCAAAGGAAGTAGGCAGAGATCATCAAAATGTTTGACAGAATATTATGTGAATTATACACAGAGGGAATCTCTCAGGTTATTTTTTAATAAAGAAAAAAATCTTCTAAAGTAGTCACGATGGTCTAATAAACTAGAGCCATTTGAGAAAATAAAACTTACACTAAGTACAACTATCATTTTGACAAAGCTACAGAGGTAATTAGTGTCTTTTTTTTATTATTTATTTAGGTATTTTCCTAGGCAACTGTTGTTTACATACAGTTAGAAACCCAGGACATAATCTATGTTGAGCTGTACAGAGTTGGAATGCAGCAGTTCCAGTAACTTCTTAATCATAAAAACAACAATACTTAAGACAGAAAGGAATTTTGGCAGAATTCTCATGTGACTATCCATTTTATTTTATTTTCATTATTCAGACTGATAAATGTCCGTAATCACTCCACAAAAATAAAATTACAATCCAAATTAGTAGGAACATGGGCCAAAAATTTGTAAAGAAGGAATAAGAGTAAAGGGTAAGGGCCATGTCACTGCATCACTGATTAATAGTGCATCTTAAAATAGCATTTTTTAAGCTGGATATAGCACAAGACATACTGCAAATTGTGCATTGGTTTTATTTTCCAGCCAAGTACTGCTCACAACCTGAATTGCTGCGTCTGCTAAAACTGGACCTACAACTCAAGACATCCTTTACACTGCACATACAGAGCACAGCACTATTATGGCCCAGCAAGGGAAGCCACTGAGGGAGGGCTGCTTTTTGTTTTGGGGTTTTATTTTCTTTTTAAAGCAAGACAAAATGTTTCAATCAAATAGAGTAAGAGCAGAGACACAATGACAGCAATTAAGAAAATCAATACAAATTATGTTAAATCTATTTAAAAAACACACAGCTCCACATGTGCACATCTCCAGCAGCTACTTTTACAGCTCACGTGGCACAGCACACCAATAATCAGAGGCATAATCAAAGCTTTAGGCTCACACAGTTACAATCTGAAGAAACTCCTCAGAATGTAAGTACTTCGGGGCTACCAGATATTACCCACATACAACACTTCAGTAATACAGACATCTGATTTGCTGTTCCCATCCACTGTGCCAAATGAGAACAAATTAAATGCATCTGACACTATTATAGAAGAAATGACGAACCAGCTTCCTTGACCCACCAGTTTTCAACATGAAATCAAGATGACAATTAAAACTTTCTGATTTTAAAGACATATTACAAGACACAATATCCCAAAGATAAACATGCTTTCAAAAGCATGGAAAGTTTTCTCCTATTACTTACTTTGATGAATGCTGACCATACATATCTTTCTCTTAACAGCAGTTGCAGACAGTCCATGTGACAGACACTGGGGGTTCCAGGGTTGGCAAAGTGCTGACACTTAATAAATATCCTGACAACCTGATGCTATATCTTCTGTATTCTGTATAAAGTTCTTAAATAACTGCTGAGGTAAGCCTAACACAGCATATACCTAACCCAGGACTGCCAATGCCTAAATAAGTAACTTCCATTTTGCAAACATGACTTTCAGAAGCTTGATGAACAAACGAGGGAACGTACCCACAGTGCCATCCCACACTCCAGGTGCAGACTGGAAATGTTGTGGAGAGAAGACACAAAGCTTCACAGCAGCCAAACTGAAAAGTTAACACCAAGAACTGAGTTAGTCTCACCACTGGAAGAGTTAGCAACATGGTATATTAGGAGTAAGAATCAGATCTATTACTACTGCCATTGTCACAGTACAAAAGCTGCAGACACAGAAATAGCCAGAAATAGCAAGGAAATAATAAAAATTAAATCAAGCATGCAAAACAGAAAAGAAACAGTCAGCTACCATAGCAGGAAAACTCTAAGGAACTTATATACAAGAAAACTCAAATATAAGCAAACTCACTGTAAGTGCTCTTGTAGTGGATATTGTCAGTGCATGGGAAATTGCTGCAATAACTCTTGAAAGGTTGTTTTCCATTGTGACATCTGTTGGACTTGGCAGCATATTGTAACCTCTATATGTTCTGAAATAAAAATATTTATATCACTAAAACATGTACTCAGAAAAAAGAAACATCCCAATCAAAAATGATTAGGATTTAAATTACTATTATGTATTTCATAGACTGCTTATAACATACAAAATCTGAAAACACTTTAAATATCATCCTATATTGCAATGTTTTTCTTTCTCTACTAAAAAATGCCATTAATTTATAAATAAAATTCCTTTGTTAACAAACAGAAACAGTAAATGAACTTTCAATATCCAACTACATACTTGAGAAATCACCTCCAATTTAATATTAGTCTTTGCTTTTGCCAAATCCATCTAACATTTTTCCATGCTTACAGAATTTGGATTATTGCTGTAGAAAAAAAGTGTTTTCCATACAAAGTAACACCATGTCCACAAAGTTCTATTGCTTCCATAGTACAGTACAAAAATCTTAGTTGACATGATCTAGATCATGTACCAAAAATACACATAATTAAAAACTTGTATGACAAACTGATAGAAGCAAAGAGCCCCTATAAACATACACAACTCATACTGCCTGTAAGACAAAATACCTAAATAGAGAAAGTATAGTTGGCAGCAAAAATACAGCAACAAGATCACACTATCAAAATTGCAATTTATTTTTAAATTATAAAGGGAATACAGACTTCTGGAACCACAATCATTAAACAGGATGTGAAGAGCTCTAAATCCAGGCCAACATATCTGAAGAACTATAACATATACACAACAATCAGCCTGAAAAGCTGCACTTAATCAGGCAATTTCATGGACAAGTAAGGTGACTTCAGGATGGAGAGAAGAAACTTTATCTCAAAACAATTATTGCCTACAATCAATGTATGAGCACATCACTAGTAACTCACACACCAGTTTATTCTTTAACCTGTTTCTGTGGAGCTTAAACTATCACAGGTGCTCCTACAGACTAGAAAGAGAATTCACAGGCACATGGACTTGCAGGATTTAACTACAATTCTAGGCTTTACAAACTGAAATTTGGGTGTACATTCCTTTCAAAGCAAGACCAGACACAACATACCTGGTGATAGTGCTGACTGCAAAGTGAGAGGGGGGCTGTGTTTCATGCATTAGAAGTTTCAGGTAGACACTGCTTTGGTCTCGTGCTACTGCCACAACTGGATCAGCCTGTCCTTGATCACAGTTATAAAAGAGCTTTGGAACAAGCCTTAGCGAGAATCGTCAAAAAGAAAAAGTGTTATTCAGGTACTATTTAATATACAATTTAAAGTACACTTAAAGTACATTTAACAAACAGTTCAGAAAGCTGCATACACTAATTACAAATATCAAGTTGTAAATAAAAGCTGTTACCAAAACCCATTAGACTGAATTCATCTTTATAAAGTTGCTCTTCATTATAATCAAGGAGCTCAAATCAGGACAAAGGAATTGCTCCAAACCCACACATACTACAACAAACACTTTGCCAGAGTATTCCCTTAGTGTTCCTCTGTCTCCTCAGGTACTTTCCCCATGAATATCTGGGTCAACTGAAAACTAATTTCTACAGGAAAAAGACAAATTCCCACCATCTGATTTCTATGCAACAAAACCTAAACATATAATAAAATCTGGTCTTGTTGAACACTGATCTTTTCAACTTATACAACAGGGGAAAACTACTGTATATGTTGTTGTAATTTCATGGACTGTACTTCCAATGACTGCCCACACTGGACATTTCACAGGGTTTCTGAAATCTTGTAGTAGTTTTCTTGGGTAATTAAGCCTTTTCCACCCTTAACATACCTGCTGTCACCAATTCAGCACGAAGGGATAAATATACTCCAGCTTGTTACCACTCAGTTAACAAAATACCCCCATTTCAAAAACAAATCCCTCAATAAAAGCAACAAACTCTGATGCAACAGTTCATTGCTGAGATGTTTCTCCAACACAAATGCTTTTAAGTGTCAGAACTTTAAAGGTTTTGTTGTCCTTCATTTGTTATTAGCAATGGACAGCAATTAATAGTCTGAAAAAACTAGGAAAGAGACTCCTCAGGTATAGGTACGTAACATACCAGGAATTCAGTATTACATGCTCCCAACTTCTTGAAGCATAAAATTTTAGTCTCTGAATTCTAATCAATCCTTACTTGGTGCAGTTATGTGTACAACTGTAACTGCAGTAGGTTAAAGGAAACAGATGCTTTTTATGCAAAATTTGCTACTGCACTATAATCAGTGAGCACAGAAATTTCAAGATACACTGACTGCTTGTGAGACCATGTGAAAACTGCAATGGTTGGGAGTTTGGAGAACTCTGTAGAACTGAATATTTTAAGTCCATCAGCTACTGTCAGGATACTGAATAAACCACTTCAGCATGCAGAAAACATCTTGAAGTCATGTTGAAATTGAAAGTGACCCTCAGAATGTAATACAGTTAAATGTAATTGTAATGCTAACAGAAAGCAAAGTACAATTGCCTGACGAGTCAGAATGATGCATATTTCAGGAACCATAAAGATACATCTGCTTAACATCTCTCATTGAAACAAATATATATATATGTATGTATATATGTATGTGTGTATGTATATAAAAACACCTAAGGTAATTTCATTAGAGGTACACGTAAATATATTTCTTACATAACTTATTTTCTATAAATAAAAACACCACATATACCTCATTAATGAAGCTGCAGCTACATGTCTCACTCTTGGATCTTCATCTCCAAGCAGACATATTACAACATTATCAAGTACTCTCTCCTGAAGTTTTAAGAGCTAAAAAAAAAAAGTTAACACAGTAATTAATTGAACATATTTATCATTTGACCACATTGTTAAAAGAGAGTTAACAAATAAGATTTCATCTGTCATACAAGTCTGTAAGACCATCTTTACCTTAACATTGCCAAGCACATCATCTAACTACATAAATGCCAATTTTTTTAGGTTAAAAAAAACCAAATGCAAAAGACACACACCAGAGAACAATAAGATAATTGAATCTCCAAAGTAAAGTATATTCCCAGTTGTAGTAAGTTTTAGAACACAACACAAACTTACAAAAACTTTCAGTGTTGACAGAATTTAAAAACAAAGTGATAACATTGCATTGGTACCTTAATCCAGAAACACAATACAATGATTGAATAATTTACTTACACCAGTATAATGATGAGTACCTCGGTGCAAGCTCTCGGTTTTTCCTTCCAAGAAGCTGACTAGCCTATGATAAAATAGAATTTAGAATCCATTAGTTAATATTACATGTTATTTCTCCCTTTAAAGTCCTGAGAGTTCTTTTTTTTATAACTTTTTTAAGAACACTGGTGCAGGGAAAATATTAGTAAACACTTTTTGCTAGCTGAAAGGTAAACTGTTTGCTAAACCACTATCTGGCGAGTGTAACTAAAGAAAAGTAGTCCTGTAAAAAACCACAATTCATACATTGAGATTGTACTTTTTTCCTATGCACAAGACTAATCAGATTATTTTGAAAACACGGTAACACACCCCAAACATGACTACTCAGAGTCCAATTTTGTATGACTAAGGATAACTTGAAGAATTTTCCTATAAACACCTTTTGTCTTTCAGCTTGGAAGAACCTGTAGAGAATGAGGGAATGCAAGAAAAGGAAACCAAGTCATATTCATTTCAGTATAACAGAGACCAAGTCAGGGACTGTCTCTTTAAAAACACACACAACTGGACATGAAATCCCAGTGAGATTCCAGATGATATGGTCCCTTTGATCACTCATTTACAGAAGACTTGATACAACAGACCAATGAACCAGAAACTCCTCTACAGTGTTAGTAGGCCTGGACTTGGTTGTGAAGCCAATCATAACCTGACAAAGGAATTGAGACATTCCATATAGGATTGATTGGTCTGAACTAGTCTTGTTAAACCAATTAATGCTTCAGAAGAAATTGCTCCATTATGGTTCCAGTTCTCTATACACCTCCACATTTCAGCTACTGCACCCGTGGAAAAATATAAACTCTTACCGAAAATCCACCTCTGCAAGTGTTTCCAGAAGTTCTGTCCTTACTAACCAATACGAGCTGTTCTTCAGTGTAAGGAGGTCAACAATCAGTTGTAAACCCAGTTCACTGTAACTGCTACTACATAAGCTCATGATGCAATGCTGAAAAGAAAAAACAACTTTCAGTTTTATTACAGAAGAAGTTCTCTTAATATAATTATGGAAGTGATCAACCAAAACCCTGTTTCATTTAAAATACTAAAAAAAGTTATTGCATAAGAGGTAGGAGGAAGTACTAGAGCCAGGTACTTGCTAGGCCAGAATACCAGCTCCATGTGAACTCCTAAACCTGCTGCTGAAACTGAACTCTGGAGAGGAATGCAACCCTCACAGATCAGAGGACAATTCTCCAAAGAGTAAGGTGTAAAACTCATAGGGGTCAAACACCACAAACACTACATTCTCATCTGTTTAAAAACACTCTCCTAATTTCCACAGGGTATTTTTAGCACCTGGTTCTGATTTCTGAAGTTTTTAAAAACATCATACCTCCTTGTTTTAATGGCTGTTCAACTATAGGCACAATGTGAGACATTTAGAAAAAGTTACAGAACACCACACTTTATGCCCTTATATAACTGCACAAAATGTACTTTCTTGTTTGAGGATTAACAGCCCAAAAGACTCAGAACATGTCTGCCAAAAAGGTATAAAGTCAGGCCACATTATATACTGAAAGAAAGAGCCAAAGCTGACTAGTGTAAGTTGCCTGAACTGAAGAATTCTGGTGAAGTCTTCTAAAGAGCCACAATTGTAAGTGTAATCACCATGAAACCACTACCACAAACGTGAACATCATTGAACAGAAGGTTAAAAAGCCTCATTTAACTACCTGGATTTCCTTCCCTCAGCTGTATCACAACCCCCTCCTCTTTGCATATAAGATCATACTTTCCATACACAAACTATCTACATTTTACTAAAAGCTTTGCCTTGCCTTACTGGCCTTTAAGCTGCAACACAGTCAAGCCAGCCTGTGCCTCTCCTTGATGAATTCATTCCCCAGGGCCTCCAACTTGTCCTTGTTCTACTTTATTGGAAAGTCCCTCAAGGTACAGCTCACTCCTTCACCCCTTTGCTTTTTCACAGAACACCTTCCACAGATTTCATTACAGAAATAAAATTAACATGTTCTAAGTTCCACTCATAAATTCGACTCTCACATCTATTTTAACAATTGCCTGATGGATCTTTCACCCAGTTTGAAATACTTTCCTAAGACTTTCCTCGCTTTTAAAAATTATTATTTCAGAAAAAAAATCACTATTTTTGCTGTCATTTCTCACATTTAATTTCAGTTCTCCAAATACAGGCTACAACTCACTGTTACACGTTCACACTTTCCTATTTAGCAAGATGTCCTTTCTATCCATTGCACTCATCCTACCATTGGTTAGTGTGACATTACAGCTCATATCAATACACTTAAGATGAGAAATACCACAATTACATTATAATGCTACATGATCTAACCAACATAATTATTTTCCATCTGTTTGTTCCTCCATTTCTGTGCCTGAATCTATACTTTCTACAATAAAGTTCCTGGGGAAGAAATCACTGTTTGCTCCACGTTTAGACATCTGCTCATAGCAGGATCCTAATAGTGAATCACAGCCCTGTGATCTGAGGTGGTGCAAATAAATTACTATTGCTTACCCTCACAGCTGTACAAGCCAGTTTGCACGTAACAGAGGACTCATCTTTCAATGTTTTCTGTAACAGAGGTATGCAGTCTACCAAGGAAAAGAGATTTCCTACAAAAAAAAAAAAAGAGTTTAGAGAAATGAAACATTGCAATGTTACAATAAAAGAAAAAAAGACCCCCTTAAAATAAATTGTTACCTGTTGAGCTTCTGACATTTATTAACCATTTTTCCACATCAAAGCGAGATTTAATTAGAATAGAGTTGACAATTGTTCCACACAGAATGGCAGTAGCTCCTCTGATCTGGGGATCTCCATGGTCAATGTAGTTCAGAATATCCGATACATATTGCTCCTCTAAGAAAATAAGTTACAACTACTTTATTTTAAAAATACTAGTACTAGACTTAACTGATCCCTAAAAACGTTTCAGTGGAGCTCTCAAGATTGGATAACCCACATATTCAAAATATACCCATCTCAGCTCTACCCTTCTGAGATCCCATGCATTCAATCTACAGATCATTCACACCATTAAGACCAATCATCACATATGTAAAAACAGTAGTGATTTATTTCAATTGTACATAAAATGCTCTGCAGAAATCTAAGAAGCGTTTTGGTCAATGTACCAAACTAGTTGCACACTCCAGGTCCCTGCTGAGCATTCATAAAAATGAAACTAAGGGCTTAGAAACCAGCTATAAGATGGACTGAAATAAATTAGAAGAAACCATCTGTAAGTCAAACAAACCACTTCTACATAGCAGTTGTACTGAAACAGCCTCAACTTTTCAGAAGCTCATCCACTGAAATTTTACTTTTACTACAAAAAACTCCCTCACCACACACCTTACTGACAACAGACAGCACATTCATTCAATTCATGCCATGTTCACAAATGCTGAACTGAGTGTGGAGTTCTAAGTAGGGATGCTGCCTCACTTGCTTGAAAACCCAAACACACTGTTAAAATGGAATATGTGAGCTGCAACATACCATACTCTTCTGCCATTGCCTCCAGGGGTGCTTTGTACAGTTTGCTGAAGAAAGACTCGGGGTGAAGCGCGACGGCTGCTCCAACACAACTTACTGCCAGGGCTTTCACACTGACCCTCACGTCTCTGTCAGGAACTAAAGCTGCGGAGGAGAAATCAAAACAGCGTAAAAGAAGGGTATATAAAAGTTTCCTCAATTCTTTTTAATTTAATTAATAACACTGTTTAAAGTAAATAGCTTAGCTTGGACAAAAACATGAGGGCAGAGCAAGCAGGTCCAGTTTATCAGAGGCAGCAGGGATATGTGGCTGTGCTTTTTTTTCCCCCTCCCCTCAAATACACTATATTTGAAATACATTTGAAATTTTTATATACAGCTGTAATATACCTCCAAAAACACATCATCAGACCATATGAGCAACTAACAGTTTAGAAAAAGGAAAAAGAAAAAACATCTTAGATCAGTCATATATAATGACAGAAAAGTGGTTGAGTTCCCACCCCTGGAGGTATTTAAAAAACATGTAGAAAATGCTTGAGTTCCCACCTCTGGAGGTATTTAAAAAACATGTAGACATGGTCTTAGGAACTGGCACAGAAACCCCTCTCCCATTAAAAAATCTCCAATGAAGTGAGAAACAAGACAGAGCAAACTGATCACATTTCCAACTTTCTACATTGAGACACACAATGAACCAATGAATCTTGGAGACAAACTTACCTCCCTTCTCCCCAGTAAGAAGGAAGGAAGCCGACAGCAGCCTGACACAGTGCACTAAAGGAGCAGAATCCCCATCTGTGTAGTGCCCTATGTCTCCCTTTACCCTGGAGGGCTATTGAAGGCAAAGCACAATTTTTAGATAGAGAAAAATTAATTCAGTTTAAATCAAATACTAAGCACAACAAGATTTAGAAATACTGCTCATTCTCAAATGCATAAGGGTTGCAATACAAGAAGTTTAATATATATTCAAAAAAGGCCTTAAAATGTAATGCATTGGGGAACTTTATATCCAATATCAGAACTGGTTCAATTTTACCACAGAAACATTGTTCTGTAGATTTTTCTGAACTACCTAGACTTGCTGTTTGCATCTGAAGAGCCTAATGAAACACCTTTTGTCACCAAACAATGATCTTTGGAATTTTTGTATGAAAAGCAACTAATTCCTAAGTTGTTTCCAAAGAAGGCTGACTGCCTTCTGCAGTTTCACACTTAGAATTCCCACAGTAGTCCAAGCTGACCTAACTCCACCTGTCACAAACTGAACTCTTTTTGCCCCAGCTCAGAACAAGGTACAAATCCAAAGTCAGAAAAGCATTAAGAGGAAATCAGTAACCATTGGTTAGAATGGTAGGAGGCTCCAAGACTAAGATATTAACCTCTCAGGAGATCATGACGCTACTACCCAGACAGAAACCAGGTATCTTGAGTAATAAGTTATATAAAATAAAGTACAAAATACAGCTTACTAACGCACAGATAGACAAAAAGGGTTTGTGTTTTCAGCAGTGTATGTTGTGCTACAGCTTTGCTGGTGAATGCATTACAGATATTGACACTTGTGCATTTACTTTATGTTGAATGAAATTCAGGCTGTAACTTGGATTCACTAAGTAACCTTAGTTACTTTGACCTCTAATGAAGTACATCACATTTACAGGCTACCCACATACACCACTAATTTACTTGATTATAACTGCATTTTTTAAATTTTTCTTTTAAACTTATTTGTTCTGAACTTCAAAACTGACCACTGTGACTGTTTCTCACCTTGTTTTCATGATCCCCAGCATCTGCTGCATCTTCTTTTGATGTGAATCTATCCACACTGCTATCAGAAGGCTGCCTGCTATGGCTCATGGTTTTCAACAGGTGAGGCTGCTGAAGAGCTTTAGAAAAAGGTAATTTATGAAATACCATTTCAGATGCAAACTAAAAGCACTTTAATTAAACTTAATTATACAAACATGAAAAATAAATTAGCAGTGATCAAAACAAGTGATTCATTACAAGCATTGAAATATATTCTGTATTTTACATTTCAATCCAGTTATTTCTTTTTTATATGCATTACATGAGTCTTCCCTCCATTGGAAGTGCTCCTGAACACCTGTCTTAACAGTATCATCAGTCTGCCCCACTCCCACATTTATCAACATACCAATAGAAGAATTTCTAAAGGACTCTGATGAATCATCTTGGAGAATGTTTGCAGCTTCATCTTCCTCATCCTGTAGCTGCCCAATCTGCATTCCAGAATACTGTCCTTCAGCACCCTCCAAAACCTACACAATGTAAGGACAGGAGTTTAAATCACTTGCCTTAACACACAGTATTAAATCTGAAACATGCAACATTAGTAATCCAGAAATAAATGGAAAGCAAAAATGAGCCTGATAAATATTAGTGTAAAGCTGCGTGCAAGCCCCGAAGCACCTCCCCTGCTCCTCCAGGCCTGGTGCTTTTGGAAGCCACAGTTCCATGTGACAGTCCCTGGCTGAGCCCTGAACTTGGATGGTAACAGTGAGAAAGTGGAACAGTTGGTGCATTGCTCTCCTTGCTCTCTCACCCCAAACACAAATATCTATTTCAGCACTTACAAATCACAACCAACACCTTTACTGACACAAATTGAACT
This sequence comes from Poliocrania exsul, assembly GCA_035041345.1. Taxonomy (NCBI): domain Eukaryota; kingdom Metazoa; phylum Chordata; class Aves; order Passeriformes; family Thamnophilidae; genus Poliocrania; species Poliocrania exsul. Next base: position 64,502,273 of record JAWWLZ010000139.1, read on the forward strand.
TGTTCCTTGCTGTCAAACTCCCCCATAACCTCACCTGTCCTGGATATGTGAAGTCAAACTGTCTAGAACAAAAAAGGACAAATGAGCTTAAAATTATTTTAATTTATTCATTCTAAACAAGAGACTACTCAAATGGACACTCCTGGAAGCGAATTTGACCCTTGGTCCCAAGGCACTATATAGGTTGTAGGTATACAGAACAAGAACCATAAAAATTAAAATTAATAACCATAAAGTTAATGATAAAATACAGTGCAATTAAAAAAATATCTGAAACATTTGACTAAGTTTATCAAAAGGAAGATACTTCTTCAGTTACTCCCTGATTTACAAGCACCTGGAAACTGCTCATTAAAAGCTTGAGTGTGGGTACAACCACTTTGTCTGTCAATTACAAAAATGTAACTTTACTTGTAATTACTGCTTGTAAACAGTATGCAAATTCACATATGTCTGACAAAGAACTTGCAAGAAATGCATCTTGCCAATAAACAAATCTTGTCAACAAATGCCTGCTCACTTTGGCTTCTGCACTGCCTTCATTTAATTCAGAGAGCAATTTTCATCACTCCTTTGGTTCTTCAATCCTCACATGTGCACAGAAATATTTGCTTATCATAATTATAAATTTACTGGGGTTTGTAGTGGCAAGAGACTATCACTCTTCTAAAATTACTGTCAGAAAATTTAAGCCAAAAGTTTCACGGTGTTTGAAAAAAACTTAAGAAATTCTAAGTCTTCTCCCTTTTGCACTTTCTACTCTGGCTCCCAGTAATTGCATTTTTGCTGGGTTTATTACAACCTCAAAATACATTTGCCCAAGAGACAAGTGCCTTCAAATAGCTATATTGTAAGTACATTTCAAGTGTTTATTAGATATGTAACTGTTACATTAGTAAATCATGCAGTATTTGCCCCTTTTAGGAGAAATCTCCTTAAGAGGGAACAAAAAGGAAAAAAGATGAGTTTTATTGCCAAGTGAAAAAGCACAGGCAGAAGGCAGTGTGAAGCATTAGGTTCCAAAACCAGTCTTTTATCATTCCAAATACACTGCTCACCCTTTAACACTTCCACTAATCCTCCTGCACCAAACCAATTATTATTATATCTATACAAAATGAAGGATATGCTACTAAGACAATATATATTTACGTCAAGACTTTGATATTGCCATTCTTTCAGTGAGTGACAATCTGTTAATGCCTTCACACCACCTGCCCAGTGAACACACTGATTACAGCTTTCTAGTTTTTAACTCTTGCTGCAGTGGAAGTGTTAAAAGGAGGTCAAGCTCTCCAAAAGAGGTGTGAGCTGCTAACCTTTCCTCTGTTACTAGCTGAGGATTGAAAAGTAGAAGATGAGTAAGTGGACGACTCCAAGTCTGGGCCCTCCATGGAAGAGCTCTGGGACATGTCGGGCCCCTCAGTGGAAGGAGATCCCCCCTCTGCCCGGTGCACACTTACAATTTCAGAGCTGTCCGAGGGGGTCACAGCAGAGTCTGGACCTTCTGTAGTAGTCTGAGAGCTATCACTAATTGGTGAGGAGGCCTGCGTGCCATCATTCAAATCCATAGTGGCATCTGACTGGACAGCACTGATCTGGCTCGAGCTTCGACTAAGCACCTCATCTTCATCGCCCTCGGTGGCTGTGCCTGTCAGGTCACAGCTTGGCAGGTCCACAGAGTCCGACTGCAGCGTGTGCTGCGAGCGGGGCTGCTCGGTGATGATGTCGTGCCCCACCGGGTCGGCGGCTGAACTCCCCACTGACCCCGCTGTCGACACACCTGATGAAGAAGCCAGGTCACTGGTTATCTCACCCTTCACAGAAGCTGCAAAACACAGACATTTATGAGTCAATCAAGTGTTTAAACTCTTGATCTGGGCACCACACACTAAGTCACATATTAAATTAGCCTAAGGAAAGTGTGTAACCAAACAGTTAAACTACAGGTAGGGAAATAAGCATCTGTAAGATGCCACTCCATCTATACCAGTAACTCAATATGACAGTCTCTCCATTAAAAAAAAAAAAACCACCGTCAACTTCATTAAGTAAATAGGTTTTATACTCAGAAATATGTATGGTTTCAGTTTCGTTAGCGTGTCTTTTGAGTGCCTATCCACTTCCTTATCACCTCATCACTTACATATTTCACACAGAAAAATAAAAGAATGCATTTGTTGGCTGCACTGCTAAAAAGAAAGGCAGGTACCTGCAAATGATGCACTGCTGACATCAGATCGGGTTTCAGAATCATCATCCAAACCTTCTTCTTCACCAAGAAGTATTTTACCTTAGAAGTGATATAATGAAAACTTTTTGGTTTCCAAAATCATAGTCAGTTTGAAATGCTGAAGAGTTGTAGTCCTTTAGATGTGAAATTTATTTTTTAAACAGATTATTCTATTAATTTTTCATAACTATGACAGGCAATAAATGGAAAAAAGAAAAGAATGAAGAAAGTGAACATCCAGTCCCTCACTATCTGATCAGGAAAGAAACAGCAGTGACAAGGAAACAGAGTTAAGTAATTTTATTTAACAGTGTAACCATTCAGGAAACTATCTACAAATATATTAATTATAGTTTATTTTTGTGGACTGTATTTAAGATCCCATTAATTTCATCACTTATGTCCTGTTATTAAGGACTGGATACCTGGCATCGGGATGTCTGCCCTCAACTCAAAAGGTTATTAAAGCACCACAAGTAAATAAGCTCTTCCTCCCTTATTAAGGGTAAGAAAATTATCAAAGACTGCTGGCAATTTGGGGCTTGGAACTCCAATGAAAACAGAATGGAAAATGCCTGGGGGAAGAGCAGTGCAGACTAGGAGCACAAGACAACAAAGCAGGACAGGGTGATGAACCACGGACAACAGCCATTAAGAGAATAGGATTACCAAGGCAAAAAAAATCTTCAGAGAGGCTTTTGCCATATGAAACTTAAGAACCTCTTATAGCCCAACACAATCACCACAGAGTCCTCTTACAGAGCACTACCTATTCAAATTCCAGGCAGTGGAAAGAGAAGGATACCTGCAGATGCACTGCCTGGAAGCCAACCAAGGACACAACTACACTGGAAGTCTGTCAGTGGGACAGGACAGCGTAGAGGGAGCTGCTGAGCCCATCCTTCTGGAGGCTGCAAGTCACTTGCTGAGACAGAGGGACTCACAATAACTGCTCTGAGATAGGGCTGTTTAGCCATTTAAAATAAACTGCACTGGTAGTCTAAGATTCACCATGTAAGATACTGATGTTTGGATAATTGTAGGTTGAATTCTACTGCACCTCACTCAAAATATCAGGAGGCAAAAAAAAGCATTAACAGAATTTTGTATGAATTTCTCTTTCACAACTGCTTACATATATAGCAATACTACTGGTAGAATTATCTTCCTCCAAAAAATATGTTTTATGTTACTCACACCTGTAAGGCAGAAAAGTAACCATGGCATTTCTATACACATTCTATGCAAAATAACAGTAATTGAGAACTACACAGTCCTATGAAAGAATGAGTAAAATCCTGCTAAGAGTTCCCAACAAAGAGCATGAAATATATTATATTCTTATCTATTATTTCTCACATTTACATCCATTTCACTGAAACAAACCAGCATATTCTTCTGCTTTCCATAGCTAACCATCTCTAAAAGTAAGTGAAAGAGGAAGGACACTGAAAAACAGTCATTAGGCACATTAGGCTTTGTATGTTTAACTGGGTATATACCAAAAGCAGCAGGAGACTTTTTCACTACTTGATTAAAAAAAAATAAAATCAGTTAAGTTGCAGAAAATAGGCTTTCATTTCAAAAGGAGTTTTCAGCCTTTTTTTGCAAATAACCTTCTGAAGCTGAAACATAAACAAACCAACACAGGCCAGCTGCTCAGAACTGAGGCTGGTCTGACACAGTAACACTGCCAAGATGTGGAACACACAGATCTCTGTAGATCTGCCTCACTTTACACCCCTGCACCTCAGGGAATATTACAGCTTAAGAAGTCTCACCCATTGACTACTACTCTATGGGACAGTAGACTGTAAAATTCAAGGAGGAACTGAGAATAGATGTGGATTTTCCTTTCTTTCTACAATGGGAAGCAGAAGAAAGTGAACAAATTAAACCTGTACAAGGCATAAAATCATGAAGAGATTTCTTCAAATTGGTTTATGCCATTGTTTCAGACCACAAAATCTTCATACCAAAGTCTTGAGAAAGGATAAAAGCTGAAAGTTTAGTGTTTTAACAAGTACTTTAATTGAATTTCCACTACTATTAATACTTCAAAGTTACACAGAACACTATTAACATGTGAAAGTATCAAAGTGATGATTTACTGTTTTTCATTTACAGGTCTTATGCATTGTTATTCTCATTTGTTGCATTCTGTCTCACCTTTGGATGGTGCAGCAACACTTAATTTCACAACATCCATTCTTCCAATCTGTCACTTCTAAACTAAAAACTATCACTGCATTCACAGGCATTATTTCATTCAGCTTTAGCCACTCTTTCATATTTGGATATATTCTTAAAGCACACAGGTCAGGTACTTCAAGTACTGTGAGATCCTTGCCCACGGAGATGGAAGGACATGTTCAGTATAAGCTATAATGGTCCTTCAAGGTCATATTATCTCATTTAAACTACCTTTCCTTGAAGTTTTTCTTTCCTGCACTGCACATCTCTCTGCTTATGAATGTCTGCACTGACTGCACTACACTCACAGGTAGTTTCACTGCAGTAGCAATACTGCTCACCTAATGCAGGTGATGACACTGTTACTCAGCTGTGTCTGGTCTGACTCTGTCATAGTAATATGACTGGTTTTAATCAAAGTATAAGCATATAACTAAATATGAAGTACTTTCATGCACAAACTGGGAAAAAATACTTCAGAGCAAATTGTATTTTTTAAAATCCTGCTAAATGAATTACCTATTGAAGAAAAAATTTAAAGTATACACAGCAAGGCAAAAAATGTATAGGATTAATCATCAACAACAGAAGAAGAAATAAAAAAGCATCACATCAAAGCATGCAAACATACACATGCATTAGTGAATTACAGAGGCAAAAACCCAGGCCTAACAAAAATCAGGAAGGTTAAATATTTTGTGAGTTACATTAAAGATTAAGTATTACCATAAAAAAGAATGCCCTGTTCATAGAGTTTATTTTTCCATGTGCTCTTTAGAAGTGAAAACTGCATCAATAATCATCACTGTAACTTTGACAGTGAACTCCAGCAAAAATAAAATTATTCTATAATTATTTAAAGCAGTATATCTTCACTGCAATATCAGGAATTGCATCAGAATTCTTTAAATATTTACAGTGATTAAGCTCAGCTGATAAAGCCAGTTGTGAATGAAGACCCAAGTTCAGCAAGACAATGAAGTGGGGAGGGGGAAGAAAAAAACCCAAAGCAACCCCCAAAAACTCAGGAAGGAATGCAATTAAAGATTTGTTTTCAAAAATAATCACCTTTATGCTTTCTTGCAAGAACAGGGCTGCATGAAGACCCCCCTCCAGCTGCAAATCACAGAAAGTAACACATCAGGGCAAAGACAGAGCTGCTGAAATCATGAAGGAATTTAACGGCCACAAACGGAAAGGGGGAAAAAAACCAAAACCAAACAAAACCCAAAAACCAAAGCCAGAAGGAAACAGCAAACTTGTTGCTTTTGAAGCTCAAGGGTTTTTGATCATTCCCCATCAGATTTCTTTGAATTTTCTATGCCATTTGTGCAAAGTTTGCTTTTAAAACCATAATTTCTAAATTTTCCTGCTATAATTGCTTCCAGCTAATCATTTACCTTTCAATAGCAGAAATATTGAATGATCTGTTAGTTAAATACAGAAGTCCAATCAGAGACTGATTGTTTTGAAACAAGTAAGTAGCAGTTAAGAGAATTTTAAAAACATGCACTTCACAGACAAGAAAGCTCATAGCTGATTTTAACAGTTAAGGATGAACTTAAGTCATGCTTTAATTTCATGCTGGTTTTGGTATTCAGCAAGGAACTCTCAGTTAATACAAATTCTGATTAGATCAGCTTCTATGAATCACAGTTGTCACATGATTGGTATGAACAACACTAATTTTGTGAGTAAAAAAAAATCTACCAGCATAGTTAACTTGTTTTGTGTAACAAAAAAACCAAAACCATGAACATAAACTCTAAAGAAACCTCTGAAGTTTATCATTACTCAGTGAACCCACTTAACGGAAGGAGGGAAAAAATTTTCACTGTACCTGGGGAAAAAAGAAAGCCATGCATAACTTCCTATGTTACATTTTATCCTTCATGCTTTTGGCTAACACTGAGAACTAGAGCTGATGATGTACGTTCACCTCCTTTTACTCCAATTACCAAAAATACAGCTTACCTATAAGTTCCACTATGCTCCCACTGCGGCTCCTGCTGGCAGGTTCATCTTTGGATACACTGACCTGAGCAATGCCCCCTGGGGTGGTCAGGACATGGAGGAGTTCAGGGGGTGGAGTTCGAAAGAGCTGCTGTAGTAATTCTAAAGCTCCAGTCACAACATTGTGGTCCTGATGTTGGGTGTAATGCAGAGTCAGTTCATAAACCTAAAACCCAACAAAGGACTGGACTAAGTTATGAAGACAACATGCTACATGTCTTGTCATCTACAACATTAAATTTCAGGGGTGCATTAAAAATAACTGATGTTTGTTACATCTGATCCTCACCATGCTCTTCCAAGGAGAAAATGTGTCAATCAACTGTAGCCATTTCACTGCCTTTTTGGTAGGAGTCTCTTTGCTTCTTTTTATTGTTATAGAAGGAAGAATCACATCAAAAAGCACCATAATAACTTTTTGGCTCCTTTGGGAGCACCTAACAAGCACTGCTGACTTCTGGTCATTACAAATCAGTAATTCCCATCACTGGATCAACTATCATTTACCAAGATGAATTTGAGAATAGAATTCAGAATGTTCAATATCAAACTAATGCTGGATCAAGATTCATTTATTTTCCTTCCAATTAGTACTCTTCAGGTAGGGGTTATTATTCATATTTTACCTGTATAAGTTGTTCTGCTGAAGGTGAAATCTCTGTTTCTTTCCTTGTTACACCAAAACTGCCTTTCAGGCTGGTATCTTTTACTTGTTGTTGCAATAAAGGAATGAGATACCTCAGTGTAAGTAAAACACCCAGAATTAAAAGAGTAGGACGATCATCTTCGACAGGAACCAACAAGCCTGAGGGTAGAAATGAAGTGGCCAATCACTTACTGACAGTGTTTAGTTTCACCACAAATGTTATTTCATGTAGACCATATAACAGCTTCTCTAAATACAAGCAGACAAAAATAACCAAATCCTAGCAGTAACGTCAGAACACTTTCTAAATGTGGAAACATTTGAAAATATGTATTTAATATTCCTGACAATTAATTAAGCAACATAGGAGAATGGTCAGAGGATCCTGTCTCACCTTCCCTGTTCCCTTTCTCTCTTTACTCCATAAAAATACAACAAGTTATCTGTTTGTTTAATACCTGACACCTTTCACCAAGTGATCTAAACTCTCCTGCTCCTCTCACCTGTCTCCTGTCTTCACTTGGCAGTTCATGGCCAAACATCATTCCCTCACACACATGCACTATGATCCTAATGAAACACATTTAGACTTTGTCCCCTCCTTTAAGTATTGGGAACCTTGTTCCATACATCTACCTGCTAATTGCAGCCAACCCGAAAACATATTAAGAACAAATATAAATTATGTAAGAAAACACAACACAGAGAGAGGAAAAAACAAAAAAAATCAGAATCAGTTCATGAAGTTCCTATTGGTGCTTCTGTGTGAATTCCATTCCATTGCTAGGACATTGTTACACTGTCTTTAAGGGAGGAAAGTCACAATGTGGCATTTGAATTCTTCATACTTCCTTGAACACAACAAGGCTAACACGGTAATATCTTTTGTATCTGCTGATCTTTGTTACCTCTCCTTTTGCAATATAGTCTTGTGCTGGTTTCAGCTGAGGTAGAGTTATTTTTTTTTACAGTGGCTGGTATAGGGCTGTGTTTGGATTTGTGCTGAACACAGGTCTGATAATATAGAGATGTTTTTGTTATGGCTGAGCAGTGGTCACACAGAGCCAAGGCCTTTCCTGCTTCTCATACTGCCACACTGGAGAGAACATTGGAAAGTTGGGAGGAGACACAGCCAGGACAGGAGACCCAAACTGACCAAAGGGATATTCCATATCATGACATCACGCTCAGTATATAAAATGGGGGGAAGAAGGAGAAAGGGAGAGGTTTGAAGTGCTGGCATTTGTCTTCCTGAGTACCCATTAGTGTGATGGGGCCCTGCTCTCCTGGAGATACCTGGACACCTGCCTGCCCATGGGAAGCAGTGAATTAATTCTTTGTTTTTACTTGCTTGTGTGCAAAGCATTTGCTGTCCTTATGAAATTGTCTTTATCTCAACCCACGAGTTTTCTGGCCTCTGCCCTTCTATTCTCTCCCCAGTGCTGCTGGTGGGGCAGTGAGTGAGTGGCTGTGTGGCACTCAGCTGCTGGCTGGGGGTACACCACAATATCCACATAGTGAAGAGCCCATTCTGAGCAACAGAACTGGGGCAAGTCGCCTCTGAAATCCAGAGAAGCCTCTTATCACGAGTTGTAAAACAACCCAAAGACCATGCAAACTTCCCAGCTGAAGAAATACAGAAGCTGTATCTGATGCAAAATTGTGTATTGTTACATAAAATGATTCCACTCCTAGTTTAAGTTAGACCACAATCCACATGGTGGTACTTCTAAAAGGCTTACAGGGTATGTGTGTATCGCCCACAACACAGCAGTCATACTCTCCACTGTCCATCTCAGATCTGCTGCACTAACAACCAAGCTGACAAACCATGCAAGTCTTCCGACTCCTGATCCCGAGCAAGTTCTCCCAGAATCCCTAGATCTCCTCCTTTTTCCAACAAGCTATTTGCTTCCTGAGGTTCAGCTACTTCTTTTCAACACTACTGATTAGCATTACAACAGACAGAGAGATACAAGTAGCTTTAGAAACATCTCCATCTAGCTCAACACAAAATAGAGAAAGCCTTAGCAGAGTCACTGTTAGTCTAAGTATCCTTGCTCTACCTGAAAACCTCTCACATACAGGAAGTGTCTTACATGGAAAAAAATGTCATGTTACTTACACATAAAGCAAATTAATTTCCCCCATAAATCTTACCTAAAAGTACATTCAATAACCAGGCATAAAAGTACTGTGTTCTCCGTGAATGCTGACAGATGCTCACTGCTGATCCTGCTGCCGTGCGACGGATAGTGGGGGAACTGGATTTCAGATTAGCTATGAAAGCCTTCAATAAAACCTAGAAACAAAAATACCCACCTTAACTTTTTATGAAAAAGAAAAGAAGACAGAAGTGAATTAAGAAGTCAGCAAGCGCACTTTTCATTTTCTCTAAGCACTCCTTCATGCACAGCAACCAAAGGCAACTTCTGCCTTAACTCAGACACGCAGCTGTAACACTGCTTTCTGTACCATGTGACTGATAATGCCAACAGCTTACTGTGCTTTGGGATATAATAGGAAGCACTAACAGCATAAAGAAAGGTACCTTAATCTCATTGTCATTTGCAAAATTGCCGAAGGCTGCCATGATTTTTGGTATTGCTGCAGCCAGAGTCTCCTGCACCGACTCTTCGGGTCTCTTACTTATCCGTGTCAGGCAGGGCAGAAGGTTCACCAAGTACGGCCTGAGAATGGCAAAGGGGAAACAGCAATCTGAGAGCAGAACAACTGCACTCATGTAATTGTTTTTAATTCATTCTCAAATTCTGTGGTATTATTAAATCATATAAAAATGTGCCTGTTAGCTATATAGAATGTAAGAAAAAAGAAAAAATAGTCTTCTGAATGTAAGAGAATACACTTAAAAACACAAGTCATTGTCTTTATTGTCTTCACAAGTTTTTCTCCCTCTTCCCCACAGTCACGTATAGCACAGAACCAAAACTCCACTAAAAGCTAATCAAATAAAGCTGCTCCAGAGAGAATAAGGTGGTAGGAATTTCTCCAACCTCCTAAATACGTATTTAAAACATCAGAACAGAAACATTTTGTTAACATCTGCATTTCTTTGAAGGTTCTTTGCAAAGTTCATTACAAGGATGTGTTTACCTGCACTTTTGAGGCCGAACTAGATGGGCAAGCTCAGCAAATCTCCAGAGTGCAGCACGCAGACTTCTGGAAGCACCATTCTAGACAGAGTATGTAATTGTCACATTTCATCAAGCAAAACAGCCTATAATGCATGATATACAGCATGTATACAAGACTATACATTTTACTTAAACAGATAAAAACGTAGTGTCTGGAAGCCATAAAATTCCTTTAGCCAAAAAGAAGTCAAGTCAGTCTCATGACTACCTTCATTTTTCTAGGTGGTTTTAGGAATTTTCTGAGTGACCCAAAATGAATAGTAAGGAACACCATGGAAGAGAAGGAAATGCCTGAGATCTCCACTCTGTTGAAATGTGCTTAAAATACCACAGAGAAAGGCATCAATCAACAGACAGACTCTGATGATATGAGAGTCTAAAAAATCACTGGAACACTTGCAGAGATATAAATGCAGCATAAAATTGACAATAGTGAAGATATGCAAATGAATAACATTCAGCTTCTGAGTGCACCAAAGGAAATAAATCAACATATTGATCTGTATCACTTCATAATGGCTTGACTGCTGAAGTTCAGTATCTATTTGTCTGTACTGACACCTGCAGTTGTGCACATGACTGGAGCCAAAATGGCCTTACATTAATTAGTGTCTAAGGATATAAATCCAGCTCCTTGGTATTGTTGGAAATATGGAAGCCAGCAGATCTCTAGGAGAAAGTGTCTACCTAATGTAGTTCAAACCCAACCAAAATACTTCTCCAACCCAGTCCCTCTGAAGACAGAGCTGAGATGTTTAAAAGCTGTCGTTTCTTTCATTAGTGTATCAAAGGCTTGCAGTCTTGTTAGAACGACAAGTGAAAAGTGCTTGCATCTGAATTACAAAATGTGCATTTTTTAGGTTCACAGCCAAACAACAGATTCTGGCATGGCTTCTAAAGTGATACAACCAATAAACAAACAAAATTTAGTCTGCTGGGTGCCCCTGCTGTGCATGTTACCCCGTTACACCTTGTCATGAATCTGGGAGCACCACGAAACGCATGTCACCTGAACAACAAAATATTTCCTCCTGCACCTGGTCATACAGTGCAGAAACTTCAGAGTTGGCTGTTTACTGTTAATTCGATAAATGTCCATTTCCATACCCTCAAAAATATTGCACGACATTCAGGCACAACAATATAGTAAGATAACAAACAGGGCCTACAAGTAGTCCAGATCTGTTAGAAGAACTATGCATGTTGCTTTTGTGACTTCCTTAATTTTCTAGTTCTAGCACTTTCCCTTCTAAAATAACAAAAAGTAATACTATTACTGTTTGACAAGCAACACCTATATTTTCTCTCTATACAAGCCTGATTATATGTTTATAGATGCAAGATTTCAGTAATATTGTCCTGAACACAGCATTTCTCTTCTGTAGTCACAGACTTCAAAAAGGCTATTACTAAATTTCTTTCTGTGAGTGTAACTGAATTGTGGCTTTTGGTGCCAAGAGAGATGCTTCAGTACTTTTTCCTACGCCTCTGTAAGAAGCTGTAAGTACAAATCACACATTCACAGAGTAGTTGTATCAGGTCTTCAAGTCTTGACCAAATGATTCCTCCAAGAGGTTGCATCAATCAACAATGTCAGTGTCTTCCATCTAGTTTTCACCACCCTATTGCTTCAAATGATTCTTTCCAGCTCAGTCAGTGGAGCAAACATCATGAACGTGCCTTATTCCTTTGGGTTGGGAGTCACTGAGGTTAACTCAGACTGCTGCTCACACCAAATGCTCACACATTTTCTGCCAGATAAGCTTTCAGGAGTGGTTAAATCTGAACAACGGACCAAACAGGAAAGAATTCGGTAGAAAAATACATTAAACATTTATAAATTCTTCCAGAATGAAGCTTTGACCTTGATCTTAAAAGACAAACTATTCATTTACATTAAGGCTACATTCCAATAGAAAAAAACACATATTAAAATACCATATTTCAGAAGGACGTGAAAGAAACTCACTCACCTTTTTAATCTCTTTATAGAGTTCTAACTGTAACCTGGGAAGATTGGAATCCATCAAAGCCTGCAATAAAATGCATTGAGAACACACTGTATCAGAGGGGAGGCAGGTTACAGGAGCAACTTTACCCTTGCAGTACAACTGCCTAATGGTCCCTACACTTGATGTATAACCAGGAAAGTGATAAATACTGAGGAGGAACACCTTTATCCTTCACACAAATACAGACAAACTCCACAAACTCTAACAGTTATTTGCAGCTAATATTGACTGCTTTATCCACCCTGCCTACAGAAGGCCATATGGGATCAGAATACAAGCAGAGCCAACCAACCTACTGTGCTTTCCAGCAATCACCAGGAACAGATACTCAGGAATAGAACATGAAAACACAAGAATAGCATTCCCCAAGCAGCAAGAGGCACCCCCTGCTACACCCCCCACTGCAAAGTAGCCTTCTACTATTTCTCAGAATGAAGCTGTATTTGTACCATTACCTTTCACAATACTTGAAAACCCCTTCTTTCATGAATCAGCCCATTTTCTGCATCCATTTAGTACCACAAAGTGTTCTGGACACCAGAAGTGTCACACCCCAGGACCTAATCAAGCACACAGTGACAGAGCACACCCTGTAGTTTGAACCTGCACTCTGGCAAAGAACCAGTGTACATGAAACGAAAGTGAGCACTGGTCAGTAGGAATTTCCTCTTCACCTCAGCTCTGACATTCTCAATCTTTAAAGTATAAGAGAATAAAAAAAAAAAAAGAAAATAGTTCTTTACACAGAATAATTTGTATATATATATGGTTACCCTTTCTCTTCCACTTTTCTTTCTAGTGCCTACTACTATTTCTGAACATTTCCACCACCCCTTCCTCAGATGAGCTGAGAGCTTCATACTGTGTGAAAGCAACTGCACTGTGGATTTGTATAGTGCCATAATGTTTAGTATTTAATTCTTTATTCCCTGCTCAATAATTTATTGATTTATAATTTTCTAACTGCCTTCCTGACCACCAACCATTATACTCACATCTTCCCAGGATTACTCACAGTGACTACAAAATCTGATGGCACACACTGAGCCCCAGAACTCCACCCACCCCATTTATACCAGTCATTATAACACAATTGTGTTACCTTCCCCAGACAAATCCTACCTGGGTCGTACCTTTATATCAACATAAGCACCCCCACTACAGACTGCAGGTCCCTACACAACAGCAGGTAGGACTGACTTCACAAAACTTGGGGTTTTATGAGAAGTTCACTGCCCCTAAATATAAGGTTATCAAGCAACACAAAAAGGCACCAGTTACTATCTAGGTTCAAGGCCAAGTTGTCCTTACAACACACCCAACTAGAACAACTTTTGTTGCTGGTGTAAACCTATAATTTTAGCAGGCTAGAATTTAAAATGTCATCCTGACTGGAAAAAAATTACAAGCACAGTCAACTCTAAATTACTACAATAATGAATGCAATTACTGAGACTGACTGTACTCCAGTCTGTGTGAACACCCCACCAGAACTGTTGGCACAGAGAATGCTACAACATTGTGCAACAGCTTCAATAACAAGACAGCCTGACTTTACCCAGAGAAACCTGAAACTCCTCACTTGGTATTCCTTCTTTTAAAGGTATCACCAAGGTTATTTAAATTTTGAGCTATTTATGTTGCCTATGAGATTTGACAGGCAAGTGTAGGGACATCTAGAAATCACCTCCAGAGTCCTTATCTAAAACTATGTGCTCAGCCTTGCCTACAAAGAAGTGTTAGTTTTTTAGCTAGACTAATGAGCAAAACTCCAGAGAGGCACAGTCACACAGCAATTTTTCCATCTATATTTCCATATTTCAAGAGAGAAAATAGAAAATATCTACCTAGCAAAAGAATGCCTGAGGTACTAAAAAAAGCTGAACTTGGACCGAAATGCAAGCTTAGGGGTCCAACGCCTCCGTTCCACTCATCACAAGCATCACTGCTACTTGCACAACCAAAAATAAAACTACACATCTTCCTGTCTCTGCATTTATACATAACAGTGTCTGCCTAAAGACTAAGTTGCTTACACACAGCATGAAACAGAATACAAACTGTGGCCAGCTTTGGTAACAATGGGATACATCCCTGTGGCTGAAATATCCCAACTGTTGTGACTTCAGAGCTGCGATCAACTGGTCTAATGACTGATAGAAAACTGCCATTGAAAATCACTTTGATCTTTAAAACAAAACAAACTGCCATGCAAACATGAAAAAAAAAAATTAAACGTTTTCAAGTTATCTTGAAACATGTCCGAAATTCTATGCAGATTAGGGAATTCATAAGGTAAATTTTATACCAAGCCTACACAGGAATTTCATGGAAAGTAGGAACTAAGTTTGCATTCTTTAAAACTGTTTCAGAGCATCTTTTAAAGCAAATTAAGTTAAATAATAGTGTTTGAATTTCATAGAGTGCTACCCTACAAATGGAAAAACATTTAAATCAAAGTGAAAGGAGTAAAGTGCTACAGGGCAAAACAGAAAAGCAAGGCACTTGCACTTCCTCATTCCCACTCATTATGGAATACACTACATAACCAGTTTTCTCCACACAACTTTCAGCCACAGGCTGTCCCCAAAACTTAATTAATTCAGATACCAAATAAATAGAACTTAACTGAGAAAAATCCATACAAAACCAGGGATGCTTAGTTTGCTTGCTTCTACACACCCCGTCATGCTGATGAGAATTATTATTTGTGTATTTCTAAAGCACTTTACATCAACCAAATTAATTATGCAGGTACCTCACGTTGACTTAAAGTTCAAGTATTTCAGGGGGAAAAAAAAAGCGCAAGTGAAGGCAAACCTGTCCTGAAAGCAGCAGCTCCCAGGAATTACTCAAAAGGTTTGTTTTAAGGTATTTTGAGCCATGATTTAGACCTTGCCTGACCTCCTGTGATGCCCATCTGCTGTTCTTCAACAAGCCCTTCATTCTGGACCACAGCAGGGGAATAAACAACCTCCAGAACACCATATTTATACTAATTACTGCCTAAAATCTCCTCCTCCAAGTCTCAGGAAATCACATTACCTGAATTAGTGCATCCTACTAGTCTGGAATGAAAAGGCACTACATCTGTCAATCAGCTTTCTAATAATATTTTTACCCTTTCTCTCTTTATGTTTACAGAACAGTAACAGAGCATTCCTCCCACACAAGATGATTTTAGAAGAGCCAACATTCTTGTTTTGATTAACTTGAAGAGAACGAAGTTAATGAACAACTGAACAAAAGAATAGATCAGAACAATGAATGACAGCAAACAAGTGAAATATGTTGATCTGGGCATAAAAAGCTCTCCTAAGAGCACATCCAGAATCTAGTAAAGAAGCCTCCTCAGCCTCTTACATAATGAGATATTATCAAAATAAGAAAAGCAACTAAAAGCACATCAGTGGGAATTCCTACAGGACTCTGCATTAAGAAGAGGCAAAATCTGGTTCTTACTTTAATAACTTTATTAAGGCATTCATCAGCAACCATCCGGACGTCGGACTCTGCATCCTCACTGCACAGCAGAAAGAGCTCCATGGCAATGCCCAGCAGCTTCTGAAACTCTGGAGAATTTCTAAACAAACAAACAAACATTAGAAAATGACAATGTGCACTGTGAAAAAGGAACACCAATGCTGTTTTTGAGGGGGTTTTATAATCCAACTACACATATATTATACACATTTATACAACAGGAGAAGGCATACAATGTGTCAGAGCACTTCATTAGGAGTTGGGAGATCCTTTCCCTGCTCTTTCCTATGGAACCTGGCAAGGTATTTAGACCTCTGTGCCTGTCTCCCTGTCTGCAGGAGGATAATGCCTACTCTACTAACAGTTAAACAAAAGTACTTCTTCAACTTCATGGGTTGGTTAAAAATACAAAATCATGCCATTTCAGTTTTACACAAAAGTTCAGCATTTAAACCCAGCAATTATCAGGAATCCTCCAAACAGACAAAACTCCCAAGTTGCTATTCATTCTAATGCAGTAAATTAAAGACATTATCTTACCTTAAAGACTGAGCAACTATGTTTTCACATATTGTTAGACAATGGTTCACTCGATCTTTCTTGGTGGCTGCAAGTTCTTTCTTTCTAAAGGAAGAACACAATGATGATGAGTCTGAGACAAGAGTTCAAAAGTGACCATTTAAACATCCTTGCTAGTGCAGTGTCTAATGATTATACAAGAAAAGGATGCACTTGTTGGCCATCAGATGAACAGCCACAGACCAACTACCTGTATTCCCATGACTCTCTGCCAGCTGCTGCTGAGAGCACGCAGGACACAAGCAAAGGGAAGGACAAGGGCTTAGAAAGGCAATAAACCTTTTAACAGGGAATACCATTATTAATTCTGTAAGTTTCACTGAGAAAATATTTGGGAAAGAAAAACTGAAAAACGGAGAAGAGTAAAAAGAAAGGAGGAAAAAGTGGAGCAGACCTAGAATAGAGTGAAAATAGAAGAAACTGATAGAAAAAGATTGGGGAAAATGAGCCATAAAAACGAAAAATACCACTTTTGAAAAGACCTTCCCCACACATCTTAGACTTTTTTGTCTGGCAGGTTCTTGAAATTTAAAGAGTTCTGCTCAATGGACCAGTTTGCATCTGAACTGCAAAGGATGACAAAGCAATCCTATCATAGACTACATTCCTTCAAATGGTAATTACAAGAAAAGAAAAGCTCAAGGCACAGTCTCTGCCCATCAAGAATAACATCCCTGTAGCAACACTTGGAATAGCCCAGAGCGTACAAGAAAGAGAATAAAATTCACAGAATCAAAGAATGTGCATCTACAAACAATGCAGAGCACAATATGAAAAGCTTCTACTTTGCAAAATCTGTTTAACATTCACTTCAACATGATATAAGCTCTTGGAATAGCAGCTCTTCGCTGCTCCACCCCCAACAGAGGAACTGAAAAATGAGGGCGAGACAGATCCCCAGCCACGACTGAGAAATTTCATTCCAGTGTGCAACATCTCCTACTCTTAACTTTGCTGACACAGAATCACTTCCAGGAAAGCAGATGTTCCTTTTAAATAATTAACCAGTAGCAATACTGGAGCAAAACCACACCCCCAAAATACTCTCCCGAGTCTGTTTCACCAGGGGTTACCAGCTCCTTCACTTGCATTCACAGAGAATTCTCCTTTTTGTCTTTCAAGTGAAAATGAATCATCTGTAATTTTGATCTTTAATTTTCTGTCTTAGCAAAAAAAAAAAAAAAAAAAAAAAGGAAAAAATCAAATAGCAGAACAGTGTTACTAGAAGTTGGAAAACTATGTGAACGGCCTTCAGCTGCATCAGTATCATCACCACAATGCTAAGGACCAACAGCAAGTCCCCAATAAGCACATTAAATTAGGCTAACTCAAAACACAGTGTTAGACCTTTTTTATTTTTTTTAAGAATTATACTGTAATATTGAAAGCTTTAGCTCAAATAATAGTACAGTTTTTGAAAAAAAGTCATTATTGTCCAGTATCCCTGTCCTTTTTTACCTCCATCAAGCTGGAAGTGGGGATTTGAAAAGTGTTACATTCCTCCCAAGATTTCTGTTTTTCCCACAAAGATCTTCTCATCTCACCCTAGAAATACTTTCCATTTTAAGAAGTTTAAGGAATAGCACTGAACAATGCCATTTTTTCCATTATGGTTTGGGGTCTGGCAGCATTTTATTTAGGGAAGCTACAGCACTCCCCAGAGAGGATCTTCCTCACACTTGTGCTCTTAAGGCACTGACAGAGTACAAGCAAACAACCTGAATTTGATCAAGACCCACAAGGCCTTTGTGTCCATCCTGAAAAAGCACCAGTCTTTAGCAGCATTTCAGATATCTCCAACACAACACCAAATACTCCCCAAGATGCCCAACTGATTTTACAATCACATCAGCACCACAGACATGAACAGGCACCTCAGAAACTGAATAAATCATTCACCTTCCATGATCATTTTCCACTGCATTGCCCACATCTCTTATGAGGACAATTTTCAGAACACACTCAACCCAAAAACAGAACAGGCACAACTCAACTTTCCCATGAGCTCAATATTTCAGATAGCAAACACATTAAATATGTTGCTGAATGAGATTGGGTTTAGAATAAAGTAATTTATCACCTACACACAATATAGCCCTAAGCAGGGAAGGCAATGATGTTCAATACTGCTCAGACTAGTCGAGATCAATCTCCTGGGCAGATTTCTGTTAACAGAGAGCTCAACTAATTCTAAATCTACCACTTTGCTTAAATAAGTAACTTAAAAACTAAAAAAGGCCTGGCTAGAGAAAATTTAACTTCTAAAAAAATTATTTAAGGAAATCAAAGATGGAAGGAAAAACACAAGTACATCATGCACATGCACACATGTTCTGTGCCTACAGAGGGAGAAGGGTAACAGAACTGTATCTGGAGAAAACACACGATTTTTTAATAAAAAAAAAAGCTCTATTCAGAAGTATTATGAAGTCCTCAGGCAAACTGCTGATGAGCATACCCAGGGGGGCAACAACAGCATCACACATTTGATGAATCAGTCACACATATCTAATGAACAACAGAAGGCAGGAGAGACTGGAAGTCGCAGTCATGCCCAGGAAAGCTGCGTCTCACATGCAGAGGAGTTTCATCTCCTGAGCACTCGCACAGCCCATCTCTAGCCAGGAAGATTAATGAGCAACATCAGAAAACCATCAGGACCAGATAATTTTGCCCTCTGAGTCCTGTTGAGCTGACTACAACAAATAGATGGAGCTCAACAACACTCGTTTTTATTAGACCTTAAAATTGAGGATATGTAAAGAGCAGAGAAGTTCTAAAGCCGAAGCAGCAATAAGAAAAAGGGCCAAACCAAACGGCTTGACATTAATCCTGAGAAAAATAACAGGAAACTAAAAACTATTCTATTAACAGTAAACAGAAATATAAGGGGATCACGAAAGAAACTAAGTCCAAATATGGGGCACACATGAAACAATGTGTAGTAACACAGGCAATAATGGATAGCCAGGTTAACTCCAATGGGTCTGCCACACATCCCAGAAAAAGTAACTCCACAAAACCCACCAGGAACCACCAGTGCCAGGCAGGGCAACGCGTCTTGTCCGTGCTGTTCATGAGCCTTCAGTGAAGCAAAAAATACATATGCATCCACATAGCACTCATTCAACCAACCTGAGACACAGCTCCAGCCAGACATAAAAAACCCAGAAAAACTGATGAGTATAGAAAAAAGCATATTGGTGGAGGGCACTCAGGCTTTTGCAGCACCTTTTGCTGTAAAGGTAATGCTGAGAATCAAATGTGAAAAAAAAGTCAAATTATAAACAATTATAATAATTGACTCTCAGAACAAGTTGACAACAGAAAATGTGACGACCCTACCTTTGGATTAAACAAATAAAAGCTAAATACCTTTCCAGAAGAAACATTAGCAAGTCATTCTCTCAGCTCACTGATAAAAAGTAAAAATGAATAAAATGTAAAATATAGGATGTGTGATGGCCCATCTGGTTTTTAGTTTCACTGAGTAAATTCTGAATTTTTACATCATATTGATAAAATTTTAAGTCAATGGGAGCTTTGTAACACAAAACACCCAATTTCAAACAAATTTTAAGAGTCTGAAAAAGCAAAAAATGGCTAAGAAGAAAATTAGGTACCTCAGCAGAAGTGAATAGAAGCAAAATGACAGAGAGCTCATGTTACATTTACACAGAAGAGGAAAAAAGCAACACAGAAGAGACACGAGAGGGGGTCGGACACTGACCCTGACTGTAATGGGTAATATAAGCACAACACATGATTACTGCTGATTAAAATCTCTCAAACCAGAAACAGCTCTGACCTTCCTGGTAGAAGCTTGGATTTGATTAATATTTTAATTAAGAAGTAAAGACAGGATATCAGTATCATAAAAAGTTCTGGAGTCTTTGTCTGACAGTAAAGTGAAGAAAAACATGGATACATGTTGTGCAAACAATAAATTCTTCTCTACCCCAATCTCTCTGATCTTAAAACATTTCACAGCAGGAGACAGTGCTCAGTAGGAGGGCAGGAACCATCCAGAACTACAAAATATTTAAGTGCTATTTACACAGAACCACAAGGAAGATGAACACTTCTCCCTAAACACAATTTTCCTTTGCAGCCCATTACAAACAAGAAAAAATAAATGCAGACAGTATTGTGAATTACATTCAAGATGTCACCTGTGATTTCCCCAAAAGTTTGGGAAGCTTCAGCAAAGGCTGCCACAACAGCCTCTCACTGGCCGTTATGAGGTCAGTGCTGCCACTGAATTTGTGCTGCTCCTGGGGGCATGCAATCCCATCAGCTTCCTGAAAACACAGCCTATTTTTAAACACAAAGCAAAGTCAATAAGGACAACTACAACACTAATTTGTTAATGTTCAGAGTAGAATATGCCTAAATTTAGACCCCCTAACTGAGTATAATATCCCTTAGCAAGCATCATGAATAATTTTCAGGATTTCCTCTTGAAAAACCACAATCTGTCTCATCAGTAACTTTCTAGACAGACTTTTTGAATTGCATATAGGAAAGACTGGAAATAGATGCTCATCCACCCTCCCTGTCACACAAAGTACTAGTATAAAAAATGAACAAAACAGAGCTTACTCCCTGCACACCAGTAAGGCATCTAAAAACAATTAGCTCATAGAGATCAGGCTTTTTCTCCTATTACGCACTGCAAGTGTGAAAATGCATTGAGGTTGTTTGAAACAACACTCTCCAAACAGAAACAGTACCAACAGGGATAATTTAGCTGGCAACTGTATCAAAGTGTGCTGAGGGAGCAGGTGGCCAAGAGCCCAGAGCCACTGCTCCGCTTCCTCTGCCAGCACTGGATGAACTGCCAATCCAGGAGCTACCTGCTCCTCACCCTCCTGCTCCTCAGCCCTTCCTCCTCCTCACCCCTTCCTTCTGCTCTTCACCCTCCTGCTCCTCAGCCCTTCCTTCTGCTCTTCACCCTCCTGCTCCTCACCCCTTCCTTCTGCTCCTCATCCTTCCACTCCTCAGCCCTCCTGCTCTTCACTCCTCCTGCTCCTCAGCCTTTACTCCTCAGCCCATCCTGCTCTTCACTTTCCTGCTCCTCAGCCCATCCTGCTCTTCACTTTCCTGCTCCTCAGCCCTTCCTCCTGCTCCTCACCCTCCTCCTTCACCCCTCTCCCCAACAGCTAGATAAAAAGTGTGACTCCTGCCTTTATCCTGTAAACACCTGGGCCTTTGCACCTGCTCAATAAGGGCTATTTTTAGATGATGCAAACGCAATGGGTAGCACTGTGGTACTGAACAGCTCCATGCCCTCCAGTGATCGCTCCTGATGGGAAACCAGAACATTTCAGACCTAATGCATTTGTCCCTTACGTTTAAGAAAGTAAAATACTATGAAGAAAATCTAAGCTTATTCCTCTTGGGTCTCTGTGCAGCAAATCACAGCACAAGACTTTAAATGAAGTTTATCCCAAAGAGACATTCACAACTCCTTCCAAACATATGAGAGCTCAGACTTCAACTCTATTTCAATTTCCAACTCAAAAATGTCAAAGTTTGTGTTTAACTTCAACACGAACTTTGAGGGCGCTGCTGTGATAACACAGAAGAAAACCAATCAAATGACGACTGACACCTTTAAAGACATAGAAAGTGAACTACAGAGTGGAAGAAATTTCTCTTGCTCAGCCCTGAGTCCTTATTTCAAGAAAACTGCACAATCAGCTGGAGAGAGTTCAGGGGAAAGACACTCATGCAGAAGGAATCAAGGACTGAAAAACAAGCTCAGTGAGGAAGAATTTCGGGAGCTACCAGAAAAAGTCGAAAGTAGTGCTTGAAGTTATGCTTAAGGGGTTTCGCCTTTTGCAGTCGTGTATTAGCTGACAGTAAGGCTTTCCTTCCTAGAACCAGCCTGTGAGACCACCACAGCATCGCTGCATCTCCCGTTCACCGCCCGCACTGCTGCATTTTCAGACGTGCTTGCCCCGAAAGTTACTCCGCGCTTAAACTTCAGCAGCGAGTCGGCAGCGGCAGGAGCATCAGCAGCGGCGGGAGCGGCGGGCACGGCCAAAGGGAGAGGGACCGGCACGGCCACAGCCAGCGGGAGCGGCACGGGCACAGCCAGCGGGAGCGGCACGGGCACAGCCAGCGGGAGCGGCACGGGCACAGCCAGCGGGAGCGGCACGGGCACGGCCAGCGGGAGCGGCACGGGCACGGCCAGCGGGAGCGGCACGGGCACGGCCACAGCCAGCGGGAGCGGCACGGGCACAGCCAGCGGGAGCGGCACGGGCACGGCCACAGCCAGCGGGAGCGGGAGCAGCAGCAGCGGGAGCGGGAGCAGCAGCAGCGGGAGCAGCACGGCCACAGCCAGCGGAGCCGCCTCCTGCCCGGGCCGGGCCGAGTGAGGACAGGCGCGCCGAGACCCCCCGCCCCGGGCACTCACGGTCTCTGGAGCGGCTCCTCGGGGAGGGCTGCCGGGCCCTGCTGCTGCTGGAAGGAGCGCAGCGACTCGAACGCCTTCGTCAGCTTCTCCATGGTGGCCATGTCCGCTCTCCCCGCGCCGGCGGCACCGGCCCGCGCTCCGACCCGCCCTGTCGCGGAGGCTCGGCGGGCCCAGGAGCCGTCTCAGCGCCGCTGCCGCGGGCTCGCTGCTGCTGCCGCCGCGGCTGTGCCGGCGCTCGGCGGGGCCGGGCCCGTCACGGCCGCGCTGAATGGGGCGGGCGCCGCTCGGGTCCGCGTCCCGTCCGCCCCGCCGCCATCTTGGGGCGTCCCGGCGGGCCCCGCGCGCCACCGCGGCCCTGCGCGTGGGCGGGAAGGGGGCGGGGACACGAGGGAGCGGCCAATCAGGGGCACGGTCACGCCCCCTCCCGCGCGCCGCTGCTCCGCGGCGCCCCCTGGCGGCGGGAGGCGGGTCCGGAACACACAGCGGGAATGGCCGATGGAAGATCCGAATGATGGGACACGCAGCGGGGATGGGACGGGAACGGAGCGTGGGACACACGGGGCGGCTGGGACACACGGGGCGGGTGGGACGGGAACGGAGTGTGGGACACACGGGGCGGGTGGGGCGGGAACGGAGTGTGGGACACACGGCTGCTGAGACTTTAAATGACAGATGAGAAGAACCGGTAATTCAACTCCTATCTCAAACACGTGAAACTGGCTTCCAGCAATGGGAATGGAGAACAGCTCTAGGAACTATTCAGAAAATAAATTTCCAGCAATCGAACTTTGTTGTTGTTGGCAGATAGGAACAAAAGAAGAGAAGCTCATGTCTCTTGAGTTTTCAGGCCAAGAGAAGTCTGCACAGATCACAGTCCTGCCAAACACTCAGGAAAACAGGGCTCTGCCAGTTAATTGCATGAGCATGTTAATAAAGACAATCCATCTGAAACATTCCTCTGAAGTGAACTATCCCTATTACTGAAAGCAACTCAACTTACAGCAAACGCCTATTTCATTACAAATGTGTAACAAAATGTGAGCTTCTAAGGAAAAAACAAGTATTGTTCCTGATAAAGCTTGTAGAAGGGTTTCTCTGGAACATGTGGCTGATCATGAATTTTTTATTTAGCAAATGACACATGATAGAAGGTGACAGCAGAGCTGGAATGCTGCACACGCTGTGTGGTAATCGCATGTGCCACTCCACACTTGGAAATAAACTTAAGCACATTAAGAAGAGCATAAGCTCTCATCAAAGATTAAAGAAGCCACCAACCCGGTCCGTCCTTTCAAGCTGCTCCGGAGCTTTAGAGCAAATGTGTGCCAGTCCCCGATGAGCTGCTGACTCACCGGCAGGAGCGCCAAGGCACTGCCTGCCCACGAGCACACCCCTTTGTTCTCCCTGTCCTTCCCAACTGGATCAGCAGTGGGAGCCCTCTGGCTCCTTAACCAGGAGCTGAGACAACTGCCAGACAACTCAGGGGGGTCAGGTTTTCCTTTATCAGTAGGTTCTCCCAATCCGAATTTACTGGCCCATGGGTTTGCAGGTATCAAAGCAGGCAGGGTTAGAGAACTGGCATTTCTGTAAGGTCGGTGCTACCTCAAAGAGAAATGAAGTCACAATTTCAATGCATTGACAGTACGTTCCTAAAAGGTCACCTGAAATTTAGTGGATGACAATGAATTAATCTCAGCCTCCAGGAGGAAGAAAAAAAGAAACACGCTCTTACCTTGCCTATAAGGTTATCTCTGGATTTAATGTTTTTAAGAACAGGCTGGACAAGCACGTCAGGAATATTTTTTGCCATCCTGAAGTCACGCTTTGGGCAGTATTTCTGTGAACAATTCAGCAGGTAATTGGTACTACTCAAATAATACAACAGACTTCCCCGAGACCGCTGGCCCACGTGGTTTGACACACACAAATAATCTGCAATGTGTCATAGCACAGTTGTATTGTTGTTAAAGACCCTTAATTTGAAGCTGTTTTGTAGAGCATTTCAGTGCTTACTCCTTCAATTCATGCCATAAAATTACAGTAAATGTGTTAATGAAAAACAGCCCATCCCAGTAATTCTCTTTGCACACAGAAATTTACGCAGAAATCTGGACCCAAACCATGAGATAAGGTATCAGTTGAGCCAATAAAACAGAGCTAGGACACTTTTTCCTGGATCCCACTATCTTACATTGATAAAAAACTTACAGTATGCAAGATGTATTTTCTGCTTCAAGAAATTGTAGATTTCTTTTTAAAATTACAATGGTTCTTTTATTTTCTATCCCAGATACCATGACAGACATGGTAAATAAATCACATTAGACGGTAATAGATGTGGTTGAGATACGCAGCAGTGTTTTGCTTTTATTTCAGGAATTACAATGCTGGGACATCCAGGAAAACAGCTCACACAGGAACAGTCAGTGGTTTGGAGATACTGCAACTAACACACCACATTTAACAGTCAGCTTCCTATGCTTGGAAAGAGTTCTGGTGTTTTGGATACATCTGGAACATGACAAAAAATTTACCTAAATCTCATGTGCAAAACTTAAGTTACACCACAAGAACAATTATGAAATAAAAAAGAATTGTACATTCAGCAGAAGAGACATCATAAGCACCAAAATAATCCAGGCAGGTAATCCAAATCAAAGTAAACATGAATTCAGCTTAAAGATGCTTTCCAGTAATTCAAATTTTTGAGTTCGTTCTAAAAAGAAGTATTTTCTGAAAATCTATACTAAAATGAAGGTGATAATTCCTATATTAAATTAACGTAACACTAAATTGTAAACAATAAAAAATATTACTTCTGTTGACTTATTTTAGTAACTTGTAAACAAGTATTCTCTGTTTGAACAAATGGCAATGAAAAATTTCTTGCATTGGTGTTGTTTGAAAAAGAATTGGAATGCGTTCTAAAAATGGATTGTTAGTTGTATTTAATGTCTTCTATCATTGATTTATAAATTAGACAATTTTATTCTGACATGGAGATAATTCTCTTCCATAACCCTTCAGGACTACTGTTTTAAGAATGCTTTGAGAGAAAAAGACAACATCTATGAAAGGCTAAGATTTGTCAGTAATGCTCCTGTTGTTACAGAAATACCACAGGTTTTTTCCTATTTATTGTTATTTTAAAGTTCTCATTTTTTCAGCTGAGACTGTTCTGTTGTTGTTATAATCCAGAAACAGAACACCATCTGTATTATGAACACCACACCTTGAGGGGTCCAAGGGAAGGAAGCTGATAATTTTTTTAATGGGAAGCAAACCAACCCCGAGGCACCTATTCTGTGGGTCACAACATTCAAAAGCATTAAGTAAACCAGTAAGACACTGGTACATTGTTTCACAGTTTCTGAATTTTAGCTAATTAGATTGATGAGGTATGCACAAGCAGACAGCAAGACAAATGCTTGGAAACACAAGCCATAGAAAAGGAGGGTTGATCTCCTGCAAATAACTCAATGGAATTCCCTAGAACTCCGCAAATCTTGCACCACCAGTGCAATCTTGCACCCAAGTGCAAAGCTGCCTCACTGCTACTAAAGCCTTTTAATACATGGATCTACAAGTCATACTAAATGACAAGAATTTACCTTGGATTTTCTTTCCTCCCACAACAGCTTAATGGAAAAAAAAGGCTATATAATCAGTAAACACAACCTCCTGCCAGCCTCTTCTTTGTCTCAGTTGTGTCCTAAAAAAATCAAGAGCTAAGTTCATGTTCAATTTATTGCACCATAGTATTTTGCTTTCAGGTGTTCTCCCCTCTCCTTACCCTTTCCCCATTTCCAAAATTCTCCAAGCTCCTAATACTCCAGTAAAAACATTCAACCAATGTTAGTCACCTTGATTAAACATCAAAACATCTTCATTTCCATGTACCATATGAGGAGTTACACTGATCCTTCCAGCTTCTTTTCTAATTCTTTAGGGGATTCACATTAGATAATATCTAGTCATTATTATGTAGTTGTATTTCCAGTTAATTATAGTAGAAAAATGCCATCTTGAGCCCACTGGGGAAAACCCAATCAACCAAGTAAAAACAAACCCCCAAAACAATGGAATTTAGGTCCTAATCCTGCAAACATGTACTCCACTCAAAACCAATTCAATAATCTTATTCAGAACTTAAGAAAAAACTTGTGAAATGAAGCTAAATAAAACTTCATAAGAACAACCAAATCCTCCACTTTTTTACAAGGAGTTTCTTGTTCAAAGAAGCAGATGTGAATAACCCCTTCTTTGGAACAGTTTCCCTTTTCTCTTCATCTAGCCTTTTGTCTTCACAGATCCCAGGAGAAAAAGTGTTGTCTCAACATTCCAAAACAGAGAAGTTGATATTAATTTTTTAAGTTAAGAATTCTCTCCATCTAATGTGGAAAGAAAATTGAAATACACGATAAATAGACTTTCAGATTTTTTTTTAATTTGTTAAAGCCAATTCCTGTATTTTCTCAATGAAATTCACTCAGCTTGTGTCCATGGTGTTCTTGCCCAAATTGCAAGTTGCTCTATGCAGACCTGAAATCCAGACTGTCCCTCTGTATGTCCAGCCTTAATACAGTCACCTTTGCCTCAGAACAGCAAACCTAAGATCTTAAAAAATTAACCCCCCCTTAATCAGGGAAATGAGGACTTCTCCAACCAGGTAGGTATTTATAAAATACTTCTGTTACTTCCCTGTTTTTCCATTCCCATCTTTTAGAGCTGTTCTATTACTGTGGTACAAAATAAAGAGGGTCAGGTCAGACCATGCCAGCAAATTGTCTCACACATTATGGTTCCAGCCAACACCCTTTCTTCAGATATTTCTTTCTGTCAAGCCTCCCAACCCTTCCCTATTACATCAGACCATCTTCCAGTAATTCATTGAAACTGTCTCTCCCTCTGCCAATTTCTCTCTTTGTACTTTCTGCAGCAGTTGCTGCCCTGTGTGCTGCTCTAGACTGCAGGAAAAATGCACTGGCAACAAAGGAAAAGTCTCTCTCATTCTTCATTTCTGTGGCACAATAGCCAAGAGGAACAACTTGAGATAGACACCAGCTGGGCCCCAGGAGGGTTCTGTAACACATTGGTTTTCCAGCTTTTTTCAAATTCTAATCCATTAAAACATTTGTCTTTAGGGACCGAATAATGTGAGTTGTAACCTGATGATAGGCCTGAGTATCAAATGTATCTTGTGACTTTCTCAGAAGCAGCTCAAGTTTCTTCCAGTGGGTCTGTGAATCACAAGCAGAGACCCATCTGAGGTGGGGGCGACTCAGTTGCTCAGTGTGTACAAATCATGTGTGGTCTGGTTGGTGACCCAGAGATTTGAAAGGAAAAAAAAAGCATGTTCAGTGGAGACAAATCTTCAGAACACAGAACAAAATACGTAACTGAAGTCATGTCTCCAACTCCAAGGGCATTCAATTGTATTTCAAGTCTGTAACTCAGATTTTGAAAACAGAAAAGGCTCGTAATAAAATGTGCTCTTGAAATGGACTCTCATACACAGATTAATGGTTTTACTGGAAACTTTACAAAATAAGGAGTCTGGCATATGTGAGTCCAGAAGAATGGAGGTTTGACAAGCTTTTATCAGTTTTACCAATGAACATCCAGTAATCATAAGAAACTTCAATACCAGCTCCACATTTGTGTTAACCAATCATTTAAAGGCAGGTTTTAGTGTTTCTGTTTTAAAAGTCTATAAGAAAAAATTATTTACATAATTAAATTTGCTACTTTAAACTACCTTGCCCTTCCCTCAGTGGCAGTGATCATTGTCAACCTCATAACACTGTGTATTAGAACATAGTAAGCAGAAAGGAGGTTAGTAAAAAGAGCCCATGCTTTGTTTTTTAACCCATTATAAAACTATAACATCCTACATGGAGTTAAAAACAATTTCATTTACAGAAAAAAATAAAAAGGTGTCCCCACAGGTAAAAAGAAATCTTTTCAGTAAAGGCAACAAACTTCTCAAAATATGGTTACAAAATTAGGTCTATTTGCATGGTTCATGCCAAGAAACTGTATGGAGGGGATGTGTAAGATGGGTAGGAAAGAGAAGACTGGGGCACTACAGTGTGTTACAGGATTAAGCTAAATGTTCAGAACTGTCTTTATATAGAAATACAGAAAGATACTTTACAGAGCCAGACAGTAAAGAGCAATTCCTAATAGCTGGCCACAGTGCACTGAATTCCTTTTTGTTTCCTAGCAGTTGCTTGAGAGATATATTGGGTAATAGCACTGCCATGCTGCTGGATAATACCAGAATTATTAAATTCATCAGCACAGCAATTTTACAGTTAAGAAAACTGCTAATAAAGATCCTAATTAACAAGGAGAGTTTTACCAGGAGCATACAAAGTCAAGTTACATGGATGCCATAGATATTATCTCTGTACTTTAAAATCCTTTTAAGTACTTCTAAGTTCATTCCACTGGGAAAAAAATAATCAAGATAAATCAAATACATACAGAAACACACTCACTCAAATGGCACTCATTGCTTTTTGTACAATTAAGCTTTAGTGAAAATATACATCTTAAAACAAATGAAGTACAAATGTACAAAAATTCTTGAACTCAGATAAAAAATATATATAATACAATTTGCTACAGAGATATAAAACATTTAAAGTTTGCTCATCCTTTCTGATGAGAGTAAAATGATTTAAAGTCTGGAGGACTCCTGCTCATCATCACTGCAATCAGATTTAAAGCAGACCTGCAAGAGAAGACAAACAGACAATTCAGCTGCAGAACAGACACTACTGTTTATTTGTGTGTTTTATGAGCAGAGAAAGGCTGGAGGAGTGGGTCTTTCTCCAGCACATTTTATTCCATACTAACTAAATTCTTTGGGAAAATCCAAGCAAGCCACAATCCAGCCCTGAATTGCGAGTCATTAAAGTTTCACTTAACCTTAAGTCCTTTCCTTCCTTTAACTTCACAAGACAATTAACTGCAGTCTTATTACTTTGAAATCAACTGAAAACTCTCAAACCATATTCATTTTTGTAGGACTCTTTCTCAATACATAAAATCATATCTTGGGACAGTGTGAATTCCTGCTGATTTGTCTGGGAAAGGCCACAGTAAGACACAAGCTTTAACTTCAGCTGTGTGAGATTATTAGTACACTCAACCATCCCTCCTTTTCCATTACTGTAAGTGAGGAAAAAGTGATTTTGAAAAGGTGAACTGAAAATGATGGTACTATTATACATTCCATTAGCATTGTACCATTTTAGAAAGGTGAACTGCCAGCTGAAGACAAAAGATTTCTTCATGCAATTTTAATACACAGCCCTACTGTGGCTACTTAACGAATGCTCTTGGCTATTTTAAAATTCCATTTCTGCTTGAAAGCAAAGGTAATTTCTACCAAAGTGTCTTCTACTGGAACACATTCATACTTCTCAAGATAATGCCACTCTAAGTGCAGGCACACTGAGCAGGCAGAATTGGGTGTAACATCTTCAACTGAAAACCTTTACAAATGGCCTATTTCTGACGTCCCACAGACAAACACGATGTGTGTTTTAGGTGGTAATTATTCAATTCTCTGAATGTTTACTAAAGAGTAGAAGTCACATGTGTGAGAAAAGGCTGTGCATTATCACCTATGTAAATATATTTTGTTGTTTTGGTAAAGGCATTAAACTACCTAAGATAATTCAACATTTGTTTTGTGATGCTTCTTCCCCCTCATTCATTTTGGGGATATTTCTACTTATTTATTAGATATATACTTGACTTTGATTATTTAGATATATTTACATATTTATTACTTGATTTTACAGAGGGTCTAATTGTCTCTGAAGGCATCTCCCCAGAAGTTTTCATAAAAAACTGGCAAAATACATAAGGAGCAAGACCCAAATTAACCTCCTTAGAAAAGAAAGATCTGCACCACAGCTTTTAACAGCACCCACTACCTTTTTCCCAGGTAACTAGAGGAAAACAGAGTGCTGATGGGGGAAAACCTCCTGGAGTTATAGGGATTGCCATAGCTTCTAAAATGCACTGGAGGGGCAAAGCCAAAATTTCATTAGTTTCAGTATTCAGTGAACAACTGATTTTTCCTATCACAAAATAATATAAAAAACCTGAATGGAAGTTAAGGTCTTACTGCTAATTTTCTTATGAAAGACAAGAAATAGCCATACCTCTCCACTGAAGAGTCTGTGAAAGAAGCCCCTCTTTGGCTTAGGAGACCTCTCTCTGTCTGGTGACACAGTACCATCAGTTTCATATGCATTGATATCTTCAAAGCATCCCGTTTCAATCATCTTTGAAACACATGAAATAGAAATGAAATATCCATAGAAGCCTCTCAAACAATTTCCATGTATTATCTATTTACTCTGGATGGATACTCTTAGCACTACTAAATTCATCAGCCAAACTACACCACTCACAGAGCTCCACAAGGGAAGCACAAAGGCCACACAGACTCTCCTTGTGCACTCAGCAAAGTAAGGAACAGCAATGAGAGACAATCACCCAGGTAAGAACTCAGGTGCTCTTGTTTTGGTTGTATTCTTGCCTTTCTTATGCCCATAATGAAATAGGCAGAAGTTTTTATAACCAGAAATTGATTTTCCCTTCATGCATTCTGCTGATTTCAGAACAGTTTAGTCCAAGACATTTAGGATCTCTATACCCTGGACTGAACTTAATAAACACAACATGGGAAAAAAAGGGATATAATGAAGATGGGTCTCTGGAGAGAAGCAAGGGATTTTGTACACAGAAAACAAAAGAAATAAACCCACAGTTACTGGGCACAGAAAGGACAGCAAAAAGTGAGTGCCAAGATGTAACCACTAGACAGGGTCAGAAGGGGGAAGTGGGTAATGCCCACATCTAGCTGGCCATTATCTGTGAGTGCCACTGTACACATCTGTCCCAGCAGCACAAAGCCAGATGAATACACCTTGGAGAGGGAGAGAGGGCATAAAAAGGAATAAGAAGAAATGCAGACTGCTTTTGTTGTAAACCAGTGCATTAGGTAAATTATGGGAGGGCAAGAGGAATTCTTAAGGGACCAAGGGCAAAAGATTTGAGGGAAACTTCAGTAACATGAATTAAAGTACAAAAATAAGCACAAATGTACAATGAATTCTGCACACGTAGTCCTGGAAGAGAAGGAATTGCCATTACCAGAACTCCACAACTACTTCCAACTTTCTCATTCTATGTGGCATTATTAAGCTGCAGTGCATTTTTTAATGACTAGATCATATTCTAAAGTTCAGAATTACAACATAGCATAGGAAATAGTTATTTCTCCAAGGTTCATTGTTTCTTATGAAGACCTTCTATGTCAAATGACACCTTTTCAAATCTCCTTATGCAAAAATACATAAGGAAAACAAAAGGGAACATACTTGTTTCTCCAAATTGCTTGAGAAATTGCTCATCTATTGTGTTCAAGCTTCCAATAAAATAAAATCACTCTGGGAAAGAAACTACACTACTAGAATTCAAAACAATACTAATTTCAACTAACACCTTATAAAAGGGGCAAGGCATTCATAACAAGAACTATGCTCTTAAGTAATGGTTAATGAGTCCTCTTGTTGAAATGGTAAAGAGGATTTGAACTGCATGCACAGGTAGTAAATTTCTAGTATTCTGTGCAGAAGGCTGGAATACTCATTCACTAGGCACATGAAAAAGCTTTAAGAGAAAAGTCTGACTCAACTGATATTGAACTGTTTGTTTTGAAACCTTGGAAAAGATGAGCCTGCAATTCTGTATTACTGCATCACCTGGATCCTCTATTGATACACAGGCACTACACACAAAAGGCTTGCTCTGTGCCTGTTTGCTTTTGAACACTCAGAACAGCATTCCGTCCCTCTCCTGTGAACAGCAATACTGAGTAACAGGTGACAGAAGGACAAGAAAAAGGTGGTCCTGCTGATGCCAAATACTGTTCTGAATGCTGTACCTCTGATGACAAGATGTCAGAGTCTATTTATGCAAATTTACCACAGATCTTAGTTTTTAGCAAGTTGTTTATGTTATGGGAAAAACTCTTTTTCTGAAGTCTCTCAGTAAAAAAGTCTAAAGCAGAAATTTCCTTATATCTTACAGAGAAAATCAATACTAATTACCTCCTTTATTAAATCTTCTATATTGCTGTGTTAAAGAAAACAATCTTTTATGAAACACACATTACCTCATTTTGCCAAGGGATGGAGACACAACCCGTAACAAATTTGGAATAGAAGTCGTCGTCTGTAGTATCCAAGTTCACTCCTTTTACTGTAGAGAACTGCTCGATGTCCAGGACATCTTTACAATACACGGCACGGGGCTGCAGTACAATGGAAGATCAAGTCATTAAAGTTCAGGGGTTTGGGATTGCTTGTTTGTCTTTTGTTTCCCCAGATGAGCAAAAAGGGAGCAAAATGTCTGCAATTTTATATTTCACACTGCTGATCAAATTACACTATGCTACAGAACAGAAACACACAAACTTAAAACCCTTTCATCACCAGGCACCTGAGCAATTCCATCCATTTCCAGTAATAGAAAAGAAATGTCAAAACCAGAAACAGCTTCTCTGGATTTGTCAATGGTTGTCATAATTCATTCACCTTCCATCACCCTCCTTTCAACTGCAGAGTATTTTTTCCAAAGCTATTCCTCATTTGTTCTGCATCTGAGCTATGGGAGTGGATTTATAAGAGGTAAAAAATCAGCTTCAAAGCTCCCTAGAAAAATACCACTATTGTATATGATTCATAATCTCAGATGAAATTATACAAAACAATTAGCTATCTACAGCCACAGTGGCATTCTCCTACAAATTCAACTAACTTTATAGGTTCCTCTGTGTTCATATGTTTCTGACACAGAACTATGACAGTTCTTGCCTTTTTAGATACTAATCAAATCTGTCTCACCTACTTACATCTGGCAAGAACGGAGGTTCTAACATGTTTGCTTCCAGCCTCTTGAAGTTGATGTTCTTGAAAATAGGATGTTGCTTTACAACAGCAGCTCCATCTTCAGTGCAACCCAGTCGCTCCCCTGGATTTTTAGCAAGTAACTGCAAAGATAGGGAAAAAAAGCTGATCCATGATATAATCCCACAAGTAAAAAAAAAAATCTACATACAATGTCTTTCAATAAGTTGTTTTTGCTACTTGGCCTTTTATTAGATAAAATTCAACATGTATCAAAATGAATTGGAAATCCAAATACAACATTCTGGGAACAAATATATTTCCAGTAGACAAAAGAATCTCTGAAAGCAGATGATTTGAAGATTATACCTAAAGTTACATGAGAATATTTTAATTTATGCCATGCTGAATAGATTTTGCAGTAGACTTTGCTTTCAGGAAATACAGACTTACTTTTTTTCTTATGGGCTTAAGTAATGCACATATTTGGCATCAACAAGTAGAGAAAACTTTTGAAGCTTTCTGTATAAATTTCAGAACAGGCAAGATAAAACCTGTTGTCTTATAAATACTCCTTAGTGTATTATTCTGTCACTTCTTGCCATGCAGTATCCAAGGTGAGCATGGCTGCTGCTCTCCATCTGTAACTATGTCTGGTCCAAGCAGTACTGGACAATTTCATTCATCTGATGAACAATCAATTCATGCAGCTTTCCTTCATCTTGAAAAAAGTTCTGAATTCTCAAAGTTAGATACCTGAACAATTCATGAACAATCACAAACTTTCACGTGAACCAAAGGACAGTGCGAGAACTCCAGTTTTCAAAAATGTTCAATAGGAGACATTAAAATAATGTAGTTGGTCTCTTTAAAAGAATTAGAAATTTAATTTTCAAACCTCTAGGTTTCTTCACCCACCATCCTGCAGATGGATTTTGCCTCCTCTGAGAACTTGTCTGAATATGTTTCCTGGTCCTCCTTTACTCTCCGGTCAATCTCATCCCGTTTGACCCTCTCCTTATGCTTCCTGAATGGAGACTGTCCTTCAATCATCTCATAGATCAGGCAGCCAAGGCCCCACCAATCCGGACTGAAGGTGTACTTCTCGTTCTTGAGCACTTCTGGAGCTACAAAACAAAACCAAACACCCATCCATGACATTTCACTTTAAAGTGACTAATTAAATATTGGAAAAACTCTCAGGCACTCTTTTGGCTCTGTGCAGAGAGGTTTGTGTAGCTCTTCTATACTTTGAAGAAATATTATTTTCCACAGTTAGGACTCTGTTTATATCCAAGAGAAGAACTTAAGTTCTTTAATGCTTGAGTCCAGTGCTGTTTACAAACTGAGAATGAAGTTTTGCCAAGCAGGGAAAGGAATGCATTGTCATAGTAATCCATCTGCTTACCTGTAACCTTAAACCTCTTTGAATCTCAGAAAAAAATGGGTACTTTCTTAAAGTTCTACCTAAAGCCAGAACTTTCAGTTAAGTTTTCAAGTTTATCAGGAGGCCTACAATGGACTTCTAATACCAACCACTGCGTATTAAAAGCTCTCCTTCCCTAACATGTCTAGTCAGGCCCAATACACTTCTTTGGACAAGTCATTCCCATATTCAAGGAGCAGACTTTCTGGTAAAATGGAACAAGCAAAGGATACTGTACATACCCATGTAACCCACGGTCCCAACGCGACCTCGGACCGTTTCTCCTTCTGGAATCTGCACTGCTAATCCAAGATCTGAAATTCTGATGTGCCCTATTTATATTAAAATAAATTATACAGGATCAGCAAATAATAAGAGTGTCATCACTTAAAAAAATTTGTAGAACACCACATAAAAAACCACCCCAAAATATCAAAGCATTCATATACTCATAGCACTAAGTTTAGTCAGTTTAACTAGAAAGGAATGATTTACAGTTATTCAGCTCCTCCTTATACATGTGCAGAAAAAGAGGCACAGATCTAAATGATTTCCTGAAGGTCACACCAAAAGATTTGCTGTTGAGCACTCAATTCCTTGCTTAGGCCTAGGCTGCTGCTCTAGGACACATAGAAATGATGACTGTTCATTCAGATTCTGTATCTATGCATCAGACATTGGTATTTTTCCATTCTGTTCTCCCATCACAAAAACTCAGCTTTCTGACTTCCCAATAAAACTTCAACATTTACTTAATTTATTCCAAATGTGAGAAAACTGTAGTCTGGTTTTCCTCTAACAAAGTACTCTAACAATGCCAAGCATGAGTACTTGGAATTGCTATCCCCACTCCCACCCCAAAACAAATGCAGCCCAGTCAACAACCTACTCAGAATTACTTATATATACATGTCAGTTCAATAGTAGGATTTCCCCTTCTCATGAATCACTCCAAATAGATAACAGCTTCTATCTCACTTTATCAGCCAAACTTCTCACGTTTTCTACCTTCCCCATTACTCCCAGCACTTACACCAGTACCTACAATGTACAAATCTCATGGTGAAAGACTGATTTGTCATGACCAGCACTGCTCAGATGGGGAACAGCTCCAAGAAGGGCAATGGGAATAAATTCAGCCCACCCTCCCACCCATTCCCATGGACAGATAAAGCTCTTTCTTGGACAGACTCAAGAACTGTTTCAAGCACATTCAAGATAATTCAAGGCAAAAACTGTATTGACATTTTAATGTGAAAAATCCATAACACACTTTCTTAATAAAAATATAAAAGTTTAGACAGAAGAAAGGACAATTATATTTTCAATTAAATTTTAAAGGAAAAAATTGTCCATCATCTGTCACAGAAAGCTTCATTGGAGGAAAGAAAAACCCAAACAGAACAAACCCCACACATTCCTAATACTCATTTTAAGGACAGAGGTACTGTCATTTACAGAAAACACCACAGACTCACAGAAGGGTTTGAGATGGAAGGGACTTTAGAAGGTCTCTAGTACAACCTACTGAGCTTTTTACATTCCTGTTTACAAAGCCTCCAAGAGTGGACACAGCATCACCTCTCTGGGAAGCCCATTCCAATGCACAAGTGCCTTTGTGCATACATGCCCTGGCATTCAAAAAACTCCACAGCATCAATATTTGTTAACAGCATATTAATTTCTTATTTACACATGCTGGATGGAGAGCGAGTGTGGAGAAAGTCAAGTGCCACTCTGTATACTGGTTGGAAATAACTAAATGCTCTGGAGCAGCAAATGCCATTTTAAATACATTCAGATGTTCTTCTATTCCCTGACATCTGATGAATCCCTTTTCAAGTGCATTATCTGAGCTCCTGAAGCGATTTTCTAATTAGTCCCCTCTCTGCTGTCTGGAACTAGATCAAAATACCCCTGGCAGAGGGAGAGCAGTCCTGCAAGGCTACATTTTTCCTCAAAGAAGCGTCAGCTTTTGCAAGACATTGCTGGAGAGAAAAATTAAAGAATGTATTTGATGTCTGGCAAAGCTTTAGCTCTTGAAAAGTGACTTCTCCCAAGCATGATCTTTCTTGAAATGTATCAGTTAGAACATGCTGACTTGAAAAACAATATACTGTGTTAATGACTTCAAAAACAGTTTTTCCTTCACTAAAATACTCAGCAGTTACAAGAACAAACTTGTAATATTCATCCCCAGCTTAGAAGAGAAATGCTGCACATGTTCCACAGTCAATTCAAATTCAATACAAATTCATTAAAGAAGATTAATTTGGCTTCTGAAAAACAAAAGACTACAAATATTTCTACACTGTTTGTACTTCCTTGATTCTCTCCAGCCACATATGTACCAGTAACCATGAGACCTCTTCTAGTTGAAATGTTACAGCAAAAATGCTTCAGATTTCTTTTCTTCTTATTGCCTGAACATTCTGGTTTACCAAGTAAAGTTCTGGCCTCACATCCAATAAATCATATTTCCATAGTTGAAGAGAAGACAAACAAAAAAATCCATATAAAAGCTTTAGCCATCTTAAATCAAGAGAAGGGGGTGAAGGAGGAGCAAAAGGGACAAAGCAGCCATTTCAAAGTGGAGCATTGACCCTTCAAACATCATCACTGACCCCCAAAGTCCGTATTTTCCCCTGCCTTCTAAAAACCAAGGCCAGTATTTTCTTTGCTAATTGAAGTTAAGATTTGACAAATAGGTCCCTTGTATCATGAGGAAATCTCCTTGATTTCTGGCACAGTACTATTTAGAGGTGTAATTCCTGATTTCAAAATTAATTTTAATTTTTACGTACCACAGTCATCAAGAAGTATATTTTCAGGCTTCAAGTCTCTACAAATTAAACAACAGAAATGTGAATTAAACAAAGGCAAAGTTATTAGCCATCAAGTACAACAGACACAAGACAAGACTTCTTGGTTCTGACTGAAGCCATTTTTCCAGTTCTCACCTATATACAAAAAGGAGTTGTGAAGTTGATGGCCTATAATATAAATAGTTTAACCAGAGAACTCTGGATCCACTTTCCCTCAACTCTCTCATCCATTTACAATAAAAAAAACCAATTTGTACTCCATAGATAAGAAACTTTCTCCACACAACTCTAAAATCCTGGTATGAAGGAACCACCAACTTACACTCAAATTTGTGCTCCTAAGTGAAAGACATTTCTCCTGAGAGTATCAGTGACACAACTCTCCAATGGTAAACCAGAAGTGTTTGCTGCAGTTTGATGCTGAACCCTTGTTATATTCCACTGCAGGGTGTCAGAATATCAACAAAGAATAATATTCCCAAGACTAAGCACAGGTTTAGTATCCTCCATTCAAACTCCATGCCTTTTATTTGGATGTGCAATTTCTAAAGCTTTCTAGACACTTCACCTACCAGGATTCTTGGCCATAAAATCTCCAGGAGTCTCTACTACCTCTCTGTAAATATCAGATTTCACAGGCAACACTTTTTATCTATTAAATACTAGCAAGTCTCAGGAAATAGTAAAAGGGGAGTTAATTCAGTATTGCATCTTCTTGTGCATCTGTACTTTGAGAACAGAAAAAGAAACTCAGGTGGACGTTTGGGTTCCCCCCCACCCAAGGAAAATTTGGGGAGTCGCTGAAGCTGAATCAGAAGCTGTTCAGAGGTTACTTCTGGGGTTTATCTTCTAGCAGATTCCAGGGAGAACATACAGACATATTTAGCCATGGAATATATGCACTAAATACATAACATACAGTATTTATTATAATAATGTAGATAATCAGTTATAATGTATATTGTTAATATATATTTTAGGTATATATATTTGTGCATCAGTAAGTATGTGGACAGCAATACAGTCTCTTAGATTTATTCCACTATAAATATAATAAAGTCAGAAATAGACAAGTAAAAACCAGTACTTGGCTAAAAAGTCAGTTATTATTGGAATAGATTATTAAAAACAATATATACATATATGGGTATACATACAGTTGTGACAAGAACAGTTACTCTACACAAACAGAAAAGACTGAATAATGTAAAAGAAGCAATTTTAGGAAGAATGACTTTAGAATTCACATTCTAAATGAGAGACAAATACACACACACTTGTTTACCAAGAAATCTATATTCTTTTTCCCCTTTTGTTCTCAAGTATGTGCATTCATGTTACATTGCAGTATCTTATGAGATTAACTGTATAAATAAGTCAGAAAGATGCTCTGCTTCTAATGCTTTAAAGTCTACACAATCCCCATAATGTTAATAATTTGACATTAGATATAAGATTACAATATCAGACAAATCAGGATAGATCAGAGTTAAACCTCCCCCAAAACCCCAAAACCTCCACATCAGTTTAAAAAAACAGGAGAAGAAAATTCAACTCAAACTTTAGGTAGAAACACTCCTGCTTTAAAGCACAAATTATATGCTTAATTTAACTCAAGCAAACAAGTTTAAAGATTTCCATCTCCAAAATGGCTGATTAAAGCCCAGCCTAAAACCGAATACTTAATATCTGCTACTTAATAGAACCTCATTCTGGTCTGACATGATTTTGGTCAGTCCACAGTAAAACTCATTTCCAGCCAAAATTCCATCTCTTTAATGCTACAGTTTCTTGGCCTATCAGCACAGAGCTTTTGGAGCATTCAGCTACAAATCCCAGCTCTGGTATGTAAGATTTGGGCTATCAGCCCTCTCCCTTTGCCCTTCCTGCACTGCAACAGAGGCCAAAGTCCCACTTTCTGCTGGGACACAGGGACACCCATCCTGCCCTGGATAGCCAAGCTCAGAGCAAGAGCTGGCAGTGTCACTCTATCAACAGAGACAGCAGCTTTTCCTTAGGAAGCAGAGAAAGGCTGGAGGACTGTAAAGCTCAGAAAACTAAGAGGGTCATTAAAAATTAGATAAAATTCTCTCTTTTAATTTGGACTACACAAGCACTGATCTGTTTATGCTACAGCCAACACCAGCCTTCCTCAAGAGAAACTCCAGACTAAAAGGCTTCCTGGATTCCACTGCACAGATGTCTGCTCTGAGCAGAAGAACGAGGCAGGCAAGGAGATTCTTGGGTTTATCCACTACAGCTTCAACAGGCCCTTGAGTCTGATCTTCACCTTCCAGGCACATTCAGTGTCACTATGGGCATGGGTTTGTGAGGTATTCAAGCAACTTACGTGGTAAAAACCACTACCATCTTTGAGAAGACAGATAACTCTTGCAGGAAAACCCCAGCAATTAAGTCCCCTCTGGAAAGCAGGCATTTGTCCCCCTCTCTGTCTGATGTCAAACCACGT
Organism: Poliocrania exsul; assembly: GCA_035041345.1. Taxonomy (NCBI): domain Eukaryota; kingdom Metazoa; phylum Chordata; class Aves; order Passeriformes; family Thamnophilidae; genus Poliocrania; species Poliocrania exsul. The sequence continues at coordinate 64,542,666 of JAWWLZ010000139.1, forward strand.
AGCTCTAAGTATGACCAGATTTTCAATGCAGCAGATGGATGAATTACCTCCATTACTGCCTCTGCTTATTTTTCTAATCTCAGCAGCACATGGGAAGTTACAGACAGTTTCACCACTCACAGAGTTTCATGAGCTCCCACTCAACAAGCAAAGTGTCTCCACTGCTGTCACAGGGCGGTGCAGGGCCCTCCTTCCAGCTCTGCACCTGTTCTCTTATCCAGTGGGAACCCCACTAACAGAACAGCACAACCAACTCCAATGTCCTGCAGACAGTCCTAACACCACTGCTTGAAATACAGGAATAATTGTGATAAAGACACAAGAAACACACAATAAAAACTGGTGCCAATGGAAAGTTAGGGCTTGTTTTTCCACTTTATGAGTTATTTTGCCACTGACTCCAACAAATCCCAAATATAACACATTTGTAATACATTTTAACACGACAGACTTATATTAAAACTGCCATTTTAGAACAGAACATGGACTGATTTCACTACTACCTGCCTACACATGTCTGCACCAAGGATTTCTATTTTACTTTGTTCTGAATTTCCCTTTTTCCACTGCCTCTACAGTACACTTTACTGGGAACACAGATGGATAGCCACAAAAACTCATTCCAAGAAAATATTTTAAAACAGTATGTTACAGAATTAAAGTCCACACCAACAGGTTAAGCTATTAGTCTAAAAATCCTTTGAATCTAGAAAATAAGAGTAATAGATCTTGGGATATGGCAACAAGAAAAAGAACAAGTTCTAACTTCAGAGAAACAGCAAAATAAGAAAAACTTTCCTTCTGTATTTTCCTATCCTGGAGAATGTAAAATACAGTTACCATAATTTTGAAAAATAAATCATAGAATCAGTGAGTATGTGCTTCATCATGTTCTCCCTTCCCACAACATTAAGACTGTGGGTTGAGAGTGTAACTTCTTTAGTGAGAATACAATAACTGTGGCAAATTTTCCCAAGCTTTTTATTTCACTAATCATATCTAATCACTGTATTGCTGCTTAAATGTATTTCCATTAAGATGCCTGATAGAGCATTTTGATTGTGTAACATATCACCATTCTGTCTTTAAAACTGCCAGATTTACAACTGCACCCCTAAATAGGTGATACCAAAAGAAATATATATGGAAGAGAGAAATTAAGACCAGTAGGAAAAAACACCACTGTAAACAAAAGAGAAGAAACAAGACTCTTTTATAAAAAGTTGGTAATTGAGTATTAAAAAGCATAGGGTGAAACTAATTCTATGAGCATAAAATTATCTAACATTTTCTAGTTTTAGCACTTAAGTGTAGTTGTGCTGACATGGTATAATTAGAGTCTCTTTTCATCCGTTTACATACTGGGTAGAAACTTCCTTAATATGTTCTGTACTGGATTGTTTCATCATGATTTCAGGCATGATGATTAAATTTATGACCTTCTTTATTCTCTGAGTATACAAATTCTTCAGTTGCTAATACATGTGCAGGTAACTCCCTCTCAGGTCTTCATTGTGTTATAAGCAGAAGACAAAAAAAATAATTCTTTTAATTAAGAGGCAATTGCACTCAGAACTGGTTGGGAAACTACCTTTTTCCATCCTCATAAATTTAAGGTTATGTGATTTCTTAGTAATTGGAAACTGATTATACAATAGCACCACACAGGGCAGAGATCTAAACCATCAGGACCACTCCAGGATAAACCATGACCACTCCAAGCTCTGGAATTAAGGACAGAGAACACCAGGATTTGAAATACGAGTCTGAAGGTCTTCTTGCAGACAAACAGCTAACAAGTAGGGCTCTGGTTTGGGGGGTTTTTTTTGTTTTGTTTAGGTTTTTTTGTTGTTGTTTTGTATTTCAAACAGTTTTGTTTTCACTTGGGCAGTGTGAAATGACCCACTTGCAGCTGCTCAAATCTTTCATCCTTGTTCCTACCCTACATCTACACCAAAACACACCGTGTAGCACTGCAAGCTTGGCAAAGTTCTCCAGGGACCCACATCCAACCCCCAGCAAAAGCCTGATTGACTCTGTGGTTCTGCTGCTTTCTGCTCTCTGTGTTGCTCTTCTGTACTGGGGAGCAAGAAGACTAAAATTATACTTTAAATCTTTGAAAGAAGTGGTACTTGGTGTGACACACGAGGAATATAAACAAAGTGTTCTTGGTCCACCACAAAGTTTGTTTTGCTTGTTTTGTAATATTGATGCATACCAGGGGTTAAATAATGCATGGACAGAGACAGAAAAGAGCAGTAAGATCATACAGTCTCAACTACAGAGCAAAAAACTTCTGATAGTTTCATTAATTCAGAAGCAATAATGTGTTTATTGGAGGAGCCTGGAATAAAGTCAGAAGAAAAAATTTTCATGTGGACTGTGACTATCATTTTACCCTCATGAGCACAACATGCAATGCAGACATGGACTTCTATAGCCCTCTGAGAACTTCTTTAGAGTGGGCAGGAATACAATCCCATATGCCTTAAACTTATTTATTTGAATTAAAAAATTAATTTGCTTTGTAAATCATAATTAATTGATTCAAGATTAGTTTGTAAAATGAAAAATTTGATAATATTTTAAAATACATCAAGCATCTAGACCGAAATTAACTGTAAGAAGACAAACAGTAAGAAGACAAATAAGATCAGTAATTCTGAAGGGCATACCATGAAAGGACAAGCAATTGATACATTCAGTGCTGAACAGACATGGAAAGGTACCAGTGACCATAGATGAGTTACCTGTAAACAATTCTCTCCTTTTGCAGATCCTCCAGGCCACAGCACAGTTCTGCAGCATAGAAAATAGCCCTTTCTTCATCAAAGCCAGGGTTTCCCATGTTATATATGTGAAACTTCAGATCCCCTCCATTCATTATGGTTAACACTAAACACAGGGCATCTTTCGTCTCGTATGTATAGGATAAACTAACCTGGAAATGGGGCAGGGAGAGATGACCATTACTCATTCATAAACCCAAAAAATTCACAGCTCTTTTTTCCAATACAATCAACATATGAATCCCTTTTTTAAAACAGAAAGAACAAAACAAGCAAGTAGAAAATCACTCCTGCAGAGTACTTGAAGACACAAAGGACTACAGACGAATTTGCCTGTACAAACCTGACACCACCACACAAAAACCAGTGACAAATCTGTTTAGATACCGTAGAGCTCCATCCAGAAAACACAGTTACAGCTGCCTATCATCTGTGTTACTCTGTCCAGATAATGTGAGCATTAACCTTATTTCATTAGTACCTCAGGAATTCAGCACTGCCAAACCATCTTCCTGAACTTCTACAAGACTCAAAATTGCCCTACATTAAAGAACCTCAGGAAATTATTTAAGATCAAATGTAGTTTCTATTCCTACTCCCACAAGTAACTGCATATTTCTCTGATTTGGAGCTTGCCAACAATAGAGCCAGTACAGCTCTTTATAGTCTTTCTTCTCTCTGTATTTGGAATGTGGTGCTGAAAGCCAAGGAAGAACAACATTTTTTTTTTCTGGTTTTAGGTAAAAGTTTTTAAAGCATATTTACATCTTTAAAGCAGACTTCTGAGTTCAAAGAAACCCTACCTCATTTTAACACAATGTAATATACTAAAAATTTAACACATGCTGCTTAAGTTACAAATTCATTTTCAACAGAAAAAGCTGTGCTGTGCTGATGATAATCTGGCAGGAGCTTCAAAATTGCCTACAAAGATTACCCAACTTGTACTAAGAGCAATGGAATCCAAATATACACTTAGCTTATATTAGGTAAGCCAGCTGGGTAAAAATTGGTAGGATTTTTTTTTTTTTATTAAACAAATGTATGTTTAAATGCAATACAAGTAAATAATGGTCCTAATTCAGTAATAGGTCCAACCTCTTCCTTCAGAAGCATAAATTGAATACTAAATAATAAAATTAAATAAATAGAGAAAGCAGCTACTGGGGGCAAAGATTTCTATTTGGTGGTTTTAATTGATGTGTCCAGCTATTAATGGCTTTACTCATGACACAGGCATGACAAATTACCTACCCACTCCCAGCCCAGTATTACTGCAGATCCAGGATCGAGATCTCCCCTGTTGCATCAAAAAAACCCCCATTGGATAACAAGAGGAGAAGAACTCATGCTCAGTTCCATAAAGTGATTTCAAGTTTGATCAATTAATGATTTACAGTATTTACATATGCTGAAAAAAATGTCACTCAAAAATTGAAGTTTCACTGCTACAGTAATTTATGAATCAATTCAGGCATTTTCTGGGTTCAGTTTCAATCAGTTCAAGCCCAAAGACTTGTGCAAAAATACCATTAGCATATTTATACAAAACCATAATTTTCAATAGTTTAAAATATTAATGTATCTGGCCAGCAGGTTCTTATTTTTTCTTTTAGCTGGCAGTATTCTTTGGGGTTTTTTTAATACATAAAGATTATCAGAAAATACATAAATACATTATACATTATATTTATAAATAACTTTCATCATGCTCTAAAACAGCTACTTTAAAATCCACTCTGAACTGCAATACAAAATTTATCAGTAAATGGATTGAAAATTAAAACAAAATGCATTTAAAATTAACATTTAGATGACAACATTTTGATTAAAAATAAACATTACTGGGGCAAATTTTGCTTGGTATATCTTTGATCATTCTAAGTTATTTCACTGCTTAGTAATCAGAGCTACTAACAGACCATAATTTACATAACAGCACCAGGTTACAATATTAAAACTAAGATTTTCATTCCAGGGAAGTTTCATTAAAGAGTTAATTGTTTCACATCCAAGACACCTCTTAAAGCCTTAGTACACAGCCAAGCAATATAACCTGAATCAATATACTATTAAAATGTCATGTTTACCTTGAAATGTATGAGCAATAGAGTAACAAATGCTACGAAAATACCCAGGGATATAAAAGCTCAACTATTAAACAGAGAACAAAGATTCAGGGGCATCAGCATTCTGAACACACCTAATGTTCTGGCTGGAAGTGAGAAACAAAACAGGAGGGCTAAAACCAATTCAATATTGAATTTAAAAAGTCTTCTGCACAGAACTACTCACAATCACACACAAACATACTTATTATTGTATCAATCATTTCTCTCAGCAGTGATGCACTCTAAATCAATTAAAACTGAGTCTTCTGCCCACAAGCTCCTAGTAGAGATTGAATAAAGTAAACAAAGAAAGACATTTCTGAAAGTAAGATCAGAAGTTGATACTTACTACAAACCTACTATTCACTTTTTCTAAAATTCTTTTTTCATTTAGAGCCATTGATTCTCCTTTCCTCTTCTTTATTCTCTTTTTTTCCAGCTTTTTACAAGCATACATTTTTCCCGTCGCCCGTACTTGACAGGCACACACCTGGAAAAGAAGGATGGTGTGTCAGAGATGCCAGGGGCTTTTTTTACAATTTTCATTTTAAAGAAGATGAAATTTCATTCTCTATTTAAACTCTTTAATGCTCTCAGAAAATGATGGTCTATAAGCATTTAATACAGAGCTTACACTCATGAAACCACTTTAAATGGTCCCAAAAGCTGTAACAGAAGCAAAAAAAGTGACATACAGAGGTAAACCCATTTATTGGGATTGAATAGTTCAGTAAAACTGTGGATCTTGTGCCAGTGAAACAACTGACTGTGGTAACAATATGTGTCCAGGCAAGCAGGATGGAGGACAAATACCCACATCATAATCAAACAGGAGAAAAATAATAGTAATCCTCCTTCCCCTTCAATACAGGCTCTGGTTGAGATACGTAGTGGGAAGAAAGTTCAATGAATTATCAAGAGAATTAATAAAACATACATAGATTTATTTTTTAGGTTCACAAATATTCTATATAATTATTAAATAGAAACTAAATTTTCACTGCCAAATTAAAAATGGAAGCAACTGTTGTCAGTCAGTGGAAGTTTTCTCCAGCTTTGCGCATGACCTGCAATTCTGAAACTAACACATTAAAAGAAAAGAGTTTGGATTGACAACAATTTGCCAGGTGACGTGGCAAGTGTAGATTGATGGAGACAAGAGTTAAACAGCCTCTCCTCTGTGTTAACCATTTTTTCCCCTTAAGAACTGCCTCACACAAAGATACTTCTGTACTCACCTCTCCAAATCCACCTTTGCCCAGTACTCGGTAATGCCTAAATGTGTGTTTGGTTACTGGTTGCCTGATTAACAGAAAGAAACAATTACTGCAACAGGAATTACAAACGTTAGCAATCCCCTCCCCACCCTGAGGTCTGTCTTAAGTCTTCTCCTTTCTGTGTTATGACACATTTCTGAGCACGTTGCAGGGCTGTAACAAGCTGAGTTCCGAACCAAGGGGTGCTCTGTTTGGAAACGTGGGCTCCCTCATGTGGTCACCAGACACCGCCAACAGCAGGAGGAGGAGCTGGTCAGTTTGGCCCTTTGCTGCTCTCAGCTAAAGCCTCGTGTGTTCTCATCACAGTCCATTCATCACCTCCTGTTGCCCCCTTAGCTCACTAGGCTGACATGCAGACTGCATTGCTATGAGATCACGCTTACAATGCAGTATTTAAAGGGTAAACCATCTCCTATTTGCTTTTTCAAAAAAGAAAGAGTTGTGGTACACAAGGGCAGTTCAAGACCTGGATTGTGAAGGTGTTGATGTAGCGGAAGTGGAACAGGTAAGTGGAGGCAGCAGAGCTGTTAACCATTCTAACTCTCCTAAACATGCCAGAGCAAGGCAGTGAGCTTTTCTGTGTTTTAAATGAGTATTCATTCTTAATGCAGTTTTGTTCTCAGGACAACACAGTGAGGTTCATTTAGTAGAGAATTTTAAAAACTTCCCCAGTTCTCTTGATGGCTTTTGCTACCAATTCAGTAAAATAAAGACATTGGATAATTGGGATTTACAACTAAATTAATGCTGAACAACCTTAATGTTTGAATATGTGAGCACGATATCCAACAAGGCTGAACTGGAATCAATTTGTAATAATCTCAGCCTTCTGAAAGAGTCTGGACACTCACTTAGTATTGATTTTAAAGCCCAAACTAGATTCTGATATATAAACCTTACCATCTTGTAATTACCAGATCTGTGTCTGCACCACCGTAAAAAACTGATTAGTTACCCAGTCATCCAGTGGGATATATAACTAGATTAATCTGCTTATTAGCCACTAATTAGACCAAATTTGATAGTAAAGCATGAGAGCATTCCCAGGAAAGACTGGTATTCCATTCCACACTTGATGGCCAAACATCTATCCATATGATAATGAATTTGCATTTACCTAATACAAATGTACCACTTAAAGACTACCAGACAGTTCCACTGGAGTATTGGCTCTCCTGCTGTCCCATCAACACCATCCTTTACATCTTGTCTTTTAGATCATGATTTCTTAGACAGGCAGAGTCCTTCACTAGGGCTCTACAGCATTTCTAGCATAACAAGCACAATTTGCCACAAAGCAAAGCTAAATTATAATGCAAACATTATAAATAAACTTACTTTTCCAGCCATTTCCACTGTAAGAAACGGGAAAAATACACACTGTCTTGGTAAGCTTCAAAAGGTCTTTTGCTTAGGTATTCATGGACAATTCTAGAAGAAAAATACATAGAAAAAAAAGATCAGTCCTACTTTGAAAAAGCTGATGAAGGGGAGGTGCTATCAACCTACCAACATGTATTTGAACACATTGATGAAGCTGTAGGCAGAACATTGACAGGGTGCTCTGCAATGGTTTTAACCTCAACATCTCACCCAGTGTCATAGCAGGCCAAACTGCTGTTACTTACGGTAACCAGACAGTTTGACCTCTGCATTCCCACTGAGTGTCTTCAAGCCCACCTAAACATCAGCCTCTCAGCAGCTATTTTATGTCTGAATGACCCTGCAAATACGACCTCTGAAAGGATGTAAAAGGTTTCACACGTTCTTTGGAGACTGGTAAACTTTATTCTGGGATTTGAAATTGAAGTACTGAATGCTGTATCCAAACCTGAACACCACGTACCTCATCATTCATTCCCTGAAACGAAACACCCTCCAGAGGGAGGAGTGAGGAAAACAAGTCAGTCAAACTAATAAGGGACTTACCAGAGAGAGGAAAGGGGTGACCTACATGAGACACTCCATTTGAGACATGTTTCATTAGGTGTTTTTACACATCCCTTTCAATCTTTTAATCTCAGGCTGTTACAAGGCATGCTTATTTTTGTTGCCAGGGAGATGACCCAAGCAGTGACAAAACGTGTAGCAATCTCTCAGACATGACCTAGCACGCCTTGAAGAACCCGAAATATGAGAAACAAAGGCTTCAAAAGACTCCTAACACTGGTAAACATGTACCATCCCTCCAGGAAAAGCCTCCCCTGTCTACTGTTGTGTAAAATAGCACTCCATGGCTTCAGAACAACACCAAGGTGTATTGTTCAGTGCTAACGATCACAAGAGATCCTCCAGTCAGCCACCTTAAGTGCAACACAACTGCTGGCCTAGTTTGACCTGCTTGCAAGAACATTGTTCAGAAACCTTTCAAGTTCTACTTTACAACTTCACATTTTAACAAGTACCTTCATCAAGGAAGAGAAGTCACTCAAAAGGTAAGAATAGTAAAGAGAAATACTATTTAACTTACAGAATACCTTGTAGCAGACAACACTGTGATTTTATGCAAAAATAGCATTAAAGAAAGCTCTGCAAAAGTCAAACATATAAATCACATCTGAAGGAAATCCAGTCCTTCAATAAATCTGTTCCAAATTTCTTACCTTTGCTCATTTCAGAGACCAAATGCTTCTGGGTGTAACGACTTCATCTTTCATTTTTCTTATAAACACATGAATTTCTCTTGTGACACTCAAGCTTAGCACTAGGCATTTTTAACTTACCTAGTACAGTCCATGAAAAGGTCCTTGGAAGGGTTCTTTTCCAGTCTTGCTTTACATTCATTTACTGTTTCCTGAGGTATTTCTGGCAAGTGTGCTGCAGACTTCACATAATAAAAAGGAAAGAAAAACAATAATAAAAGCAATTTTCTGAATCAGTAGCAAAAGTTTTGTATTCAAAGTGAAATTAAATCTTTTAATACAGGAAAAGGAAAGGAATGGTTTGGGTAAAGAGAAAAATCAAGAAAGTCATATTTGAGCAAAATTTTTATTTATTCCCTATTACAGAACAATGCACTGAAAGCTCTTACAGTTATTTACTATTTCAGTATCTGGGGAAACAAACCTGGCAATAAGTTAATTTTTTTTTCTTTCCCTAAGTCTACCACCACAAAAGCAAGTTATCTATTTCACTTGGCAGGATGGAAAGAAGGAAAAAGAAACACAAACACAAGTTGGGAAACTATTTCAAACTAGGTCAAAGAAATCTGGGAGTTTTTTTGCAAAAAAACTGTGGGTGACTTATGGTAGCACGAAAGAAATTCTCAGCAGAGATGTGGCAAATTTAGGTTCTATCTGTTTTTGAGGCATCTTCAAGACCTTTTGTACAAGATGACCAGAGTAAGAGAAGCAGAAGGAGCATCTATTCACAGAAAGCACATGTCCACAGAAAAGCTTCCACTGGATACCAAAGACTCTTAGTAAATGCAAAAAATCAGCTATTAATGATGACCATGGAAAACAGAAAAAAATAGAATGTTCCAGAAGAAAACAGCATCTCACTTTATGAAAACCTGCAGCAATTCTGAAAATTTACAGTAAAGCAATCTAAGCCACAGGAGTCTGAAAGAAGCCCAGGAACTTCTCATCTCCAGACTACAAAACTCTGAATTAATCTGTTATTAAATTTTCTTTATGTGTTAAATGGAGAATAAATTGTAGTCACAGAAGTCTTAAAAGCAGAGCTCAGTCAAGTTTTCTGCTCAAGTTGATTGAGCAGAATTTTAGAAGGCAGCATAGATAAAAATGAGACTAATGAAGTCTAAAAGTCAATTTACTAAAAAACAATGCAAGCATTGAGATCTATTTATCGGACATTTTACAAAACACTTGAGGAATATAAATATTTACCCCATTAGTGAAGTAAGTCTCTAAAACTTTGAGGCCACAGTCTATACGCTTTTCATCTGAAGATACCTCATATTCTGCCTAGAGGAAGAGAATTGGAAATTAAATTGTGCTCAGAGCTACTTGGCACTTAAGTCTTTTACATAATACTAGGCAAATTTTATCATCAATAAGAAAATACTCTTAATTTAAAAGAAACTGAAAGCTCTCATTGTTTAAAATCCACTTAAAGATTTTTAGGCTATATAGTACAACATGTATGAAAAGCAGTCTTAAGAAAAAGAAAAGTATATGGAATTTAACCTTTGGAAAACATACAAAACCTAACAATTAGTCTAAATGCAATTACAGAAACTGCATACTAGAGGTTAAATTAGATCAATTACAATTATATAGTATTTCTGTAGCACTGTAGGACAGAATGATCCAAATGGAAAACAATTAAATAAGAATACAATAATCAGCTTTTGCTTCACTTTTTTTTTTCTTCACATATTTTTCTCATCTACACTCTTGAGTAAAACCAATATAAAACTAGTTTCTATAAGGTTAGGTTAACTGGAAATAAATGAGATCTAAACCAAACCCTACTTCAATCTTTGAAAAACTGAGTAGATACCAAATTTGTAAGTTTTTGACTTAGTGATGTCTGATACTGAGATGTAGAGAAAGAGCCCTGTGCAATGCAGTGCACTGTGCAGATGAACAACTGGCAGCTGAGAGGAGCTCCAGAGGTGGCTACTCAGGGAAAAAAGCCCACAATCAACAAACCATCTCACAGACACTACTACTGAAAAACTCCAAGGACTACTTACTATTCACAATTTTAAGGAATAATCTAGAAGCAAACAGAAGTTAGAGACAACACAGAATCTGGGGAAAGATGATTTTAAAAAGGGCAATCTCAAACAGCAACCTGTATTAGGTTTGTAAGATGGGCCAACTCAATCAGAGCTCATTTCATATTTCAGAAAGTAAATGGATGTCCTAGGAACAAGGAGTCTAAGGCAGACTTCCAGAATGGAGCACGGTATCACATAAAGATTGAGCATATTGGGACAACAATCATTATGAACTTCATAGGAAGTTCCAAGTGATTGATCTAATCAGAAGTTTAGCTTTATAAAGAAAACTGTATTACATTGTATGGCCAAACTTCATGAACGCAGATTTGGGCAGGGCTCTCCCCACGTGCCCTTCCAGCCTGCACAGTGGATTTTTTTAGGTGAGGCACAGCGTGCACAGAACTGGCCC
>JAWWLZ010000139.1:64559043-64569276 GCA_035041345.1 Poliocrania exsul
ATATATCTTTTCAAATGCAAAACATTTCAGTGGAAGAGTAATTTTTTGCTGCAAAATATTTTAAAAGAAGATGTTGCTCATTGATATGAGCAGATGCATTTTCACGTGACAGAACAGCAGCAAACGTGCACAGGAACCTTCTGAGTGCACCAAGGCAGTACATTCTGTTAACCACAATGAGAGAGAAAAGGAAGGGAGTTACCCCATGTAACCCGAATTGAAACCAAGCTGCAAAGAGTACTCAACTCTTTCAGAATTAAATCGTTAGGGCGAAAGGAACTAACAACTTCAGAATAACAAAATGTGCATTTCAAAGAGGCCTCCCTTCACTCAAACATTCAGCCTCTTGACCAGTTGCAGCACTGCAGTGAGGGCAGTCCCAGCCCAGTGTCCCTCAGCTCGTACCAAAGGTACATGTTCTTTGCCAACAGGAACATCGACATCTCCCTGCAACAAAACATTCCCAACTCCAGTACCCCTAGAAAAGTAAACAAATAAGGAATGAAAACCCTGCAAACGTTGCCTTGCAGACATTTTTCGACCTGACACTTATTCTCTAGGAAAAAAAACACTTCTGCCCTTCATGTTCTGTGTCACTTTGCAGGTCTTTTGCTTTCCAAAATGTTTCAAAATACAAACATTTGGAATCCACTTCCCTTCCCATACTTCACGCAGTACCAGAATTAAGAATGAAATTGTAATTACCATCATTAAAAACATCATCATTAAAACAAACTCCCACTATTTGAACAAAATATTTTTGATCTTAGGAAGCTGAATATGTGCTTGAAGAAAATCAAAACACCCAAAGCAAAGAGCCCTTCTAAGAGAAATGAACACAAAACCAAGGAATATTGACATAGGTAGCCTGTACATATATATTGAATAACAAGGTCTGGGTGTACATATATATCTGTATATAAACAATGGTCAGAAGTATCAGGTTTAGCCATGGAACTGAAAAATACACAGAAGGTCCTCAGAAGTTAATTTTCTTCTTTTAGAAAGTGTCCAGAAAGACTAATTAGTCCCTGTCACCACACAATCAGTACTGACCAAGAATGATAAACCAACCCAAATTTGTATCACAATGCTGTTTGGAAAAAGCAAAACTGAACTGTGATATACACCAAGTACATCACCTTCTGAAGCACAGCCAAAGAAAAAACCCAAAACTACTCCAACCCCCCAAAAAGAGAGGATCACTGGTGCATTATACTTCAAGTCCAACACAAGCAAGAGTTGCATTTTGTCCCAAATATTTGGCCAGTTACTTATGATGTGACCATTATGAACTTCATTTTACAAACAGAGACCACATACTACAATGCAACTGAATTCACCATCCTATAGAAGTCAATAACGACTGCATATAATTTATTAATGATACAAAGGAATTAAGTTCTTAGGAGTATCAAGTAAATCAACCTGCTCTCTCTTTTCTCTGAACTGAGTGTTCTTGAACTTACGACAAATGCACTGAAAAAGTCTGTAGGTCCCAGTAATGTAAAGAGCCATTTCTGGTAACAGTTATGGCAAAAGGCCAATTTGTTTGCCATATTATTCTCTAATTGCAAAATCCTTTTCCATTTCAGAGGCAGTTTAAAAGAAGTATCAAATCAAATTATAACAGTTGTGGTTTGAAAGTGTCTTAATATTGATTTCAGAGCTTCTATTCTGGATCTCATTCCAAAATACTTCAGATAAAATTCTTGCAGAAAGACCAACAGCTTTTACTTTCCAACAGAGCAGCAACAAAGCCATTAGGTTAATCTGCTTTATGGCTGACCTCTGTGGCCCAGATGAATTACCACTTTGCCTCTTTCAGATGTAATTGCTGGCTAAGAACAATGTCCAACTTGAAGAGACTCATCTCGTACAAAGAGAAGGGTGCGTGCAGCAACACAACATTACAGCGAGCACAGACTGCAATTACATTTGCAGGAGCATGAGAACCTTTCCTTCTCCTCCTCCCCAAACTACTTCTGAAGAGTTACAGTTTCAACTTTGCCTCTTTACAGGCTCTCACTTCTTAAAAAGATACATACTAAATTCAGTTACAATATGGCATGGGAAAGATGTTTAGATGTTTTAATTTTTCAACTTTTTTTTCAGAGAAATATTTGAAAAATGTATGTAAGCAAAAGTGGTTGGCTTATTCACCAGCAAAACCACAACTAGCTGCAAAGAAAAGAAACTGCTGTGACAAAACAAAGCAAACTATGCTGAGAAATAAGAATATATTTCAAGTCATCAGATGGACTTCCCAAAGGCACAGTGATCTCTCTTACAGAAAGGGTTTGCAGACTGACTCTCACTTCACTGAGCACAACGTTCACTGAATGTTACCAAGTCATTCTTCCTTGAGACAGAAAATTTGGATTCTGTCATAGAGAATTAAAATAGTGAGAATCACTGTCCTGTCTTTGGCTAATAAATGTACACAGACTGTATGTGGTCAGACCCAGTGGCCACTACACCGACCCCATGGAGCTGTTCAGGGATCTCTGTGCTCCACTTTCCCACCTGTGCAGGGCAGGCACCGTGTCTGTGCCTGTGGCTGGAGCACAAAGCTCCACAGCACTGGGGTGCATGATTGCTACAACTCCATTCTTGCAAAACTGATTCCACAAACCAGACTGTCAGATACCAGCTGAGAAATTCATACTGGGCCACACCCAGATAAGCTCTGAAAGCATAAAACTGCAACAAGATGACAACCCACAGCACGCCTTTAGCTGTATAAATCAAATCAATTGGTTCAAGGAAAAAATGCAAAACAACTGATATAGAAGCTCTACCTCATCTACACTGAGATGCACGAAGATAACCCAGGTACATACACTGCATTACAATATGCCTTTCCCATAGTGGAGACAGTTTCAGACAAGTTTCCCAACAGATTTAAGACTCACATAAATTCAAAGCATCTCCTACTTTCAGACACATTTTCCTTCAAACCACTCACAGTAAGAATTAAAACCTTCCACTAAAAAAAAGAAAAAAAAAGAAAGCATTCCTGTTTAACTGTGGCCTTACACTATACAGATGTTTATAAGCTGTGCCCACTAAGGAACAAATATTGATGGTGTGCCCTTACTGGGCGAGATCCACCCTCAGGACACAGAGCACTGGGGAACCAACACCTCAGACCTCAGATGAGGCTGTGACACCGGAGTAGCACCAAGTTCAGGCCAGAAGACAAGTTCACACATATCACCACTTGAGGAAGGTTGTCGTGCTTGCAGTTCTAGAGACAGCTCACACAGTACTGCTTTGGGTGACCACTGCAACCTTCTCCACTCTGCAGGTCAGGTGTACTTTTTGACATCTCTGTTCCTTCTAAACAAGCCTGGTCACAGCTTAACACTAGGCTAAGTGGAGTGGCAACTCTTCCCTGTGGAGAAAGAACTTTCCCCCCCTCAGACATACAATACATACAATCTGGCTGGTTCTCAGTAAATTTACAAGATCATCTGGCTGAAAATTCAGATTTCAGCACAAGGTAGTCACCAAACTCGTCAGCATTACAAAGGCCAAGGCACTTCTGAACACAAACAGAAGCAAAAATGCAAGCAGTACAATAAATAAACACATAAAAGATACCTACAGGTTACAGATTGTTATTGCATTAATAAGATAATATTCCTCACACTCCTGGATTCAAGTGCATGGAATTGGACTTCAGCAAGGCAATGCTCAAGTCCTCGTGCTTATCTCCTGTCAGCACAGTAACCCTGCAAGCCGTTCAAACCCCGGCTCTCTACGTGAACACTTGTGCAGCTTGTTTATGTGCACAATCCCTTATTGTTCCCACAGCTATAACCACTCGAACAACTGGTTCTTCACATCAGCTCTCCACACAACTCCAGAGATCATGTGCACACGCAGGAATGCCAGGGCACACACGCTGTGAAGCTCCTGCACTCCGGCAATGAGGTACGGAATGAAGTCCTGTGTCAACTCAAATAACAATGTAACTCTTCTGAACCAGAATTTTGGATTGTGATCTCGCAGTCAAACAGTGTAACATCTGTGTATACATTTCATTTTGAAGTGGCTATAACAAATTAATGAAAAGCATTTACTGGATGAAAAAAAAGCAGTAAGAAAACTGATTTCACAGCCAAACAAGGATTCCTTTACTAACAAGGATTTTTTATCATGACAGTACATCAACACTGCAACAGATATTAAAGTAAGATTCCCATCAGTAGATTGTACAACCTCTACTATAATTGCCACATTTGAAATAACCAAAGCAGCAGTGTGTGTGAGTGTACCAATAACTAGACCTCTAATGTTGTGTTTATTTAGTAAATGTAATTATTTAAGATTCCAACATGCCCACATGCATTCTTACAGTTCATTAAATAAAGGACAAAAAGGCAGACATTGTGCATAATTCTGTACAAACACAGGAAGGCATGTTTCCTGCCACCATGAGTTTACAGCAATTTAAAGCACAATGCAATAAGGGAGTGCAATAGAACACAGGAGGCAAATGAGGGAAGAACTGACAACAATTAAAAGTGACTACAAAAGCCCTTGGCCACTCTCCTGTTAGATCATATCTGCTGCTGGTGAATGGACCTTCTGGGTATGAGTGTGCCTTGGTTTCTCCCTTGTCCACACTCCTTAAATAATTAAAGATTTTCAGTTCAGTTCAGTAGCCAAAATGCAGCAATCTGAGCAATCTCCTTAGAATTATCTTCCTAGTTACAAACATACATTATAGGATCCCTCCCTTGCATTACCACCAACACTGTACTGAATTATTACCCTTTAGTGCAAGCAAAACTAGGATGTATCTCACTTGCAGAATTATTTCAATTGCTTTTTAACCTGCTATTTGAGTGGACCTCTTATTGTCTCTGTTCACAGCACAGTTTCAATCTGAAACAAAGTCTCTTGCAGGATTCACTTAAACCAAACTCTGATTGCATTCTGTTACTGGAAGGTCCCTGCTAAATCCACCCCTGGGCTGCACCCAGCAATTATCAAATCTGCAGGAGCTGACTGATCCATCTGAAAACTGCTTTGGGAAGAAACCCCCAAACCTAAAACACCCAGCAACATAGGGAAAAAACCACCACAAAACCCCCACACACCCCAGATTGGTTCACGGATCCAGCTGGAAACCACCTCACCCACTCTGCAACCACAGGCTTGAACCAACACAACCAAGAGCTGGGAGAAAATTTGTTTGAGGCATCATCTTAATTTAGCCAAAATCAATCATGACACAGAGGATATTGTATGTCTAACAGCAGACCCAATTCCCATTCACACACTGCTCCTGCCACAGCAGTGCAAATGAATCTTAAATGGATGCAAATGGACCAGGTATGTTTAAGATGCACTCTTGGCACGGATCCTCAGCTGGAGAAACTGCCACTGACTTCAAAGGAACTACACATCTACCCTCTGGGTGTGCTTTTGGAGACTATTACTTTAGGCAATGAAAAAAGAAAGGCTCCTAAGCAGTTTAAAACATACAGTGATTAATTTCTTTCCTTCAAAACATCACAGGCTATGTGTGGGATGCTGAAATGAACTTGGGCCTTACATATACTCAAAGCATTTACTCAGTGATAGAAATAACTACAAAACACAGAAGATACAAATGTAAAGAGAAGAATGAATATAAAATAAAAGTATCTTTTGGTGAACTTTCAGCTTTTATTTCAGAATAACCATGTTTATTTCTTTCTCTCCCTTTATGGGACAAATTCTTCAATGTCCTTCAAGAGATACTAATTTCAAATATCTTTGAAAAAATTAATGTGTTAATTCCTCTGCTCTTGCACACAACTAGAGGTCGTATTGCTGTAAACTCCATTTTTACACATAAAAATCCCCACATGAGAAAACCTAAGTAAGGAGCACATGGAATTGCAAACTTTCACACCAGCTGTCTCAGTACATACATCACCATCACTGAACACTTACCTGGTTTTGTATCTCAGTTCCTACACTTCAGGGCTCATAAGAGCAACACTGAGTTTGCTTTATAATCTCTTGTTTTTCTACTGAGTCACCTGTGCTTGTTCCACCATTGGGCTCACCTTAAGAGGAAGTTTTCCCTTTTTCTTTCTCTCATAGAGGTTTCCCTCAAAAAGTATTGTACATACAAGAGGAAAGAGCTGGATTTGCACAGGTGGCCACTCACTTATCCCAGAACACTCTGCACTGCAGTTTTCATCCAGAGGCAAACCCCTCCATGGACAGGACAGCTCTCAGCACTAGCAGGTCAACTGGAAAAGTGGACAACGAAAGAAGCACTCCCAGTGCAGCTCCTGACTCCCAAATCTTTCACCCATGAAGTACCAAAGGGCACTCTGTGTCATCACAACATTTTTAGTAGCAGGTGCCCTCAGGAGTCCTTCATTGTGACCCACCACCAACACCCACACATGCAAAGACCTGGCACTTGATTATTTACCAAGTCACATTTAAAGAAGATAAGGAATCCTCATGGCTTTCCTTCTTCACATAAAGAACTGTTGTAGTTGCTACAGAGATATTACAAGTCTTTAATGGAAAGAGACAGGCTTCTATTAAAATAATCTGTATTATTAAAAGGTGCAAAAATGCTCTTACAGACAAAATTTAAAGTTTTGAGGCTGGGGGAAGCTGGGATTTGATATGGCCTGAACAGTGGGATGAGTAAACTCCGATAAACAGAACTTATCATCATGCAAATTGAATTAGAAATAATAATAAAAAATTATTAATGAAATAAATTAACAGTAAAACTGCTGGTGAGAAGGTAGAAGGTAGCTAGTCTAGAAACAGAAAGCAATACCACTTTGTTTCTGCTCTGCAGGAGAAGAAAGAAGGAAAAGATGCATTTTATCTGAGCACACCAGTCAGTTCCTCACTCTCTTATATCAGAGATAAATTTACTTTCTGCCTATCAAATCAGATTAAAACAGTAGATATGAACCTGGCTGTTCAAGGAGTGCTGATTCTGCACACCTACAAGTGTAAAACACAAATTATATTCACATCCTAAATACATTCACATCCAGAAGTATCAGAGTACTTGAAAGAAGAGGAAAACTGTAAGTACAAATCTGGGATCATGATTTTGACTGTTAGGCCTGGTTTGTGTGCTCAGGTGTGATTTGGGGCTGTTCACTGGGGATTTCTGAATTCTCCACAAGCCTCTGCCATAGCCTTGCACCAAAAGTGGACAGGGACAAAACATCTTTAATTCAGTTTCTGTATTAGCAACAGGAAAATGACAAGTCTCTGGGTTAGAAGACTTTGTAAGATGCCTTCAAGTGTACAGTCTGTTATCACTCTTATCTTCATCAGAAAAGAATCTCAAGTTACACTTGACCAATGTGAGCCATAATTAAGCCTCACTGATTTCTTCTGACATGTCACTGCAAACTGAAAAATAAGGGCACAGTAGTTTACATGTTATTTCATTTGCTTTTACAACTGAAATACTTATCCAGGTCAAAACCTTCTCTTATCCACACTGAGAAAAACGAGTACTGATGTGGCTCAAGCCTATACATGAAAATATGTAAAGCTGCTATTTTATACTGGGTTAGGATTTTACTTTCTTCCATGAGAAACAGTAATTCTGCACTTTTCCATTCTATCCCACCTCTCCACACACAATACAGGGAGAGAACAGGAATGGGAAAGTCTGCTCTTCTCTCCCAGTTGTGAGGCCCTTTTAGCAAAGAATATATTTCAGTAAAATCTCTCTCTCACACACTACCTTTGCAGGTTCCACTGCCTGCAGCCTGTTGGGCACACACGAACAGAACTGGGGCAGGGACTTCATGGAGTGGTCCTGACAGATGGAACAAAGGAAACACTCCCAGACCAACCAGATCATGCAACAGTCAGAAAACACTTTTATTTCAAGGACTGTTTTGAAAAATGTGACATAAAAAGTACCCCATGCACAGGAAATCAGACCTGAAAAGGTTAAAAACCTTTTACCAACTGATCAATGAAGTTCTAGAGTTTCAAAGCCAAAAATCCCATTTTTTGTACGTGCTTACAAAAGAGCCCAGGCCAAGGGAAGGTACTAAAGAGTAAGAGTTTATTACCTCTACTTTTATAAGTCTCACATCAGGTAGAACTGATCTTCTTCACATCAGCTGCTGTCAGACTTTCATTTACTTCATTAAAATATCTTGTTTGGTCAGTTCTACCACTATAATTTATTTTAAACATAGTGAAAACTTAACTAAAGAGGCAGCCTGGCATTAAGCAGCCACTTAAAAGCCCTTCCAGATTACCACTCCACTCTTTGTGGTGAGGGTTTGGGCACAGTAAAGTTTTGAGCCAGACTCCACTTTCCCTTCGTTTCTCAGATCACTTCAATGCAAATTCCAAGCTCAGGCAGCACCACCACAGACATGTTACCGGCAGTGAAACCAGCCAAAACACGTCCTCCAGTTTGAGGTGGTCTCTTTAGCTCAGGTTGGGAAAAGGCCCAAAATTGTGATCACTGTTCTGGTTTTTAAACCCCACTTCAAAGTCAAAAAGCTGATTTTCCTCTCCTGCTGCTCAAGGCAAATTTAACTGGATACACATATGGCGTAAGTGCCAAACCCATTTAGAGTTGGAGGAACTTGCAAAACGTACAGAGGCAGATTCTGTTGTTCTTACTCACTTTGAACAGCTCCAGCTAAACTAATGGGACTTCTCGACACAATTAAGAAAAGCAGGATCCATTCCAAAAAGAACGTGCACATTTCATAGTTGAAAAACACACTCTGCTGGTAATCTGGGGAGGGTTTAAAGTGGCCCTTTAATGGACAGTTATGCACATGGAAAAGCAGTAGGACAATCTTACTTCAGGATGTTTTTTTTAAACAGCAACCACGTGTGATACTGAAATTAATTATCTATTCAAAACGCTTGTTAATTTAGGGGAGGACTCCTCAACCCAAGGTGTTCTGGGGAGTCAAACTGTAGGTACTCATCTAATGGAAAACAGCACACTTTTGTATTAAGTTATACAAAATACTCCACTGCAAAGTGCAGGTCGCACTCAGCAATGTTTTCCACAGGCAGGAATTCCAACAAGATGGAGTGCAAGGTTTTTCCAGAGAAGATTTATGTCACTTCGTCCCTTATATCCATATGCATATGTATTTATAAACAAACCGAGAACTACAGACGAACGACCTTCTTAAAACATCCGGTGAAAACACAATTTGAAGCAAGGGGGGAAGGAGGAAGAGGTGTTTTTTAAAAAGGCAAAGCCACAAGGCTGTAACCCCGGACCGATCCCGCGGGAGGAGCGGGGCAGGTGCCTCAGGGCTCAGCCCGGGACTCACCGGAGGGTCCCGCCGCCCCCCCGGGGTCCCGGCCCGCCGGACCCCCTGCCCGGCAGCCTCTCCTCCCTCCCTCCCACCCTCTCCTCCTCCATCACTTCCTCTCCCCCTCCCCGCCGCCCCTTTCCCCCTCACCTCAGACCCTTTTCCTCCCCGCCGTTCGCCCCCAGCCCGCCCAGCCTCGCTCTCCCGCTTCGCCTCGCCCCGCGCTCTCACCCTCCCGGGCTTTCAGCAGCACCGTGTTGGCCACGATGTTCTCAATCTCCATGGTCGGGGGCTCCTTCCCCTCAGGGCAGCCGGAGCGGGGGCCGCCCCTACAGCCTCCTTCGCCCTCTCCTCCAGCCCCGCCACCGCCGCGGCGCCAAGCCTCGGCTCATCCGGCCCCACAGGACCTCAGCGCTGCGCTCGCCTCTTCCCCATCACCCGCTGCTCGCCCCGGCACCGCGCTCCCCCTCCCCGAGGGCGGAGGCGGGGAGCGAGCAGCGCCCGCCCGCCCCGGCCATGGCTCCTCCGCCCGCCTCAGGCAGCACCGCCCCGCGCTGCCGCCCTCTCCACTCAGTGGGACTACAAATCCCAGCAGGCAGAGCGCGGCGCACGCTGGAGAGAGGCGGGCACTTCCGCGCGAGGCATGATGGGACATGTAGTGCGGCAAACTTTCCCTGGGCTCGCCCCAAAGGGGCGAGGCGAAGAGGGGCAAATATCGCGGTAGTTGGGGGAAGCTCTCGCGAGAGGTGGGAGGTGGCCGGTGCGCGTGTGGTGCCGCCGGGCCCTGTGGGCAGAGGGGACCGGAGGGGTCGGACCGCTCTCGCCCCTCCTGCTTTTGCTCCGCTCCTTTCTCCGCTCCCCGGCCCTCCGGCTCTCACCGGGACTGCGAGAGCTGACCCGGAGCACAGCGGTCAGTTCGGGGGGTTTTGCTCCC
>JAWWLZ010000139.1:64571627-64591758 GCA_035041345.1 Poliocrania exsul
AGTTGGCCCAAGGGTTGGACTTGATGATCTTGGAGGTCTTTTCCAACCCAATCGATTCTGTGATTCCTTCTGTGCAGCACTTACTGAGGTCCTGGTGATATGATTGGCAACAGTATCATTCCAAGAGACTCAGTTAATGTGTTTCAATAAAAAAGATAGTCTTTCATCCTAGACACAGCCAACGTTTGCTTTTTTAGAAACTATCTAATATTTTCAGCCTGAAATTATAAATTAGCTCTTGGTCTTCATTATTATTTGTCAAGATTTTACAAAACTTTTAAAATGTTTTATATCACATTTTAAAGGTGTTGGCTTTTTTGCTTTCTTTAATATGTTATTGTTTGTTTACTGAGCTTCAGACAGGTCAGAGTTCTTGAGCAGAAATGCACAGTTTTTGTGTGTGGTAAAATAAAGGTGAGATACAGCATAGTGTGTTTTATCTTCATATGAGCAGCTTATAAGTGAACTTAGTGACAAGGAATATGAGCTTCCCATCTTTTTTTCTCATTTATTTTTCCTTCTTTTTCATTGCATTCTGATAATTATCATTATGATATGATGGCAACATAAAGGTTATTATGTTGACAGGATACCATGGAGCCTTTTTTGCTTTGACTTCGAAAGCAGTTACTCTTTATTTATTTAATTTTATCTCCTTTTTTCTTTTTCCTTCCAGCGCACCCACACATTGCTGAAAGAATATAAAGAAAGAGAGAAGTCAAATGTATTTAAAGATAAACGTTTTGGGGAATATAACACCAAAATAACTCCAGAGGAAAAGATGATCAGACGATTTGCTTTGGAAAGACAGGTAAACTACAGGAATTTAAAGAAAAAATAAAACCAAACACAAATCCACAAGAAACACTTCTTAGGCTGGGAGTGCCCCCTTAGCAGGGGGTTTTGCAGGGTAATGCTTTATTTTTGATTTTATATGTTTGGAACTTATGGAAAAGGAACTTTTCGTGGAAATCAAAATGTTTTCATGAAATCTCTCTGGTTTTGCTGGAGAAATGTCTTTGATCAGTGACATGCAAGGGAGCCAGTTACAGGCAGATTCATCAATTACTTGGTTTTCTTTGGCTGCTTTCAGTGCTATGATTTGTGAATTGCATTAGGAAAAGTCAGCCACTATCAGGCATACTTTGATTCCAGTAGAGCTGTTGAACAGCAGCCATTTCATTAGCTGAGTAGAAGAGCTCTGTAACTTCCTGTCATTCTGTAAAGTGAATTGTGTGTGCAGGTATTGTCCTTTCTCCCTCATCATACTCAGCCTCCAGAACTGAGTAGTGTAATATCATACTCTGCTGCTAATTTTTATAGGATAAAGTCTGTTTCATTAGGCCCGAAATGTAGTAATTAGAACTTGATACATAGATAAAAGTTAAGCTTCCTGAGTTAGTCCTTCCGTAGATTAGTATAAGAATAAGAGAGACATGATACTCCCTCTCTTAAGATTTAATGTATGAATATAAGTATTAGTCTGGTAATGATCTTATTTCAGTGTTGAGTTCCAGCAGAACACTGGAATAAGAATCTCCACAACTAGTACTAAAAGTACAGGCTGTGTTAATTTGTTGCCTGGGAACTGAAAATCTTTTGATATTTAATGGATTTGTTTTACTGTTCTTAGCAAAATTATGGAAAGAAGAATATCTATAATCTTAATGAAGAGGAGGAATTGACTCACTATGGCCAATCTTTGGCAGAAATTGAAAAACTGAATGATATTGTGGATAGTGACAGTGACACAGAAGAAAGAGGAGCATTGTCAGGTAAGACCTGTCAGCTGGTGTCCCCCTGCTGGTTCTGTGGTTGATAAACACACATCATTTGTTCAGTACTGTCTCTCAGTGAGGAAGAATATTATGTATATGGTTGGAATGTTTAAGCCAGATTTGATTACTTAGCCACACACAGACCAGCTCTCTGGATCTTGGCGGGTGTAAAGTTGGACATACCTGCCTGTCAAGCTTCTTTACTCTCTGAGCTTTTCAGCATCAATGGGTACCTGTATTTTGAGCCCTATGGCCAGAGTCTGAAGTGTGAGTTTTCTGGTTCCTTTCTTGCACCTCTGAGCCCAACTACTCAATAAATATTGGAAAAAACCATATTTCTACTTCATACAAAATGTTTGTCAGTATAAATTGTGTGCCTGACCATTTCTTTTGGTATGGCCATTCCCACAGGGATGGGTAGAGTGCATGATTGGTTCGATAGTTCCAGTTGTTCCCATTCTCAAAGAACAGGGAGATTCTGTTCCAACAGAAGCTTTCCTGGAGTCATGTATGGAATTTAAAAAGATTCACATTCTACTGTTTTTTTCCCCAGCTGAATTAACTGCTGCTCACTTTGGAGGGGGTGGAGGCCTCCTTCGTAAAAAAGCATCAAGTGGGCAGCAAGATGAAGAGGAGGAAAAGCCTAAATCTAGGAAAGAACTCATAGAAGACATGATAGCCAAATCTAAACAAGAAAAGGTGAGTTCTTAGCTCAGAAGTGTTAATGAGCATGATTAAGAAGCTGTCATGATTCCTCTATTTGCAGAATGGAATAGTAGTGAAATAGAAAACAAAGGAGGAAGCTGCCTAGGAGCAGCTGTCTGAGCAGCTTGAATAAAGTCTGTCTGACTTTGTAGGCATTTTAGGATATGACTTGAATATCTGCCATTCTTTGTATCCCCAAATCTCCCCTTCTGTTGAAACCTAATTTGGTTTCTTTATGCAGCCCTTGTGCCTTAGCTCCATCCTGCTTCTTCCACAAAGAATGTTGGCAGTTTATAAATGTTAAATATTTAAAACTATTCATTTGTTTAGGACAGCATTTAGGTTTTATGCTGCAAATGCTGTCATGTCCATCTGAACAGAACTGCTGCATTTACTTGTTGTTTTTCTAGCAAGAGAGGCAAACTCGGAGAGAAAGTGCATTAGAACTCACAGAAAAACTTGACAAGGACTGGAAGGAAATCCAAGCCCTTATGGCCCACAAACCTCCAAAGTCAGAGAGAAAGGACAGAGAAGCAGAAAAACCCAAGGTAAGGTTTTGACTGGGCTAATGTCTTTGGTTCTGGAAACTTGTGGCTTTGACTTGTAGTGGCTGAGGAATAAGGCAAAGCTCCTCTCTCTGAAAGATAAAATGTTGCCTGCTGTTCTCATAGAAGGAACCTACAGTTCAGACAGGCTGATCAGCTGGGGGAATGCAGGGTTTGTATGATTTCTGTGATATTAATTGCATACTGCTTTTCTTTAGTTACCAAGTCTGGAAGAGGCTGCACAGCACTGCTCACTACAGCTTATTTGTGTGACAGATACTTTTTCTTGAAGAAGTAAAATTGTTGAGAACGCTGACTTAGTTTGATGGCCTTCAGGGCATTCCTTGGATAAAACAACTCGTACTTAACAACAGACATTTCCTTGTTATAAATTGTGTTCTGCCTTTCCAAAAAGGGAGTGGAAGTATTTTACTTTTGAATAGATACCTTATGGTCTCACTCTTTTTCTATCATTTATTTTATACTAAGGGAAAGAAACTTTTAAATCTAAGAATCTAAGCTATTGTATTGAACTTTTTTTCCTTGTAGAAATTTTGTATTATCTTGCAGAACATTTTGAATTTCCATTTATTGCTTTGCAGTACAATTCAGTTTTTATAAGATCAGTTAATTAGTTCAATCTTGCACTTAAACTGATTTCCAAGTACAACAGAAGATACTGGATCAAAAGTTTGTGTATTGTTTTTAAGATGTTTCATATTATGCTGAAACTCACTGAATATCAGCATCCCTTTTTAATTTCTTTTAATTAGTCATTTATGTAACTGAAATAGCAAAGGCTTAGCCCATCTGACAGTATAAAGTAAAATGCAAATTATTCTACCTGTGTTTTGTTATAAACAGTATTTTAAAGTTTTTTTCAAGTAATAAGTAAACCAAATTTTATTTAAGATACTATTTTAAAGTTTCTTAATTGTGAATAACTGAAGTAGGAGAGGGGGAAATTCCAGGAGAATTACTTTTGAAGGGTTCATTCCATTCCTTGTCTTAATACTGAGTTGAATGTTCTTGCAGCTTGCTTTGGAAGCAGCCTTTTCCTTTTCTCTTGACAGTCTTGTTTCTTAGCTGTTATTCTGGCAGAGGGGTGGCTGCAAAGCAGAATAATGAAACTTGAGATAATAAACAACTACATAAATATTTCTTTAGCCTGATGAATATGATATGATTGTTCGAGAACTTGGATTTGAGATGAAAGCAAAGCCTTCAGAAAGGATGAAGACAGAAGAAGAATTGGCAAAAGAGGAGCAGGCACGGCTCCAGAAGCTCGAGGTATGCCATTTATGGCTGAGATTGTTTTGTGGCCTGTCTTTTGGGAGGGACTGCTTATATTGCTTGACCTTAGGCTGATAGTGGCTGTACTGAACTGCAGTTTGTCAGGGGGCGAATTCAGGAAATCTTCTGTTTGTGTTTGTAATCTGATATTGCAACAAAAAACCCCATAGCCTTAGTATGTGACTGTGGAAGTTTATGAAATGAGTCAGTCTTTCTTCAATAAAAATGTAATGTTACTTTCACTTGCCTTTAAGTGTTTTGAGTTATTCAGAGTTGAGAGGTGCTTCTGCGTCAGTGCAGCATTATGTTGCACAGCAGTTGAATTAATACACTGAGAAGCCTTTTACTGTTTCCTTCTGATGTTGCAAGAGTCTTCAGCAGTAGCATGGAAGCTTTGCTTTGCAGAGGAATAGGATTCTCTTGGGAAGTGTTACATGCCACTTCTATTACATGGAGCTCTAAGTCTTATGGAGAGAATAAATCATTTGGTAAATGGTTCTCTTGTGTTTTTTTTAATTTTTGATTTGGTGTGCTAGGGACACATTTAGGACTGTAGGGAATTCAGTACCTTCAAGTTACTTCAGAGCAGCTCAGTATCAAATAGCAGAACAGAGAGAATTACTCTTTTTTTTTTTTTAATGTTCTGTTCATCATCTTGTTTGATGTTCAGTCCATCTCAAAAATCTTCAGATATGGTTGTGTTTGCTACAAGCTTGTTACACATACAAGAAACAGACAAACACTGCAGAATCACAAAATGCTTTAGAGGCTTTTATTTTTTACTAATGATGTCCCATAAGCAAAGCAGATAGACCTTAAAAAGAGAGAACACATTACTTCTGGTAAACCCAGTTTTAAAGCCTTCCTAATTGACTGTGCTCTTAGCAGATTGCACTCCCCCCCAAAAAATTAATTATCATCAGCTTTTCCCCATTATTTCTCAAGTTGCTGGGGGTTTTTTCAGCAAGTTTTGGAGTAATCCCAGTTAACTGGCTCTTTTCTTTGATTTTCTTTGTTGTAGTATGTGAGGAATCTCTCATTCTGGTGTAGTTCTCTGAGTCATATAGGAGGCTCACATCTGTGTGTGTTATTTTGTGTTAAACACAGGCAGATCGACTGCGGCGAATGCGTGGAATAGATGAACAGGCAGATAAGAAGAAACCCAGCCACGTGTCAGCTGATGATCTGGCTGATGGCTTTATCCTGGATAAAGATGACAGACGTTTATTGTCTTACAAGGTAAGGCTTAAAACTTCTGAGTTTTCAGAGGTTCATGAAGAAGACAAGAAAAGCAGTTTGGAAGTGAAATCTGTGAAGGCATTTAGTCCAACTCCTGCTCAGAGCAGGGTCAACTATGAAATCACCACTTTACTCAGAATCCAGTCTGTTCTTGGAAAAGCTCCAAGAATGGAGGCTGCACAGGAGATACACATTGACTGTCCTTCCTGTGAAAAGGTTTCTCTTCATATCCTGGCTGAGCAAGCCCAGCTCTGCCTCTCCCCACAGGGCAGGTGCCCAGCACCCCGGTGATGTTGGTGGCTTTCTGCTGAACTTGCTGCAGTTTATGGATATCTTTATTGTATTTGAAGGCCCAAAACTGGGCACTGTGTTCTGTGTGGTCTTAAAAGTGTTGAGTAGAGGGAAATAGTTGTTTCTCCTCAGTCTACTGACTATATTCCTGCTGTGACAGTAGCCTTCTCTGCTGCTGCTGCGTACTGAGTTGAGGGGGAGGATGTGTGTGTCTGTTTTCTCCTTAAAATGCCCTCTTGGCTGGCACTGCTGCCATTCACTGATTGGTCTGTTCGTGTTTATTTAGGATAGCTTTGCATGATGCTTCTGGTTAGATGCTGTCACCTTTTCAGTGTTTTAACTGGCTTGTTTGCTGACAGGATGGAAAAATTAATATTGAAAATGAGGAGGAAGAAAAAGAGGAGGAGGAAGAAGATGAGGAAGATGGGAAAGAAGACAGTGAGAATGAAGAAGAAGGTGAGGAAGAATCTGCTAGTGAAGATGAGGAGGAGGATGGTGCAGATAGCCACTCTGATCTTGCATCTGACCTTGAGAGTGAAGAAGAAGCTTCAGGGAATAAAGAAGAGAAGAAACACAAAACAAACAAAAATGAATCACAGAATGTGGAGGAACTAGATCCAAAAAGGGAAGCTGCCAAATCAGAGCTGCCATATACATTTGCTGGTAAGTGAAAGACTGATCCAGAGATCCCTGTTGTCTTCAGGGTATTTATAACAACCAGTCTCTTTCTCTGCCCTGTAGGATCTCACGTTCGTCTTACATTCATAGTTGTCTTCTGCTATTCTAACAGTAGTAACTGCTGTTCTTAGTGATCAGCCCTAGTCTTGCTTTAGGAGCCAGATCTGTTTCATCCCAGAGCTGTTTCTGCTCCTCTGAGCAGCCTTGGAATTGAGAGATAACCACAAGGGAGAGGTGTCTGTGCTCCTTTCTGAATGCAAGGAAAAAGTGTCTGTGCTCCTTTCTGCAGGCAAGGAGCGCCTCCAATCCAAAGTGTTACTGTTTTACCCAAGGGAAGCCAGACCAGTGTTCTATGATCTATACTTTAATGAGAAAAGGCTACTTTCTTGAGTGTTTGAACTGACATTTTTTTTCAGAAGATTCTTGGAGAGGCACATTTAATCCCTGTGATGTAACATCACAATATTGTTAGACATTCAAAATTTGACTAGTTTTGGGTCTGTGCCTGGCAGGAAGGAGCAGGCACGTTTCAAGTAGTACACAAAATATTCATTAATATTAAGTACATAATGGATCTAACTATTGTCCTACTGTGGATGTCTCTAACAAAAGTATCTGTTGCAAGATTAAACAACCTTTCAAACAACTTCCTTAAGTGCATGTGTTTTTCGATCAAAAGGAGATGTCTTATTATACAAAGCCTTTTAAATTGCATTCAGGTTTTATTTTAACCAGAAAGCAGTCACATTAAAATAACTCAAAAAAATCTAACCAGGTAGAATGTGGACTTTTGTAGAAAAATAAATGTATGCCAGGGTTTTATTTCCTGACTTCTATTCATAGATAAAATGCTACATGTATGCTGGTAGGTTATTAGTGTTTAAAAGGTGATTATTTAAAGCCTATATGGTGTCTTTTTTTTTAACAATAACATTTTTAAATTGGAAGTTTTGTTACACTTTCATTTAAATTAAACATGTAAAGTTTGAGATTTCTGTCTGGTCATTTTTTGTTTTTATTTTTTAGTTCCTGAGTCCTATGAGACATTTAAGTCTTTATTGGCTGGAAGAACAATAGAACAACAGCTTATTATACTGGAGAGAATTCAGAAATGCAATCATCCAAGCCTTGCAGTGGGAAACAAAGCCAAGCTGGAAGTATGGGGGTTTTGTTGTTTTGTTTTATTCAAAATTAACTTTGAATTCCAGAGTGAAATTTAGTAAGTGTTCAGGAAGCAGTGTAAAACACTCATGTTTCTGTGTTGGGAATAGCAGTGGAATCAACATACTACTCTTAGTTTCCTAAGTCTGTATAACTGTTCTTTCGTGCTGTTTAAGAACACATACAGTGAAAAAAAACCCAAACCCCCAATAATTTTAACATGCTATGGTTTTTACAGAAATTGTTTGGCTTTCTTTTGGAATATATTGGAGAGCTGACAACTCTGGATTTACCAGAGCTCAGAGCAATTGACAAACTGGTCCTGTAAGTATTAAATTTTATGGACTTTTTCCCCTTTATGATTCAAAGAGAAAAGCTACCCAGAGTAAAGCATAAATGATACTTTTTTTTAAGTGTTCTGTAGGGCTTGTTGGCAGCTGGTATCTCTCCACCTTTATAGTGTTTTAACTTTATTTCATATGTTGCTTGACCTATTAATTATATGAAGACATTTTCAAAACCTCAGAATGTATTTTTTGGTCTGCAAAATGCTTTTCCTGGGCAGTGGATAAGTAACACCATATATGCATGAAAGTTTTTTAGACTGCTGATGAAGGATTTTAAGCTTTGCAATGACAGTGTGCAGTTTGCCTTGCAATGTCTGCTGTTTCCATGGATTTTCATTCTGTGAATTCACTCGGGGAACTGGATGAAAATGGAAGTAAGGAAGGTTGTAAGCTCATGCAAGAGTTCCAACTAAACACTTTGCAGGAAGTTGTCAGTTTGGCACTGTTGTCTTCAAATGCCGGACAGGCAGTTACACTGTGACAAGAGAGCCAAGTTTGTCTCAGAGGTATAGGCAAAGGATGAAAGTCCATGTACAGGGGCTGCAAGAAGGGAAATTGCAATTAGATTTAAGGAAAAAATTCTTCACAGCAAAGGTACTGAATGTTAAAATGAGTTCCCCAGAGAAGCTGTGAAGATACACAAAACTCAATAAAGTTGTGAGTGACCTGATCCATCGGTGAAGTTGGGCATGCTTTGAGCAGGGGGTTACTTGAGATGATCTCCAAGGGACCCTGCCAAGCATAATTAGTCTGTGGTTCCTGTCTTGACTTTTCAGGATAGACAGGTTTCTTTCAAGGAGTTATTTCTATGTACTTCTCAGCATATGATTTTATTTTGTGCTGAAGTCAGTAAGATTTTAAAATTCAGTCAGTTAGCATTCCTTGCCCTGTTACATTTGTCAGCAAGAGCACTGACCCACTGATACTGCCCCACATGCTGGGGCTTTGTACAGAAGGGTAAACACATTTTGGTTGTGTTCTAGAACTGGGATTTATTAATATAACTACAGACATATTTAACTGAAAATACTGAAAGAACTCTGACCAAACAAATGCAGATTCCAGACTCCATATCTGTAGGCACAGCCCAGGGGCTGGCATAGCTGTGTTTGGGGTTTTTGTCTTGTTTTCAGGAGCAATTTTGCTAACCATGTTACTGCCTTGCATGCTGTTTAATATTGCTTAAGAGTGTTTAGAGTGGCTGTCTAGTATAACCTGACATACTTCAGTGCAGTAACATCTCAAATTAGGAGAACCTGAAGGATGTGCTGTAACTATAGCAAAGGTTTGGAGGTGTATTTTAAAGTTTTTAGTTATTTTTTATTTAAGATTTAGAAACCAACAACTGAAAGATTATCTCACAAGGCCTAGTGAAAATACACACCTCTCTAAACTAAAGTGTTATAATAATAATCTATATACTGGGTGGCTATTTCTAGAAAAGAATAACTTGTCCTGGGGAATCTGTTATTGCTACAATAAGGTGCTTAAAAATCAATTTCTTATTAACCTCATGTTAGCACCAATGATGTAACTTGATTATGACTTATATTTCTTGTTAATAGGCCATTGTACAACCTTTGCCAGATGTTTCCTGAGGCAGCCAGTGACAGCATTAAGTTTATCCTTCGAGACGCTGCTCACGATATGGAAGAAATAATTGAAGCCAAAGGCCGTGCACCATTCCCAGGTTTAGAAATGGTAATGAATGCACAGGGCTGGGATAAGATCTTTCCAGGAGCACAGAAACACCAGTAAATGCAGGATGACATTACATTTTATTTAGAATTCCGAAGTATGCAGTGAATTATTAGCATCTGTGACTTTTTGGGTTTCTCAGTATTTTAAATTGCCTTTCTTGAGGTAAGTTGTAACAAAAATCCCCCTAACAACAAAAAACCCACCCCTGAGAAAAAAAGAACCCACACACATTCTTCAGAATAGAAATGTGACTGTGATATTAGTAAGGGAAAAATACCCTAAAATTGCCACTCTAATTTTCATAGCAGAATATCCTTTGTTTTCCTGATGAAACTTAAATGGCTAGTTTTAGAAAGAAGTGCTGATATCAGTTATGTCCTGATTTCTCTAATTGTCTTAAGTGCCAATGTTTAAAAAAAATGCTTTGTAGGCTCCATAGAAGTGCAATATCTCGTGGGTTAAAAACAAAACCCCCAAGAAAATATGAGTATAAAAATAAAACATCTTTTAGTCCTTTATATATGATAATGGCCAAAGTAGTGACTTGGGAAGAATTGATCTTTCCTTCTTAAATTAGTAATATCCCAATTTCTCTGGCCATGCTAAATGGGAACAGATTCTTTTTACAGTGTCTAGGTAAGTGGCTGTTAGGGAATTCAGAAATGGACCCTATGGAAAATGAGTATTTTTTAATTGTAGTAAAATGTTTCCAAGGCAAACCATAAGTCTTATTCAAGAGGAGCTACTTTTCTGTTTCTCAGCTTGATGAATTGCTGCTGCCTAATGGAATAATTAGGCTGTTGAAAGAAAATAGACTGAAGGATTTGCTTAGAAGGCTTGGTTCTTACAGCTTGGAAGATGTTTATATTGAGTTCTTTTGAAGAGTCTTTATTCAGGATGTTTTGGATTTGACAGGAAATGTATTGTAGAGAGCTTTTAACTCCTATTTTTAATTAGTCACTGTCACCCTTATGACACCAGCCACACTTCTGGCTTTCATTCCCATCACTGGCCTTTTCCAGGTTGCAACCCATAATTATCTTTGAAGATAAAATGATATCACTTCCTATTCTTCAAGCACTTGTTTGAATGAATAGATCAGTTGTCTTAGAGAATTTTCATGTGCCTACTGTTCATCTGAAGCTGAAATTTGGAGTGTGGCATTTAGTAAACAAAACAGTTCAGGAGAATATTTGTTACTGCAGAAGCTTTATAGAGAGAAACAGAGCTGAAACAATACAACTTCACTTGCATCTAGTTTACTATGTAAATATCCACTTAGATAATTTCAGAATTACCTCACAACTGATGTTTAGCTTCCTTTTGGTCTTGACAGGGGGTCATTTGTAGCTCTTTGGCAAGTCCCCTTCAGCAAAGGTGTACCTTACCACTGTTCAGTTCTTTGAGCTGCAGCTGTTATTTGTTGGTGTGTGCTGGGCCTGGGGGTCCTGGTCACTTCACTCTCTGTGGTAAGGACCTGTTGAAGGTGTTACAGGTCCTGTGTGCCCATTTGCTGGTGTGTTTATGGTGTGAGAATATGCAGTTCTGTTGGGCTGAAGGGGGTCAGAGGTCCTTGTGGAGTTAATGGGGTTGGCATGCATAGTTCCTTCTTAGTTGTTCGTTGAGCTGCCTTGCCCAATTAATGCAGTGTTAGACCTGTAATGGATATCTCATAATGGATATTCCCTTTTGTTTCAATAAACAGGTCATGTATCTCAGCAGATTCTCAAAATTATGTATTTTGTAGTATTTGTGACTACTACCTGGCAGTTACTCATTTGAAGTTACATATGTGTAAAGTCAAGATCCTGGGATTAATATCTTAACTGTATATTGCCTTATTTTGTTTTATGTGCTATCAGCTTATTTATTTGAAAATTACATCTCTGCTGTTTCCAACTTCTGACTTCTGGCATCCAGTTGTAACACCTGCTTTTATGTACATGAGTCAGCTCCTTACTAAGGTATGTCTGTGATGTTGTATCTCAGTATATAACTTCATTTTCTTATTTCTTTCCAGGACTCCAAATATACATGTTAGCATTACTGTTTATAGTGAAATGTACTGAAAAGGCAGCTTTGTGTTTGGTATAGTCACAGGTAGTAACTCGAACAGAGAGTGAAGAGTGAAATGCCATTTCAGAGTACAGTCCAACTCACAAAAACATATCTGGTAATTTTTTAAAGCTGTCACACAAGAATCCCTTCTATGGTAAATTACATAGGACTAATAGAACAGACTGAATGCAATTTGAAGTAATTCATTAGTGGTTTCTCTTCCATATGCTGCATTTGTTCATACTTAAGAAAGGTTATTTCCTTTAAAATTGGAAATATTTGTTTTCCTTGAAAATATGCCTAATGCAGTGCATTGAGTTTAAACATATCCTTATTTTTCTATCCTAGTGTCCTGTTGGTGTGTTTCTTGAGCTAATTGTTCTGTTGCTGCCAAGTTACTCTGAGCCTTTTATTTCCCTCGTTCATTTCTAAAGAACTTACTGGTTGTGGTTTAGCACCTTCTAGTGGCTAAACTGTTGCTGACAAACTCCTTACTCAGTTCTGCATTGACTCCTCAGTGAGGGCAGGGGAAAGTCAGAATAGTTCCCATCTAAGGTCAAAGGGAGAAATTTTACAGACTTCAGAGGTTTACAACATAGTTAATACTTCATCCTTTTGGGAGATCCTGTATTTTTGATGTATAGACTTTTAATTAGGAATATTTCTGTGCTTTTTATTTCTTCCAGTGTCGCATTACAACATTGCAAGATGTTATTAAAGGATTATTTATATGCTGTTTGTTCCTGGAATACGTATCTCTCTCCAAAAGATTTGTACCAGAACTCATTAATTTCCTTCTTGGAATACTTCACATATCTCTACCCAAAAAACAGGCCCAGGGTGAGTTTGTTTAGAGTGAGTGAGTATTTATTTTAGAGTAAACTTTAGTATTATCTTTTTAAATCCAATACAAATATTTCACATTGATTTCACTGTTTTTGAACAAAAGGCCAAAATCATCTGCTAGTTTAGCCAAACACAACCTTAATTCTTGGGCATCTTACTATGAACTAGATCCTCTAGTGTTGGCAGGAAGGAAAGAACTGAACTTATTAAAGGAAATGAAGTCATGTTGGCCACAGTGCAGTATTTTTGCAATATTGTCATTCTAAATACTGTGGGATTGGACTGTGCTCTGAAATTCACAGTTCCTGATGGATTCCTGGTGAGAAACCTGTAACTTTGCACTGAGGCAGCAGATAATGCTGCAGACATCCCCCCATGTCACTGAGATAAATGAGACAAGCACATCACAAAGTTGGTATTTTTTCTTTTTATTTATTTGACATGGATTTGTTGTGGTGTAACAGAGGGCAGCTCTCCCCACAAGCAGGATTAGTAACATAAGGGTGTAAATTTAGCAGCTTGCTCAGACAGCAGCGAGGATAAAATGATCTTTTCAATGTGATCCATATGGTTGCAATTTTTTTATCTTTGCCAGTCTTTCTCTTCAACTCTTTCTTTTGGATTAGTTTCTGTCTTTATTATGGTTCTGGGGCTTCTTTGTTGTCAAGTTCAGTGACAATAATTCACTTATGAGGAACTTTGTTAGAGCATAATAATTAATCCCTGTGTTAGTATCTCTGGGCACTGTCACAGCACGCAAGAGGAGATCCTGTAGGCATGATACTATCAAGTGAAAAGGATTCAATTATTTGGCAAACTCACAAGACAGCTGGGATTTAATGAACTACAGACTATGTATTAATGTGCTCATCACTCTTGAGAAGGCACTTGAAGAGTGTTCTCTAGGGAGTTACCTGTCTGATGAGGAAGATTCAGCTTCTGTCAGTATTCCATCACATCTTCAGCAGTAGTGGTAGTCTTTGCAGCTCCTTTCTTTTCCCTTCAGGATTTTTATGCCTTTCCATTCTGCCTTTTTTTTTTCCTCTTTTAAATTCTTGAGCTTCTCATGATCCCTTTTCTCAACAAGCCTAGCACTGCAGTTCCACCTTTATTCTCTTGTATGGCTGTACCCTACAGACTTTTCCCCAGCTGCTTCTCCCAGCTTAGCAGTTTCCTCTGAAGTGTGAGCCAAGGTTACACAGCTGGGCTACATCAGAGCTAAGCCCTGGATTCTCAGAACACCAGCAGCTGAACTCTTAGAAGGAGGTGGGAAGAGGTTATGGAGTGGGTGGGTTACGTAGTGCTTAAAGTATGTTCTCCTTTGTGTACTCTCTTAGGAATAGTTGATCTACAAAGGTTTTTGGTACAGTTAAAATAGAGTATTCTGCAAGATCAGATAAGAAAGTTGAAAAATGTTTAGTGGTAATTGATGATCAATCATTACTTTTTAAAAAAACTTCTTTGCATTTCTGTAAGTTATTTTGCACTAGTTAGAAGTCAAGTCAGCAGATAGAACTCGTACCACTTTAATTTTATAAGCTTGATCTCCAAATTTCTCACATG
Source organism: Poliocrania exsul (assembly GCA_035041345.1). Taxonomy (NCBI): domain Eukaryota; kingdom Metazoa; phylum Chordata; class Aves; order Passeriformes; family Thamnophilidae; genus Poliocrania; species Poliocrania exsul. Next base: position 64,585,833 of record JAWWLZ010000139.1, read on the forward strand.
AAAAAATATGTGGAATACAGTTTCATAAAAGATTGTCTGATTTCTACTAAAAACCCCTCAATTATTACCTGAAAGAAGGAAAGCTGTGGGTGGAGGGAGTGGGAAGGGGTGTTGATAGCCTTAGCTAATGGAATTGTTAATGAGATCTGCTATCCTCTCACAGGTAAAGCTGATAATAAAACTCACGTCTCTTGGTTCCTGATCTTGCATAAGTCTCTGTGTGTCATAATCTTTCAAACTTTGGATCTCAAACCTAAAGAACCTTTATTTAAATATGCTGTCTTCTGGCCTGTCAGTGAAGAGCCATGTACAAGTTCTATAGCATGTGAAGTTAGTTTGAAAAAGTTTGAAAGTAAATTCTACTGCAAGCTTGCAGGACATAAGGAAAACAAATAGGGGGAAAAAAAAGGTCCAGCACAGAGACTGCAAATCGTTTTGTCCCTTAGCTATGGCATTCCTCAGATGCTTCTTTGGTGTTGCTCTATAAGTAGTTTCACAGATCAGCTTATGATCAGAAGCATAGGAATATACTCTGCATCCCATGCATTTTCTGTTCCTCCTTAGCTGGAGTGGGAGAGGACTTTACAGTGTGTCTCTGAGGGGCCCTGCTGTGAGCACACAGGAGAGGCTCAGTGATGAACTGCACCTGAGGGCTTTCCCTGCTCCAGCTCACTGTGCTTCTTGACCACATCCAGGTCAAAGCTTTCTGCTTGTAACTCCATGGGAAAGTCCTGTGCATGCCCTATTCTCTTAAGCATGTCCAGTGCTCCATTCTCAGTGGCAGTTTAACTGCATCCTGTGTTCCACGGGACAGGTGAGCCTGTGTGTCCTCCCTCTCCCCATACAGTGAATGAGATAAAGAATCACAGAATGGTTTGAGTTGGAAGGGACCTCAAAGACCATCTAATTTCTACCCTGTCTGCCAAGGGCACAGGCACATTCTACTAGACCGGATTGCTTAAAACCCCATCCAACCTGGCCTTGAACACTTCCAGGGATGGGGCATCCACAGCTTCTCTGGGCAGCCTGTTCCAGTGCCATACCACTCTCATAGTGAAGAATTTCTTCCTTATAGCTCATTTAATCTACCCTCTGTCAGTTTAAAACTGATATCCCTCATCTTACCACTACACTTCCTGATAACAAGTTCCTCCCTGTCTTCCCTATAGGCCTTGTTCAAATGCTGGAAGGCTGCTGTAAGGTCTCCCCAGAGCCTTCTCCTCTCTCTTCTTCTCTAGGCTAAACAACTCCAGCTCTCCGCCTGTCCATGTATGGGAAATGGTCCAGCCCTCTGGACATCTTCCTGGCCTTCCTCTGGACCCTTTTGAGCAGGTCTGTGTCCTTCTGCTGGGGCCCCAGAGCTGAACACACTCCTCCAGATGGGGTCTCAGGAGAGTGAATTAGAGAGGCAGAATCCCCTCCCTTGTCCTGCTGCCCACGCTGCTTTTGATGCAGCCCAGGATTTGGCAACTGGCAATTCATTATCTATGGAGTCAGTATATACTGAGTGTAACACCTGTCATGTCCATGCCTTTCCAGTTTGGAGACAAGGATGTGGGATAGTGTTCAATGCTCTGTACAAATCCTGGTAAATGACATCAGCTGCTCTTTCCTTATCCACCAACACTGTGATCCTGTCATAGGAGGCCACCAAATTGGTCAGGCACAGTTTGTCCTGAATGAAGCCCTGTTGGCTGTCACAAATCACCTCTTTGTTGTGCACATCTTTTAACGTGATTTCCAGGAGGATCTGTGCCATGATCCTGCTGGACACAGAGGTGAGGCTGACAAGCCTGTAGTTCCCTGGATCTCCCTTCTTTTCCTTCTTAAAAATGGGAGTTGTTTTTCCCTTTCTCCAGTCACTGGGAACTTCAGCAGTCTGCCACAACTTTTCAAATATGATGGAGAGTGGTTTAGCAGCTTCATCTGGTCGGTCCCCTCAGAATCCTTGGATGCATCAGGTCCTATGGGCTTGAGCACATTCAGGTTCCTTAGTCTCAAACCTGATCTTCCATGGTGAGCAGTATCTTGTTCTCCTAGTCCCTGCCTTTGGATTCTGACTTGGGCAGCATGACTGGAGCACTGACCTGTGATTGTACCCATGCTCCAGTGCTTTTCATTGGCTTAGAAAAAACTGATACTGATAAAAGTATTTTTAAAGTAGTATGATTAAAAATGCAAACTGAGTTGTTTGGTTTTCTTCAGAACGAATGCTTATAATTGATCTTGTTTAATGATTGTTGTTCTTGCTTTTTTTTAGGCTATCCTGTAGTGCACCCATTTACACCAGTGGGGAAAAATTTAGAATTGCTTTTGGTGTGTGATAAGGAAGATCTGGAAAGTTGGCAGAAGCAAAATCTGCCCTTGAGTATTGTGACTAGATTAAAGGAAACCAGCAGAACAGAAATGAATCATATCAGGTATGTAGGAACTGTGAACATAAGAAATAGCAGATCACCTGCTGGATAATCTCAGTGACAGTGCTCTTAAGGAGTAAAAATAGGAGTAGTGGATAATTCTGCTGGTTTTATGATACTACTCTGTATCATAGAAAATACACTAATCTTTTGCCAGAACTTTGTGCAGAGAACTTGTTGGAGTGCACAGACCTTCCATTTGTTCTCAGCTGTGAACTGATCAGGATAAGGTGCTCAGTACTTTGAACTGTCAAGCTCCTCAGAATCAAATAACTGTATGTATGTACAAACACCATGTTAGAAAGCAGAACATAAATAGTAAAACACTGAAATTGGCAAAGACCACCATTAAACATGTTCATTAACCATGTTCAGCCTCGTTTTTCACCTTGAGCATGTATTAAGAGTATAATGCACTTCAGGGATGAGTAAGATTTTTGTTAAGTTCTAAAAGAAAACTGAAAACCAAAATTACTAATTTTATTTCAGCAAAGTTTTAGAGCTTCAGAACCAGTACCAGAACACTTTTAGAATCAGGATAAAAACTTCCTACACCTCTTAAGTGGTAAAGACACAATACTGGCTTGTGCTTAGTGCCCAGACATAAAGATTTGTTGCCAGTGATTTCTTGGGTATTTGCTTAGAACAGTGAAATTCTTAGTCTGAATTAGCAACTAGAAATAGTTGCAAATGGTTCTGTCAAGCAGTCTTAAAAACAGATTCTGCTAGCAGTGCCAAATGTAATTAATTAATTTTATTTGAAAATCCACTATGGTTTTTGTGAGTGAAATTGTTAATTTTTTTGTGCATTAACAGGTTATCATGTCTAGCTCTGTGTTTTGACCTTATTAAAAAATGTGCAGCTCTCTATGAGTCTTTGCCATCATTCCATGAAATAATGCATTCTGTCAGAATTCTCCTTACACAACATGTGCCAGTGAATGAATATCCTGAAAAAATGCAGGTATGTGTTCCTCAGGAAAGAAATAATTGATATGTTTATTTTATTAATAAATCCTGTGATCTTCATCTGTGCTTAAACAAACAAAAAAACAAGTGTAAGCATCAGTGAGATTTTTTTCAAGGGTCGAGCATTTACCTTTTGTGCTCTTCAAAAATAGTAGTGAAGTTTCTGTGGAAAAGTCAAAGAAGAGCAGAGGATGTTCTGAAAAAGTATTTCTATATTTGGTATCGTGTCTTGCCCCTCTACTTAAAGAGAATGGTACTTGGCTTGTAATAATGTAGCATACCATGAATGACATAATTTATAAGAATAGTCTGGCCATCTGGTTGCTCTTGTGTTTTTGTGAAGAATCTGTAAGACCTTGATACAACAAATGCATTTACCAAACTGGTGAGGCAGAATTTATAACTGATTAAGTCAAACTAATATAAGTACACCTGGTCAGCTACCGTTTCTTAAAACAGGGCAGTTGCTCATTTTCCAACAGTGAGAATGAAAATTTTAATCAGTCTCTTCTGAATGTACTACAATTGTCTTCTGCTCAAAGAGGCATCATAAAATGTCCTTAGAGAGCAAGTGTTAATTGCATAAATGATGCTAAATGGCCTGTATTTTTTGCCATAAAAAATAAAACAAACAATCATTCTTAAAATTACCCTGAAAGGCAGAGTCTGAATTAAACTGGCTTTAGTTTTGCTTCTTCCTCTGTGAGGTGAAACTACCTATAGACCTTTCTTATAGTCCATGATACCATCTTAATATACTTCCAAAAGCTTTAAAAACTACCCAGCCTGGATTACAGCATGTCAGTGTTAGCAGTGTCCTAATAAATAGCAGTGACTTTGCCCAGGAAAAGAACATAAGAGGAGAACGTTACTGTTGATTCAGTTTACAACAGCTTGTGACTTATGATGTCTTCAATATGATTTTAAAATTGTAATTTGTTTTGCATTTTCAGGAATTGTATCACAGTGCTCTGAAAGAGCTGGAGAACAAAGCAAAACACTATACCCCACTGATATGTGAGAAAAAGAAGCCAGTGCCATTGAAACAGTTCACACCTAAAATTGTGAAAGTGTAAGTAAAGAACACTGGAAAAGTGCATTTAAACATTAAGATTTGTAGCAAGCTAGAATGGATTTGGAAAACTGGACACAAAACAGATAACTTTTTCTGCTAGATTTTTTTCTGCATAATTCACAAGGAGCCAGCTACTGGGCTGGTAGGAAGGGGAAGAAAAGGAAAAAGGAATTTTAAAAACAAACATTATCTATGGGCAAAAATAGCACTGGAAATCAACTCTTGGTCCTATAATTGACTGTAAATCAGCAAATTTCAAGATGATGAGATTGTTATTACCTAGTCAGGTGCTTTACTGAATGCTTTGCCAGGCACTCAAGTCAGAAGAACAGGAGTAAGTAGTTCATGTGTATATGAAACATATGAAGGTTAGAATGGAAGGTGGAAGTACTGAGGGATGCTTTTGCACCTCAGTGCAGAAATTAAGGCAGACTATTCCTGTTCTCTGCATCACATGCCATGACCATCAGTCACATGAAGCATTCCTTTTCTTGGCCCACTCCTTTCATTCCCCAAGCCAAGCAGCTTTCTACCTTCTGACAGTAGCAGCGACAAAAAACGTGGGGTTCTTCCCCCTTTTTTATAGAGCTTGCAATGATCATGTCCATTTTTCTATTCTGTTTTGAAATTAGATTTTAATAGCACTTGTTTAGTTTTGTAGATAACAGAACAGTGCTCTGATTCAGGAACTCTGCTTTATATTGTCTGCTGACTTATTTAGCCATGTTGGTTATCTGCAGGGGCACAAATTGTCTGCTTTATTTACTCTAGTAATTTAAGAAGACAGCTTTCCTCTGCCATACACATTTTTCCTCCAGTAACTGCTCAGACTTTTTCTGTAAAATACATCTACAGAGAAGGTCTGCAAAAATTTAAAATATATTGGGAGATTCCATCTTTCTCCAGACGTGTTTTATTCTTTTTCTGTAGCTTTTTTAAGTCTGTTCAAAGTGTGGGTTGTATATAAGGGGATTGAAGAGTAAATGTTGTGTGCTGGTTGTTGGCATGATGAAAATGTGCAGCTGGGTCTGCCAGGTGTTCTACCAGTATGTTCATTGGGGGGCTCCTTATTTTGCAAGTTAATTATATAATGTGCAGGAATTAAAATACTGAGTATTCATACAAAACCTCACTCATTAACAAGGGTAAGTTGTGTTTGTTGAGGTGTTCTGTGCTCACACATACATTCTCATTTCAGCTTAGAGTTTGGGAGAAAGCAGGCAAGCAGCAAGAAGGAGCAAGAGAGAAAGCAGCTGATTCAGAGGCATAAACGTGAACTTAAAGGAGCCATTCGTGAGATTCGGAAAGATAATCAATTTTTGGCCAGAATGCAACTTTCAGAAATCATGGAGAGGTAACGTGGCCATTGCTGCTGCAGCAGTCTGGGGGTTGTTCTGCTGTGTGTTCGTTTCTTTGCTGCATGCCAAGGCTGGCATAATGATCAGCCACACTAAACTTAAATAAA
>JAWWLZ010000139.1:64591882-64641882 GCA_035041345.1 Poliocrania exsul
GTGAAATTTAAGAGTTGTGGGCTTTTTATGAATTAATAATTATTCTTTTAGTATATTTACGTACTTTGCCTAATATAATCTTTCTGCATTATCTTATATGTTGATCTTTTTGTTTGTTTGTTTTACAGAGATTCAGCCAGAAAAAGAAAAGTGAAAGAACTTCTTGGTAGCCTTGCTACACAGGAAGGTGAATGGAAAGCAATGAAAAGGAAAAAATGGCAGAATTAATTGGGACCGTATACAGCAGGAAACTGTTTTTACTGCCATATAAAATACCCAATCCTATGGCTTTTGAACAGATTTTAATTGCAATCTTTGGATGCATTCCCTTTGAGGACACAACACCATCAGATCTGTCTGAAAAATGAACCTGCTTTTATTGGGAAAGTCCACAGCTTTTCATACGGAAAATAAAAATAACACTTTCGTAAGTGGTATGCTTCTATTTATTTTAGTAGTAATCAGTATTCTTAGGTGTGTGACCACATTTTAGACTAACTTGAATTTCATACACATTAAAAAAACTGTACAGCAGAAACCTTTTGTTACATGGGGCTGGTGGCCAGTCACTGGTGGGGTGCCATTTTAGGGCCAGTTCTCTTCAACACTGTGGTGACAACCTGGACACAGGACTTGAAAGTGTGCTGAGTTTGCTGAAGGCACTAAACTGGGAGGAGCTGTCGACCCCCTCGAAGGCAGAGTGGCCCTGAAGAGAGATGAGAGGACTGGACAATCACCAACCCTATGAATTTTAGTAAGGGCAAGTGCCACATTCTGCCCCTGGGCTGGAGCAATCCTGAATGTATGGACAGACTGGGGAATGAGGTGCTGGAAAGGGACCTGGGGGTGTCCTGGTCAATGGCCAGTTGGAAATGAGTCAGCAGTGCCCTGGCAGCCAGGAGGGCCAGCCCTGTCCTGGGGGCATCAGGCACAGCATCACCAGCTGGTCCAGGGAGGGGATTGTCCTGCTCTGCTCTGCATTGGGGCCTCAATATTGAATATTGAAATGTTGAATGTTGTGTGCAATTTTGGGCACCACAATATAGGAAAGATACTAAACCATTAGAGAGCGTCCAAAGGAGAGCAACGAAGATGGTGAAAGGCCTTGAGGGGAAGCCGTGTGAGGAGCAGTGGGGGCACTTGATCTGCTCAGCCTGGAGAAGAGGAGACTGAGGAGAGAGATCTCTGCAGCCTTCAGCGTCCTTGTGGTGGGAAGAGGAGGGACAGGCACTGATTTCTCTATGGTGACCAGTGGCAGGACCCAAAAGAATGGCCTGGAGTTGTGTCAGGGGAGGTTTACACTGGACATTAGGGAAAAGCTCTTCACCCAGAGGGTGGGTGGGCACTTGAATGGGCTCCCCAGGGAAGTGGTTACAGCACCAAGCAAGACAGAGTTGAGAAGCATTTGGACAATGCTCTCAGGCACATGGTGTGGCTCTTGGACTGGTCCTGTGCAGGGCCAGAAGTTGGACTTAAATGATTCTTTTAAGTCCCTTCCAACTCAGGACATTCTATGATTCTATGACATTTTCTAATATTGAATAATTGGAGACAGCTCTCATAATAGTACTGTATTTGCAATTTAAACAGTAATTTTAATTTGTAGCATCAGAACATTCTAAATCATGTATTCAGTGAAGTAATAGATTTGACTTCCAAGTAAAGTCCTCTATTAAAGCTGTATGTCCATTTCTTCAGTGAGTTTTGAATTGAGCGTATCTCTGAAGCTCTGAATAATCTGGAGTCAGTAACTAGAATTCCTCAGTGTATTTAAACCTGTCTCATTTAAGGGAACAGTGAAATCCTTACACTCTTCCACTTATTTTATCACATATGTCTAATTACTTGTAACTGCCCAGCATGACTTTGAAAAACATTGCTCTTCCAATAGAGCCAATATACACTATTAACACTTTCTTTTTTGTGAAGAAACCTTGCAATGAGACAGAGCATCACAGTTACTTAGAGGTGTTAATCTGAACTGGATTCACTGTTCAGGTATTCACTACTTGTTTGATAAGTGCAGTGATAGTTGTTACACATTCAACAAAACTGTAATATTTTCTTGGAAAACTCTTAGGAAAATAAAATTCCCTTTTACAGTAATGATTTTAGTCTAAAGGACAACCTGTAAGTATGACCAGTATAAAGAATGAGCTAAGGGCTATGATCTTCACAAAAAGCAAACCAAACCCCAAAGCTCCTCCTGTTTTCAAACGCTGTTCCTACATCTGATCTCTTGTGCTTTGGCCAAAGGGAGCTCAGACATCATAATGCTCTACCTGCTGTTCATGAATTAAACACTGTCAGTAAACCTTATTTAACAGTTAGGACTGATTGTTTCAGACTGGCTTAGAATGTTTTCTTTTTTCTGTTTTTTTGTTTGGTTTGGGTTTTTTCCAGATGAAACTTGTACTGGAAGCAGGACTGAAACTAGGAGGGGATGAACTGAAACACTCAGCCTTTACATTTAGTCTCTAATGACAAAACCAGGGTTAGGTAAGTCTTGTTAAACGTTTATCTATGTACGTTTCTTAAAAGAGAAATGCCTTTTATTTGAAGAAAAAGGCTCCTACAGACTCAGTGTGACTTCAGCAATACAAGTAATGTGTGATTATCATCAGCTTTTTTGGCTTGCAAAAGCACTTGCATTAAGTGTTAAAATAGGCTGGGTCCTAAGTACACTGGGGAAGATACCTGTCTTGTAAAATTATTAAGATTCCTTCCTGCATTTGAAATCCATTCACACTTCTGAAACAAATACATCCTCAGTTAATCTTTCCAATATCAGTAAAGCCATCTTCTGAAACTTTAAAGGGATCTCAGAAGATTGTTACACCTCCTGGTTTGTTTCCACTTGGCACGGTATGGATTTTTTTCTTTAAAACAAAAACTTCCGTATTTCAAGCCTAGAATTTAAAAATGAAGTAATGAGGAAGGAGCTAACTTCCTATTTCATGCTACAAATCACTACTTTCACTTTCGAATTTGTCACATTATATATATATAAATATAAATATAAATATAAATATAAAAATATATATACATATACATATATATATATATATATAATCTGTATCATAAACTCTTTAAAAATATTATAGTTTATTTATCTGACTTTATTTTTCCAACAGCAAGTAGCTTCAGAGGATTTATCCAGCAGGGTATTAGAATCACAGGGAGGCCAAGAGAGGCACTTTGATCCTGGGGCAGTGATTTTTGATACTCCTTGCAGCTGCTTGTTATTCTTCAGTAAGGGGGCTAAGAAAGAAATAGGGTAGAGACCCAATGACAGTGTTTGTGAGAAATGATGTTTTTTGGGACAAGAGAATGAACAGGAATATCTTGTGCTGCTGATGAACTAAGATAAAGGACAAGGAAAACTGATAAATTTACATGACTGTTCTGGAATGCCAGACTCACAAGTAGCTGTGTTTAAATCCTGTTGAATGAAAATGATTTTTACAAATTGTATTGTTGATATTTAAAATCAGATTTAATATGGTGAATCTGGGACTAGCTGTAGTGACTAGGAAAGCAGGACTATCTAGTCTTGCCTCAGTTTAACAGTCAGTATGGACAGCAGTTTTGTCATTGCCCAGTGCCACAGTAACCAGGCACCATGGCTGCTCTGATGTGAGAGGAAGGTCTGGTCATTTCGACACAAAGGGCCTGGAAAAGCTTGTGTTGGCAGACCCTTTCTTGTAGAGTTTCTTGAACACAATCACATTTAGCAGTTACTGTCTTGTCTCTTTGTTGCTCTTAAACCAGGACTTGTCATAACAGGTCTTTTGACACATCTGTTACCAATTATAAATCTGTATATAATTAGCCAAAAAAAGAAACTATTCTGTAACTACAATCAAGTCATCAAACACAAAAAAGGAAAATTACCATTTTGCCCTTAATTCAGGTAGTTTATCTGCCAACATCAGCTGTCCCAGAGAACAGCTACTCTGAATGTGAATACTGTAAAGAATAAGGTGAGAACAAAACTGTTCATCTAGAAACTGCATAAATTATTTATGACAGCATGAAAAGCTCCCTTGGTGTTGGGTCTTTTGGTTGTCAGTTGGAGGCTGGTATGCAGTTTGATATTCTCAGTCATGCCTTGCAGAAGTTCTCATCTACCCTGGTGTGTCCGTACTCAGCGTGAGCCTCCACCTTTTGCCATCAGCTCTGCTGGATGGAGGTACCGGGGCTGCTCCTGAGCTTGGCATTGTGGAGGCAGAGTGGAGCTCTGGGCAGAGGCTGTGTCAGCCACAGGAACTGCTGGGGCTCCTTTCCTCTTCATGTGCCTTGTAGGCATTTGGAAAAGATAAAAGCTCTGACAGAACATTTGGCAGCTTTATTGTAACTCTGAGACTGGTGTGTTATATATTCAGGGGGTCAAAAACATTCCATGAATGTGTTCCTTTTGGTCTTCAAGTTTGTCTCCTAAGCTAAACAGGTACAATTTCAGTCCTAAATGTATTGGCTATGCCATCTTGCTTGGTTAAAATGACTGGTTGTTTGTAAAGGTTTGGTTTGGGGAAGGGTTGGGTTTGGTTGTTTGGGGTTTTTTTTCTTATGTGATAAATAAGGTCTGGAGTGGAAAACAAAAATCTTTCATGCAATCTGAGCATTGCCTGAGTCTAAAATACTGATGGAGATGAAGACCCTGTATGGGATTAAATCCTTTGAAATATTGATAATACTGATAACACTTTTAACAATAGAGCAGGGAAGTAAAAGCCAGAGTAAGAGAGGCATTACTTCAGTAAGAAAACAAGACTGATGAAGGAAAAAAGCCAGTGTTAATAAATGCAGCCTAGAACCCAAATTTAAGTTATTATCTATCACATGTGCAAGGTTTTGGACTGGGAAGAAGTGAGCAACGACCTGTCTGGTTCTAGAAACAGTGCAATGTGTTTACATGCAGGTTTGTATGACATGGGTGACTGCAATAACACTGCTGGGCTCAGTGATCTGCAGGAGCTTCAGGCCAGTAGGTTTAACAACAGGAAAAGCTGGATTTGGTGGTCTTTTTTGTTTTGTTTTTTAAATGGGTCTGAATTCAGGTGGTGCCTGATCAGTTTATGTGATGATTAGGAGCCAGAAGAATATACCTATATATATTTTCCAGACACTAAATATTTATTCCTCCTCAGTTTGGACCACCTCATAGGAGAAGTTTGCCTCCAAATGGGCTGCAATCCTTGCATAATCATTCCGTTTTCAGGGTATGTTTGTACTGAATATGCCACATTTCTTCTCTCACACCAAACCAAGTACATAAAATTCTCAGGTAAACATGAGAGTAGCAGCTCTCTATTTGATCCAACTGGCATGTTAATCCTGATGCTTTACTTAATATAAGCTCTTCAAAGCCTAATCACTTGGGGCGCCAGGACAGAGATGTCACCAAGTGAAAGGTTTGTATCTAAGTGCTAATAAGTGCACACATTCCACTGACCGGACTGCATCACCTTGGAGGGAACCAGAAGTGTTTTTAACACATTATTCATTTGCTTTATACACTTTGTTGGCAGATTCTCACGTATTTAAGATGGTGGTGATGCCTGTGCCTAAGTGCAGTTGTAGCTGTGTTACTCCCGGTTGAATTACGTGGGTGGAACCAGACAGGGCTGCACAAGGGACGAGTGCTCGATGCTGCTGTCAGTATCAAATCTATTCATGTTCTCCGGGCTACAAACAGTGTTAAGTGAGCGGTCTGTCAAGGAACAGTGACATCTTTTGCAACTCCCTTTTTCTGTTCGCCGGGTACCAGGAACTTTCCATGTATCAAAGTACAGCTGCTGTAGCAACTAACGAAACGAATATTCCCCCTGTTGTAACAAGTCTTTAAAACTGTCTTTAGAACTGTCCCTGCCGCAGCAGGACGGGCTGTGGTTTGCGGGCGGGTCGGTGTCCGCACGGCTGCGCTGGGCGCTGTCCGGCCCCGCCGTGTCCCGGGCCGGGCGCGCTCCCTGCTCGGCGGCGCCGGGCGCGGCCCCGGGAGCGGCTCCATCCCCGCCGGAAGAGGAAGGCGGCCGGGAGGAGCCGCCGCGCCCGCAGCATCCCCGGGGAGGCTCCGGGCCCCGCACAGCCCGGTAGGTGCCCCAGAAGGGCCGGGCAGGCCTCCCGGAGGGGCGGCAGGACCCGGCGCATCCCAGTGCATCCTGGGGGGACGGGGCCGCGGCTGCTCCCGCTCATCCCGCCGGGCCGCCCCGCTCCCGTTCCCGTTCCCGCTCGCCGGCCCCGCTCGTCCTCTGCACTTCGGCTGCGCTGGGAAACTCTTTGATTTTTGTTCCCCAGCCCGAGGCGCCTGCCCTTGACCTGGATCGGGGCTGTGTTAAGCAGTCAGAGGAGCCTTCTCAAGGCTCAGCGGGTACAGCCGGCCCAGGAAACTTCAGAGGGGCAGAAGTGGAGGTAAGAAAGCCGCAGAAGGATGAAATTCTTGCTGCTGGAAGATGACAGATCTCAGTCTGTGCGTTAGGGCAGGGCCAGCTGTGCTCCCCATTCCTTCCCGGCGGGCTTGGCATCACCCCCGGCCCTCCGGACGGAGATCGGGGGCAGAGGCGATGGATGAGACAGACGGGGAGAGCCGAGCCAGGGACACTGACTGCCAGGGCCAGCCAGAGCCAGGGACACCGAGTGCCAGGGACACACGTGTCCACAGAAACAACTTCCCTAAACTCAGAATGCTCTCCCTCTCCCAGCACACTTCACAGAACGCAGATGTCCTGGTGGAGGTGAACTCTGGTTTTGCTGACAGGATGCCGGTGTTAGGTCGCTTCCTGCCTAGCAAAAATTACAGGGAGGTTGGAGCAACAGAACTGGTGGAGCACAAAGGCAGAAACACGCAGTGCCTTGGGATGTTGCGTAAGGGAAATTGCAACCACGCAGCCAAAACTGGAGCAGAATGAAAGGTCAGTGGGAGCGTGGAGGGGCTCAGGCTGCACTCTGGCCAAAGGGTTCGTGAGGGATGGTGTGAGGGTGTTCCCACTCCAAATAGCCCTGGAATAAAGTTCAGCTTAGTCATACAGTTCAGTGGATGAATAAACAAAGTATGAGGATAAACCATAGAATCTCCCACAATGAGCCCATCTCTCAACTGTTGGCTGGGCCAGAGAGTATTTGTCTAAAGGAATGGTTATTTTGGCTCTAGATGCTCTTGGGTAAGCAAATAATGCTGAGTGTTTGTAGCCATGATGTTTTACCATTTTAAATAAAAGGATCTTGGACGTAAATCAGCCAGTGATCAGACCAGTTTGGTTAAGAGCATTACGCCAGCAGTGTAATAAGTGGATTGCAGGGGCCTCTTCCATGCTTATTTACCTCATGGCATTTGAACTTCAACAATGCTTCAGTGCTAATAAACTGAATCCAGGGGTAAGAAAATGTCACAATAATATTTCTTGCTGAGCTTGACAAGGTGTTATGACCTTCAATTAGTGTAATATGGTGTTCTATGCACAAGTGCCTTGTGCATGTATGTCTGGTCTGGAATAGAATTTATATTAAGAATTACTCACTGTTTTCACTCCTGACTCATCAAAGTCAATGAGTACTTTCTTATTAATTGGCTTTGGATTAAATTCTGTCTGCTTTTTACTTTTTTAGTTCAACAAACATTGAGGGATTTTTTCAGTAGAAGGGACTGCAAATTTGATAGGTTTATGACTGAGATATCCTATATTGTCTTACAAATTGAATTTTTTGAAATCCATGGTTTATGTCTTACTCCTGGATTTTGATGTATGTTGAAATGGAGTGTTTTTTCAGCATAGAGACTGACTTGTTTATTTGTTAAATACTGAGTGATATATGGCCTGCATCTCTGTTTAGGATTTTGAGGGTATTATCAAAGAGAGCTGATAGTTCTGGTATTTCTGCCAAAATAAAAATGTTGCCTTAACTGTTTGATGCCCTCACTCATATGGGAATAAAGAATAAAATCAAATTTCAAAAGTTTTCTTGTGTTGTTTCTTGAGTTGCTGTTGCTCTCTGGGATTTATCTCGAAGACAGCATTTGTGCAATAGTTAGGAGGTCTGCCTTTTCAAAAATTTTGTTTTGGTTTGGTTATTACTAGTATACACTGAAGGCATAAGTAAACTATTACTTGAATGTGAATATTTGGAGTAGAGTGCCCTTTCTTACCTGTTTTACTGTAATGTTGTATTAGCATTGCTCACATGTTGACACACTTCAAATGCTCCTCAGTTCTGTTTTGTTTGAGATTCTCTTACAGTAGTTTGTTATTTTATTGGACTTGTTGACTGTTCTTGATGCAAGCAGATTTGGTGCTGAGCTGATAACAAAGACTATAGGGAGCTGAGGTTCTTGGTTCCTTGAAAAGCAGATAGCTTAATGTAGCCAGAGCTTATATTTATTTTTGTGATGTCTGTAGAATGCAAGAAGAATCAGCAAGATATTCTTACGAAAGGCCTGCAGAAGGCTTCCTGTTGACTGGCTATAAATGTAATTTTTTTTCAAGCAGAGCACCTGGGAACATGGCCCTGCAAGAGAAAGAAACCAGCACCAGCTCCATGGACAACAAGCAAGAACAGAACTGCAATCGTGTGATTACAATTGTCTTCCTGGGACTGTTCATTGACTTGTTGGGATTCGCTCTCATCTTGCCACTGTTTCCTTCCATCCTTGATTATTACAGCCAGACTGAGGTAAGCAACAGAGAAAGTCAGCCCACAGAAATGTCAGGATCTTTAGGGAGGAGTGGAAGAAAAATCACTTGCCTTGGGGCAAACCAATTAACTGTAGCAGATTAATAATTATCCAACACATTTAAATGGTTCATTAACTGAATTTATTTGTGAACCTGTTTGAGACTCTTTGCTCTTGCTTTTTTGTTAAAATGAGGAAAATTCAGGTATTTCTTAGGGACTAGTCCTTGTAAATACCAGTGCTTTTGTGTCTTTCACTGGTGAGATTGTTCTTAATGGATCTGCATACTGGAGGTTATCTAAAAACCAGAGAGATGAGAGCTTTTACCCCACTTGATACTACCCCTAGTGTCGTGTTCCATCTCAGTTTCCATTCTCAGCAGGGAGGTGGCTGCTGGTCTGGGAACACAGAGCACAAGGTCCTGTTGGTTCCCAGCTGTGCAGGTGCTCATTACCCTTCACAGGTGTTACTGCTCAAAATGAAGATGTTGTCATGGGTGCCTTGTTTTTCCAGCCCACATCTCTGTCTCTCAGACCCTTTCTAACCCCACTCCACTGCAGCTGTAGGCTTTGTTTGTCCTTCTCACAGCCCTGTTTCTAACCCTAACAGTGATCTGCAGTCTTCACCCACTTTCAGTCTATTTCCTATAGCCAAGATCTTTGCCTTCTTTTTTGGGCCCCCTTCTTCTTTTCAAGACTTCCTCCTCTTTTCAGGAACCATTCTTTTTTTGCATCACCTTTTCTTTCTCGACCTACAGTCCCCTTGTTCTCCCAGGCTGAATAAGATATGTGCAGTGGGATAGAGTGTGTCTCATGTTGCTTTATTAATTGAAAGATTCAGGGCTCGCCTGTTCAGATCATGATTTAGCAAATAGCAAGCCTGATAGTTTAAAAATATTCAAATTCAGACATTCCTCCACCCAAACACATACACCCAATTATCTGCTGCCTGTTAGCATTCACAGTTTAAACTATTTTTAGCCTATGACAAGTGGTGAGTGAGGAAATGTTCCCTTGCGGGGAGAAGGAGGGAAGGAACCATCTAACACTGTCTCTACTTCACTAAGCTGTGATACTGTCTTTGAAAATAAAACAGAGGGGCTGTTCCTGCTTCTATTTCCCTGTTATCTGTTTTTCAGGATGGATTCTATTTGTCATTGCAACGTGGTGTGGACTGGTTTGCAGGGATGGCTGGGATACCTCCAGAGAGGAAATACAACAGTGTCTTGTTTGGAGGTATGGAAATCAAACAAACAGCCAAGAAAAAAGCATTCTTTTGAAGTTACTTGCAGTGTTGATGTGAAGAATGATGAGAAATACAGAAGGCATACTTGCCTGTTATTAGATTCAGATTTAAGTAACACAGAAAGTGTCTCTTAGACTATAAATGATTTTGTTTGCACCACATTGATAGCAATGAAGAGCTGGACATCTCTGTCATTTGGAGACACCTAGACTGGCATGAGGAATGGGCTAACAGGAACCTTATGAAATTCAGCAAGGACAAATTCTAAGTCCTGCCTGTGTGAAGGAACAGTCCTTGCAGTGATACAGCTTGGACACTGGGTGGGGGGAGCAGCTCTGCTGTGAGGCCTGGGGGTCCTGGGGGGCAGCTGAGCATGAGCCAGCCCTGGCAGCAAAGGTGCCAGCAGCTCCTGGGCTGCATGAACAGAAGCAGAGGCAGTGGGTTAAGGGAAGTGACCATCTACCTCCACTCAGCATCTGTTAGAGCACATCACAGCATTGCAGCCAGTTTTGGTCCCCAGTATGAGGAAAGGTGTCCATACACTGAGGGGAGTTCAGTGCAGGGCTGTGGACATGGAGTTCTGGGGGTTTGGGCTGTGCTGCAGCCAGGCAGCCTTCCAGCACCTGTGGGGAGGGAATGGAGAGCCAGGCCCTTCACTGAGGTGCCTGGGGGGAGAAGGAGAGGCCACAGGTGTAGGAGCAGGGTGGGTTCAGAATGGAGATAGGGAGGAATGTTTTCACCATGAGGATGGTCAGTGGAATAGGCTGCCCAGAGGGGTTTTGTAGTCTCCATCCTCAGATTGTCAAACCCTGAATGGTCTGGTCTGACCTCACAGCTGACCCTAAGAGCAGGCAGTTGGAGTGGGAGACCTCCAGAGGTCCCTTTTAACCTGAAGTATGTTATGATCTCGCTCATTTTGTTCTACAGATTGTTACAGAAATACAGGCCTGCTGCTCCTTACTGTCAGGCTGCCAGCTGAAGATCAGGGTCCTGCTCTGCCAGGCTCAGCACAGTCACAGAAATTACTCTCCCTTCACAACTGATCTGCACATGACTGGAGATCAATCAGTAGGAAACACTGAAACAGGAACTTGTGAGTTCCAGCCTTACCTCCCCCTTGGGCAGGTGTAGTGTAGCACTGCTTCTAAATCTCATTAGTCCTATTAAAAGCAGCAGAGCTGCTGCCTTGCAGGGCCCAGAAGCATTTGCTGTCAGTGGGTTTGGATGAGCTACAGCAGGAGCAGTGAGGGAATCCAGCAGCATATATGTCATGTTACACTTCAGAGACTTTTGGCTTCTTGCCATCTAGACAGTTGTGAGAAAACTGTGATTTGAAAGTAAGAAGATGTAAGGATGTCTGGGTTAATTTTACTTAGGCTCTCTGGACTCTCCTTTTAATGAGCTGAGGCCTGCCCCAAGGCTAACAAAAGGCTTTTAAAATAAAACAAACCATAAAACTTCATTAGAATATGTGTGAACATATTGTTACTATTTGAAGTTATTTATTTGGGTACAACAGGCATTAGAAAGTTTATAAGCATTTTTCCTCTTTCCCACAGTTTCCTTGCAGGCATGTTTTTGTGTCTGTGCTCACTTTTTAGTCAAATTGCTGGCTGTGAATGCTAGGAAGCCTTACTCTTTAACCCCTCAGAAGCTGCTTTCTATCTCCTCTGAGGCCTGAGTGCAAGCCTTGCACCTTCTCACCATCTCAGACTGTTTAAACAAGGGGCTGGGAACTCCCAGTGGAGTTCACCTTATTGCTTTTCCCATTACCTGTTGTATCATACACTCTTTGGAGTGCTGTATCCCTTGACTTGGCTCAGTTGCTCTCCAGGGGAGGAATTCTACCTCCCTGCTTGTTCCAGAGGGGTCCAGCCAACAGTTTTGTCCTTTGAAGAAAATACAGCATCTAACTGGGAACCTGCAAAAAAAATAGGCACTGCTTGTCTCAGAAAGGAAGTTGGTATCCCTTGCTGTCTTGTCTCTCTAGGAGAAAAGAATTAAAAGGAAGTATTTAGAAGCAATATTGAGTAGTGATGGGACTGTTCACTAATTACCTGGCAGTCACAGCCAGTGAGGGTGGAAAGTGGCTGAATTAACCCGGTATCTCTCTCTCATACTTGACTTTATCTCTTCTGCTGGCTTTTCTGACAGCTTTTCTTAATGAGCTATTTAATTTGCCAAACCAACAGAGATTTTCCTCTTTTTTTTTTCTGGGTTATTTTTCTGCCAGATTGAGTTGAATTAACTCAGTGGAGAGTTGACCAAGGTTGCAGAAGCAAGGGAAAATGGACAAGGCATTTTAGTTGTAGTCAGCTCCTGTCTCAGTCCATGTTGTCTGAATGCACCTTAAATGTTTGTAGTGGAAAGTTTAATTATACTTGTGATGTTAAGCAGAGGCCACTGTGGTCTTCCTGCAGCCTGTACTCCTTCACTGCCCTCGTCTGCCACAAGGAGCATAGGATTGGGAGGGGACTTACAGGAGCATCTTGTTGTGTCTCTTCATCTTTGCTTATACTGCAGCCTCTGCAGGGCAGAAACCTTCTCTGCCCACATCAGGGCCCTGAGGGCACCAGTACTGAGTTGCTGTGACCAGTTTTCTGCCCTGTGATTCAGGAGCTGCATCCCAGCTGGCACCTCGGCCTTGTCTTCAGGGCTGTCTCTGTCCCATCTCTTGGGAGGAGCTTGGCCCTACACAGGAGGTGTGTTGTCCCCCAGCCTACATCATAGTCTTGTTTCCACTCCTCTCTCTGCCCCTGACTCCTGCTGTCCAGGCTGGACTCCCTGGATGGAGCTGACCCATAACCCTTGCGTGGGACTGTCTGTGGGCCCTGCCAGCAGCACCTGCTCTGCCCAGCCCATCCAGCTCAGGTGGGACCTGGGCTGGGGAGGCACTGCCAGTGCTGTGCTCACCACCAGCTCCCAGATCCTTCCCCCATGTGGAACAGCCCTTTTGCTACATGCCAGCTGTGAAATATTTGGCATGAATGGGTGTTTTAGCAGTGCTAGAAACACAAGGAAGGGAAGGGAACTGTCTGCCATAAACTGCCAGTGTACCAGTCTGTAAGATTTTTTTACACAGTCTTTTTGAGGTCTGAGTTACCACAAGCAGCTGTTCTCAACAAGGTGTTCAGTATCAATATTCTGCCTCCCTCAAAGTTGAAGGGAGCAGAATTTCTGGTCTGTCTCTCCTCTGCCTTTTAAATCTTTGATAGCTGAAAGATCTGACATATAACCCAGTTTTTCCTTTAGAGAAAAACTGACAGCAAGGCATCTTTTGCCTGCTTGTTGAGAGTGTAGCACAAATTATTAAGTGTGTGAAGCTAGAAATGGCAAGAGAAAAGAGGAATTAAAGATCACAGAAGCTGGAGGCAGATTTCAAAGGCTCTTGGAGTCTACTGGAATCACTTATACCTCTTAGGGTGCCTCACCAACAGCAGTGCTTAAGTCCTTATTTCCATGATAAAAAGGAAAGAAAAACTTACTGTGACAGAATCAGGTTCAAAAAATCAAAGAATTCTTAAAACAACTGTGACTATTAAAGACTGTGTTATCTCTAGTTTAAGAACAGAAAATGTATGAAGTTAGCTGGGGAAGCACTGGGAAATCATCCATTATAACCAGTGAGTTTCAACCCCCTTCTCACTAGTGAAGTAACCAGTAAATCATCCAGTTTATGGCTGTTACTTTGGTCTGTCTGTGTATCTGGTCTGTATTTGCTGCCTTAGTTAAATAACAATGCAAGGTTGGTGTTTTGAGAGTGCCTCAGTTTTGGAGACAAAGCTGTTCTTCACAGCTGCTCTTTTACATTTCATTTCATGCCTTTAATGAGATAGTCTGATAGGTCTAGAACAGGTTGGCTGTTTTTGTATGTAAGATGAAGGCAGTAGGTCTAATGATACATATTTTTTTATCTTGTTTTTTTTTTAGGTCTGATTGGCTCAATCTTTTCCATCCTGCAGTTTTTCTCCTCTCCCCTCACTGGTGCTGTGTCAGACCACTTGGGTAGAAGGCCTGTCATCCTGATGACAGTGGTACGTGTCACATTTTTAGCCATGGCATCTCACTACACAGTGGAAGGCACTGTGGTCTTGTGGTTAGCACAAAAATGAACTGTGTGTGAATTGTGACAGTCACCATCCAGTTCCAGAATTGAATGTTCTGGATCTGTTGGTTGTTGCCTGTTTCTTGCCCAAGTCACTCGGCCACACTTCCGAATGCGAGAGCTTAAGCTGAGCTTCCCAGATCCAGAACAGCACAGAGAAGGCACCAAAACACCTTTTACTGTGGTTTTCCAAAATCTCTTTCCCCTGTGTATGGGACTGTGACTTCAGAGGCTCTGTTTAGAAATGTTAGACTTAATCCCTGTATGTTTTAGTTCCCCATGTGACTAATGAGGGCTGATCACTCCATGACCTGTTTCGCAGAGCCTGGGAATTGTTGGTTGGGAAGTGCTATGCAGCAGTGCAGGATGTATTTCTGATGAACATGAATGTTTTCCAAGATGTTTCTCTGCTGCTGGTCAGAGTGTGGCTCTCTAATGGCAGAAGCACTGCCGAGCACAGAGGTGGTGGAGCTTGGTGTGGAGGGTACACAAATCCCCATATCCTGTAGGCTTGTGGGGACTTTAATAAATAGCCTTTTGTCCTTATGATTGATTATGAAATTTAAGAGCTAGAATTGTGAAGTTTTCTTCTTTTGAGTTCAGGTTTCTCTTGATATTATAAACAAATGGAGTGAGGTGTACAAAAATGTTTGCTGTAACTTCCACTGAACTTTGCTCTTCTAATTTTGTTAGAAATACCATGATTACATGAAGCTTGTATGGACTTGTTTCTACATCTTTTATATCACTGTTCAGGACATAGTGCAGTTTCAGTATATTGGTTTTGGAGCAGCCATTGAAAACAAATAAACAGAAAAATTAAATGTTTGGCTGGGAAATGTGCAGAAATCATGTATCAACTTTGCTTTGCTTTATAAAAAACCTTTCTTGCTTCTGCAGATGGGTTTGATAGCATCATACTCACTATGGGCTGCCTCTAGGACTTTTGGCGTTTTTCTTCTCTCCAGGATCATAGGTGGAATAAGCAAAGGGAATGTCAGCCTCTCCACAGCCATCATTGCTGACCTGCACTCTCCAAAAGCACGGAGCAAGGGCATGGTGAGTTACATGTGTGGGGGATGTGCTTGGGATTGCTGGGTAACTTTTAATTTATTTTAGGTGCTCAGTGTGTCTTCCCCAGCTGTGTATTCATTGATCAAGTGAAAACATGGCTTTACATGCTACTTTGCTTCTGCAAAGTGCCAGATCATATTGTGAGAGCTCTTGGGCTTCACCTGCCAATGACCTTCACCCACAAGTGAAATGCAGATGCTCTAGAGGTGGAAAAACTGTATCTATTTAAGTGTCAGAACTGTTACTCCTGCTGATAACTTTAATTCTGGTTATAATAGCATAGAAATCAAAACGTCTTATGACCCAATTTTGGTAGCTGGAAGCCAGTTACAGGCCAACCCATTTTTCTCACCTTCCTAAAGTGTGGAAGTGCAGCAGCACAGCACAGTGTGCCTCCTGACTTCCTGGGACGCTGCATGGGCTTCCCTGGGACGCTGCACGGGCTTCCCTGGGACGCTGCACGGGCTTCCTTGGATGCTGCACTGCTTCAGGATGTGAGCTCAGTGGGTAAAGGATGTGACATTGGGCTGACTAAGCAGCAAGTAGTGTGAGCATCTGCCCTGTCCACTTCCAGAAGGCAGTGGCCCAGATGGAAACACCCTGCAGGCTGAGCCTGGCCTGTGAATTACCAGTTGTATCTTTTAAAAACCTTGGGGGCCCAAACTTCTCTGAGCAGATTGTTATAAGCCACTGTGTGGGACAGCTGCTTCTTGGGAGGGGAAAGCTTTAGATTTCACAGTGATAGCCAGTGGATTTTCCAAGCAATTTATTATAGTCCTGGTGAGCCAAAATACATTTTTATTTGTGGAGAGAGAGAGCCATACAGCACTGTAAATAAAATGGGTCAGGGCCTATTTTTAGGGCCTAAGAGCAAGTCACTCAGTGCAGCATGGCTCACATCCATATGGCCTATATCCTCTTCTTTTCCAAAGCAGAGCAAGCATGTTCACTCTGCTTTCTGGGAACCAAATTGCTTCTGACTGATACTGTTCCCAAACTGTGATGGGCCATTGCCTGTTCCTGCCACTTGCTTGACAGAAAACAAAATTGGTGATTTGGAAATAACAGGGTTTTCACACCTCATGCTGTTTGCTGTGCACTCCCTGCATTGTGGGGGTGGTCAGGTTCTGTGTCTGGTTGCATTTCTTTAAGGCAAATGTCAGGAAATCCAAACTGTTGTAGAGCTGAGCTACTTGAATGAAAAAGCTGGTCTCAAACCCGTGTCTGTGCTCACTGTGTCGCTGCAGGCAATGATTGGCGTTGCTTTCTCCCTTGGCTTCACCCTGGGCCCCATGATCGGTGCCTACCTCGCCATGGAGACACAGAAAGGAGAAGTCTTCTACCTCCGCTCAGCACTGGTTGCACTCATGTTTTCTGTGGCTGATCTGATTTTCATCTTCCTCCTACTTCCAGAGACACTCCCCAAGGAAAAGCGGGTAAATGGACTACCAGTCTCAAGATTGTGGGTTTTTTTGTAATAATAGGATTTGAGAATTGTTGAAATAATGGAAACAAAGAAAAAAGGCTTAGCCAGTTTCTCAGAAATTTAACTCATTGCTGGGATTAGGATTATTGTTCAGGCTGGTGTCAGTGGTTGCATGATCATGGAATCATAGAATGTTTTGAGTTGGAAGGATCACCTTCCACTAGACCAGGTTGGTCAAAGCCTCATCCCACCTGGCCTTAAACCCTTCCAGGGATGGTCCCATCTCCTAGCCCAGTGTAATATGAGAAATTCTTTATAATTAACATGCCTACTTAATTGCTAGTTTTGGTGTGTTAGGTTTAAATTCCTCAAAACATAATGCAAGCATGTGAGGGAGACAGTGAAATTTAAGCTGTGACTATAAGGATTCCTTGGGGAGGAATTTCAGCTCATCTTAAAAGGAATTGCATCAGATACTGGATTTTCTTCCATTTAGTCAGGATATGTTCAAAATTTTCTTAACTATTACCTTGTCTTTGTTTGAGATGAGCTCACTTGGTTAGGGCATGGTGTTAATAACACCAAGGTTTTATCCCCATAGGGGCCATTCACTGAAGAGCTGGACCTGGTGATCTCTGTGGGTCCCTCCCAAGTCAGAAAATTTTGTGATTTTGAATCCTTTGAACACGAAAGTAGCAAATTACTTATTTCTAAGCTGTGCTTTCTTCTACAGATAGAAGATTCCTACATGTGCTAAAATTTAGGGACTGTTTGCATTTTTGGGGCAAACATTTATTAACACTTAGATTTCATATTGCGTGATTGGACACTGTCCAAGAGACCTGATTAAAAGTCTCTTAGAACAGTCTCCTTTGTAGAGTGAGGCTGAATTCAGCCCTAGGTATCTGGGTGCAACACTTGATTTGAGGTTTTTCACTGACTGGGTCTTTGCTATCACCCCTGGTTTCCAGGCAGCACTCAGCTGTCTGGTGTGCTTGGTCTCTGGATAGCCAAACCCATCTGACACTGGAACTGTTCAGGAAACTTTTCCCTGCAAAGATCCTGCCAGGGCAAAGCTTTAGACCTTCCCTGGGTGTTTCCCAGCAGGTTGTGTCCTGTGTGAAGTCAGTGTCTCACATTGTGTTCCCAAACACTACATCTGTTTTATTTTTTGTAACAATTTTTCTATGTGTCATCTGCTCCTCTTTCCCATTTGGCTGTTTCTAACCATTCTGGATAAAATCCTGTTCCTAGTTAGAGCTGCACACTCTGGGGTGGTGGCAACGTGTTGACGTAGGGAAGTGCTGCAGAGCAAATCTTTATTCTATAAAATGTTCTTCCTTTGCTGTAGAGTGATTAAAAGGCTTTAGATGACTGAATATGTCCCTTCCCCTTTTGTTATCCTCTTGAGAGCTCTTCTGAGCTGGTCTGTGTTGGCCAACACGAGTGAACTGTGATAAGCACAGGAGTTTGGTGAGAACAGAAGGCTCTGTCGCTGCTCCCTGGGGCTCTGTCCCTGAGCAGCAGTGGGGGACTGCACGAGGTGCTGCTTATGGCCAGGTCCCAGTCATGCAGAATCCAGAGTGTGTTTGGTTGCTGACAGCAGAGTGGTGTGTCTGGATTTGTGGCTTCTGGTGGTTGGTCTCAGTGTTAGAGCTCGTGTGCCATCTCCTTTCAGCTTGCAGTGGCCCCCTGTGATCCGTGTGTTCCAGCAGATCTATAATTTCACTTATCAGGCTGCTTTGCTCTCTTCTTGGGTAGTTCCTCTCGCTTTCTGAGGGAGGGGAGCAGTTTTCTGGGCTGTGGATGACAGAGGAAAGGCAGGTGTGTTGGCTGCCCTTCTGGAACTTGGCTGGCTGAGCTGGAGCAGGTGCTGCTGCCATATAGGAGTGGAATTTGTTGGAAGGACAAAGCTGTAAAAAGAGGGGAAATGATGGTAACTGGTAGGAAGATGTGCCAGTGGGATCAAACATCTGTTTCCTTGAGATTTGCTGTGTTCTCATTATACCCTTGTTATCAGTCCACTTTTCACAGGAGAGAAGTCCTTCATGTTGATTCATGTTGGAATGAAGTCATAGAAAGGGGAAGATGGAGGGGGACAGAGGGAACAAAGATACATTTTCATCCAAAGAGAACAGAATTTTCACTGTTCTCCTTCCTCTTTTTTTTCAGTTGTTCCATGAGTTGATCAGGTAAAGAGAGACCAGAGAACTGTCCCTTTCACCTGTCAGACTTACCTGAAGTAGCCAAACCAGCTCCTGCTGTGACCTGTTTGGGAGTAGGGAGGAATGGAAAGGTCTCTTGTGGAATCTGTCTCCTTCAAGAGCTTTTGAGTTCATTTTTAGCTAAGCTAGTCCTGCCCAAGGCTTCCTAGTTGGAGGGAGGGTCTTACAACTGTTTTTTTCTGGTGTCCAGCTCATGGTGCCAGGACTGTGCAGGGCTGTGCAGCATCACAAGCAGATTTGTGGGCAGGCAGAGCTGTGCTCTCTGCATCCTGAACAGTGTCTGGTTTGGAGGGTGAGGCTGCAGCTGGGGAGGCCCAGGCTGCATTCCTGATTCGGCCTTAACTCTGCCTTCAAGACGTGTTGTTGAGTGACTCTGCATTAGAGGAAAAGAGAATAAACAGAGACACTGTGAAAAATGTCTGCCATTCAAGGTGCCTTTTGGGAGGATCATGAAGTAAAATAGAGCCATTTTGGAAAATAAATCATAAGCATAGAAATGAAATACAAATTAGATGTTGAACCTGCAAAGAATCTAAACTTCATGGAGCTGCTGACATGGACTGAAATTGGCAGTGTATGCTTTGTTATTTGGGGATGGTTAAGCTCTTTAGTAAGTTTTAGGACAATGTTTTTGCTATCACTCAGTGGATGAAGTCACTTCCAGACCACTGTTTCTGTGGCAAAGATAGGAAAAATTGAAAGGAATTTATGTGCAGACACACACAAACATATCTATATTAAAAAGATCTAATACTTATATATATATATTTCATAAAACACTTAAGATTTTAAATGTATATGTATATAATGTGTATCCTCTGGACCAAACTAAAATCACCCTGTAGTACAAAGCAGCTTGGCATCCTGTCTGACAAGGGTAATAATTCAAAGTGGCTACAAACTAGAGGGGATTTTTATTACTGCCATTACCCTTCAAATGTTTGAAGGGAGTTGCTTGTGACCAGATTCTCTGCTGTGGTGCCAGCAAATGCAGGACCTGAGGATTGCTACAAGCCATCTTCAGGAAATCCTCTTACAGACTTCTCCAAAGCCTGAGCAAACTTCTTGGGCGTGTCTGTTTACTCCCTGCAATACAGAGTGGGAGGGGAAATAAATAGCCCTGAATGTTCTGTGTGGATCAGCAACTTTATGGCTTTGTACAAGCCCAGCCTGGTGTATTGAACTGGTTCCTGCTGTGACTAAAGGGCTCCAGAGCTCTGCTGTCAGACACACAGAAACTCTGGCCATCAAAACAAGACAGAGGTTGTGTTAATATCATGTTGAAGGTTGGTTTGTTTACAGCTTTGTTAAATCCAGTCCATATGAGTCCTCAGGTCATGCACTCAGATTAAGCTCTGCTGATAATTGGACCTTTAATCTCTGCTGTCAGAGGGGTGATAACTCCCTCCCTCCCTATATGAGAAGAGAAGGAAGCTCATCAGATAAAGCCTGTGCAGTGCTTTGAAAACATGAAATACTATGTGTGATTATTCAGGATTCCTGAGTCTGTCTTATCTTTTCCTGTGACTATCACGTAAAGTGACAGGCTAAATTCTCCTACTTGAAAAATTGTTTCCTTAAGTATTTAGACATTATTACTTTTAGTATTTTACTTTTCCGTACTTGGAAACAACAAATGAACAATTAAAAATTTAACTTCCCTACGGAGGGAAGACTAAGCCTCTCCTAAGTGCCTGTGGATGTGGAGCAGGGAGAGTGACACTGGGTGCATAATTAGGGTGAGATGTACAGAGTACAAGGCCCAGAAACACTGCAAAATAATTTTTTCTCTTTAAAAAGCCACACAGTGTGGCTGGGCAGAATCTCTCGGGAAATCTCTCTACAATATCTCCAAGGAATGTCTCTAAAAATTATATTTTCCTTTTCTTCCCCAGGAGGTGTCACTGGCTGGCTAAAAGAGCAACCAGTACCAGGACAGACTGGTGTTTGATGTGCTGCACATGCTGGTCTCAGGCACAGGAACAAGTTCTCAGTGTCCTGTGAGCTTGCAGGCAGATGTGCCATTGTTTTCCCAGTTAATGTTCTTTGGACATGAGGGATGATCCAAAAGGTGAACCAAATAAAGTCACCTTTGAGTGAGAGAGGTGGAGAAAAATCCTCTTCTGCCCTTTAAGAACCTAGAGAACAATCTGTTTTCTGTCTGCAGTGAAAGGTGCTACCAGTGCCCTGTTTTTCAGTTACAGTGCTGGAGTTCAGGTCTGGGTTCAGGTCTGGGTTGTTATTGGGGGCCCCTCAGTTCCAGTGCCAGGTGCCTTGTTTCATCTCAGATGATTTGTGCAGGTGTAGAAGCACAACTGACAGTTACTGTCAATGCCTTGCAATGGTTATCACAATAGTTTTTTAAATAAACCCCTTTCTGCCTTTCATCAGGTCTCTTCTGTGACATCTGGATTTCAGGCAGCAGCTGACTTGCTCAGTCCCTTGGCTTTGTTTCAGTTCTCTGCGGTCACCCGAGGAAAGGAATCCCCTTCAGAGGAGAGTAAGTGTTACCTGGCTTTTTATAGTGCCAGTTTTACTGCCTGTAATAACACAGTGTGCCTCTTTGTGGGGATGGTTTTTAAGTGAAAACTTTACTCAGACCATTTCAGAAGCAGCATCTGCTCATTTAAAACCCACCTTAGTAACTTATGAACAGGGAATTGCATGTTCCATGGACCTTGGTGCTGTCATTCCCCAAAGAAGGTTTTGGAGATGAGTGTTTTGAGGGCATGATGATACTTGCATTCTCTGCAGGCAGCACAGGGCAGGCTCCAGTAAGGGAAGTAATTTGAAAAGACAGATCAAGGCACGAGTGAGGGAGATGTGAGTTTTCTTATTCAAGCTGCAAACCAGGAAACTTCAGACTGGAATTTTATTTCTGAATTCAGGACTTGGAGACGTAGGATTTGATTCATTCTTTATATGATTTTCTTTAAGCTGTAGAAAATAAATCAGTGTTCGCCAGGTACACTGGCTGATCATTCAGTCCTCCTCACTGCTGCATCAGCAATAGTGTAATATTTGCCTCTCTGGAGAAAACCTGTCAAAGCCTCCAGTGGCAGGAAAATAAGTAAGGTAACCTGGCACAGACCATTTGTAGCTTGGAAAAAGGGAGAGTGTAGTTTAGTCAGTACCATCTGAGAGCAGCATCAAGGCATTGGGTGAAATACAATATGGATTAGCATCAATCAATCACTCAATCCCTGTACAGGTGAAGGTGTGAGGCAGAGGGGCTGGGCTGGGAGAGTGAGACCAGGGTGGCCCAGAGGGAGATCAGCCTTTTTGTCTCTTCTCCCTACATAAGAAGGGAGGTGCTGTGGGCAGAAATCATGTTGTGGTGTGGTGTGGATGGATATTTAGAATGAGCATCTGAGGTGAGAACTTTTCCGTGTACAGCTGATAAATGTTCCTGTACTGTTGTGGTTTTGTCTCAAGCTATGCTTGGAAAACACTACCATGTTTTTTCCCCCCACTCCCCACCTCCTTGGTGTTTGTTTGTTTTTTGTTTGTTTAGATCTTCAGAATCTCAAAATTTTGGGCCTGGCTTATTTCCTGTACCTCTTCCTATTTTCTGGCTTGGAGTATACACTGAGTTTTCTCACTCACCAGAGATTCCACTTCAGCAGGTAAAGCATATTTAGAATATAAATGTTGTGTGTTTTGTCTAGGATATTTTCCAAAAATCTTGATTTAAGATCTTTTCATGTGTTTTCAAGAGAGGCTTTATGACATTAGTAAAACCACTCAGAAATCAGCCCTTGTGTTCAGTGACACTTGGGCTCTGTGGGAAGAATTTATGAAAATACAGGCACACTGTTTATCATGAGAGGAAATACTCAACCTACAACTTCTAATAACTAGAGAAAATCAATACACAAAAATTAAATCAAAGCTCCTGAAATATGTGTAGCTGAGCTAGTTGTGTTGATTATTGTAAAACCTTTTCTCTTCTTGCTCAGAAGAGTTTTCCAGTATCAGGACAAATCTTGAAGCTCAAAGAGCCCAAGGATGGAGGGATAGCTGTGATTATCTTTGCTCATCAGAGTTCTGCATTGGATATGGGGTACAGTCATGTCAGAGAGTTCCATTTCCTTTAGTCACACCAGAGAAGGAAGGGAGCAGAATCCACTAACAGCAGCTCAGCTTGAAACACTTTTCCTGCCAGTTCATAGGAAAAATTCCAGCCAGGAACGTGAACTTGCAACTTGATTCCTGTGTGGGTCCTTCCCTTCGAGTAATTCTCGGGGGGTTGTCTCATCTTTCCCCGTCTGTGTTTCATTACAGTTTGTGGCTTAACTAATACATGTGTGTCAAGAAAGGGCTTTCTGGTGTATTAAACTTTGTCCAGCCCTGACTGAGGTGCACAGCTGAGTGCCAGCAGCACTGGCTGGGGGACAGCAACTGCTCATGGAGGTGGGACCTGTTAGTTGAGAATGGCCACATAGTTTAGTAGGTAAGAGACATGGAAAGGAAAACTGAAGAAATACTGGAGAGTGGAGGAAGTGATGTCACCACATTCCTGGTGCAACACATGATCCACCACCATGGCAGTGCCCAAGTTGTGCCTTGGGGCCCTTAACCAAACCCTGCATGAGCTGCTGCTTGGAAACCAACAGCTCCTGTGCATGTGGAACAGGTAATTTCCATGGGGACTCTTTGTGGGCTCCCCCAGAAACACTCAGTCACCCCACAGCAGTCTGGAGGGGGCTGCAGCATTTGCCAGCAGTTGTCCCATCCCCACAGGACCTCAGAGGTGTCTCCCCTTGCTGTCTGCCTGCCCTGGGAACTGGTGTGGGCACACAAGGAACCTGCACTGCCCCTGTGAGCACCAGTTTTGTCTCTCCCTGGCTCAGGGAAGGCTCCTCACAGGACTGGTGAATCCCAGGGTGGAATGCTCTGTGCGTGACTCCACACTCTGTGTTTTTGCCTCCCTTCCAGCATGCAGCAGGGCAAGATGTTCTTCTTTATTGGAATAACAATGGCTGTGGTCCAGGGAGGTTACGCTCGCCGAATCAAGCCAGGAAATGAAATCAGAGCTGTAAAAAGGGTAACAAAAATAACATTTCTATTTCTTTTCCCCCACAAACCCAAAATGTTAATTTTCAGTCTTAAGTGCAGTGGAGGGTAGTTGGAGGCTCTAACTGTGTTTGTCAAATGAAAAGAAATTTCTGCATCATCTATCCAGCTGAATGCTCAAGATCATGGTTGTTGGGCACTTACCAGCCTACCTAAACTGTGGAACATTAGAGCCATTTCTTAAAATAGCAACAATATCACTGAAACTTTGTGTTCTTCATATTTAATTGCAGTAAGGAGTGAGAACAGATTGCCCATCTGTGCAAGCTACATAAAATGCTGTGAAGATTGTTTTGTTGCAGTTATTTCTCTTGCAGGGTAGACATTGAAACTACTAAAGCTGCTTCAGAGCTGATCTCTGACTCTCTTTCTGGGAAATTAATTTTCAGTCTGGCCATCTTTGTGCTTGACAGGCCTTCTCTAGAGTGCATTTCACTGGTGGGCAGAGAGAAATAGATTCTTCTTCCAGTCTTTGATTTGTCATCAGCAGCATTACACGTAACAAAAACATGTACCAATGTTCAGACTGAGGTTTCACTGACAAAAATGTACATCTCTTTGTTTTGCTTGGCTCTCTCCTCAGAGATGCTGCAGCTGCAGTGTTGGGATGTCAGGGAACAGTTCCCTGCAGCTTATGCAGCTGTGGGAGCAGTAGATGTCTTGTCCTTTACAGTGGTGTGTGCAGCTAAACAAAGCAGGTTTCAGGTGTTTCTGAACTGTTGTTGGCTACTTGGCAAAAAGTTTGCTTGGCTTGTGAAAGCCTCTGTTAATGTTTTATGCATTGACATGTGTGAATTCAATGGTGGTAAGAAAGGATTTCCAAACTGCACTGTGTTCCTGTGAATTGACTCAGCTTTTCTTAAAGTTATTTCTGCTGGTGGAACAGTCTCCACCCTGCTCCCTGGCAGGAGAAAGTTAATGGCATGCTGTTTGTGTCACAGAGGAAGCATCTCCTGTGATAAACACTCTGTGTTCCTGCTGCTTTATCCTCCACTTCAGCCTCCTCCGTGTGCTGTGCCAGCCTGCTGTGTTGCTGCACTGCACTGGTTTGTGCACACTGGGGTCTGCTGGCCACTCTTTGGTGGCTGTCAGTGGGTGTTGTGGGAGTTCCCCCTTTTGCTGCAGTTATTCTGGCAATTTGTGAATCTGCAGCGTGTGGCAAAGGTGGCCTCTCTCAGCACAGTGGTTACAGTAGCTCATTTATGACTGAATCTTCAAAATGAGGCACATAGTGGCAGTGAATACCCTCCTTTGTCAAACACACAGCAGATCTGATTTGTCTTTTCTGCAGGAGCTCTGTAAGTGAGGGAACACCACAGGGGAACTTAAGTCCAGCTCTTGGAGATGAAGATTTTTTTTGGGGGGGGCAGTGCAGTGGAGATTGAATTTCAGATGCCATTCCCCCCCTGCCATTTTTAATTCTTGGCTACAGAAATACGGAATCTGAAAGCTAAAATCAGCCAATACTGCTGAGAAAAAGCAGATGAGCTGTAGTCCTGCTGCACACAAGCTTTTTGTTCTCTTGTGCCAGCTCAGGAGATGAAGAGTTAAAGGTAAATTTCTGTCTGGGTGAACACAGAACAAGAGAAGAAATCCCCCCCAGAACGGTAGATCGGTGCTAGAGAGAACTTGCATGTTGTCTGCAATCATATGACAGTGAGAGGTAACAGCAGAGAGCACTGTGCTGGTGTGGGGCCA
This sequence comes from Poliocrania exsul, assembly GCA_035041345.1. NCBI lineage: Eukaryota > Metazoa > Chordata > Aves > Passeriformes > Thamnophilidae > Poliocrania > Poliocrania exsul. The sequence continues at coordinate 64,617,400 of JAWWLZ010000139.1, forward strand.
TCCTGGTGACTTGGAAATGTCTGCTTGGGAAGAAAGGGCTTTCTGCTCCTAAGTTCTGTGTTGTCCCACCAGCTGCAGAGAACTGGCAGGACACCTTTAACAAGCAGGGCTTAGATGTAACCGTGTGACTCATTCGTCTTGCAGGCCATTCTGTTGCTGATCCCAGCTTTCCTGTTAATTGGATGGGCTGCAAATGTGACCATGCTGAGTGTTGGACTGTTGCTGTACTCCTTCGGTGAGCTGATCAAAAGGCACTGCCAGCTAAGCACAAATGATTTTTCTTCATGCATTTATTCACCTTGTTAAAAAAGATGAACTCCTAATTTCAAACTATAAGTAACAGAAAGTTGATGTTTCTGTTTATGAAATATGGAAGAAACAGGGTCTGTTTTTTTCTGGTGCTGTTGGTATCACAGAAAGTTGTCATGGTGATATTTGGAAGCATCCCCAGTGCTCCTGTTTTGTCTTGTCTAACTGGGGAGCTCTTGAGCTCTTCTCCCCTTCTTATCAGCCCTAGAAGCAAAATAGTCACTAAATAGGTCAGGAAAGAAGGGAGGCCCCATGACTTTGTCTCCCCGTGGTGGCTGCATTATTTCTTAGGCCTCGGGCTGGAGACCTGCACACCCTGAGGCTGAGGCCAGAGTTCAGACTGAGAGAGGGGCAGATGTTTAAGTGTTTACATGAATGCTACTCTGCCAATCTAACCTGTTATTCAGGTAAACAGTTATGAATGAAGGTGGATCCATCTATTGAAGTTCCTGTCTGAAAAGAGATTTCAGGTATTCCCAGTGATGCTAACTATTGTTAAGAAGCTTCAAATAGGACTAATTACAAAGGTAGAAGACTTCTCTTTTGCATAGTACAGCTTGATTTAAGAGTAAACTGTAAACCACAAAATGCATCTATTGAGTAGCTTGTTTGCCTGTGGCCAGCTGTGTGTGTGACAGGTGACAGGTGAGGACGTGTTCATTCTATCTGTGTCTGAGCATTCCTAAGCCCCCTACTTGGGAAGAAGACTCGATCTCTTCCTAATCAAGCCAGCCAGAAAGGCCTCTGTGGAGGGCCCTCTTCCCCCTCTCTTCCTCCCTCTGCCCCAGCAGTTGGGGCAGTTGAGACAATGTGTGAATTGTTCCTGCTCTCCAGTTGTCCTTTCCTTCCCAGGAACAATTCTGCTTTGCATGCTTAAGCCACTTCCTTCTTGGCAGAAAAGGCTCCCATTTCAGTAAGAGGGCAGTGATTACTGAACAGCTCTTGGATTTGGTGTCCAAAAGTTTTGTAACATTTTATTCTCAGACTTGACTGTCCTGACAGAACGTGGCTGCCTCTCTCATCCCTGAGTGCAGTAAAGCTTGTATGTACAGGGACAGTGTCACTCTGGGTACAGCCACCTTGTCTGTCTGGAACATGAGCCATTCCCTGCTCCACCTGGTACAAGCACAGTGCTTTGGAAAAGCACCAGTTGGCTGCTCTGACCTGTCCATCCCTGTCCCAGGGGCTCACGGAGTGAGAGATACTGATGAGAAACATCTGCTCGGAGCACTCCTGGCTCTGGGCTCCTCTGCAGGTTGGCTTGGAGGGGGTGTTTTCATTACTGAACTGGATTAAACCTGATGACTCAGTGTTGGTAGAGTGCCCCAGAGCTCAGCATATTTCTCTGCAGTGGTAACGAGTTTGGGCCACATGTTTTTCACTGTTGCTCTTGTAAGTGCTCTGAGCTCTGCTGTTCATTAACAGTCTCTTTTGTGGGTTTTTCCAGCTGCAGCCATTGTTATCCCATGTTTGTCAGCAGTGGTGTCAGGCTATGGTGAGTGTCCTTCCTGCTCTGACTGTCCACCCTTGGCCACATCATTGACCTTTGTTTCCACTTGGCTCAAATACAGGGCTGATCTCAAGTTCAGTGAGGCATCAACAGCATCGCTCATGGTGCAGGTCCACCTTGGATCCGAGTTTAGATCTGTGGCTCAGGTTGCTGCTTGGCTTTATAAAAGGCCTCTTCCCTCAGGGCATTAACAAGGAGAGCAGAAAGGCAGGTGTTCCCCCAACTGCTGCTCCATGTTGCTCGTGTGTGACCCCACAGCAGTGCCCACCCCTGCAGGATGAGGCTAAAGCCAGGCATGTCCCTGCTGCTCTGTCCCAGCACAGCCAGCTGGATATTATTCCACCAGGTTTGGCTGGGGGGGGGGGAGGAACCAGCTGCGTTAGGCTGGAGGTGCTACAGCCCTTCCCTTCTATGAGTGTCCTTCACAAAAGGGAAGCTAAGGGGGGCTGCTGGGCATATCCTGACACTATCCTGACCTGGGAGACTCCAAAACATCCAGCAAGGGAGTGCAGTGCACCCCTGGACAGCTGTTTCTGAAAACTGCCCCCACTCCATGTCTGTTTCAGCATGAACAGCCATGATCTGTTCAGACAGACCATCAGTATCACCAGTAATTTTGTACTGGATAAAGCAGCTTGTTCCAAGGTGATGGGCAAACTGCAGGTGGTGATTAGGAAGCTGAAGAGTGGGCAAAGGCCACAGACAGCAGTGAGCAGAGAATGACTTGGGTTCTCTGAAAGAGACACCAGCCATCCCTGCCAGCAGTGAAATAATTTCTTCCTGATTCCTTAGCAAAGACCTTCTAAGGGACCTTCTGAAACCCTCTGGCCCTGGTTGCTGTGTAACCTTGTAACGCAGTTGTAGCTGTTTTGCCATCTGTGGAGGACACAGCTCTGTAGCTTGGGGTCAGCTGGTTGACAGCACTGCAGTTCTTGATGAGGTGGAAAACTTTGCTCATTAATGTCACTGATGTAGCTCTTATTTAATTTGCATTCACACTTCTGTGTTTATCATACACCTGTGCCTCCTCAGAAAATCTTGTGTACAACATAAGCTTTTTTTTTGGTTAGGTTTATTTTTAGGGGGGTGGGGGAGAATGCATTACGAGTTGTCACAAGTGCTTGTCCAGGGACAAGCCCTGGTGTTTTTGTTTTGGTTGGAGGGCAAATAAGCACAGATTGAGCAGCAGGTGTGAAATGACAGGAGGGGAGAAGCATGTGGGAAGCACTTCCAAAGAAAGGCTCCCAGAGCTACAGCAGTGCCCTGTCCCAAACAAAACCTCCTCACAGCACACCCCTGTCCTTGCACAGGCACTGCCAGCCAGAAAGGCCGAGTCATGGGGATCCTGCGGAGCCTGGGCGCGCTGGCCAGAGCCCTGGGACCCGTCCTGGCCGCTGCAGGTGAGTGTGGCCTCTGCTCCCTCCTCTTTGGCCCCACAGCGAGGGGTTGGTGGGAAGGGGAAGAGCACAAGGACTCCCTGCATGGGGGAAATTCCCCTGAGCCATGTAGGGCCAAGGGAGAGAGGAGGGGAAAGGGAAGCAACCACATGGCAACTCCAAGCTTGAGGACTGAGGCAAAGCCAGAACCTGGTTCCTGACTGCAGCCATTTCCCATGTTACTCTGGCTCACCCAACCAAAGAGCATGGAATTCTGTGCTCTCTGCCTTGTGAGAGCAGCAGCTTTGAAGCACTACACATCTAAAAGGACAAAGGCACTAACGAGCCAAATCCCCTTTCCCTTGCAGTTTACTGGCTGGCTGGAGCGGAGATTTGCTTCACTGCCTGTGGAGTTTTGTTCCTTGTCCCGTTCGTTTTACTTGGGTCTATAAAACAGCAGATAAAGGAGGAGTAGGAAGGAACCACAAAACTCTCACCAGCTTCTAAGGACCTGTACAAGACCTGAGTCTTGGCACCTGACTCTGCTGAGCAAATAGGAAAAAGGATTTTGATCTTCTGGAAGGAGATAAACAATGACCATTTGCTGCAGCAACAACACACAGCAGTTGTTTAAGGTGACCTCCCAGGACAGGTGGGCTTTGCAAATAAAAAAAAAAAAGGGAACAAATGAAACAAAACAGACACACACCCCCTTCCCCCTCAAACAGCTGAGTAAGGCATTAAGATCATCAGAGCAGCAGAGACTGGCACAACAGCAACAGGCCCAGAGCCATCCCCACTCACCAGGTGCTGCGTTGCTCCTGTCTCCGAGTGAAGCCTCTGTGGGGGCTCAGCAGGCACAGAAGGAACCCCTAGGGCTGCTCAGATGGGTTTCTGTACAATGGGTACAAGATCTCTGCACGTGCTGCATCAGCGCCTTCAAACGAGACGGTTAAACAAAAGCAAGAAGCACTACAGGCTTCCTGAGCCCCACTGGTACTTTGGCACAGATGGACTGTTTTAATACACAATTAACTTGGGAGAGATGTTTTATATTTCTAATCCTGTGTGATGTTTTTGATGACCAAGCACTGTTCTTTTTGCATAACAAATAAACGGTTACATTGTACAGTCTTATGGTCAGCTAATTAAGTTTTTCACACCCATCTAAACCAAACATCCCTTTTAGGATGAGCCAAAGTGGGTCCAGAACTTCACCCAAGGTGCCAAAGGCTGCCTTGAGGGAGCCAACCATGGATGACACCACAGTGCTGACCCCACAGTGGGTGCAGGAAGGAGCCCCACTGTGCTGACCCCATAGTGGGTGCAGGGAGGAGCCCTGCTCAGCTGGGACACCAGGGAAGGAGCCCTGCAGTAGCCAATCTGAGTATTTTCTGAGAATACATTAAAGCAATCAATCTATACATTAATCACTAAAAAAAAACAAAGTGAATTAAACAGGCTACAGCTGTAGAACAAAACTACAAGTTTTGAAAGCAGAGCAGGATGGTTTTTTCCAAGAGTTTTATTTGTGAGTAGAACTTAATGATACAAGAAAGAAAAATACAGGACTTTATTCTGCCCCAAAGTGTGTAACCATACCATACATGACTACATTTCATATTGTAAATACAAAGAACTAAAAGAACAAACTACAAAATTAGAAATTAAGAGTCATTGCATATGTGGTCAAGATAAATGGAGGGACTCCAGTAAAGAACTGAAACATACAGCAATTAGTCATTTAGTTACGACCCTGCAATAAAACACAGTTTAGCAAAATAAGTGTTGTTGCTTCCTAGTGTACAAGGACATACAAGGTTAGAGTAGAAGCTGAAAGCCATTCGTGCCATGCAGTCCTGCCTGAACGCTGCTGTTTGGGGCTCCTGCCCAGTGCCCGACTGCTCTGTCCCACCCGCCCTGCGTCCGCCACAACAGGCCACGTCACATTCCTCACGGTACCAAGGACCACCTCGAAACCTCTTTCCTCACCTGAAGCCTGACAGCTCTAATTCCACCTCTGGCTGTTGCCCTTCACTGCCCTAGCCCAGCCCGAGGCATCGGCACCTCCCATCCCGACACAGGCCGGAGCTGCCTCCGGCCTTCCGTGCTTTCTGCTGCATGAATGTAAGGCATTAGTTCTCTGCTATTTTACCAACTGCGACATTGAATATTGTCCTAAAAGGTTACATCCATGTTCTGGTGTGTTACAGACACTTACTGTGAGTCAGTATGTTGCCCTCACCCCACGGGGTGCTGGGCTCTGCTGCTGTTAACCCGAAATGCAAATTCTAGACACCAGGAATGGTCACTGCCCCCCGGCCTTTGGCCAAGGAAACGGCACGCGCTTTCCGGAGAATTCCGCAAGCTCGACCTACCTGATCTTAAACTACTTTTACAATTAGTGATAGACAGAAGCATGGCAATAACTGGGAAAACAGTGAACTCAGTGGTGAGAGTGATTTGCCATGCTACACGTTAAACAAACATTTAGAGTGAACGGTGAAAATACACCTTTAAGGTTACTTGGGATTTCTGTACTTTACTGCTGGCAACAACAACAAAAATTTAAAGAAATGCCAGCTTTTGGAAGTGAAAATAATTACTATAAAACAAGGTGAAGTACTCAGTGTAATGCATTTACATTTTTATAAGTGGGAAGGAACAAACACAAAAGGCCGCACATGGGGTTCATGCACAGCAGGGCTGCCTGTGCACCAAAGGGATTTGTTAAAGGGGAAAAAAAAACCTGTGCAAAGGCCCAAAATACACCTGCCCATGCTCCACACCACCAGCTGAAAAACTTCCAAAACACCTTCACTTCAGTTACTTTTTAACCTTTTTTAACAGCCACATCACCACATGACTCAGGGAGGCAAGAGCAAAAGACAGATTTCCCTTAAACTATAATTCACTAGAAAGAAAAAAAAAAACAAGACTGGGCTCTTTGAACGCACAACGTGAGCAGAACACACCACAGTCATTTCAGTCCTAGACAAAGATGATTTCACCAACCAGTTACAAAATAAAACAAAGTGAAAAACACCTTCATTTTGTTACAACAGTCAAAAGGGAGAGAGAGGAAGCAATGGAGAGCCTCAAAGCTTGGCCAAAACATGACCTGTACTCACAAGCTTGCAGAAGTTTACGTGTCAGTTCAAGAATACACCCCCCTTGAGAACACCACTGCAAAAGCATCCTCTCTGAAAGTCAAAATTTAAGAAGAAATTTGCTTGTGACTTGGAACAGAATATTGGAAAAGAACACTTCTTGTGGTAAGCATCGGGTGTTTTATTTTTAATTGTGATTTTTTTTAATATTCTTTTGCAAAGCAGTGCAGACTTTAAATTAAAAATAGTGAATCAATGCCTTCCACAGGGAAGTCATTTACATTTGATTACAAATTAAGGATCAGATCTGTGGCAGCTGCTGAACACACAGGATTAGCACCTTTTTGGACATTAGTTTCTGGTTATAACCTTAAACAATCAAGCCATGACTTGAGGGGCTGGTTGGATTATTTGTGGCATTCATTTACATAGTAAGACAAAACACTCAAGTACGATCTGGTACATTCTAGTGGTTAATGGATTTTAAAATATGACAGTGTTTCTGCAGTGGGTTGGCCTTTAGGAGTCACTCTTCTTTTTGCTCTTCTTCAGGAAGGAAGGAGTACGAAACTTCTTTTTCTTTTTTGATGGGGACTTCCCTGGAGATTCGTCACTACCTGCATCAGCTGCTGTCCCCTCCTCAGCTGTTGGTGTCGCTGGTTCTTCAGCGGGTTGGGACTGGGGTTCCTTATTTTCCACTGCAGGTGATTCTGTTTGGCTTTTGGGCACATCTTGGTCACATCTCCCTTCCTCCTTTCCTAAGGGAGGGAAGCCGAGTGCTTCCGAAGGCTCATCAGGGGTGAGATCTGGGAGGGTTTGCTTGAAAGTTGCAGCATCACTGTCATCTCTGTAGGTCTGGTCCTGCCGTGTCTCTGGTGGGCGGACAGACAGTGACACAGTCAGTTTAGTAAGTGCCCCTGGAACGGGGAAAGCGAAGCGAGTGGGTGGTGAGTGTGCTCTATAAAAACTAATGTATTTACTTTGCATAAAAGCCTTTGTAATAGGGCTGTTCTCCTCCAGCTCTGAGCACAGAAGTAAGATATTCCAAAGTTCTGTGTGTTTTTAAGCTTCCAGCACAAACAGATACAGCTGAATTCCATCAGCAAAAAAGTAACTGTTCAGATCTCTCTCCTGTTTCACTCGTGACATTTGCAACCAACACGAGATTTCCGTGCAATAAAGCAGGAATTAAACCTACAGTTTTTGTTGGCTTTGAATAGAGCCTTAGGCAATTCCACACTTGATTCTTTTTTCTTTTGGTGGGATGAAACTCATTGCTGGTTTGCAGTGACCTGGTACACGCAAATCAATTAATTTACAAATACTTGGATTGCCAATGCAGGTATTTTGACAATGTTCTTCCGTGAGATCTAACTGATGTTGCTTCAAAATGTTATTTCCTATCACAAAGGCTTCATTTTTTGTTGCAAGATATGAGTACATATTATGGATTCCTATAAGTATAATCTGTGTCATTTATCAAACTAAATGAGTTCAGCAGGTTATGCGATACAGCTTGAGTTTTTTTAATGTATGTGATGTCTAAGAGCAAAACTCACCCTGTAGAGAGGAACATCAAAAGTCCAGTGATAACTGTAGGTCCAAAGGGGAACTTACCCTCTCCCCCCTCCACTGTAACACTTTCCTCATCCTCCGTGGTGCTTTAGGGATGTTCTGTGTAAAGCTGCTCCCAGTGCATTTGTTCAACAGGGAGCACTGTGTGGAGTGCCCTGCAAAGCTGTGTCAGATCCATCCCCACTGATGTTACGTAAGGAGGAATTTAGAACAAAATCCAGGCCATGCTCATTGTGAGGCACAAATGAAAGGCAACTATTTTTGCCCCCCTTTCAAAATCTTGTTTGTTTTAATTTGAAAAGACTGAGGGCTTTCATGAGATTTACAGAAGATGCTCGATACTTTCCCATTTTTCCTATGAAAACAACAGTGTTCTTTTTCATTTTGCCAGAGGGTATTAATAATTCTCTGATATATTTTAGAGGGCTCTGTTCTGTGAATACATTCTAGCAAAAACAAACACGTTTTGCCTAGAGCACCATGAGCTTCTAATAGGTTAAATAAACACCACACACTAGTATCCAGTGGCAAACACTCGGAATGCACAAGTTAGCAGTTGAAAAGTTATAATGCAGGAGGGATTTAAATCAGAGCAAAAAGGAGAAAGCAGTTATGAACAGTACAAGCTGCCTCCTGAAGCTCCAGTTTAGCCTGTGTAGGTATGGGAGATAATTTTATAAGAAACACCAGCAACAACAATTCTTCACTACCACTACACTGCTTTTGGATTTCATTTAACTTTTCAGGAATTAACTGAAAGCACTGCTGAGCTCTTCTCCCTGGGGATTCAGTGACAGGATGTGTGGTAATGGTTCAAAGCTGCACCAGGGGAGGTTCAGACTGAACTTCAGGAAGCATTTCTTTACTGACAGGGTGGTCAGACTGGAACAGACTTCGCACACAGGTGGTCAATGCTCCAAGCCTGTCATTGTTTAAGAGGCCCCTGGACAATGCCATCAATAACATGCTTTAACTTTTGGTCAGCCCTGAACTGGGTCAGGCAGTTGGACTAGATGGTCACTGTACATCCCTTCCAAGTAAAAATATTATATTCTATGCATTAGTTGGTCCAGTTTTCAGAACAGGCACCATAGTGGACTGTCAGTCAGGTTTATTTTTTAAAAAAGAAAGTTTTGACGTTTTAGAAAAGGGATTAGAAATTCCTTCAAAGTAAAGAATAGGAAGCTACAGGCATTCGAACAGCATTTGCCAGCTGGCCTGAGCATTGAATAAATACAAATGGGTTTATAACTCATTAATACAGGACTACAACCCTTCCCAGTTTGTCAAGTTACCATCATCCTTATTAAATGGATTAACATGATGCTGGAATCAAGCAAACATCTGTTTATCTAGTTTGCTACAGGCAGTGTTTTACTGGAATTAGGGAGATTTACAAATTCCACATTCACTAAAGCTGGCATACAATATGTAAACACTTTGCTACTCTATTGGATGGATTTCAGTAATGTAACTAGGAAGGTTTAAAAAATACATCTTGCTGCAAAACCTATTTACAGTTTCAGAACTCAGCAGCACTTCAACATTTTAAAAGGTTTTTTTTAGAATAATCATCTCTATGTCCAATTCTCACTTTATATACATTTACTGTGGCTTAGATGTTTGAAGAATAACATCAATACTGGTGTGTGTTTACAGTTCACATTGTTTATGAAAATAAAGGTTTATGGGGTTGTTTTTTTTCTCAACACAAAGATGTGGACAAACATACAAACTAGGCTATAACTGAGTTAACACAAAACACTCGACTGACTTCAACTACACTTAAATAGAAAGAATATGATGAATCAAAGTTGAGAAGAGGCTGTAGACAGAGAACATGGTCATTCAACAGAACCTCCCCCAACCAAAGTTGTCATGGTGTGAAATTTCAATTACTCTCTAAAATAAGCTTTGTATGTTTGTCCTGGAAAAATTATACTTTGTGTAACATAATTCTCTGTTTGAAAGAACTTTCAGGTTTTAGAACTTTATCAGTAACATCACAGGTATCTAAGATGTACTTTGACTTTCGTACCTATGACAAACACACTGACTTTCGGATATAACAGGACATAAAAACATCTTTATTTCTCCAAAGCATAATCCAAAGGAGCCTGCAGAGATAGCTGAAACAGCTCTAGAAGTTGCTGCCACCAAGGAGTTGCTGTTATTCCTTGGCTGGAATTTGAATTCCCTTACAGCTGACAGAAAACAGAAAGAGTTCCATATCCACTTCTGTGCAAAGTCTGCTGGGTAAGTTCAAATCCATGTCAGTGGTAGCACTTTTGCACTGGAATGGATTAGGAACTCTTCCATTTCATTACCAGGCCCAAACTGTGTGGGCAGCAGCAAACTGTTGGGGCAGAAACTCCCATGGCTGTTTCAGCTATATCTCACAGACAGCTTCAGACTATTCCTTTTCAAACTGAGGAACTGGACACACAGATATGGAAACACGTAGGGTGACTTTCACAGTCTCTCAAAGGGGAAGTGCAGTTTGACACGACATCTGCAACTACCTGGAATTTCATGAAATTGAGAACTAAAGAAACCAACACCTCAACTGAAGAAGCCTGCTTTTTAAAAAAAAAAAAAGCAAAACCAACAAAAGCCTTAGTAAACAAAGATGCAAGAGTGAAGCAAAGCACAAAAGCAGGTCAGAGTATGGAATGATACTTACTATGGTAACAGGTACTCTTTAGCATATCCATCTCCTGTTTGTAACGCAGCCACAAGAAGAAAAAAGCACAAGTAGAGAATCTATGCATTCATCACAGCCATTGTGTTGTGTTAGAAGAATGGTTGCAACCATTCTTGTAGAAAACAGAATGAGATGAAGTAGTGAATGGCAGACTAACAGACAGGTGATCTATACAATGTACAAGGTAAAGGAAACAAGACAATAATTGGATTACACCTGTTCAAGATTGTCATTTTATCCTTTTTTGAGGAAATTTTTGCCTTTGGCAGCCCTGCTCTCATTTCAGTTAAAACTACTGTATAAGGTGAGCAAATAATCAAATTTAGATTCAAATTGAGTCAGAAAAAATATTTACTGAGGTGTAATCCAAGTACAATAATGTTTAAGAAATGTGCAACCAGTGAAGATTTACCAAAGCATCTAGATATGTGTCTGGTTCACCATCAGACACTGTTCATTTCATAAGGGCAATTCTCTCTTGCAGAAAATGTACAAAAAGATAAATCAGTTGAGAAACACCAAGAGATGACAAGGCAATTCTGAAGAGATGAAAATTTGTCTTAATATTAATGCACACTTCTTTATTATTGTAAACATAACTCCTGTTATACTCACAGTTCAGTGGAGTATATTTTAGGTAGAATAACAATGAAATAGAAGAAATAATTTACTGTTATTAGAGGCTAGTTCATGTACTGTCATGCATCAGTCACTAAGGATGCAGTTACTGGTCTCCCCAGCCCCAAAGCAGGAGAACGTACCTTCCTCTATTTTAATGGGCGTGCTGGGAGGAGTACGAGCTGAGGGGTGCTCAGGGGGGCTTCTCTCCTTCTGTGGCCTGCCATCTTCTGAGGGCTCTGCAGGTGTAGGCAAAGAGACATCACTAGGGCAGACTAAACCTCTCAGCATGTGAGAAAACAAGTGTCCTTTTGCTCCATGCACTCAAGACACCAATACATTTTTCTGAATCAAAATTCAGCCAGGATATTAAATAATACCAAAACAAGCAAAAGAATATTAAACAATAGACCTTGAGATTAGCTCAGTTGGTTAAAACTTGTTTGTAATAATGCCAAGGTCATGGGTTCAATCCCCTATGTGGGCCATTGACTCAAGGATCCTTGTGGGTCCCTTCCAGCTCACAACAGTCTGTGAATCTGTGATAGTCTAATATTAACACTCACAGTTGTGCTCTGTAGCTTTTTCTGTTTTGTGGTTTTGGTTGTTTGTTTGTTTGTTTGTGGGGGTTTCTGTGTTGTTTTTGGGTTTTGTTTTTGTTTTTTTGTTTTGGTGTTGGTTTTGGTTTTTTTCTTTTTTTATTAAGAGGGCATGAATAAAGTAATTGTTTATGAATTGATTTATCACACTGTTCTAAAGAAAACTTGTGAGGAAAACCCACAAGGAAAATACAAACAAATACGCAGGAGGGGATATGCTATCAGGCCTACACCAGATAATGTTCTTTTGCTTGCTTTGTATTGCTGAAACTCTGAGTAAACAAAATTGCATCCCGAAAGAAAAGAAGACTGCACAGATAAATCAGAAAAACATGCAGTAATTATATGATTCCAAACAGATTTCACAGTGGTTTGAGTATTTGTTATTAGTAAGGAGGGTCCCCCCTTGCTTCCAGCTTTAAACAGGCCTAGATCCAAAGGAAAACATTAACAGGGTACACCATATATTGGGAACAACATTACAACATTGCTCCATCCAGTTCACCTACACAATTAAAAGTGAAATCAGTCCCACAGATGAGAGTCAACTGACAGAATCTCCAAATGGTGTAGGTAAAGAGGTTGTTCCTTGGATTGCAAGCGCAGCTGAACCATGTTAGTAATACCTGAGGCCTCAGCCAAAAGGTCAGGATCGGACCTTAGTGCTTTGATCACTGCAGTATGAAATTCCTTATGGGATGCCGTCTGCCCAGCTGGCTCTTCTCCGTTTAGATGTGTGAAGACTTGCTGCGTGGTCTGACAAGAAACCCATGCAGCAGCAAACTGAGTGTTATCTAAAGATTTAGACAGTGATGATACGTCACGATCCTGTAAAGTCTTCGTATCTGTTCCTTGAAAGGTGTTTGATCTGCCTTTCAAATCCAGAGATTTTTTATCTGACGTGTTTTGCTCACTGATGGTCTGATTTCTAAGCACTGTACTCTGTTCCCCAGCTGGTGTCTGTCTCAGTAACACAGTCTCTCCATATTTTGACACCTTATCTAAGAAGGATGTGGCATTGTTACTGAGAGAATAAAGGTATGCAGTTAAACAGGCATGACAGGAGAGCATCCCACCCCACCCCACCCAGTGCTTCGTTAACCCAGCCTATACAATGGCTCCTACATTGTTGTCCCAAAGAGCAGGTGCAGGGAACACACACTGCAAGAGAAACAGCACTTCTGGTTCCTGCACGACTCAAATTCAAAACCTCACAAGAGATGAGCATTGTAAGTATCATCCCTTAAAATCATACAGAAGTAAAGCAGGAGAGCCACATCAGATGCAGCAACAGCCTCTTCTTACAGCACAAATCTGTCCTAATTCTATGATGACTTAAAAAGTCCATTTTGGGGAAAGTGCCCAAGATGTGCCATTTCCAAGCAGCAATCAAGTGTCATTCTGTACCTTCCCCGTGTGATTTCTCAAATCCACAAACTTCAGTGAGTTAGAAACCTGCAGTGTTGCTGCTATAAAGCACCACCAGTGCCTTCCCCCAGTTCAGCTTTAGGGCCCAGGGAAACAAAAGCAGAACAATCTGCAACACCATGGAGAACTAAAACTTGGTTTTTTACTTAAGTTTCAAGTTTTCAACTTCCTAATAGCAGCAGTAACTGACCCTACTGTCTAGTTGGCCTCCTAGGGTAATTTTAGAATGTGATCTACACATTTTACAGAATATTCCACTAACACTTAGACCGCACATTCTATCCCCAATATGCTTTTCAAATTTCTAATTCACACTGGAAACACAAACACATGAAACCTGAGTAATTTATCCATGGCCTTTGCAGGTAACCCACCTTCAAACTGGTAACAAACTTGCTGTTATTATAGTCTATTGCAGAACAAATACACACAGAGAAACCAACCTTCTGGTCCCTTCTGCTTCCTCTCTACTTCTTTGCGATATTCTTCCAGTTCTCGGTCAGTGAGTTTATTGAAGGGATTTGGTCCTGTTGTGCTCACTATGACTTTTGGTTGATATTCTTTCTCAATTATTGCCTTTGATGCAGTCACCAATTCTCCCTGGCAAAAGAAAATCAAGATACATCTGCAATCAAGCAGTAACTTGCAGAACCCTGAGAAGTACAGAGGTTACAAAGCAAACAAAAACAAAACAAGAAGATAATCTGAAAAATGCTACTTTTTTCTCTTCTAGATTAAAAAAAAATCTATTGCAGATTTTTTTTTAAAATTTAATTCACAGGTTAATACAAAGGAGAAAACAGGTCTCCACCATTAGCAACCATTAAGCAGGAAATCAAACAGAAGCCAAACAGTCCAGCTGAATTATACATGAAGTCACAACAGTACATCAAGTTTCTTTTTCTCCCCAGAAAAGAAACATGATACCAAGGCCCACCTGCATGGCAGTCTGGGCACAGAATACTTGTAAAAGGTTACAGGACTCAGCTTACAGGTATTTCTCTTTGTGGTTTGTTTTGTTGGTTTGGCTTTTAAAAATATTATTATTTTTGCTTTGGGTTTTTGTTTTGCTTTGTTTTGTTTTTTTTTTTAATAATGGAAAAGTCATTTCTAGCAGCTACTATGTAACACCTAACAGATGTTATAGTAAAAAGCCATCTTGTATGTGTTCTGTATATGCCAGATTAACAGTTTATTACAAGGCATATTAAAGCAATTAAGGTTAACTGTAATCTTATACAAGTTAGCATATTTACATCTATAGCATTTGTCATACAAACCAGATAAAAAGTTATACAAATAAAAATATAACATTAACAATTCTAAGTACAGTAAGTACCAGTGGACAAAAGCAGCTGCATCAGATTCTCTAACATTAAAATTTTTAGTTTTTCTCTCTAATCACAGAGTAAAGACTAAAGGCATTGGGTTTTCATTGTCTTGGGTACGGAAGATGCTTGCCTGGAGATAGCTGCTCTATCTCTCAAGTGACTTATTGAAGCATTTGGGGTTTTTCCATTGGATACACAGAATTCTACTGACATCAGCCTGGAAATGTGCCTCGTGATTTCCAAACTATCTTGATGGTTGAAAAAGAGGATTTGAATTCTGTTACCAAACAGGTATGGGGTTACTGATTGGCCCAGGTCATCTCCACAGTCAAATGTTACTTGTACCAATATTTAAAGAAAGCATTAAAAAGCACATTTCACAAATACCCAGTGCCTGAACCAAGAGAAAAACATTCCATTTTGTGTCCATACTGTATGGACAAGCACAGGATCCTCACTGTAAAACTGATGAAGAAATCAGGCAGTGCTGTATTGGATGCCGAGAGCTGCTCTGGGCTCGTTGTCAGCACCAAAGAGGTGACAGACAAGACTGTCCAGATGCCATGAGGACATGAGCAGTTGGATACTTTGAAAGCCTTGGGAGAGATCTCCAGAATCTGGTCCAGAGCAATCCAGGGAGGTAAGAACAGCTGGTTGTCAGAATCTATGCTACTCTTCAGGAACCAAACACCAGCCAGAAGCAGCAAAAAAGGAACACCATAACAAGTCTCCAGTGCAAAACCCTGAAAGGAACTGCAAGAGAGAAACATCTCTAAAACACTACAGATGGTTTCCCTTTCTCCATAAAAGAGGAGGAAACTTCATCTTCAAAGCAGAACATTAGTAGAATGTCAAAAGCCTTTCCTCAACTATTTCCATGAAAAACCAATTTGACAGTCACAGCTTTTCTTACAGGGTAATGCATAAAAAGGTCACAGAAATATCAATCTTTGTACAAATACTAATTGTTTTGTAGAAAATTTAGAACACCCCTATAACTACAGCTTTTAAGGATGAGAGAAAACTGGTGCCCATGGCAAGTTTGTATTTCCCTCTCTATCTCAGGCACAGTTTTAAACTGAAACCCAGCAGTAAATTGCAGGGGTTTGTAAAGCCCTGATCTCAGGCAGAGTTTCCAGGGTTTGCTGGGATTACTAAAGGCATCAGAGGAACAGGACACACAGTAGCCATTGGTATCCCTGGAATGTTTAAGAATCTTTGAATGTTGCAAGTTAAATCCAGAATGCCTGGGTAGAAGAACTAATGAAACAGATTGTTATTGAGTGCCTGCTGATTTAACAATGACGAACAGCAAGACAGGCAGTTTGCAGCAAGATGTCTCACGCACTGGCAGGATGTGTTCTCCTGCTCAGGAGAGTATCTTTGTTAACTATGGGGAATAAAGCAGCAAATCAAGCTGATCACAATTACAGGAGAAAAGAAGAAACAAAAATCAAATCCACACAAAATCCACCCACAATCAGTGCAAGCAGTATTTGTACTTGCTGATAGCTTTGACCCAAGAGAACAAATACTGAGGAGATCAGAGGCAACAACAGTAAGTGAATTACATATTATAAAGAAAAAGCACTTGTGATTTTTGGACCATAAAAGCAGAAAAGTTACACAAGAGATTAGAAAGGCAAACTTTTGATGTGCTAAAAGCTGATCCAGACTAACACATCCAGTTTCACTCAGTATCAATAGGAAGCAGTTCACAGGTCACTAATGAAAATTATACTGGTAGAGGCATGGGGTCTATGTGGGAAATAAATTATAGTGATATGTTAGTCAGTTCTGCAAGATGATTACTCTAAAACATGTACAAATCAAGAAGCAGAGATATTTTACCTCACAGAATAGGCCACAAAGCAGCTTTCCAAGCATTCAAATAAAGATACACTACACAAAGTGAAACATGGGGCAGAAAGAAAACAAGTACAAAAGACTAAAGAGACAGTGCAGGACATATTTTAAATTGTCAAATGTGACACTAAAATAAGCAAGATTTTGCAGAGCTATCAACTTGTCTGTGCCATTTGTAGATTTCCATGAATGTTCAGAAAAGCTGAACAAGAAAACTGATCTGGAGTTAGTCCAGTATTAAAGAGCCTGCAGAGAGGGAATAAACTCCCATAAAAAGACTCCCATTCTGTTTCAACACAAGATAACATGAAAAAAACTAATGTTATAGTGGTTTCATTTTGATTATGCTGATACCAGTATTATTTTGATGATGATTCTAACAGTAGTTGAAGTGTGACTGCATACATAAGCCCCTAAATATCTACAGCATTTTCTCCACTGTAAAAAACACTGCATAGATGACATTCATGAACTACATGCACTCTCACTGTGAGAATTTTTTTGCAGGGGCATACACTCCCAACAAAGATCCAAAGAGAAATTAATTTATAGCTAATGATGCACAATATACCTTCATATTAAGCATGGAGCTCATGCTTTCATTTCCTACATGAAAATTTTAGATAATCATGTAATTTTGCAGCTTCTACACCAAATCTTGGTTTTGGAGAAAAATTCAAAACTGAGCATTATTTAACAGGCAAGCACTTCACCTTGTTCTCAGGGATAAATATGACCAAAACTTATAGATGCCAATTCTTCTCTCAATCAGACAGTAGGTTTGTAATAATGGCCTAAGTTAATGATCACTCCTAACGTAATCTGACATTAATGCAGTGCCTTTATCCAAACCATCAAGATTCCTGAACTACTGTTCATGTAGGAGTTTCCACTCAAACCCAGTGCCACCTCTGGGGCAGAACTGAGAGGCTCTTCATGAACAACAAAGCCACAGAATTTCTATTCTAAAGGAGGAGACACGCAACGGGTGAATCCCTTCTGCTTAAAATTCTTGACAATTCATGTGAATTTATTTTATTTTAGATCAAACTACAGGATGGTCATCAGTAAGAATAACCAGCATTCTCTCTTATTCAGCCAGGACTGCAGCAGAAGCTTGGCTAACCAAGTCTGAACAGGAATAAAATTACATGATGCACAAGGAGGTTGTGTTGCAACATGGCCAGGACTTCTCAGGACATGGACAAAGCAAGTGACGGGCACAATGGAATATTCACTGCTGCAGCCACAGGCACGGGAGACTCAAAGCAGTACATGCATACTGTACACAAACAGGGATTTTTTTCACCCAAAACAGTGTGCATTGGTATTGGATATAAATCTCAATGTTAAATGAAAACAATACATTTTAAGTGTTACTGCAATTCAATGAACCTTTTTATTTGAAACATAATTGAGTGCCAGAGAATTTGTCAGCTGAGAACTTGTAATTATCTGGTACCTAAAAGTCTGTAAGGCTTTTGATGTACAGGACTCTGCTCAAAGTTGCACTGAAATGTTCAGGTGAGGTTTATGTGGGCATGAGAGCACTTTCACTTCCTTTGTTCCACAACACGACCTTCGGTGGTTTGTTTTTTGTTTGTTTTTTTGTTTTGTTGTTGGGGTTTTTTTGTTTGGTTTGGGGTTTTTTTTATTGCTGCTGTTGTTTGGTTCATTGGGTTTTCTGGTTTGGGTTGGGTTTCTTTGTTTTTGGAGGGGGTTATTTGTTTGGTTTTGGAGTTTTGTTTTTCCCCCCGAACAGGAAACTATTAAGCATTCACACCACAATCCATATTAAACAAAGTCTATGAAATAGGCCACTTCTGTAACTTACATTGTGCTCTAATTTTACACAGTATTTCAGGCAGAAAGCACTTTCATGACACCACAGAAAAGGAAACAAGTAATTTGAATGTCTAAACTCTGACACGATACTACTAGGAAAAATCATATAACCAACAGACCATTTGGTGGTTCTTTGCCCTTTATAAAATGGCACATAAATTACCTGATTAGTTTTATAGAAAAGGGATGCCATTGTTCAAAAATAATACTTGAACTATATCACTGATGGAAGAAATTGCCTGTGTTGTGATAACCAATGGATGACTACCAAAAGTAATTTTTCACTTTGAAGGTCTTATTCAGCAGAGAATAAGAGGCATGAACTGCCTGTAAGAATTTGGCTTTTTTTTCATCTTAATCCGGAAATGGTGTTTGATTATTTTTTCTTTTGGAATATGGACAAAACAAACTGCAATCTGAAAAACATCATTATCCAATTCTCAGTATGATCCAAGTATCTGTAACACAAACTGGCTCATTACACTAGAAAGTATTATAAAACCATGAGGTCTCCAACAATGGTGTAATTCAAAGTATTCTGGTATTTTTAATGGGAAAGCTGCTCTGATGAGGTGTTAGGCACAACCTAAACCCAAGATTTAAGAGTCTTCTATATAAAATACTGGAGCAGAGGAGGCACTGGTGCTTATTTACACACCCTGATTCCATGTCAGACCCTATCTGTGACACAGCTTTGAAACTGGGGAAAGAAACACAGTGGGGGCTGTGCTGTTTGCAGCTGAGCTGCTCGTGTTCAGTCAGCCCCAAGGACTGATCCCAACATCCCACATCTCTGCAATTTAGTCTGTATTTAACACATACTGTGTTAGCATAAGCACAATTACAATCAAAACCAATTGATTTTGGAAATGTGGGGCATTACTTAGCAACTCCTGCAGGTAAGTGGAGGAAGTTTTAAGGGAGCCAGATGTCTGGCAATGTGGGATCAAGAGTTGATGGGTTTGTCAGCAGAACACACACTGAGTATGTGGCATCCTTGGAATTACACTGCTGTAGTCAGGCTGAGATTAAGCCAACTCTAAATTGATCTCAAATTGGAGTAATTCAACACTAACAGCATGCACAAAGAAACCCACGATATGCAGCAGCACCTGAACATCAAAAGTGTTTCCTCACCAGCTTCTACAGACAAATAAAAAGATCAAAATCCTTAAAAGACACTTTAACAGGGTAAAGTAACCGTTTGTATCATTGCATATACACATTTTTGAGATCAATCTACTTTCATCTTTTTTCTAGCCAAGTCATTGGCTAATAGAGGGGAAAGGTCAGGGTAAGGAGAGGTCAAATGAAGGGTGAACAACAGTATTTAGAGCAGTATGACAGGGCAGTACCTTTCTAACAGACAGAGATTTAGCGGGACTAAAGGCCTGCTCTGTGAGATCGAGCCCTTCAATAGATTCCGTACAGTCTGAGAGGGGAGCATCCTGCAACAGTAAATTGAGTAAACAGAGCAAACCGAGCCCGGGCTTGAAAACATCAACCAAAAGCACTGTGACGCTTGCTAAAAACATGCAAAGAAACAGTAACTGGTAGATGAAATCGCAAATGACAATGAAGTGATGAAGTGACATGCACACAATATGACGCCCAGCATGAGTAATGTTATGGTCATGATAAGACTTGTCAAACTTTAAAAAGTATATCAGAAAATACTTATCTGGGGCAGTTGAAGCACTCACATATATAAAGCTTTAAAGTTATTCAGCTATACAGTATAACTGTACAGCTCTAATTCTTACTTTAGTTTGAGCTATGATTTATAGTCATTTGTACATCCAGATATACTGCTTTTAAGTTTTATTGATGTGTAACAGCTTTTTTCCCAAACTGCTCTTTAAATAAAATATTATAAAGCATGAAAAACCATATTTAACACAAAACACTACTGCCCCACAGTGAGCCTGCTGTGCCCAGTGTTAATACTTCAAGATACATGAACTCAGAAAACAAACAAAGTTGTCACAAAGCCCAACTATTTCTGAACAAGAATCTAACCCATATAAATAAGCCTTCTGAATTTCATGCATTACATTCAGCAAAAAAACCAAAAAGCATCCTCCACAGGCATGCTTGGGCTACATGGCTGAAGCCTCTACATTTCTGACCCTGAGCACTCTTGCAAAGACAACGGTGTTACCTCTAAGACTTACCTTATAAACAGTTACTCTCTGCCAATTAAAGAATAATTTCATAGTGATATATTAGGTGAAAGCAGAGGATATCATGGATAAAGCTAAAGGTTTCAGGAATTTTATACTCTCACCTGTACAAGACTCCTGTCCACAACCACCCCAGCAAGAACCTGTGACTGAGGGCCCGCGGTTTTAATATCTTGTAAATTTTGCTCTCGGATCTGTAAAGGAAAGCAGCAGAACACAATCACATGAGCAACAGAGAAATGCTGACCACATTTTTGTATTTGAAAAAGGGATGAGTGAACCAACAGGCTGCAACCAGCATTGATTGCTATGGCCCTACGCATCAAATGCAGCTGAGCTCACAAACAGCACTCCAAGGTAAGTGTTCAGGTTCCTGGCTGTTGCATCACATTTCTCAGAATTTAGTCTTTAAGTACCACAGCAGGTGCTGCCCTTTGCTTTTTAGTACCAGATCATGGTAAAACTCTAGAGAGCATGTAACAGACAACTCCAGTTTGTGAAAAGTGAGCAGAGAAGACAAGCACAGAGGTCACACTTGTGTAAGTCTACGGTTACAGGTTTCTGCCATCACCCACCAGTCACTGATATTACACCACAATATCATCTTCCTATAGAACTTACTGTAAAACACTGGATAATATCCCAGTTTTGCATCTAGTCAGGACCATATTCTCAAAAGGCCATGTAAGTGGGAACTCCAGAGTGTCAGTTTATGCAAACATACTCCTTTTATTGCATCCTAAATACTTCCCAGTTCTTTTCATAGAGAAGATGGGAACAGAAAGTGGATCTTTAAACCTAGGTATTATCTATTTACATTAAAAATCCCACAGTGGCAGAGAGTTTGTAAGAACTGACTTGAAATCTATTTCTAAAATATTCTGGTTCTTGTTCCAATAAATAAAGAAAAGCATGCAGCCAAAAGACCTCTACTTTACAACCATGGACACTCAATTTATGAAAAACCCCCACATGAACACAAATACACCAACAAGACGTACTATTAAAACTTCACATTTCAGAAAGCATCAAGATCCTGCACCATTTGTATTTGTTTCTAATTTACTACCCTTTTCATCATTGTCAAAGTATAAAATTTGAAGTCTTGCTTTTCTTGGTCACTTCATTCAAGTTTTTAACAAAATAACATTTGTGTTTCAAACACCAAGAAACTACTTGGAAATTTCACTGTAATTCTCATTTCAAGTGATTCTTATGTTACAGTGCCAAGTCAAGAAAAGCATAAGCTCTGTCAGCCATATACAAATATTTTAGAACAAATCAACATTCCTGTTAGTACCCCAGCCTTTCCTGGGATACAATGCTAACTCCCATGTTCCATATGGCTGTCAGGTAAGGACAGCAAAACAATCCAGGACAAGTTAAGTATTAACGAGATACCAGGGTGTATTTTATACTTGGAAAGAAATAAATGGAAAACCAGTGCATTCAGTGCTTTCCTGCTGGCAGATTGGTGACAAGAAGATCTGAAATTTGATAACTGGAAAATTAACTGCAAGCTCATTTCAGGCAGATTAACATGGAGTTCTGAAGAAAAAAAAAGTCTGTAACAATCACAGCCTATTATAATATAATAAATTAACACATGGAGAGATATGCATAGACTACTTTGTCCAGGCCACAGTTTCAACTGGTGAAACCAAAAGACGTCATTAATGTAAAGCTGTGATATCAAACAGAATTACTACCATGATCTTAGGGCTGGCTGTTTCAGAGGAACTCAGCAGCTGCTCTAATAAAAAACGAAAGTCTTCATGTTGTAGACAGAAATAACCATTTTTTCTAAGGGAAGTTCAAAACACTTAGGGATTGCTTCAGTGTTAATTTTAAAAGGACAGGACAATACCAGAACTCTGTTACTGAAGCCTCAAAATTTCACTATAGCCAAGTGAGTTAGTTCACTACAAGTACACAACTTAAATGTAGCGATGACAAAAAAAAAAGTTCTTTTACTTCTATTACAAACCTTGTTCCTCATTTCTTGGACCTCCTTTGGATTGGTGTTCAATGGAACAAACAGGTTAGGGACAGCAGAGGGGGCAGTTCTATGTCCATCCTCTTTAGTCCACTGTAACATCAAGAACAGTTGCAGAGTCAGAAGTGCTGTAATGGCTATGGACACTCAGAGGAGCAAATTCACATCACAGTTGATCATGCATTATACAGAGCAGAGAACTGAACCAATGATTGCATCCTCCTAGTTGTTTCTAATAGTAAGTCATTTTCTTCACCAGTAATAAACTGTACCTTTAGATACACTTCTAGAGATCAGAATCATAAGTCAAGGTAGTAACAACAACAACCAGAGAGTCAGTTAACTTGCAAATAACTTCCACCCAGAACTGTGTCATTACTACAGCTATGTGTAATTCAAAGGACAAAGGGGATTTCAGCTGGTTTTCTGTGCACTTGACCACACTGACAGCTGCAGTGTTTCGTGTTTCTAAAAACCATCTATTTCTCACTTTATGAATTGACATATTAATACAGGAGCGGGAAAACGCCAATATAATTACGCATTTTTAAGGACATTTTTATCTGAAATTCCACAATGAGTTCATGTTTGTTTATAAAGGACACTATTCCTTACCCAAACAGAAGCACAGCAAGATCTAAGACACGAGCTCTAAAACCCTGCCACTGCTGTTCTCATTTTGTGCACTGGGGGTTTTTACAAAATAACACAAGAGAGACAGAGAGATCATTGATTCAATCCTCTGGTACCCAACAAACACCAAAGCAAACTTAAAGCATAAGATGACAGAAGTATGAAAAGCAATGTGATGTCACTAACCAGGTTTAGTGAATGATTCTGTACTGTGAAGCAAGAGTGGGCATCACCAAAGTTTTGCATTAAAACAAGCTACTCCAGCAAAATGCTCTGTTACCAGAATTAGTTTCTGCACAAACAAAGAGCTGTACCAGCACAGCAACCTAAAGGAACAGTTTGGTGATGTCGAATATTTTATAACTCATAGCTCAGAAGGTTACAAAAATATCCCAAACACAAGCTTTAAGCGCTTCATGGGCTCTTCATAGAAGGTTGCTTTATTTGATCCGTGCATTTAGTATGGGGCTCTGTTTAATTTGATGCACAGCTAACTCTTTATCTTAGTATATTCAGTTTACTTTTAGTGCCCTAATTTCCAATCAGTATTGCATAGAAAATGCACCGAACAGTAAAGCAAACCTGTTTATAGAGCAAATGCTATGCGTTTTTCCTGAGTAACTTCAAGAAATAATAAGATAGCCAGAAACTGTCAGACTTCAAAAAGCAACAGAATTTTAAAATGTTTTGCAACTGTAAAGTAAAAAATGGAATGAACATGGAGCTGTGAAATACTCACTGATGATTATCTTCTCAGATAAAAACTACTCCAGCTTTTTATTAAAGATAGGTTTTTAGTCAAAACATATATAAAAACAACCTCAATATAACAAGCTACTTTTTCTTTAGGTTAATAACAAGCATTAAAAAATTTAAATACACAAACCTGTTATACTCTATGAAATTCTCTATTGTTTCAGTATATCATTAAACAAGGTTAGTTTCTGATAAAGAAATTTTGCTTCTATTTTTCACTGGTAATTTCAAATATGACACACTACCTACTTTGTGAGCTGAGATTGAAAGGCACAAACTGCTCCAAACATTCTGCCATGAAACGAGTGTTTTAAGATTGCTCAAAAAATCACCATCATTTCTCAGATCACAGTGTGGCCTGAGGGTGGGGGAGGATATAGCACCACACATGTACAGCTTTGAACTATGGAAAAATGTATTTGATCAAGGTAAATCTATACCATAATAGATCAGTATAATAAAACTACGTTTCATCAAGGTAAATATGCAACCAAGGTAAAATGATAATTTAGTTTAGTGCCATGTTGATAGTGCAAACAACATATGTGTTTATTAATTTCTTAAACCAAAAGGAACACCACAAAAATACCAGAGTATTTAATTCCTGTTTTTTCAGGACTTTCTGTATGTTAACACTATGTATT
>JAWWLZ010000139.1:64644382-64655520 GCA_035041345.1 Poliocrania exsul
GGACATTTAATAATTTCTCTAAGAATTTTCCACTCGTAAAAGATTTTCAACCTGGTGCAAAGAAAGAGTGTGAACAAATAGTGTACCTCCTAAAACACCCAAATTCTTTAATCTATAAAGCTACTTGTAATGAAACTTTAGCTCCAGCTATGCAGCTTTCTTTAATTTTCATGCATTAAGCACTGCTGAAGCATTACCTGGGCTGCTGCTCCATCCATGACCAAAACGCATCTTGAGTAACTATAATCAACTAATATAATTTAACTACCTAATATACTTAACTACCCAATATGTGGCTACTTGTAAGAGTAAAGGCCTGTACTGGGTGACTGAAAACTCCTTTGTATTCCTACATTCTTAGTGGGTGCAATGCCATTTCCTTTGTGATCCTGCTTTCTGTTTGCAGTAAGAAACATAAAACTAGTATTTCCCAGAGAAAGTGAAATCCAGCTAAATCTACTGAAGACACCACTCAGTGATACAGGGAGTCTGCCATCCACAGCCACATCTTTCCCATTAAAGAAAATGGGAAAGAGAAAACGTTGGTATCTGGTCACTCATTACAGATGGGATTTTACTGCAGCCATATTATCTGAAGGCATTAATTTATTTATTTCAAGTCTGTCTTTTGAGCTCTTCTATGTACTACTGGAGTCTTACAAAGTCAAATCATGCTGGACTCTGCACCTGATAAAACATTAACATGGTTTTACACATTCTTAGGGGACACAGACTAAGGAGTAGCAAGCACTCTAATACTCTGATTTAGAAGTGCCAAATCCCACAAGACCCCCTCTGATCTCACCAATTACAGCCAGATTATGTGTAAGAAGTAAATCTGCTATCTGCACAAAGGGCATCTGAAGCACTCTGTGATGCTGTTCATGTTGTCTCCTCCTCTGAGGGCTCTTATCCTTGGGAAAGAACAAACTGCAGGCTGCATAAACTATCCCAAATACATTTACACATTACAATATGAAACAATCAGACAAGAACTCCTGCCTTACCAGATTATCGAGCATTCGCATAAGAGCTTCAAACTCCTGCTCTCCAATCTGCCATTTTGGGTGGGACACAGTACCCTCACCTGCTGGAGACTCAGGGGAACGAGACTTGGCTTTATACTTCCCAGGATCTAAAAGCACTAAGTTGTCAGGTCCACCTGCACTGGCCAGGGTACGTACCTTAAAAACAAGAAAGTCATCTTTAGGTTTCTTGAGAGACATGTTGTGAAAACAACCAAAAACCCCCTAAAAACGTGACATAAATCCAGAAGAAATCTACTTCATTTTAAAGTTCAATAAATTACTATGCTAGTATAAAAGTTGTCTTCAGTCTTTCAAAATACCTGTTCCAATCAGAGCATTTATCAAATTGATGGTTCCAATACCGTATTTCAATAGTACTGAAGAAGCCAATGTTTGGATTTCCTCACACAATGCAATGATTTCACACATTGTTGTGTTAGTTTCGATCAAGATCTTAACCAGTAAAGTGCACAATTTCTAATCTGTTTGAAGGTTACTATAGTAGGCTGTATTATTACACAACATATTACAGTTCTTACTTGGATCTCACAGGCAAGCACTAGGTTATGAATATAGTAGAAAGCCTCCTCAACAGTCTCTCCAACTGATACTAAGCCATGGTTTCTGAGAATAAGGACCTAGAGAGACATTGAAAGTAAGTTAACAGCAGTAAGGCAAGTATTTTCTTGGTTAAAGAACATCTGCTCTTGAATAAAGAATGTATCTCTCACACACACACTGTCCCCCCATCTTTTTCTTTAATTCTACATGTAAATACTGACCTTGCTTTTAGGCCCCAGATTTTTCTGAATAACCACCTTTTCTTCATCATCCACTAGAATACCATGGTAGTCATGATAAGCTACTTCCCCTAGAGAAAGTGCTTCAGGAGAAATTGGCAAGAGACCACATTTCATTGCAGAAACCTGAGAAATATTAAAACAACCAACTTAACTTCTTGCAACAGAAAAAATGGAAAAAGATACTAATATAAGAATTCTAATAAAAATACCTATTGTTATATATTATATGAATCTATCTGTACAGGTAGATACATAGTGGTCTTAGACTCCCTCCCTAAAACCTCTATTTTTTTATAACTTTGGATTGGATACAAAAGCCACGTTGATCTGGGTCTGACTCAATGTGGCTGCTTTTACGTGACAGCAACATCAATACAAAAAAACTCAGGGAAAACAAAAAAAACAATAAACCAAACCCCAAAATCA
The DNA here is from genome assembly GCA_035041345.1 of Poliocrania exsul. Lineage (NCBI taxonomy): Eukaryota > Metazoa > Chordata > Aves > Passeriformes > Thamnophilidae > Poliocrania > Poliocrania exsul. The sequence continues at coordinate 64,646,640 of JAWWLZ010000139.1, forward strand.
ACTGCACTCTTCATTCCTTTCACTCCACTCAGTTATTTCCCCTTCCTGCCTCTCTGCCTGAAGAACTTCAGTGATGAACTATGACACAGTAATTCTGCAGCACTGCAGGAAAAGTTAAAGCACATTTTTTAAAAGGCTACTCTATAGTTCATAATTTTAGGAATTTGATAATTTATCCTTAAAATGGTTGCATTAATGTGATTAATCAATTAATTACAAAAAAAATAATCCAAATGTGAATTCAAACCCATTCTCTCAAAACATTCCAAAGAGGCAGAACTGACTTGCAACCAGTCGCTCCAACGAGAAACACTGGAAAAGTTTCAAATATTTCAGAAAATCTTGATAAACTGTGCTTTACCAAACCAACAAAATATGCTAAAGCTTTTATAACTCACTGTCAAAAGATCCGGTCTTTTATGGTAAAGGACACATAACTGAAATATGTATTTTCCAATCATAGAGCTTAATTTACTGTCTAAGCACTCAGGTTAGACAAACAACCCGCAGATAAGGAGGATCTGATTGATTCAACAGAACCACATATTTGAAGACAGACTTAAAGGCTTCCTGCCCTTCACAAAGGAAGTACAGCTATGATTAAGGGGAGCCAGGTATTTCCCAGCTGGGAGGGGTGGGGGGAACAGGGCTGATGGCAAACCAGCACTGTGCTTACCGCTGCTCCTGCCGGCGTGTGGATGTGCACGATGCACTTGACGTCAGGCCGAGCTGCATAAATTGCAGAGTGCAAGGTAAAACCAGCTTGGTTTACTCCCAGGTTAGTGCTTCCACGATCAACTACATCTCCCTGAATATTGATTTTAACCTGGGAACGAAAAGAAATATTTTCACAGATGAATCAATACTCACAAAAATCTGATTTAATTCAGCATCTACTGCTGAGGCTCTAAAACCATGTCATCATTTATGTCTTGAAATGCCTAATTTCAGACAAGTCTGACTCAACAGCCAGCAGCTTTCAAGGGCATGAGATGATTCACTGTCCAAATGACCTTGCTTTTTACAGGTAGATCAACGGGAGGACACCTGGTGGTGAACATGGGCAAAGAAATCTCTCTGAGATACCTCAGCTGTACCAAACCCAGCCATGTTCAATAAAAACTATTCTAAACATGTTACACAAGAGTAAAATATGCTCTAGGAGACAATTTAAACATAGATAGATAAGATAGATAGATAGATAGATAGACAGACAGACAGACAGACAGATACAATCATAGATAGAGATAGATATATAGATAGATATAGATACACACACACACACACACACACACATATATACACACACCTTACAACTATGAGAATTAGTAATTGCTTACCAGACTAGATGCAGTGACTTCACTATAGAGAAGTCCAAAAGGTACAATGAGGAAGTGCTCTTGCTCAGAATTTACTCTTGCCTAGGGATAAAACCAGAAAAAGAGTTACTAAGAATATTTTATTAAAGCATACGAGAAGGCCCCAAACCATTGGAGTTACTTTCACTCACTTCCTGAGTATGGAATGGGCAAGTATGCCTGTAACACACACATGTCATGTATGCTGCTACAGATAATGGACAGACAGCACAGTTAATTAACTCACGCTAAACAAATCCAGATGGCAGGTACCTGCCAGAGTCCTTCAGAGTGGTGGAATGCAGTAAATCTTTACACGCTGTGATAATGACAACTCACCTACTATGGATAAAAGGAACAATACTGGGAGAAATGGGGAAAAAAGTGACTTTTTTTAGTAGAATGAGTTTACACTTCAACTGTATTTCTATCCTAGTAAGATACAAGGCATGAAATAGAAGCGCGTGAGAAAATGCAAGAATTTGGCCCACAAAACTAAAACATCTTGATGTTGAGCAGGGTTTTATCACTGATGCTGTTCCTGTGAGACATCTGTGAGCAGTACAGCACATTTGCAGGTTTTCTACCAAGCATCCCAACCTTCACTTATGCTTTTGCTCTCTCATCTCATGCACACAATCAGAGTTTATAACACAAAATAATTTTGGATTCAATCCATTCATTATCTTGGGATGCATCTCTTAAAAGTCTCTAAAATGAAAAGTACAGGACACCTAGGAAGTTTAGGTGTCTCTCAATGGAGAATTAAAAGGCTCCATATGTTTTGGTGGACATGAGAGACAACTCCCTGCTTTGCTGTAAGTCAACCCAGTTTTTAGGTTTGGGTGGTTTATGTTGCAGTTCGGGTATTTTTGTGTGTTTGTTGTTTGGGGATTTTTAATTAAAAGTTATTTATGAGTTTTGCATTTCCCTGAGATGCAGCTACTTTATGCTGCTACTACCTCATGTCTTCTACTACTTGCAACACTAAATACATATTGCTTTGGTATAATTATGTTGCAGGGAAAAGCAAGTCTAAAATAAGTAGTTGATCAGTCATCCAAAAGCTTCTAGTACAGATCTAGTTTTCTTTAAAACCAGCTGGGAACATGCTACAGCATAAGAGCCTCAAACTGAATCAGTCAGTTGAAGCTAAACTGCACTTTTATGAGCCACCAAAATAGCTTTCCATTACAGAAGCGTAAATGATCTAGAAAACCTTTTACTTATTTATGCAAGGCAAAGAACAGGTATTATTCAAAATGACCCAAGAGCTAATAAGAAAGCTCAAATGCAAGATAAACAAGCAACAAGACTCATAAACCACCTTGTTTCAGGAATAGATCCAATAAGCAGCCCATGCCCTCAAAGCAAACCAAGACCTGGTGAATGATGTGTACCTTCTGTAAACCTGTTATCTCAAATTCTGCCTGACCCTGGAGGCATCCAAGTTCACTCTATTGTACTTGACATGAAAACCCTGAAGGCACTCAGGTTTACTCTGCATTATTATACTTGATGTGAAAGCTCTTGGTGTTCTGTAATTCTGCTTCTGCATCAGGGCTGCACCAGTCCGAGCAGTTCCACACACAGCGACTGCCAGTGATTGATAAGGATCCAGCAAAGCAACGATACCTCACCTGATATGCCCATATTTGACATACACTCTCATATCCTCATGATTTCTTTCTCCTCCAACACACATGCTTATGGCCCTCACAGAAGGCTGTTGTATCTTTTCCCTTACTGCAGAAGTGCACTGGCAGCTTTTAACTCGAATGCAATTACCCAGTAATTACAGCATCCACTCAAAAAAACCTGAAATCCTGGAGTCAAACTCCAGCTCTGCATCAAGTGGTAGGCGTTCACTACATTCCAAAGGAGAGTCTTACAACTACTTAATGCATGGGTACATGAACAGGACTGTTTTGTAAATGTAACAACCTTGTTCTGTATCAGCTTCTGAAGATAAATTACACCTACCAGTCACCTTTCAGAATGCTGTTCACTGGAGGAGTTTGCAAAAGACAGGAGGACTACAACTTGGGACTGCTGTGACAAACCAAGAGCTTTCCAGGACCTCTACCATTCAAAACTCTCTAACCATTTTCAGAATCTCATGCTCCAAGTGCTTTGACTGTCTCCACCTCAAATGGTATCACCTCTATTTGTATCTTCCTTGTGCTCCTCCCCCAAAAAGCAACTCAAGGCATTGCCCCCCCCGTCACACACCCTTGCCCCAACTCCCTCCCTAGGTGTGGCACTCTTCACTGCATTTACCTTTTTATCTAAACACACAAACGTTCCCAGGGCTTAACTTTACACTAGAAAGCCATCTCCAAACTTGCTTGCTTAGTAATCTTTTCAGTGCATTAATGTCCCCTTCACAAAATCAATTCTCCTGTCACGTATGAAAAATCCGTGGGCGGCACAGAGTTGTTTACAAGAACCATTATGTTGGATATGTTCCCTTACAAAAGGAATCAAACCAACACTGCCTTCATCCTATGCCTACATGTATCATTTATCATCTTCATCTGTTCACAGATAATATGCTTTGAAATCTCAAAAAGCAGCAATAGTAACATTACCATAATTCATTCGGACTGCAACCAGAAGAACTGAAAATACATAAAGAACAACCTCTACCATGTAGAAAAACCCCAACAATTCAGCTCTGTTAGGACAACAATTGACTGGGCTGCACACCACAGCTGTGACTCTACTCATGAGACTCATGTTGATCATTCTTCTGGCGTATAAAACCTCCTTGATTTGACCTCCTTGTCATTATTTTTATGGATGCCAATGATTACTCAGTCACAAGGAAAACTGTTGGCACACTGCATTAAGCAAAGTCGCTCGCTCATGTCAGGAATACTGTGGCTTTTTTTCAGAAAGGTTGGTACCTTGAATTATAAAACTCAACTGAATGACTAAGAAGATATTTTAGTACTTCACAAGAAAATGAAGAAAACTAAAAAATGACCTTGCAGAATAATGCATACAATAACTTAAAGCATTTAAGATACTAAAAGATTGAGTCTTTCAGGAATCTTAATTTCCTCATAAGAAGTTTCATGTACACTCTCTCAAGACTCTATTCAGGCTGTGGTAGCTGACATCCAAGCTGTTCCAGCTCTTACTCTTGAGATGCAATGACAAATCTCTTCACTATTATACTGCTTTCAGTGCCACTTTGCTCCTCTTACACACAAAGAGAAAATGCAAGGGGAGGGGAGCAATTCTCTTGTATGTGAAAACAATTGGTTCAGTTATCCTTTGATTCAATACTCACTGTTATATGATTGTAAATAAGCTGAGACCAGCCAAAGAGATCTGCTAATCTGTAGAAAGCTGCCAATTTACAGCGTAACAACTTCTCTCCTTTTTCATATGCGATGGAATCCGACCCTCTCAGGTCGTTCACTGGTGTCACCATGCCAAGACCTGAACAGGAGAAGGGATGAGAAAGCACAAGGGGTGGTGCATTCAGCCTCAGTTCAAACCTACCAACAGGTCCCACTATTAGAGTAGTTGTTCTTACTAGTTTATATCAACATTATTACCTAAGAAATGGACAGCAAATTTTCACTACTATAATGTAATAATTCATATTCCACAAATATACTGAGTCTTGAGGAGGGTTATTCAGCTTTGGTAGACACAACATTCCTTTCCTTCCTTGCTATTAATTAGTGCTAAGGTGACAGTGCATTCCTTAGCAAAACATTTTTTTCCCCTCTCTCAAACCAATGATTGTGTAAAATACAACTTCATTGATAGAAGAAAAACGTGACCCCAAATATTCCACTTTTTGAGATACATGATTTGGTATTCCTGAAAAGAAGAATTAGACATCTAAACAGATACACACAGGCTCACTCAATTAGGAAAATTAAGTACAAGCCAGAGAGAGGAACATCATGGTAAATAACACAAATATTGTAGTTCTAGTTACAGTGCAATTAGAAATGTGGTTACAGTAACTGTGATAAAGCAGAACCAGGCCATGCTACCGTCTAAATTAAAGATTTATTTTGGAGCACAGGCAAGGATTTATGTTATCTGAACACAAGACCTGTGTGTACATGCATCACACATTCTGGTTTTTGTTTTCCTTCTTTGTTCTGCTTGATGATGTTTCTTGTCTAAAGCTTCACTTCACAGGGGAAAGCTGCAAACAGTATTTCAATGGCAAAAATAATTAGTTTCTAAAGACCTTCACTGTTACCAGACTACTAATGAGCGTTTTACTTTCCTGCAGACAAACCATGTGGTAATTAGCAATATTTAAATCTTTAATTTTTTACTAGCACTGACTTACTAGGCTTAACTTTCAATTAAGATACCACACTTGAAATAGCTTTTGGTATAAATTATAGACATGAATCACATCACATACCACTGTGGCATTTAGAAACTAATCAATTCATTTCATGTTTGCAATGTTCCTGTGAGCAGAGCAGGGCAGCATTTGAGCCTCACAGAACTTTTCATTTCAAAAAAGGAAGAAGGAATTCAGCTCTGCTGGCTGAAGGTGCACTCACTCATATTCAGGGCAGCCATCCCGCCCTGAGGGGCCGCAGGGTACACGTTGGGTACGTGCGTTGTCATGAAATCCGCAATCTGCTGTAGAGCCAATAAACCCGTGGGGTTCTTCCCCTTCTTGAACTGCTCCTGGATCATCGATTCCAGCTCCTCACAAAAGGCCTGGCAACAGACATTGCATGTTGTAATGCATGTTCAAGGGAACTCCAGCCTTTCACACGCAGGTTCTTTTTAGCACTGAGATGGAACCATCCTACACCTCTTCTGAGAAACACCTCAGGGCAGAACCACTGGGTGCACAGGTAACCTGGAAACATTCCTCTCTGGAGCTCCAGTTATGTGAGTCACTCAGGTTTTTAACGGAAATTCCAGCATTCTCTCTTCAAATAACACCAAAACTCACTGAACTTACAAACAAGAATTTCTGGAAGGTGAATGTACAATCGGCTTGAACACAAAACATGAAAGGAAAAGCAGATTTGTCATCTTGGCTCACAAGGAACTGAGAGCCAAGAAGGCATTCAGGGACATGGACAGTAATGGCCACTGAATTTTTAACACGTTTAAAGAAGGAGTTGTGCACATTTTTCCTGGTTTTTTCTTAATTTTTTTAAAATTTATTTTCTCTCTGATATATTTATCTCTGATGTTGGTGACAGCTCCTGCTTCCAACCAGAACACTGCAATTTGTACCAAAAGAGAAGTACATATCATTAGATGATTATAATCTTTTAGTAAGTGACTTATTTTCATCAATCAATAGGTTGCCTTAACACAGAAAAACTGTAAATATACCACTACATTGCTATTGTTAATGAAGTTTTGTCATGAAATGTTTTGTACCTAAAGTCACCCACCAGTTATTACAAAAGGAACAAAGGGTATGAGAGAAATTTTGGTTTGTGTACTTTCTCCTCCCAAGGGAATGTCTTCAATATTAAATGTCAGCCATTCATAGTTCATTACTGTGCACCTTTACAGAAAGAGATATACAAAAATATTTCCTATTTCTGAATCACACATGAAAAAGCAAGTACAGGACAGACCCATCTTGTATAAGCTACTCTTAAAAAGTACTACATTTAAACATTTAAATGAATACATGAAAACAAATGAAAAAATTACTTGCAAGGACTAGATGGAAAATACAAAAAAAAAAGATGATGAATATACAGAGAATTCTGAAAGCAAGACTGAGGAGCTGCTTCATGAGTAGACAATAAAAATTCAACCAGATAGCATGAGGAAAAAAAAATCAGGAAAAGCTAACCAGAAAAAAGCACAAATGTATCTAAGATGCCACAAAATTCTCCAACTCCATACTGACATTGAAAACAGAGATATTAAATTTATCACTTTAAAGTCAGAGAATTTTCTTTTCTTACTGGGCTTTGAAGTATCATGGAGACTCTCTTCTTCTGCTCCATCATGTTAAAATCCTGGCGAAGGTCAGGGGCCATATTTCTCTCTCTCAAATATTCTGGATTATTTTCATCAACTCGATCAAAATACCTCTCTTTGTGAGGTGCTGTTGTAGGAGGGGGTGAGGTCACCACCCCCACACCGGAATCACCATTCATAGCACAGTTTTAAGGAACCTATGAAGAGGGGCAGAAAAAAGGAAAAATTATTTCCTTGCTTGCTTGATTTCAGAACCACATAAGTGTTTCTTGTTCAAGAGTAACAGTTCGACTCCACCTAAAACTAGCACGGCTTCTGAAACACAAACTGTCTGTGCAATTGGACAGCAATGCTCTAGAGCAGGGAAAAAGATTTTTATATATAAGATCAGAAAAGGAGGCTAATGTGTGTGAGAAGTCAAATATGCTACATGTGCACATGCAACACAAAACTGATATAAAAGCTCCCATTTAAACTACCCCCAGTTCTTTTAAGGTGTCTAAACAGCCTGATTTTCAGAAGCAAGGAAGTCCTTTCAGCCTTCTCAGAGACAACTGCAGGAGTTCAAGACACATGAGGTCTAAACTCATTAGTTTGGGGGGTTTTTTGGCTTTTTTTTTCTTAAAAAGTTAAAACAGACTTAAAAAAAAGAATATTGCATAAATCAGATTTTAAATAATTACAGAAATTAGGATATTATTCAAGTTCATTAATATGAAGAGTCACCCCCACCAAAACATGCTCAGACTGTGAACACGTTTCTGGAGACAGACTCAAAACCACTGACTTTGCAACCCGAGGTGTTGTTTTTCTCATTTATTTTAGGCCCATTCAACAACATGCACATCACTGAATCAGCATGTGGTTTTGGGGATCTGGAAAGCACAGGCTCACACAGCCCCCACCCCTGGCCAGGTTCATTTCAGTTTTACATGTTCTACTCAGGCTGAAAGCTCAGCTGGTGTTGCTCACACCCCACCTTCCCCCACTCACAACCACCCCTCGGTGTAACATCATCCCAGTTTTCTGGGCACAGTATCACAACCTTCATTCCAAAATCTTCTTTAGATTTTTTGAAGCTCTCCACTGACAAGCAACCAGTTCAACAAAGCCACCCTTGCAACACTTTGAGATTCAAATGCCTGATTCCTGGTCATCTGGCACTTCAAATTAAAAATAAGCCTTTGCAGTAAAGTTTGGTTTTCTTTGCATATTGTGCATGACTAAACAAATGTCACTAACACAAACCCTACTTCACTGAGCCACAACAGGAATATTTAACTCTGAATGGTCTGCTAGTTCAGCAAACTGCAATTATTTACATTATACACCAAATAAGCAAGGTTGAAACCACTGGCGATCATAACATTCAGCAATTTCAGTAAGAAAATGGGCTGAGAAAAGCAAGTAGGTCTTTTCCTGAAGGTGGAAGACTAAATAAAGAGAACAAAATAGGAGAATCCAGCTCTCTGTCCCAGGAAGGGGAAACAGACTGATTTCAGTAACGCTGATTTTGAGTCAGAGGTCACACTGTAATGAGAACCCTGATCTAAACAGGCAATTTTGTTACA
>JAWWLZ010000139.1:64682498-64692584 GCA_035041345.1 Poliocrania exsul
ATAAAGCACATACCACTCTCAAAGTTCCTCAGAAATATTTAGTTACTCTGAATTACTAATACAGTGCTGTTTCAGAAATTGCTTTCTGTCACACAGAATGGTCTAAGAGTGAGCTCTAATTGAGGAGCCAGCAAGGTCAGAAATTCACCATGACTTTCACCTCATGTCCTCCTGCCTCGGGTGTCTCCACTGCATGGCAGAAGTGACACCGATATTCTCTCCTGCATAGAAGTCGTGGGCAAGTTTTGTTACTATGCATTTTTCCCTCAAAGCAGGACTGGCTCATTTGCACAGCAACACTTTGGGATTTACACTATTCACAACTGCTGCAGTTCTTTAATAATAAAGAAAACTATTTCTACCAGTCAGAAAAGCAGCAGGTACAAGATTTACTGCCTGGCCTCCCCAGAAAGCACCTGTCTCATACCAGCTGCATGCACAGTACCATCAACATGCTAAGCAGCCTTGGAAACCTCCAGTTCTGTTATTTTATTCTAATTATTAACAAAATAATATACCTCAAAAATCAGATTTTTTCCTCCTACAGCAAATCACAGGATGTTGGATGAGCATTGTTAAAGGCAGTTCATGCTGTGAAACTACCCTTCAAAACCCAAAACTTGAATGAAGTGGTTTGATCCTTCCTTCTGTCAGTCTCTCAGTGCTTAAATGGGTTTTCTTGACATAAGACCATGAAATGATCCAATTCCATGCATGGATTCACAGACTGATCAGGGCTGAAAGGGGCCTTAAAGATCATCCAGTTCCAGCCCCCTGCCATGGGCACCTTCCACTAGACCAGGGTGTTCAGAGCCCCAACCACACATGCAAAATAATGTTTAACACTGATGGCAAACCACCAAGAATAGTTGAGTCACCTTCTATTGGAGACATCTAAAAAGAGCTGTCACAGAAAATACTGATTCAGTAAATGACCTTTTTCACTCCACAGCATTAGTGAGCCACACTCTAATGAACTTACTGGCACAACATGCAGCAGAAACACTTGTTCCAGATAAAGCACAAACATTCAGATTTCTCACACCAGTTTAGAATAGTCAGACACAGAAGAAAACATTCAATCAACATAACAATTTTTGGCTAAAAAGTGCTATTCTGAGCATGGAACCTCATATGGGAAACAGATCTCCAGTAAAACTATGAGATACTTCAACATGCAAACACAGTCATGCATATATTATTATCTTGCTACAGCAAAGAAATAAAAATCTTGCAATTGCCTCTCCCTCAAAACTCTTCTAAGGAAACCACCAAGCTTAAATTCTGTAACAGGCAAATTACATGGATCACTACATTAACCTAAGACTATTTTTACAAGATGGCATCAAACCTTCTTATAAAGAAATACCAAAGGCACCTGCTCCAGAAGTCTAATCCATAGTTGCATTTTTTCCTCACTTATTATACAATTGCTCTTAAAAGAGTATTCCCTTATGGAGATACAGAATTGTTACATCAATGTATTTATTGAAAAAATAGAAGCCTATTTTAGACATAAATTATTTTGCTCTATTAAAAACAAAACAAAACAAACTAAAAAACCCAAACAACAAATTTGGGGCCGTTGAGAACTGTCAAGAATTCCAGTGGCACATTCAGTCACGTTACCAGAACCAGAGCTGTGAACAGCCTGTGTGCATGGACATACCTGTAGCTTTCAGCAAAGCATACAAGAATTATCCAGCAGTAACTGCAGTTTGAAAATGCATAAGCTGAAGATAGACATGTTTTGTAAAGCTCTGTATAAAGACCTAAGTCATGGTGCAAGAAAACAGTATTGCTCTGGTATATGATAATGGTACGATCTGCAGCAACTTTCCAAAAAGCAAAGACTAAAACAAAACCAGCAACAAGCTTACACCCTTAAGCTACAGCAGCATCTCATGAGAGATTGAAATGCAGTGCTATTCCTAGCCCCCATCTCAGCACAGACATGGATATTTTTCCAGCTTGACTGGATTTTCCCCCTCCCTAATTGCCAGTTGTAAGTAAAGCCAACACTGATTAAGAATCAGCCTTAAAGCAGCGCAGAGAGTGTGCAGTAATTACGTGCAGCACGACATGTGACAGTCTGTATCAAAAGCAGACCCCGCAAACGGTAAAACAGAGGAAGCAAAACAACTGCCCGCCCGCTGCGGGTGCTGGTGCCCCGCCAGACCCTGCATCGCATCCCGAGCGCTCCTGCGGCCTCTGCGGCCCCGGGCTGGGCCGGGCGGAGGGAGCCGGGGCAGGGCGGGGGGAGCCGGGGGGAAAGGGGAGCCGGGGCAAGAGGGGAGCCGGGGCAAGAGGGGAGCCGGGGCAGGGGGACACCGGCAGCGGAGCCGGGGCAAGGGGCAGCTGGGGCAGGAGGGAGCCGGGGCCGGAGACAGCGAGCCAGGGCAAGGGGACAGCGGCAGCAGAGCCGGGGCAAGGGGGAGCCGGGGCAAGGGGAGCTGCGGCCGGGGCAGGGTACGCGGCGGGGGCAGCACCGGCAGCCGCAGCAGCGCCGGGGCGCGATGGTCATTCCGACGCCGAGCGGCCCTTCCTGCGGCGCCGGGAGCATCCCCGGCGGGCACGGATGGCACCAGCCCCGCCCGCAGCGCAGCCCCCGCTCCTGCCCCCGCCGCAGCCCCGCTCCGCGGGCACCCTGCGCGCAAAGGGCTCCCCGTACACAGCCCGGCCCGGTTTCCAAGCACGCACAGCCCCGGCCGCGCTCGCCGCCCCCTCCTCCGCTCCCGCAGCGCCCGCCGCCCCCTCGCAGCCTCCGCCGCGGCGCTCACCCGAGGGCAGACGAGAAGGGGCCGGAGCGAAGGGGCCGCCGCGGCCGGTCCCCTGTCGAGGCTGTGGCTGTCGCTGTCGCTGTCGCTGTCCCTGCCCGTCCGTCCCCGCCTCCGCCGCTCCCGCCGCCCCCTCCGGCACCGCGCGGCCCCCGCCCGACTGGGTGCGGCTTCCACGGCCCGCAAGCACAACAACGGCGCCGCCCATTGGCGGGAGGGCGCGCGCCCCGCCAGCAAGCGTCTCTGCCATTGGCGGGGGCGGTGAGCGGTGCGGACGGGCCACCCCCGGCGGGACCCGCGGCGGCTCCGGGGGGTGCCCGAGCGGGTGGGAAAGGGAAAGGGAGCAGGAGGGGAACGGGAACGGGGAGAGGGGCCGGGAGGGGTCCGGGAACGGGGAGAGGGAAAGGGAGCGGGAGGAGAACGGGAACGGGGAGAGGGGCCGGGAGGGATCTGGGACCGGGAAGAGGGAACGGGAGCGGGAGGGATCCGGGGACAGGGAAAGGGAGCGGGAGGGGGCCGGGAACGGGGAGAGGGGCCGGGAGGAATCCGGGGAAAGGAGAGAGCCCCGGTCACAGGGAGAGGGGCCGGGAGGGCTCCGGGAACGGGGAGAGCTCCGGGCACAGGAAAAGGAGCCGGGAGATCTCTGGGCACAGGGAGAGGGGCCAGGATCGCTCCGGGCACAGGGATCGCTCCGGGCACAGGCAGAGGGGCCGGGATCGCTGCGGGCACAGGCAGAGGGGCTGTCGCGGCGCTGCATCCCCGCGAGAGGAGCGGCGCGTCCCCTGCGGCGCTCATCGCGATTGCGGGCCGGCGATAGCGGCGGGCAGGCCCCGCTGTGCCGGCGCGGTGCGATAAGCGCTCGGCACCGAGCCCGAGCCCGGGGGCAGTGCGGGACCGAGCCGGGGGCCGCAGACACCTGTCTGTCTGTGTCTGTCTGTCTGTGACAGCGGGAGGCGCTGCCTGAGCCGCGGGATGCGCCGCAGCGAATTCCAGGCTCACGAGAAGCGTCGCGCGTGGATCGGGTACATCGTGTGAAAAGGAAACCTGATTAGATCTTTGTCAATCACCGCCTTAGATCTTCAAGATCCTTTGGAGAGATGTGTAGCTTTTATAACCCCACAGTTTGCTGCAGTCGCCACAAGCAAAGCACCAGCTGTAAACTTCTCTGTCGTCATTTTCTGTACATTTTTACTATCGTTTCTGCATGATTTTAAGACTGCTTCTTTACATTTCTTTTTGGGCACTGCTGCACAAAATGCTGCCTGCCTCGGGGGTCCGGAAATGTGCTCTGAGAAACACTGAACTCTCCTCCTCTGCTGTCTGGAACTCCCACCCCCAAGTTATCCAGAAGCAGGGAAGAAAAATAGACTCCAGCTGGCAGAACCTGATGGGTGCCTTCGAAAGCCATACACACCTCTGGTGGAATATGGGAGGAGTCCTGCCTGCTCCAACCAAGGAAACATTCCACTTAACTACTTCTCCCTTTCTGGCAATTAATCTTCATTTGTTTTCTGTTCAGAATGGGGAAAGAGGCCCTGCATAAACTTATCTGTGAATTCAGCCAGTGAAAATGATGGTTTAGTTGTCCAGTGTTGACTCAGAATGATTATGGCACATCTGACAAGAAGGCCCTGCTGGATTTAGATCTGCCTAATTAAAACCATCCCACAACAGGACACACGTTAGTATAATTACTAATGATTAGCAAATTATGTCTGAACATTTTTTTTAAGACCTGTTGCTATAAGCCTTGAAGATTGAACTCACTTCACCTGCTTGTACCCCTGCTAAACCCAGTGGATGTGTGTACATACCAGGCAGCACACTCTTGTCCTTGCTCTGGACCTGCAGGCTGCAGTCACATGCCTCGTGCAGTGTCTTCTCTTTGATTATCTTTCATCTGGGCACCTCTCTTCTTTCCTTTCCTCACCATGGCATTTAACACATAAAGCTCTCTTCTTGTCTGGAAAAATAAATGGGAGAATGAATCCATGTTAAAACCAACCCAGCAAAAAATACTGCTTTGTTTTAAACTGAATGGGCTTCCCCTCCAGCTCAGTTTGGCTTTAAGACCAGCAGTGCCAAGAGGGATGGGGATGTTGAGGGCAGCAGCAGTGCCCAGGGGCTGGATAGGGCAGGGTCATTTCTTTCTCTGCCAATGCTGCCTGACAGTGTTTGTGTAACCCCTCGGGTGCAATGGCACAAGCAGCTTGGGCTCATCAAAGGATGCCTTTTACCAGCTCCTGTTCGCTGTTGTGCTTCAGGAGAGTTCTGTTCCTTTACGCTTCTCTTCTCATGTCCTACTCTGTGACCTGCCCAAGGGCACAGATTCCCAGTGTCCCCTTCCAGCCCTCTCCCTGCCCCTTGCGTCATCTCCCATAATTCTGAGGCCAGAGAAGATATTGTTTTACTTGACTAATCTGAGGGAAAAACTGGGGGGTGAGAGAGGGGCAATTCAGCATCCTGCTGAATCAACCAATCCACTCTGCAGGCTGAGACTGACAGCTGATGCATGATGGTGTTAATCTTCCCTGTTCAGTTTTTGGCCATCCCAGGTTCCTGCCCTGCCTCTACCCAGCTGCAGGAAGGGCAATGCTGCTGCAAAGGCACAGGTAGGGTTACACGGGCTGAAACAAGGGAGGGTTCCTGTGTAGTGACGTGCACTAAAGTAGCACACTGTGCTGCAGAAATAAGACGATCTGAAAAAGTACTTTGCATTATTTAAGACATGAAGAACTTGTCTTTGTTAACTCTTAGCAGCTGGGTTTGCAGCATTCCAGATACAACAAAAGGTACAACATGAACCACACAGTGGTTTACAGGCTGCAGTATTTGACTCCTTCAAGATCTTTGCACTGCTGCTGAGTGCTCTGGGAAAAGGACCAAGGCAAGCTTGTTGCCAGTAGGTTTCCACTTGCCATCTGCACCTGTACTGGAAAATGGTTACTGGCCTTCAAGAAATAGAAAAATACTATGGTGGATGCTATGAACAGTAGAATGTTCCCCCCAGAGGTGTCAGAACGTGGTGCTGCTCAGGTGGTGCAGATGTTCCTCTTGCTGACTCATCCACTGTCAGTTCTCCTTGGCAGGCTCGAGCAGCAGCAGCAACAGACTCTACTTACTTCAATCAGTCTCAAATAGAAGTGTCAATGTGAATGTATCAATTTACAAATTATTGTAGTTTGGCTTTACTAGATATCAGAAAAATAATACCACGTGATTGTTTTTATGCAGCTGAGTGCTTTACATGGCATTAGGACTTCTTTGCTGCTCCAGTGCCTACAGCTGCCTGAGAGAAGCACAGCAGTAGGTTCGTGTTACACATTTGGCCTGAGGACATTTATCTTTCCCTTTATATGGGGTGCAATCATTCCACATAAGCAGTCCCAGGTCAGTTTTCTTAACTATAAACAGGGATCATAGCATCAAGGTTGGTCTTTCTTGGTGTGCCAGAACTGTTCTGTCCTGACAGTCTGTTGATAGGGCAGGATTTGCTTTCCTACTGTCATCCCTTGTTTTCATCTCAGACCTTTTACTCCATTTCTCAGACAAAATTCTGGTTCCTCTAAATAAAAAAATGCCAGTATGTGAATTCTCTGTTGCTTTTCCCATGGGCCTGCAAAAGGAGAGGAACTTCATTGTGCCAGCAAAGTAAAAGCCAGTCCCTGGCTGGTCATACCAGAGTTGGACCATCAGGAGGGTGTGTGTGGACAAATACAAATTATCTGTACAAAATGCCCCAAGAGCAGCCCCCAAATGTGTCTCTCACTGGCATCTGGGACTCTGCTGGAGGTGGGACAAGGGAGCTTATGCACATCCACATTATTACTGAAATACTCATGAGGGATTTGTCTTTTATATTACTCACTTAAATGCCTTTTTTAAAATTATGTGTTACCTTAATTTCAGCTGTGATTAAAAGCACTAATAATATCTCATGGTTTATGTGTAATATTACTAAAGTTGGTCAGCATAGGTAAAGCTATGTCTAAAGTACATGAATTCATATTCTTCCCAGGGAGCTATTTTTTTGAATTTCACTGCTTTTTACAGGGAGGGAGAACTCTCCCAATGGACCAAAAATCGTATGTAGAAAGAATCTCTAAAGTAGGTATGAGAAACATTCAATAGGACAACTGGATGGAGGAAAAAAATGTATTCTGGTCTACTTTCATTTCCCTCCACAACCAAACAAAAACATTGGAGGTTTGCTTGAGCTGAAAAATGTAAAGATTAGGATAACTGAAGCAGCAGGTGGGAAAAGGACAGAGCAGCCAGTACAGGCTGATACTAAATGTTGCCAGATTTTATACAAGCTATTAAACTGAGAGGCCACTTTGGCTTTAAGTTTGAAAAATATTGACTTTATGCTCAGGGAGCATAGGGAAATTTTTATACATGACTGAGATGAAATGTCAATTAAGCTACATGGTTCAAGCTGGTTAGTAAGAGTTTCAGTTGAACGCAACCAAAGGTGCAATGATTGCTTCAGCCAAAGGAACTCCAGCAACCAGCATTCTTTTTTCATGTTACAACATTCTTTCTGGAGGTTTGGTTTGTTTTTCCAAAATGCTCTTCCAAGGAAATCCAATTCTTTGCAACATCTATGACTTCCTAAGGATTGTCTGCCTTCTAGTTGTGTGTCCTCTGCAAGTTGCTTCTATATGAATTCCAGAGCTGCCGAAATTGTTTATAGCTGCTCTCTAATGACATCTTCATCCTTAGTAGTAGGAAAGGAAAAAATATCTCTAAAAGAAGTTAGTTTTGAACTAACTTTAGAACTAAAAGCAGACCCAAGAGAGTGAAACAAAGAAGGAAAGAGATACCAGGGCAAGTTCGAAGTAATGAGGAGGGCTAAGAAGAATAAGTAAAATATTTTAAGGTAGTTAATGTTTTAGTTATTATATAGCAGACAAAATTAATTAACCTTTTTAATTAAGCTTTTTAATATCAGAGTATCAAATTTTTAATTCCCTTAAGTCATATTTAATTTTAAAATGGCACATTTTCAGCAGCACTCCCATGGTTAGGGTGTGGCTGGCATTTCCTTGGAAAAATAAGCCAGCGTAAATGTTAACACAGTGTAAATTAAAGCACAACATGATCAATGAAGCCTAAAACATACAGCTCATGAGGCCACACCTGGTACATCTTTCCATATTTGCCCTGTAATAAAACCCTTCAGTAAGTTTCCATGGACCACTCTTCTCTCTTCTGTGCTGCTGTGGAGGCCCTTTCACATCCCTGGCCTTTCATGTGGATGCAAAACTTTATCTATATAAAATGCTTTCAAGTTTGGTGTTTCAGTGCACATCAACCTCCAGTGCAGGGACCGACTGTGCCGAGATCATATGGAGAGGAGTTTGCACAAAGGGTTGTTAAAAGGCAAAGTGGTAACTCAAAGAAGTGTTAGATGCTTTTCCCTAATGTGATATATATCTATAGATATATATATATACACACACATATATATACATATACATATATAAAAATATATCCAGAGATCTAATCCTGCAAATGGCTGATACTACCATCATTTCTGTACAAAGAAAGTCCAGCAGAGATACATGTAAATGAGATGACATTGGCTCCAAGATTACATGCCCATTAGGGCCATGCCCTGAACCCAAGAGGTTGGATTACCCCCTTCCTGGGAACTAGACAGTGTAAGGAAGGAGGTTCAAGTGTAGCACAGTAATGACCACGCTGTAATTAAGATACAAGAATGGAAGCCCTGAAGGAATAGATTTGGAGTTGGCTGTCCTCCAAGGCTTACTACATAGCTGAAGCCTACTGAACTTAATCACTTCAGCCCACCCAGTTTTAAAGTGAGCTCAAATGCTCTCTAGAACTTTTAGTAGTATTTGGTATTTTGGTACTTTGAGTATTTATAGTAAAAGAACTATAAGCTCTCCTATTTAAGGGCCTGTAATCATGGGCATCTAAGCTTTCCCACTGCTAGGAGGAAAAGCCCCTTCTTAACATCAAGGAGTTGACTATTTCATAAAATAAAACTATTGCAACATCATGCAATTTGCTTGCTGCCAAGTGAAGTATTTAATGCTCAGAACTCTTTAATGCTCGATGATGTGGATAAATTTAGGTGGTGCTCGATGTCCATTATGTAAATTCAACCTCAGAGTACATTTTAAGAATAATTTAAACACACAAATGGAAGTTGATTTGGTTGTCATCTACGTTAAAAGACATTCAAATGAGTAGTTTTGGTAAACAACGTTGCTACTTATGAGACAGATGAGCCAAAGGAGTCTTAAGTTTCAAAGACCTGTCCCTTTAAGTTTCCACCTGAAGTTGCCTTTAATCTCTAACTTCTATCTGAAGTCACTTAAGATTGATTTATCCCAAATGACTCCCACACTCATGCTCAGCAGTTGGAGTCGTGCTGTGTGGATCCCTGTGTGGAACAGGCTGACCAGCAGATGTCCCCATATTCTAAATAATCACAGTTAAAGCTTCCAAAATCTTCAGCACCCTTTTGCACGTTCCAACGGAAGAAGCACCTGAGGCTACAAATACTCTCGCTGCTTACTCACATTCTTGTAAAAACTGATGTTCTGAACTAGGGAATACTTGGCTGCTGACACAAAGCACCTTCATTGTCATAGGAAAAATGTCTGGATGTCTGTTCACTTTTTATGACATGCTGCCTATTATCCCTTGTTTTCAAAAGCATTCTAATACTTTCCCCCCTAGAACAGCAGGCCCCCCTCTCCAAATACCACCTGTAACACTTTCTCCTGGAGATTCAGACACAGGAGGCAAGACTTTTTCCAAACTACTATTACTTTGACTTGGATATTACCAAATGCATGAACTGCACTTTTTTGCACACCAAACAAACTGTTTTAAAGCTGAGGAGTTGCAGTAGGCTGTAGATACAAAGGTTGCTTTGTGGTGAAGGAATGCAGAGTCAGGTTAGTGAGAGGTATAGGAGACAGACTGGGCCATGTGTTCTATCAGTGCCTTTCCTCTCTACGAACACCAGAAATTTAACTTCATTTGATTTGGCATTAAACAGATCAGACAGAGCAATACACAGGAACAAGAGGACTTGGAATAAAGCATTTAAGTGGTGGCAGATTTGTTTGGAACCCTTCTACCTGTTTCTGGAGGGTTGAGGAGATGACCTAGCACATCCTTACCTCTAACCCGTTGTCATAGGTTCAGCCGGATGGGCCTGGGTTTGGGTTTTAGAATTCAGACTAAGCCTAACAGTTGTCAGCTGTCTTGAGCTAGGCTGAGCTAGCTAACAGCTGACATCTTCTAGCCAATAATATTGTATTCCATA
>JAWWLZ010000139.1:64692684-64717012 GCA_035041345.1 Poliocrania exsul
CCAGAGCAAGCTGTCTTTCACTCCTGCCTCACCTCAACAGAGAGCAAACCCCAAGTGTGAGTCACGTGGTGAACTGTAGTCACTCCTGTGTGACCAGGGGAAAGACATGAAAAGGTGTACCTTGAGTTCTGGAGGTGAGAGATGGAAGTCTGCGAGGTTGTGAACCCACTGCACTGCAGGAGCCTCCAGCTGTAACCCCACCAGGTGATGCTGATGTTCCTGAGCAGAAGGACTGTCAGGTGCTGGGAAACAGAAAGATTCTCTTCTCCCAAGCAAGACCCTGAAGAACACCTTTGGACATTTGGCTTTCTTGCTCAAACATTCCTGCTTCTCCAAGATGCTCTTTTTCTTACAGCCATACTTGCATTTTGTGTCCATAAATAAAAGGAATGCTTCAGTCCCCAGCTCTGCACTGGAGAAACTTGGAAGCCAATGGAAAATAGGTAATTTCCATCCCCAGCCACATCATCTGATGACCAGAATGCCAGATTCCTGAGTGTTGCTTACATGAAGATTTGCTTCTTAAAGGGGCTGAAAACTAACTCCTCTAACTCTACGGTTAGAAGAATCTAACAGTATTTGACACAACCACAAACAAAAGCATCACCCATGAAACTAAAGACAACTACACAAAATAAGGTGAACTGGCATTGAAAATTTTTATCCATTTCAGAAATCTGTACACTTAGATACAAAATGGAATTAACACAAAAATGTACATATTTGCAACTCTTGTATTACACAGGTAAAGAGAGTGTTATGTCTTAAATGTAAGTTTACAATTTAAAAATCTTCTGAGCGTATGGTTGAAAAAAAAAAGTATCTGAATAGAGCCCCAAAGAGAACATACTGTAAATATGACTCATGACACAATGAACTCAATTATTCCCAAAGAAAAATTTAGCCTCTAAGCAGTATATGTGAATACTGCAAAAAACTTGAAATTGCTCTGATATACACATACTTATTTGCTAAAGATGTTTTTTTAAATGCTGTCTTGGCTGAGCCTTCTTTAGAGTGGGGTAGTGAACTATAGGGATACTAATTTAAAATAAAGGGAATTAGAAACTTCAAATATGCAATATCCAACAGAATCTGAATTTTGAATACTTCATGTACACATAAGCCCTGTTACCACAGGAACAGGGATCAAAACACTGATATTGTGTAGGTCTGTCTCTTGCAAAAGATGGAGGCAGTTTCTTGTCTCAATTCCTATGTATGATCCTCGTATCTTATTAGTAAGGAAAATTCCTTGGGGACTAAATCCTGGTTTATTGCTTTCATAAATAGAATTCTAATTCTGTAGTAGTTTTGTTATGTTTTTAAAGTTGGGACCACCTAGTGGCAACAAGATCAAAATGGGCACATATAAACTTTGAAAAGGTCACAGAAAAAAATAAAGTTTGTGGATACAGATTCAGACTGATAGAAACTAGACACCTTCTCCTGTTTCAGGAGTGGCAGATTTTTTAAATATTATTATTAAAAGTTCTGTAAACATTATTAGAGTATGAAATCACTACGACAGTACTTCTGCATCAACAGAATTACTCAACAGGTTATTAACACAAATTTCTCCTCCTTATTAAAATTTAGGAATAGAGTAATTTGGCCATAAATATCAAGCCCTTGGATTTAGGATACCTGTCCCCAAAATATTAAGGAACAAATATTACAAGCACCCTGGTACTGTCTATCACTGACAGTATGTTAAAAATAGATTTTATTTTGGATGCAACTCCAAACTGAGTAGAAATTTTAATAATGGAAAAACTGTTGGTAGCAGATTAGGGCAGTGTGTTTTGCCACGGAACAGAGAACAGTGCAATGGGCTGACAGTCTGATCCCAAGAGACTGACCACAAAGATTATGGAGCGATAGCAGTATGACAATCATGGTTTCAGTGGTTATTTTGTGTTTTGTTTTAAAGAACCTTTGGCTATGGCACTGTGTGAGAGAACTGCTAGCTGGAATTCCCTCTGCATCCCAAGCAGCCCTTTCTCTTTTCTCATACCCATTAAAAACACCAGTGGCACAAACCCTTTCAGTTCAGAACTGGGTAATGGGGCTCCCAGGAAGCCAAATCCATCTTGTTCCACACTGATGTGAATGCATGTCATGAAGGAGTCTGTGAGGTGCCACAACTGTATCAGCTGGATAGCACCTGATGGTGATTCCTGCAGACATTGTACTCAGAAGTACCTGTACCTATGAGGTGGCTTAAAAAAAAGCCGCATTTCCTGATCATCTTTACCCATAGTAAGTCAAATAATTTGCACTGAAGTTGTCATTATTTACACGTCAACTATACAAGTAATACAAAAAAACCCCAAAAAACTATCTCAGTTGAGCACCACTGCTGACTTTAGGAGTACTCCCTTCAAGTCAGAGTATTAGTATTCCCTGTCACAAGTAAATTCTGATATACTTTCAGAACCTTCCATTTTCTGCATTAGTTGTATTCATATCACCTCTTTGTTCACATCCATCTTCGACATTCCAAGGAGATTAGGAATAGCAGCAGTTTTATAAAAATTCTGGGTATCCTGGACAGCTTTCACAACATAATCAGTTCAGATCTTTTTAAAAGAAAAGACCATAAAATCCACTGATCTGGATCGTAAGGTTTTACCAAAAGTTCCTTATATGGCATTTATATACAACTCATCTGAGAATAAGTGGTGGGAACAGAATCAGTTTGTGTGTGCAAACAACAGGATGGATGTCCAGGAGTGGCAGGAGTCCACAGTTACCCCCAGGGCAGGGGATGTCAGTGAACCACGGCTGTCACGTCACCTTGGCTTGGAGTAACCATAAGGACACCGAAGCATCAGGCTGTCGTGACTAGGCAAGACATGAGTGCTGTAGTATTCAACCAAACTTCCCATGTTCAAAAACATGATGTCTGAATCCAGGTAGAACTTGTCATCCTGTTGTAGAACAAAAATGTGTGTAAGCATTGACAGTAACGTTACCAACTCAATTTTTAAAGAAAAATAGCCAAAACACCATCATCAGAACTAAGGAGTTCTTTCAAACATACTACTGCTCTGCAAACTAGTCAGTCACACAGGTAAGTCCACATTAAACTCATGAATTTAATATTCTATCCTTTAGGATTTGACTGGAGATGAAGTTAGATATGAACATTTACACTTTATCTTTTGAAACCAGAAAGCCCAGATCTGAGTACTCAAACTCTCATCCTAGACAAAGTATTTGTAAATCAGCTGATTCTTACTTTCAGGCATGGGAACAAGTTTAGACTAACTTGTTAATTCCAATATACACCTCCATTCAGGCACATTTTATACACGCACACATACATGGTATACACATGCACACACAGTGCAGCCACTAACCTTTTCAAAGACTCTGTAGTTTCTCACTTTTCCTGCAGGTTCATCCCATACAACCAATACCTTGAAGAAGAAAAATGCAACATAATCAGTCTCTGCTACCAAGCTCTTCTAAGTCAATATATTATTAAGGAATTAATTAAAATTCAGCCTAAAAAAATTGTTTTAAAAAATCACTGACATGACAAATTGTCTCAGATTTTCCTGCTTTAAGAAAAGAGTACATCTAAATTGTGAAGTACTTTGTCATACATAAGATACAGGAAGTTTTTGGGGGGTAGATTCAGCAATTGCAAGTTACCTTTCCAGCCTTAGTAGATGAGTTCCTAATGCAGTACAATCCATTTTGTGGTTGTCCTCGTGGGCTACTGGCTTTAAATATCCTAAAAAGAATAAGTAATTACATATATTACCATTTTCTGACTCAGATAAGTGAAGCGCTTGCAGTCTTAAAATTCTTCTTACAAATCTCTGTATCAGTCATAATAATTCATAATAGATCATGGCTGAAAGAATGTCACTGTTCTACCACTGAACCAGGAATGCAGCACAGAAGATCTGGCTTTCTGGTCCCACCCTGGCAGAACAACCTTCCCCAGACAGAACAAAATCATGATGCATTCTCATCTGTCAATTTATACAAGAGCACTGAACTAACTTCCCTGAGAAGTGATTTCTGTATTAAATACTTGTAGTGTGTTTTTTGAAACACAAGTTGTACCTATTAAAATTATCTTTGGACTTTGTAGGACTTCTAAGTAACTATTTTAAAATCACATTTTACCTTTCAACTTCAAAGGATTCAGAGGTATTAAGAAATATTGAAGCAGGCAGCCCAACCTGTAAAAAATTGGAAGAAAATAAATCACTGTGAAAGTCAATGCAATGACAACTCAAAACACAAGCAACTTGTTATGCAAGTAAGTTACAGCTATCACTATCTGAAATCATTAATGGTGATTTAGTCAATACTTTACACTTCTTCCTCCTTTATATCTAATTTTAAAATCCAGAATTTACCAAGGCATTCTTAAAAAGAAAATTAAAAAAAATTTACACAGCACTGTGTTTTCAGAAGGCTATTCTTTTCCTGAAAGAATGCATTTAAAACATTCGAAAAAGTATACATAAGCAAGGAAAAAAGGGGTCTTTGAGAATGGATCATCTGCTTGATCTTACCTTTTCATAGTCATCATCAGAGTCATCATCATCCCGTTGGCTTGGCTTGGATGGTAGTGCTGGTTTTTCAAATGAAAAGCTTCTAAAACTCTGTCCATCTGGTGGTGATCTCCTGGCAGAAACAGAACAAAAACTGAAGGGTATCTCATCAGGAAAATAGAACAAATACACAAAAAACACTGAAGGGATAGTAAAACTAAAACGGAAGTTTCAGTTTAGCTCCCAAATCATAAAAAGGTTTGGGTTGGGAGGGACATTAAAGCTCATCTCGTTCCAATCCCCTGCCATGGACAGGGACACCTTTCACTAGACCAGGTTGCTCAAGGCCCCATCTAACCTGGCCTTGAATGCTTCCAGGGATAGGGCATCCAAAACTTCTCTGGCCAATCTATTCGAGTGTTTCACCACTCTCACAGTGAAGAATTTATTCCCAATATCTAAACTAAACCTACATCTCCCTTCTTTCAGTTTAAAGCCACTCTCCCTCATCCTATCACTACATGCCCTTGTGAAAAGTCCCTCTCCAGCTCTCTTGTAGCCCCTTTAGGTTCTAGGAAGTACTGTAAGGTCTCCCTGAAGTCTTCCATTCACCAGGCTGAACAATCCCAGTTCCCTCAGCCTGTCCTCACAGGGGAAGTGCTCCAGCTCTTGGATCAACTTAGTGGCCTCCTCTGACCCAGTTTCAACAGGTCAACACCTTTCTAGGGATGGCCCTAGAGCTGGAGGGCAGAATAATTTTAGTAGGAAGAGACCTATAGAGGTCATTTAGTCCAAGCTCCTGCAAAAAAGAGTTCCAACCCAATCAGTTAGCTCAGGAAACCATGCCTAGTCAAGTTTTGAGTATCTCCAGGGATGGAGATTCCACAGCAACCTGTTCTGGTATTTCACCATCTGCCTGGTAAAATGTTTTTCCTAATATCTAACTGTAATTTCCCCAGGTTGTGACTTCTTACCCCCAAAACACTACAGACCTCAGGTCTTGCTCAGTCTTGCCATACCCACTGATTAAGTAGCAGCAGGTACCAGTGATCTCCCACTGGCATTCCTAAAGGTTGAATGAATCCAGTCCTTTGAGCACTTATGTGCTACAGCCCAAATATCTTGGTGGCCTGACACTGGACTCACTCCAGTCTGCCAGTGTCTTCCTTGTACTGCCTTTAAAGAGTGTATTACTTGATCTTCAGAGCTACTGAACGATCCAATGGACAAAAATATTTCTGTCTTATTCACAACCATAATTAGTTCCACATCCCCTAATCGTGACATAAAAAGGAACACATTTCCAATCCCCACAGAAGCCTAAAATTGTTTTTGCAGTTCACTGAGGTTCTGACACAAAGTCTTTGTATTCATTGCAATCAAAGGCTATTAAGGCTTTGTGACACATCTGAAAACAAATGAACTATAAGGTAACTATAATGTTTTTTTTGAAGTTTGCTTTTTCTACTATTTCCTTTTGAACTATTTCAGAAGCTAAATCCATTACAGAATTTTCAAATAAAAAAAGGCAATAAAAGCACAACTCTGAGGAAGAGAGGGTGCAGGGAAGAGAAACACATGTCAACATGAATCTGAGAAGGATGTCTGTCAACTAGTTAACTAATCCACAGTGGAAAAACGTAATAGTGCATTGTGTTCCCATACTTACTGTAACTGGGGACATGAAGACTTCTCTGCTCTAGGCTTGATTCCAGGGGGCAGGTGGCTTGGCACAGGTGGCTTTGGGAGCACTGGTGGCACAAACAGCCCAGGTTTACCATGTTCCCTTGGCACTTTGGGCTCCACTGGTTTTTCAGTGAGCTGTGACAGTTTGGGTTTATTGGCTGGTAGCGGAGGAGGAGTTCGCGGTGAAAGGTTTAAGTTTTTCAGCTTCTCGCATCCTTCTGGAGGGGCAAGAACTTGGACTGGAAGCAGAGGGTCTGGAGGCAGTGGGTGAGACTCCTTGAGACACACAGGCTTTTTGAAAACAGGCAAGGGGGGCACGGGGGGCAGCTGTTCACTTAGTCTCCGGCTTGGGGATTGAATCTTTAGGCTGGGTTCAGCTCGGCACTGCAACTGGGCCTCTCTCACGGTCACAAGGTCCTCCAGTTTGATATCAGGTAAGCTTCTCTTGGGAGGTGGTGGTGGAGGTGGTGCAGTAGGTTTGCCAGCATAGGAATTTGCCCTTGCTTCTGAGTAGGCAGGTTTTCTGACGTGAGGAATGGGTGGAGGTGGGTATGCTGGGGGCAGGACCATATCTGCAGAAAGAAAACATCCAAAAAGCGTGACACACTGAGGGGAAATACAATGTACCAACAAACACGACTTTAGAAACTGATTTTCTATGTGGTTTAAGGAATTTCACTGGCATCTGGTCTGACAGTACCCAAAAGGCTGGATGAGCATTTAAGTTTCAGCACAATTCTGAATGTTACAGGTAGTAAACTCCTGCTATTTTAATTCAGACATGGCTTATGATGACTTAGCAAAGACTTTTTGCTTTGCTAAAATAAAGTGAAAACAGACTACATTGAAAACATTAATCCTGCCCCAGACTGATGGCCAGATATAGGTTATCCCAGGCAGGAGGCCTGCAAGAAAACATGCCCCTAAAGGCACACAATGCTTTCTGTAAGTGGTTACTGCTGTTACTGTAAACTTCTGACCCTAAATACCTCTCAAGATTAGATGCCTGTGCATTACTTCAGTTATTTTATCACTTGCAATGTTTTAGTTATGACCAATGCAAAACAGTAACCTGGCATTCCACATGAATATTGCCTTCACTGGGGGCCTTTCATAAAGGGAATCAAAGAAATCACATACCATCTTTCACTATGTCACAAGTATCTGGCTGCAAGTAAGACTCATCCTCTTCCTCCTGGTCATAATCTGCAGATAAAAATCAGTATGTCAGACTCCAATAAGTACTCCTGGGACCAAGAAAGTGTATAAAGTACTTAGGGCTCTTTAGTAAACAAATATTTCTCTGGGATTTTTTTAAAAGCATTAAAAATAAATTAATAATTTTGGTCCACCTCTCTGCTATCTGGAATAGGCGTTTCCTTAATTTTTTATGTCAATTAAGAAAGCAACCACTTACAACAGGGAGAGGTGAAGTAAACTGCACATCAAATTTTTATCCAACTTTGAAGTTAAAAATTATTTTTGGTAACACTTTCTGGTGGTATAGCCTTCCTGAGAAGCTGCAGAGACACAACTACATGGATGCACTGGCAAAACCACTTGGAAAAAAAATATAATCCCCAAACCTTGACCCCAATATAGGAACATTTATGATTTTGCAATATGGAAACCTAAGCAAACTGGTGATCTAGAAACAATTAATTCATTGCCTTGCTCTGGCAACAAAAAAACCACACAACAACAAATGGCTTAAGTGGTTTCAGTATTGCCTTTAACTAAGTCAGAATAATCAAAACGTGTTACTTCCAGGCAGTAATTTCTCATCACTGATAATAAGAGGAAGACAATATGAGAGGAATGCACTAAAAAAAATCTGATAAAAATCAGTTCTTCTAATTTTCCTAATTTAAACTCATACAAGGCCTCTTACCATAATTCATCTTGCACGCAACCCTTCCCTCCCATAAACATACAACGACTAAATTACAGTCCTACATGAAACGCTGATAAGTTGGTTTTCCTCTGCTTTGCAATTGAACTGGATTTCCTAACAAGACTCAGTCCTGCCCTTTTGTCCTACTCAGGAAAAATAGTTGGGAATTTCCTTTCAGGAAATGAGAGTACTTGCTCCCATCAACCCTGCCCTTAGAAATCTGAAAGGGAAGATGAGAACAGGCCTAGTAAAGGATTTCTGTTGAACCCTGAGGCAAGGTGTCTTATATTGGATTTTAGGAACATATTTCTTGACTCGGAAGTCAGTTGCTGAAATATGCTGTGAATGCCTTTCAGGCTTTCTGTCATGTCCTCACTTGTAATCAAACTCCTTGAAAGATCAGAATTTCTTCAGTTTATTTTTCCTAACAGAAAATCTGCTTCTGATTTGAAATTACAACAGCCATACACCTTGTAAGAAAAAACAGTTGCAAAATGGATCAGTTTGCTTAAGTTATGGGAATAATTCCTGCAGAATCCAGAAGAAATAAATAAGCAAATAAAGGAGTCTTATTCATCAGTGTTTGATTTGTCACCTTCATTATCTGCTGAATGATGAGAATACTTGATATCAATGGGACGTTCTACTGAGCCATAGAAACTGTCTGCATCAGAACCAGAATCACTGTAAAAGAAAAGACAGAGTACCTTCTGTTTAGCAGGACTGCAGCACTGGAAAGGAATGTTGAAAGAGCAGAAGTAATCTGTTCCTGCTTCCTAATTAACAGGCACATATGTGGCTGCTGTCTTTTAAAAAGATTGTTTTACACAATGCTGACATTTAAATTTCTCTTGGTAAAAAGATTTAATTTTGTCTTGGTATTCTTTGAAGTATGAATTAGAAAGGGCCTTCCTTCTTGGGTCTTACTGCACCTGTTCTTATTTAACAGCAAGTTACTTGTAGGTGCAAAAAGCCTAAAACACCACTGTCAAAAGCTAGTGCAAAAGGCCAATAAAGATTAAGGGTTTATACCTGAATTCTGTTATTGTTTCTTTCTTCTCATGGTAGTGATCAATTTCCCTCCTCAAGGACAGCATCCAATTCTAAATAAAGATAATAATACAACATTCAACACATCCATCTTTAAATCATTAAACACAGATGTATCTGTCCTCTGCAAACACAGTAACTGTGCATGAACATACACTGGAATAGTATTTATCTATGACTTTATACTGAAAGGACTCATCAGTCAAATGTCTTGACTGCCTGAAAGGCTGTAAGAAAATACTGAAATACTAAATTTTTAGTTTGCAAATTTCAAGCTGTTATTTCTAAAGCCAGGTACCTATTCATAGTATGTTTATGGCTCAGAGATTTCACTGAGCAGTTTTCCTACATTATCAAAGGTTTAACATTAATATTTGCTCCTTGGCTAAAAAGAAATACGGAGTATTTATGGAATATGGAGAAACATATGCTATGTACTATGTCACTTACAGCCATTCTCTAAGTGGCAAGTTGAACTAACACTGACTTAATAGTTAAAACTTCAGACATGATTTTCAGAGCAGCCTAAAGAACGAGGTATACAAATTTCAGTGACAGCTGCATTTCCAGTTCCTTTAGAATTTAGGGAAGTCCAAAATTCACTTTCTGCTTCAAGGAAAACTACACTGCAAAGAAGAAGAAAGTTACCTTTCTTTCATCTTCAGAAGAAGCTGAAAAAAACCACGTCCTGTGCTTCTTGCTGATGTGAACTAACTTGAAAGGAAACACATTACTTGAAGTTGTCTCCTCTGCTGCCCGCATAACCCTGAGAACAGACCAGCCGATACAGAAACGCCTTAATCCTTCAGTTAATGCTGCTGAGCCAGTCACAAAGCTCTGCCTGAAAGCAGTTTTACTGGCCAGTTTTGCCATATGAAAAAAATAACCCTGAAGCCCAGGAAAACACCACAGAAATCCCCATATGTGCCTTTGGAGTACTTCTCCATTTAAGGGGCAGAAAGGACAAGGCAAGAGCTCTGACAAGAGGAAGAGCCCTCATTAAACCACCAGCCAGAATTACAAACCGATGCCTTGACATGGTTAAGTGTTTTAATGAACTGCATTAATTCACAAGTGTCACACAGAGTAAGAAGCATTTAGGGTTCTTGTGGTCCTTCTTTCAGGAAGGTACTATATGACAGCAGAAATAAAAAACATGCTTTCCACGAAAAAAAAGTTAAATTAAGAAAATTAATATTCAAAACTAACTCAATTTTCCTACTTTTCCCTTATAAACACTTTCTTTCACTTTTATTTTTTACCATCCTAAAACAAGCATAACTCAACCTCTTTTTTTTTTTGTGTGTATAAGGAATTTCCTCCTTTGAGGTTCCTCTGGGGGGAAAAAAATAGTACAAAACCCCTTATGCAGCTACCCAATCTAATTATTTCATTTCAATTTCTTTTCCTATAATGTTTCTCTCTGTTCATAAGGCTAATCAAGACCTGGTCCCTATTTCAACCAAGGCCTCCATGAGGTTGCTCGAATGCAGATATATAAAAGGCAGTGACACAGTCCAGTATTTACAAATTCCATGGTGTTTTTCACATCAGTGTGGATTACAGAAGCTCATGTCATGGCCAAATTGCAGTGTGGGTTTCTTCTACAAATTGTCACTGTCATGCTCAGTTAGAAAAGCTCTCAAAAAGATAATTCCTTATTCCAAAAGCCTTGAGAACATTATTCAGTGCAAGAATAACATATGCAAATATAATAAAATTGCACTGATATTTCTTTACATTCTCTTTCTCATTAAACCTTTTTTAGCATTAATTACAACAGCAATTTCCTATTTCTATTAGTAGGCCTTGTACATCTGCAGCACTCAGTCAGACTGACAGGACTGGGTAACTCAAAAGCCAGGTATTTTTGTCTTCAACTTACAGGGCAAATATTAAGAAACGTGTAGCAAAAGGAGTCAGACATCTGGCACGTGCATTCTCTTATTTATCACTCTGTAGTTCATACAGTTTCGACACTGGAGTTGCTGAATCAATAACTCCTTTCTGGGTTTGTGATGACCACTGAAATCACTACAGAACAAAGGGCGTCTGTGACAGAACTCACATCTATCTGCACTTGCAGCCTGTATTAAGTCAACCACAAGAGGAAGCCCATTGCAATTCAAACAGCTTTACTGGTCAAATCACAGTGGATGAAGGCTATCCCTTGCCAAGCACAGGAAATGTCACATAAACCATTAGAAAGGAATACAAGTCTTGGAATCCAAGATCAATACTTAAACCAAAGAACAGAAGTAGTTGTGCTTAACCTAGCTGGAAAATAAACACACAGTCTCCTGCTTAAAGTAAAAGGAGTTTGGGTGTTGAACAAGCTCTTTGGCACCCACCTGTTGTAACCTTTCAAAGAAAAGGCACCCTGGGGAGAGGCAGATGTGCTGCTTTTAAAATAGTAGATACATCCCTCGTGGATAATCACAAATCTCAATGGCCCTGAAAAGATAAACAGTGAGCAAAATATAAATCCAAGAGCAGTACAATAACTAGTATTTGAGTAAAATTATTGAGATTTTAATAATTTTATTAATCATCATCAATGAGCACAAACTAGTGAAGTGACAGCTTGCTGATGATCAGTCACATGGTAAAGCTGTCCATTCACAGTTTCAGGACTAGGGGCAGTCAGTATATGATTCCCTCATTTAAGAGGCAGCTGATCTAAAAACTTCCAAGGAAGCCTCAGAGACTGCAGGTCTGACCTCCACCTGAGCTCCTTTACTGGCAAAATAAGCAACAGGAGGAAGGGAACCACAGGCTACAAACACTTATTTACATCCATCACAAAACCATGATGGTATCTCTTCTTTCACCTCAACACATAATGCTGCCAATGAAATTATGTTCTATTTTCTTTTTTTGAAAGGGGTCAAATCTCCTTCTTTTATCAAAGGCAGTAATCTTCTTTGTCCTTAACCATGTAAGTATAGTTCTGCTATAAACAGGGATACCAAATAAGTAGCACATAAATAAATCCAAAATCTGAAGTTTTCTCCATGTAAACACATGCTGATTTCAGAAGAAATTACTGTTTTTAAGCACAGCCCAACGTTGGCAGTGAGAAAATTTCCATTTCACAACAGCAATAGAAGATGGGATGTTTTTCCAGTACAGATTAACCACTGGAAAAAAAAAGCTGAGTACTAATTTCTTAAAAGAGTATTTGACATTGCTACATATCCCAGGAATCTGATTGTTTTGAAAAATCTTACTTGTGAAGGACTTGACAAGAAATTTAAACAAGTAAAATAAGATCAATCACAACATTCATTATGTAAAGATTCACAGTTCCAAAACAAATAAAGGAAGATCTTTCAGCATGGCTCTTTCATACATATATTCCAGTAAAATTGTATTCCAGTACAAAGCAACTGGAAGAACAGCTTCAATAAAGTCTGCTAACATGAAATGTGTTAAAGCAAGCATTTAATGTAGTTAATACCTCATTCAACTTACACTTCAAGATCTGCAGCTGGGTGCCTCCTTTTTTATGAAGATACCCTGATTTGGTCACTCCTCCAGGCATGGTCAGAAGGTTTTGTGCTCCAATTGCCTTCATTGGGACTGGCCAGAGCTGCTCCTGCGAGGCCATCGTTCTGCAATTTTACAATAGTTAAGAACAGTTTAAAACTTAGATTTGACCTTAAGGAATGAGCACGGAGAAACAAAGCTTGTTTCCTTAAACAAGCTTTCCAAACAACTAAGGTGGTTCAGCACTCAAGAATGTGGCACAGACGAGTGTTCAAAGATTCCAGGAACTTCCTAATGTATGAAAAACCATGGGGCAAAAAGTCCCGGTTTATTTTTATACAGCTCTCAAAAGTGATTGACAGTACTTGAAACAATGGAAGAGTGCTTAGTACATGTTATTTAAGTATTTATGTTCTAAAAATGCTCCAGATAACACTGCCAGACTTAGGCAGGTCACTGCAAAGAAAACTGGTTTCTTCTCCTAGTGCTCCACCACTCATTGTACAGTTGCATTTTCTGTAAAATGAGGGAATCAAGTCAAAGTTTAATAACTGAAGATTCCAATACTCCTTACTCCTGATATCTATATGTTTATATACTACTCTTTTCATTCAGAATAAATCTCATACTGGATATTATATGCCACTGTATCCTGTGCAAGTGAATTTTGTCTCAGATTGCTGCAGGTTTCCATTTAATTCATATAACAATTATTAATGCCATGCTCCACCAAGCATCTTTGCAGTTACCACTCTTTCTGCTGTCATCTTAAACCAAAAAGATTAGTTTCTTAGCTTTTTCTCGTATATAACTATGAGCCCTTTCTTTCTTCAAATGGTACCAGAATTAGCCTACAAATCCTCCCGTGTAATAGAGAAAAGAAATCATGCATGGACTGAATGGGAATTTTGACCTAGACATAAAAGGGTCATTTATCCTCAGGTGTAGTGCTAGAGACCTTTGCTGGTAAAAGGCAAACTAATGAAGTTCCAGTTAATTTCTGATAAAGGAATGATGGCTCAGAACTGATAGGCTTTCAGCGGAGGATTGAAATCTAATGGATCTTGTTTGTTTCTCCTACACCCAAAAGCAAGGGAAGGTCAATAGTGAGGGTCAGCACAGAATCCAAGAGCCTTGGCACAACTCCCTGCCCAAGCACTAATCCCTCCAGCCTAAGAAGGCAGCTGGAAGTTCCCATACTGAAAAGAATGAGGAAGTGTTTCAGTTTTGTTGAGGGATTAAGTGGAACAGCAGAGTACACATCCACTGTATGTGCGTTAGGAAAAACAGAAATGCACATCAGTGGACAGGCTTAGGACTCAGAACTAACTGCTTGCCCTTTGCTGGTGGTGTCTACATGGGAAAACGTGGAAATTCCCAGCAATTTCTACTAAGAGAATTTAAACTAAATTAAATTTTCTGGCAGCCTAGAAAACCTTGGACATGGCACTGAGTGCCATGATCTAGTAAATGGACTGGAGTTGGACCAAGGGTTGGACTTGATGATCTCGGAGGTCTTTCCAACCCAATTGATTCTATGATTCTATGAAAACGTAATCACAAAAATTGGGGTTTGGTCCCCAGAGTTACGAAGCAGACACAACCAGAGAGGGCAGGATCCAAGGCCCTGGAAAGGCTCTGACAGCAGACACATCAAGGCACTAAGGTTTCCCAAACTTCCCCCCATGACTTTCCTCCTCATCAAAAGCTGTTACTTTTGTTGTATTCAGCTATATCCTTCCTTTTGTTGCTTCCTCTCTGCTCTTATTAAATGACTGAGATCTTTCCAAGCTGAGTTGTTCCTTCCTCTTCCTCCCCCTCGATGACATTTCTAGCGCCAGCAATGTGTTAACAGGTCCAAGAAGGGGCTACTCATACTTTAAGCTTTTAAGAATAAAAAAAAAAAATAAAAAAATAGTAGCAGTAGAAGTTAAAACACACATCCTCCCTAAAGCCTTCAACTTGTTTCTCCACATCTTGCAGTAAAGTCAAAGTGAGGGAAATGGAGAGTGTTACCCAGCTGGCCACTGACACTGCAGTACTGCTAAGAGTGACTTCCTTGAAATAAGGAATGCAAAGGCGAGTCCTGGGCTAAATTCTTCTTTTAAGAACATGCCCACCAACATTCAAATATTACAAAGTAATCTATGAATAAGTTATTTCAGTCTGTTTCTAGTTCTGTTCAGAGAAATGAGCAAGTAAAAACTGAACCTTTTTATTCAGATAAATATGCTCTGATGCCACTTTCCTTGAACTAACTCTAACTTTAGTCTCAATGCCATCCAACAGTTTCAAATTCATCATAGGTCTTCAAATTCTGTGTGCCTTCACTACACAGAACAGAAAAAGAAAATACTTCAGCGTCCAGGGTATGGCATGAAACTGTTTCAGTGTTATGTACGTAGGTAAAAACCTATCAGAAGAGGCAGAGTTAAATGTTTTAGAGAGGTTATCCAAAACAACTAGTAAGCTGAAATTTCTCTGAAGCCAAAGTCAAACACTGGGAACAAGTGCAGGATACCCTAAGCAAACACAGAAAACAGAAATATTTGTCCAGGTCATGTTGGCCTAGTGGGAGTACACCAGTCAGACTACTCACTAAAGTGTGCCTGGATGGGCATTTTCTTCTCCACCTGAAAAGCCAGAATTTCAGGCAGACAGGAAAAAAATGAAAAAATATCGTAGAAGCAGACGGGAAAAAAGAAATCCACTTCTACAGTGTGATGGCTACAGGATTTAACTGAGAGGAAAGGACAGCAACATACCAGGTTCTGCTTCCTCTATTCACAATCATTTCTTTCTTTTGACTACTTACTATAAAACAGTCCTGAGAGTAGAGACCAAAACTCAGAACTTGCCCAGCCCAGCTCACTGAGTAAATGGAGACACAGCTGAAGTCCATGTAACCAAGTACACACTACTTGAGGTAAAGAGTCCACCTAATGCACCAGGCTTTTCAAGATTTAGAGGCTGCTAAGCCTGTTATCTGGATTTCAAAGTGGCTTATAGCACTTCCATCACATCCATAGCTCCTCAAGCACTTTCATTTGCCAGCACATTGCAGACACTTAGGGAGGACTCTGGTATTCCAAGTTGAAATCTGAGTGAGGCTTCTAAAATCCATTTAAGTACTTGGAATCTAGTCCCAGACAGATTTTTCTTCTTTTCTTGACAGCAGAAAACAACTCTGTAAGGACAGATGACGCTATTTTGCATTAGGCTGGTGAGACAAAGCTGTCAAAACAATGTAACTGCAGAATCTTTATTACAGGGGTATGAGAGAGGAAGGAAAAATGGAAGCTCTTAAAGATTTTTCTGGTCTTAGCATCTACAGCATGGTTGTCTTTAGCTCAAGGAATTGGTTCCTTCCACCCTTGATATTCATCTTATAATATTTTAATACACTACATGAAGAACAAATTGACGTTGCACTACCAGGTATGTAGAACAGCAAGCACTGAGGTCACTGCAGGACCTGTTAACTTTGACACCACTGAGAATAGAAAGCTACCTCCAAGTTGTTCTGTATGCACTTATACTCTTGCACTGCAAGCCAAAGCCCCCAGCACACATTTTCAGTCCTGGTGCATAGGCAGAGTCCCTTCCATGGAGCTGACAAGGGAGTTCACAGGAAGGGCCCACTGTGTGCAACCAGAGTCAGGACAAAGCTCTCTCTGACACTGGTCCTCTGCTACAAACAGGAGGCAACATCACCCAGAGTTTGCTGGAAGCTTCTAGTGATAGCTACACACTTTATTCTTCTTCCCACTCACCGACAAACCAGATGCATATTTTTATATCAACTTTTCCATCAAGCCCCAGCCCCATTACAAGTGGCTACTGAATTAATTTTTCCCCACAGAACAGAACTCTCTGAACCACGTGAGAATGGCAGCAGGCAGGGAAAGGCCTTGCACCACTTTGTTTCTCAGGTGATCCCCACGAGAATTCTATGCCTCTGAGAGAGATGACAGGCCTTGAAGTGTAGCAGGAGAAATGGCAGAACAGCAGTTCACAGGATCTGCTTTATCATTCAAGAGTACTTGTGGAAAGACAGAACAGTGCAGTTTGAGCTCTTAAGCATGATATAAAGTTTATATAATTAGTATTGTAATTACTTCATATATACCAACTAGTCTACCAGACTGAAAATCAATCCAATATGCAGTGTATTGCTGAAGTATCAATAAAGTCAGTCCAAGCCTATCATGTGAGTGTACTTTTCTCAAACACTATCACAATGAGCCATTTTTTCCCCAAGTACTCTGAAAGTCACCACAGCACGAAAAAAAGTGAAATTACACAGCTCATCATGTAACCAGCATAATGCCAGTCTGATGGAGAAGTTTTTTCTGAATCATTATACTGCTACCCAGCTCAAACTCTAAATGAAGAAGACTTCTGTTGTTGTGTAGTAGAAAAGCACATGCATCTGTGAAGCAATTTTAACCTATCCTCTCAGTCAGTGTATATAGGTTGGAGGCAAGGGCATCATTTTACAGCCTGAAAGTCCTTCCATGAGTAAAAGTCAAATTCTGCCACATTAAAAATCTGGGTTACATTACAGAGGAACACTTATCCCTCTTGGCCTTAAGAGCTATTGGCATTCAACCCAATTAAAGCAAGTACAAGCTGATTCAATTAAGGATTGCATCCTGGAAAAGCCACAAGTCCTCAGCTCTTGCTTAACTTCAGCAGAACACATGGCAGATATGATCATCTCCACATCTTGCAGTTATATAGGCGTAAAAAACCATTACTCTCATCTCTGAAACTACAGATGCCAAAAGTTATATTAGAAGTTCTCACTTGTTATAATAATATTTATGGTCTGTCCTGGAGCCCAGTTTGGTCATGCTGGAAAAAAATAAACAGTCTTCAAAGCTGCAGTACAAAAATTAAACCTGATCTGAATTTATAACAACTGCCTCTATGTCAATTGTGTCTGAGAACTCTTAAAACTCTGAAATATCTCATAACTCCTAGTCTTTAAATTCTCTTTTGAAAGTAAAACCTAAAGAGCCAGATGCTAGTTTCCTTCTTAATAGATAACTTACATATAACAGGACATACATAAACCATAACTTATATAAATGAATGTATTCCTCACATCATGCAGAGGGAGACTGAAGTACCAGTGTCTACAAAAGGCTTTACCAAACCCGAGGCAGCATTGCACACTGCAAACCCATGAAATGAAAGCTTCCCCTACGTGCTCTCATCAGTTCTGAGCAAAAACCAGTTTTCTGATTCAGTCATCTAAACATTTACCATCTGTTCTTAAAGCTGCTTTCTGCAGAATTTTCAGGTCTTGTCCACTTATTCTCCAGTACTTCTGAAATACTCTTCCATATCGCTCCTGCTTTTTTGGTTACACATTCCATTCCTTAATACTTAACAGCCCCTTTCACAACAGTTTCTCAGAAAGATTAATAGCACAGTACAAACACTGTGAAGTAAATCTTACAAGACAAAGGGAACAGAGAACTAAGCTCGACTGTTGTAAGTAAGTTTACTCTCTTTAACTTGCTTCAACTTGCTTTTCTTTTCGGGCAAAAGTTTTCAACTAACACCCAACTCATCTCTTCCCCCTCCGATTCTATATCCTCTAATTTTCTGCACGAGTTAAAAGTATTTTACCCCAGAGATCATGTTCTACTCCCAGTCGTAGTCTGCTCTCTGCCTCAAAGAGAAAAGATGACAGAAACACAAGCCACAAAAAGCACTAACCTGGTGACATTGCCCGATCGACACATATTTTTTCTGCCAGCAGTTTCACCGAATGATTGTTTCCTTTGGGATGACAAAGCCATTAATAACTTATGACCCCTCTCAGGCATGACAGGAACATCCCTGCCCTTCTCCCCGTGCTGGGTATTGCCAGGTTGGATGTGCCGGAGGCGAGAGCTGCTGTGCAGTGCACACAGGAGGGAGCGAAACCCTTCCCTGCACCGAGCTGTGGCCAAAAGTGACGCCGCGGCAATGACTTGTTTCCTTTGCTGCTTCCTGTTTCCCCCAGTGTCAGTGGGCAGCACTATCTCTGTCAGACTTCCCGGCTTCCCAGAGCGGTTATAAACCCATTCCCGCATACCTCAAACCTCGGCCAGACATCGGGCTAGAAAGCAGAGGGGATTTTCCAGTGCTCACTTTCTTCCTGCTCACCTTTCAAACCTTTCTTCACCTTTCAAACCACCTCTCTCCCACGGGAGAAAAAGAAAGTTGTCCCTTTTTCTTACAGCGTTCTCAGGCTCTCACAGTGGCAAAGGTACAGCTCAGAAATGCTGCCTGTGCTGCTGCAGAGCCTGTGCCTCAGATACTTGCACTGCACCCCAGAACTATGGTAAGTATTTAATCTGTTTTCCTCCCAGTGGTTGGAGCTTATCCTTCCCTCTTCAACCCAAGAAAATCAAAATAGCCATTTGAAAAAATTCTCAAGCATAGACATGCTCTAGAGCAAGTCTTGCCTGGATATTTCATACTCACAAACCACAAAAGACAATAAAATTTTAATTCAAGAGGCTGCAGTGCACAATTCCAAGGATGAATATCACCAACTGATGATGAGTAAATGCCATTCTTTTACACTTATTTTCATCTGGAGGTCTTAAAATGATTCAAGTATTTCACTGATTTGTCTGGAATTAAACAATATCCCAAGCAAGAAAGTTCAAATAAGACAAAACCAACAAGCAAGTTTCTGAATGATGGACAAAACATACATAAGCAAAATTTACTTCATGTATTTTTGGGGAAATGGACGTGAATCTGCACCCTAAAATAGAAAGGAGAACAACTCTCTATACAACATCATCTCTTCTTGTAAACTACTCAACAGCCAAAGCACAAAAGAAATTAATATTTCAGCTGGGCACCTGCCTGCACCCCTTCCATAGCCAGGCTCCATAGGAAGGGGAAGCAAACCATAAATACCACACACCTGTTCTTAGCCAAAGGATCAGCACATCAACACAAAATCCCAATGCTCTTCAATAAGGATCAACACCCAGTTGTCTTGGGGGCTCAACTAACAGATTTTTCAGACAGAAGTTCTATAACAGAGGACTCCAGCTCAGTGGCTTGTGAGTTAAATTCACTTGCTTTATTTGCTGCAGTATCAGTTGCCCATTTAGTCTTTAGGCAGTAACACACGCTGCTTTAAAGCCATTTTTCCTCTCCAAGCTCTCTCCCTAAGGATACTCTTCCAGGCCTGCACTGGCATCTCTGCAAGCTTTATCTCCGCCCCAGTAAAAAAACCTACAATCAAAATGACAGTCCTTCAGTGTATGTAACACTGGGAAAAAAACTTCAGTTCCTCTTTCCCTTTTCTGGTATGACACACCTAAGTCTTGGTTTTCGCCGTCCAAACTCTGCAACTTACAGTACCAAGCTCTTTGGCCTCGACAGTGCCAATAAATTAAGTCTCTTTCATCCAACACGCTTCTCAAGTACTGCTTTTGCTCCCTAACCTTTCTGATGCTGTCCTCTCCTTTTCCTCACTTTAGCACTCAAATGCTGCAGGATTTTTCATTTCAAGTTCCAAGATCCCGTTTTGAGTTTTCTGGTGATTTCCAACACTATCAAGATGCTCCCAGAGTCAAAGCAAAAGCCATTTTACACTCACAAGCTGGTGTTCCACCAAGGCACAACACAAGTTTAGAGGTTTCACAGTTTTGGTAAAATCAAAATTGAGCTTAACTTTCTAGACCAATCATTCATCAGAAGGATTGTGTTTTCAAAATTGCAGATAAGGAATCTGAAGAGACATGAAAGCTTTATGGATTTGATTGACATGTCTGTCAGGGAAGTGAAAGAGTATTAAATATACCCTTCCTCACAAAGCAAAATTCTGTCAGGCATGGACCTTTGGTGTATGGTTTTCAGACCACTAACCTTCATTTGTCCCCACAAAAATCACCTGTGAGAAGCAGCCTTGCACCAAGCTAGTTACTTAATCTCTTTAACATTATAAGACATTACTTAGGTAGCCTTAAAATGAAGAACCAAAGCATCTGGAACCAATGTTTGGATTTCATTCCAGCAGGGCCATTTTCTGGGGAAGTGAGCCAATCCTCTCTGCCATTGGTAGGCACGGCTCTTGCTGGCAGAAAAAAGTAATCCTACTTATTAGTTAATGGAAGAGCAGTAAAATATGGTATAAATTCACCAGCCTCTCTGCAGGGCTGAGCTGTCTGTGCAGCAGGAGCGCTTCCTCTTGCTGACAAATCTACAGGAAACTGCAAGAGTGGACTGCAAATAAAAGCAGCGCAAGGAGAGCACGGCAACAGGCGGGGCAGAAAAATTAACAAAGCAACAAAACAGTTACAACAGCACGAAACCCACTTTCTTTCAGCTGCAGCAACAGGTCAGCTCAGTAGTCAAGCTCCACAGAGAATAATGTAAGAGCTCACACATTATATATTTCCATAAAAGCCCACAGTATAGTGAGGCATTAAGGAAGGCCACATTCTGTTAATCCTATTTAATAATCTTGGATCAGGAGTAGATTATTAGAAGTCTTATTATTTTATCAATTCTACCAAACTAGTGTTGTCTCAAGTTTCTAGATCACAGTGGAAACACATCCACTGTACTGAGAGATGATATATTTGTCCACTGTATTCTTCACAACTGCAGATTGTAAAAGAGCAAGAGCAAATCCTTGCCTGAATCCTTCATCTCCTAAGGCAATCTTGTGAAAACACAAATAACCAGGCATCAGAATTACTTCTGCTGGGGGAACTGCAGCATTATCAAAAAAAAAAAAAAACCACAAAACCCAGCACCAGAGCAGAAACGAGGCCAGAACTTCCAAAAATCCTCTTTCAATGCCAAAAGAATTCCTAGCCTTTAAACTTCAGCTCTCATTCCTTCAGCTTACTTCAAAAGAGCTGAAAAAGTCCTATTAATATTTTTACTTATTTATTATACATACTTTAAAAAGGTAGCTGAAGTCTTGATACTATATATTCAGTCTAAAACCAAGAAACACTTGAGGTCAAAAAGCTTCCAAATTGCTACTTATACTGCTCTGGCTCTTAAATTCTGAATATCTATAGACATGTTTTTGGCTTGGAACTTCAAAATAAGCCAACCAGCACAGGTTTGCCATAACTAAGCCATACCTCAGAGAAAGAGCGTATCCATTTTAAAACAAAGTCAGAACTTTTCATGACTGTGTCACCAAACAGCTTGGCACATGTCCCTGAAGATGATGTCATGTCTTTGATTTTGGGATATGGTTAATGATCAATTTTCAAACATCTGTAAACCAAAGTACAGTCACAAAGTATTTGCAGTATATCCACAGCTTGTAAAAACGCAAATTAGACTGAAGACAAGAACCTTCTGTAGATTCACACTGTAAGAACATTACCATTGAACAGGTTATCTTATACCAGATAACCTTGAAAAATAATGCAAGATTTTATATTAATGTATTGTAGGGCCCCTCACTACTAGAAAGATACTGAGATGCTGGAGCATATCCAGAGAAGGGCAATGAGGATGGTGAAGGGTCTGGAGCAAAAGTCCTAAGCATCTGAGGGATCTGGGTTTGTTTAGTTTGGAGAAAAGGAGGCTCGGAGAGACCTTGTCACCCTCTGCAACTCCCTGAGAGGAGGTTGTAGTCAGGTGGAGGTCAGTCTCTTCTCCCAGGCAACAAGTGATAGGGCAAGAGGAAATGGCCTCAGTTGTACCAGGGGAAGTTTAGATTGGACACTGGGAAAAATTTCTTCACTGAAAGGGTTGTCAAGCACTGGAACAGGCTGTACAGGGAAGTGGTGGAGTCACCGTCCCCGAAGGTATTCACAGACATGTAGATGTGAAAGCCGAGGACATGGTTTAGTGGTGCACATGGTGTTGGTGCAAAGATTGACATTGGACTTGATGACCTTAGAGGTCTTTTCCAAACATAAAGTTCTGTGAAATAAGTATTGAATTAAAATCAGTACCGATATTTCAGCATAATTTTCTAGGTTGGCAATTTTTTTATGTGTAGCTTTAAGTTAAGTTTAAGGGATTTCTCCTGAATCAAAAGCCTCCCCAAAATGTACAGGAGCATTCACCCAGCAATTTAACTGGGTCAAGTCTATACCAGGAGACCATACCTGTAAAATTTGGTATAAGTAACACTCAAAGTAGAAAGCAA
The DNA here is from genome assembly GCA_035041345.1 of Poliocrania exsul. NCBI lineage: Eukaryota > Metazoa > Chordata > Aves > Passeriformes > Thamnophilidae > Poliocrania > Poliocrania exsul. The sequence continues at coordinate 64,715,471 of JAWWLZ010000139.1, forward strand.
GTTCGTAAAGCACTTTGCTGCTTTTTTTGTTGTTGTTTTGTTTTTGTTGGGGTTTTTATTGTTGTTTCTTTAGGGGTTTTTTTTTGTTGGTTGCTCGAGATGGTTTTTTTGCTTTTTAAAATCAATTCAGGTGAATTACCAAGATTCCACTTTAATTTCCTAATTCAAACTAGATGGACAAATTCTTCATTTCTTTTAACTGCTACCTATACACAAGGTCACTGAGAAATGACTGTAAATGCTTCTCTGGCTATGATTAGCATCTATCTTTCATCAGTGCTTGCAGAACAATTTAAACTAGAACATAGGTTAAAAAAACCATCATGGAACTGAGCAGAAGCAGCACCAAGATTGCCCAAGTCCTATTCCTGCAGACAGCTACAAAGGGAGTTCCCCAAATGCACACAGACATCAAAAGTGGGACTTTCCACAAATGATTTATTTCCTTGGCAGACATTTTTGATTCCAAGATATTACTGTTCAAATAATTTTACTGCTAGGCTGGTTTGTGATGAACTGTGTACTATTCTATCACTAAGGTACTCATAACTGATAAATTAGGAACCACTGTTGGACCTCAAAATAATTCCTGCTTAGATGTCAAAACAGCTTTAAGTATTTAAGATGGTAGACCATGGAAAATTAGTAAAAGCAACACTGTAGGGGGTGACTGTGAGTACATCCCTTAAGGAAAGTTGTTTGGAGTGCACTTTTAAGAGAAGAGAGCTACTGGAGTGTGTGTGTGGTCCTGTGACCAATGAGATGCTTCAGTGTATATGAGGTGAATTGGTTAACCAATAATGTCATGGCATGTTGGATGTGAGAGGATATAAAAGGTGTGGATGTTACTGAGTGACATTAGATCTAATAGGAACTTCTAGAACTATCTACTACTTCTACTACTATGAGCTATGAGGAACTGTGAATCTATCTTGAATAAAGTCTTGTAAGTCTTCTGATCAAGCCTTCTGATGCCTGCTGTGCCTGAGCATTTCGGACCGTCATTCACGCTGCGCCCTTATTCGGGACTAAGGGGGTACCCCTACACAACACCTAAATAAAGGCTTTTAGAAATTTATAAGTGGGAGTCAAATATCTATTCTGTCCACATCTGACAGGTACATTTACCCAGCAGATATCTTACCACACAAAGTTAAGCCTACTGTTAGGAAATATTTTTTACAGTTGACTTACAATTCTACTTAAACTGATTTAAAGTACATCAAGAGTCCAAGAAAAAAAGAAAGGCAAAAATCCCACCTCAGCAGCCTACACTTACGTTCACCATTTTCTACCATTTCTGACACTAAAGCATTCTGACAAGACATACAACATCCATCAGTTCATTGCTCACTGTGCTTGCACAAGACTGTGATAACAGGTCCAGCACTACTACTGGCAGTTAAAGAAAGTATTTTGTGTGAATGCATATGCAAATCAGGGCGGTCCCGTGGTGTAAAGGAGCGCACTCTGGACTCTGAATCCCAAGGACCTGAGTTCGAGTCTCAGTGGGACCGTCCCCTGGCAGTTCAAGCCTCCCTG
>JAWWLZ010000139.1:64717112-64743289 GCA_035041345.1 Poliocrania exsul
CAGGGTCAGCCCCGGTCAGTACCGGGTGCTGGGACAGTCCTGAGGACTTCACTGTCACTGTCCAAGCTCGCTCGGCCATGGCAGATGGACCTTGGGACTTAAACGGTGGGGCCAGTTCTGCACACGCTGAGCCTCACCTAAAAAATCCACTGCGCAGGCTGGAAGGGCACGTGGGGAGAGCCCTGCCCAAATCTGCATTCGCCAAGTCTGGCCATACATATGCAAATCAACAGAAAAATTAACTGAACATAAGCAATTTTGAAACATTCCTGTAGCAGGATCTCCAAACCAACAAACCCACATAAAGCTTGTAGAGAAAGTCCTTTGGAATGTCTATCAGCAAAACCCTGCAGTGAGTAAATTCATGAACTCCCTTGCTGACCCCAGTAACAAGCTACTAAGTGGATCCTAAAGAAATGCAGCAGGCCCTGGTTTAGGGAAGCATTTGGTTATGTCATCAGAGTCCTTCAAGCCTGCGTGTCCCTCTCCTGGTGAACTGCAGGAACCTTAGAGTTGAGCAAATGTACCTCTGCAGGCAAATGGCTGCAGCCAGCACCAAAGGGGAAGTCCAACTTCTGCCAGACCCTGGAAAAATGAAACAAAACAAACACTTTCTACTTTCATTTCGCTGGGAAAGAGAGTATATGATACAATTTGGAGACGCAGTGTAACCGCAAAGGCTCACTCTGTACTTCACTGCCCTAAAACGCAGTGGATGGTACTGGTTTTTAAATAACTATGCAGTGAAGCATCTCAGACTTTGCTGTTCTCATACCTGGAAACATTATGAACCAGACTATCAGAATAAATTAATAACCATGCAAGTGTAATTTATAGAATTAGAAGGCCCAACTGGACTGTACTGCTAATGGACTGTCCCCACCTCCAGTAGCTTTGAAGCTCCTTGGGCTCCAAACCTCATGCAAATAAAGTAGGTGCACCAGAAATATGTACTCTTTATTCCAATTCCAAAAACTGTTCCCTTTTAAATCACAATACCAACTTTTTCATCCATGTCCAAAGGATGTTGTAAAGCCTAAGTATTTTGCCATTCCTACCTCACAAAACACTAGATCAAAGGACTGAAACAGGTAGGAGCAGTTTAGAATAACCAGCATTTAAGGCTGCCATGTATTTCATCACTTTGGTAAACCTTCAGGGTTTGGTGGGTTTTTGTTTTGGTTTGTTTTTTAACAAGCAGCAGAAAGAAGAATCTCTCTAAGATCATGCTTAATTTCTACAAAAGCTGAATTTAATTATGAACACCACATCACATGTACTTGGGATGTTAAGTGAAGATCTTAAAATTAAAACAATTCTGCAAAGCTGTGCCAAAAGGACAGCAGTAAACAGTTTTAATCTGGATGACATGAGATGGAACAGTCAATTCATATTACTTAAAATAACCATCAAATGTATAATCACATGCTTCTTCTACAAGACAATTTGGACAATGGTCTTTTATATTACGATTTCTTCATGGAAATCACTACTTGCTTCAGAAGGATGACCAAAAGCAAAAAAATTAATTCCCCTAAATCTTGTTTAAATGAACTACAAGAGCAAGGATTAGCCTGACATTGACCTATGTCTCCAAAGCTGTCAAGCTGCACTCAAAGTATGTTTACACAGGGCTATTTTCAAGTGGAGAAGACATTCATACACAATGCTTCATAAGATACAAACAACAACATTCATATTTCACACCACAGATCAGTTTTCCCAATCAAATACAGCACTGGCATGGTGCCAGCAGTTTGCAGAAAGGTTTCTCAAACTGTACAAAACCCATGCAGAGCATTATAAAAGCAACGAACACCTGAGAATAAGATAGGCCACAGGCAGGGAGCTAAAACAAATTCTAAATTCTGACTTTCCATCTGACCTTGACACCACTTAACTCATCTCAAATCAGCTCCTTCTCTGACCTGCCTTGTATGTCAAGACACACACACTTAAAAATGCCTTTATAAGGATGAACTTCACACTGGGAAAAGGACTTCAGAAAACTACAGGTAATGGGAACAGATTTAATGGTACTGCACATGGAAATCAAAACTCTTCCCAGACCAGTGACCATTAAAAGAGGAGGAAAAAAAGAATAAAAGCTGTAATGCATCTCGCTTAGTGCACAGCGACTGAGAAACTGGAAATACAGAAATTCACCTCAGATTCCAAGATCTCAGCCTCTGGCAGTTCAAAATTACTCCAGTAAGTCCCTGAGCTGCAAATTCTTAGGCTGGAAGAATATTCCATACGTGTGCCCAGTTCTTCCACTTTTCAGCCAGCACTCCTCGGAGCTGACTCCAAACTGCTACCCCTACTGTCCCATACAGCTCTGAATGTCTGTTCTTTCCATTCTTATGGCCACATCAAAGATGGTCCAGGTCATTTGGCTGATTCCTGGCCTCAATGACTTTTCATCTCCCAAACTTACTTTTCTTGACTAAAAAAGAAACACACACACATATGTATTATATATAAATATATATAAGCTCTTAAAGAAATGGTGTATATTATAAACTTCAGCAACCCTTCTTGGCAGGATGAACCACAAAGAATACAGAGCCTTTGTGCACCGTTCTTTGTTACACTGTTTTATTGAAAAACAGAGCAGCCAGACCCTTTCCAGAGATGATCTGGTTATGACAGAAGGGCTCCCTTCTTCATGACCTCTGAAATCTTACATTTTGTGCACTGCTAGAGCTAATAGTCATTATGTCCAAGGAGTCTGTATAGTATTCTTTCCTTTCCAAGTTTTGGTTCTACACAGAATTCATAGGGACCATAAAACATTTCCAGCAAAAGCTTTTACAGTATTTACAGAATGTTTTCCTGCTATACACATCCTAGATAGCCTTAAGGCATTCTAAATACAAGTCACTTGGTGTCCACAATGAAGAGCTGAAGCTGGATTTCACTTGCACAAAGGAAATTTGCGAATTTGGGTCAATGGGATTAGTCCTGTTTCAACCTAAGTAATCAAACCTGACATCTCTGTATAGTAAACACAAGAGCAGTTCACTCAGACCCATGCCAAAGACAGAGCACACATATCACAGATGCACTGATTCAGCTGGGTGCATTACAGCCATCACAAAAGGTCTACAAAAGCTGACCTTTAAGGAAAAAGTGCTCTTTCTATACACTTTAAAAACATTTAATGGTAATTGTGACATTTTATTTAGTATTTGAAACCACAGATTGATACACAACATATTTTAAGAACTGCACATAATAACTATACCAAGGTGCAGACGTACCTTTTTTTTTTACAGCCATAAAAAGAATTCTCAGCTTTAGAGGTGTACTAGTAAACATTAAAAGTGCATTACACTCTGTCCAAAAAGCCTCCCCTTCTTCCACAAAGTATATGACAATCTTTTGTGTATTCTGATAATTTATTTTTAAGTAGCAAGCAACTATTTTAATGAAAGACATTCCCAAGATACAACAGACTTACTTTTCAATCTCTGTCAGGTACCTCTGCAACAGATCAAAACCCATCAGTCCCAACACTTCAAACTAAAATTAACCCATTATATACTTAAAACAGTTTTGCCTACAGAATGTTATGAAAAAATTCTGCATTGCCACAGATAGCAAAGATTGACCTAATCACAAACTCATTGTGGGTCATATCCATTGCTCCAGTGCCACTTCCTCTCCAGTGAAGTCTATCAGAGAACCAGCAGCTGGCATGGCACAGTCAAGAATAACAAGTGCAAAGACTGCACTAGTTATAGTTTAACTGAATGTGGAAAAAATAAGCCTTTAGTCAGGAAGGACAGGAGAATTTTTGAGTTCTTGCTATGTACTGTATACCTTGACATCTTAAAGCTCACATTTTTTGTTCCCTTGGAATGCTGTATAATTTTTCTTTGTTTTTTATTCCACTTTGTTGGAGATTAAATTGTTCAGTTACAAATCAAAAGGAATCTATTCTCCAAGTCTCACCATTCATTTTGTATTTTGGCTGTTCTACAGAGCACTACCATCAATCCTTTACACACTAATACAAGCTCCCTCTTCTTTTTCTAAGTCATGTTGCTGAAATACACAACATAAAACCATCAAACCTTAGATCACTAAGGACTAAATAGTGAATAGTGATATAATTTATCTTCTTAACACAGCATTATTAGGAACAGGTCAGGTTTGTATTTGCCTTTTTTGTGGACTCGCGCCCAAGTATCAGGCCAAGTTCCTATTTGGTCTTCACCTGTGAGTTACACAAAAACCTAAAAACCCAACCACAAGAAACAAAAAAAAGAAAAGGAAGCCTGCCCAATGCCATTGCTACAACTGATAAGACTGTGTGGGAGACAAAGCCCTTCCACAATTTTGGCTTCTGTAAGAATGACACTTCACAACTCCTGATTCATGTGTCAGGTGTGTTTCTCCCACATACCTTCCCATTAAAACAGATGAGCAACCACATTTAGAGCAAAGTTCAACCAGGCCCTGCACTTCATCTGCTTAGAGCTACAAAAATTACAGGGGATGAGTAACACGTGGCAGGCAAATTACTCAGTATGTGGACTAGAAAGGTAGAAATGGCATAGGCATAGAAACAAGGATTAATTAAAGCAACTAATTAGCATGTTCTTTGCTATCTAAAATGGAAGGGAACAGTCTAGGAAGGAAGGGAATTGTGTAAAGATGCCAAATTAAGATTTTCAAGCAAGAAGACCTCTATTTGCTGGTTTTCCTGGCAAAGACTCTGCTGCAAATCCCTTCTGCTTGGCTTTATCTCAATAAACAAAGCTCATGAATCAAGTGTCAGGGTAAGATCTCCAACTCGGAAGGAGACACAACTCCCAGTTCAATTGCCCAGCAGTGAGCTTCCCACTGCCAAGGAATTATTAAGCAGCATGGTAAGCCCATTAGATCAGCATTTAGTACATCTTTAGTAATTAACATATTTGTCACTAAGTCCTTGCCACCTGCCAACCCAGTTTTGCTGGGGAGCCAAATCCCAGAGTGCAAGTGCACAGGTGGCACCAGGAGCACTGTGACACCCTCTCTCCCACTAAGATATCCTCCTCCTCCTGGCAGTCCTCTCACTTCTCTAAGATGAATGAGCTAAGCAGAGCAGCCACCAGCCTGCAGGGAGGATGGGAAACACAACTGCTCCCCCTGGAAGGAGCAGGGATGCTGTGCAGACATGGGGAAACAGCCTGGCAGCAGAGGCACAGCAGGCACAGTGCCAGCATGACAGAGAGTTTCCAGACCTAATCACTTTGGTATCATCTAATACTGTGCACACTTGGAAACACGGTATTCCATCTTATCAGCATTGTTTCCATCACTATTAGAAAGGTTATCTGCACCTCAAAGCAAAAGATGTGAGACTCAATCAATCTGACAATGCTTAATTTGCCTCTTCAGACACTTGGATCAGTGGTGTTCTGAACAACAACCTTCTTCACACCAGCTCTGGGATTTGCCAAAGGACAGAAATAAGGGATTTTTTTTTTTTTTTTTTTTGAGGGGAGGATTGGGAAGAGGGCAGGAGGCAGATGACTCACTGAGGCTTTGAGTTGTGAAGGAAAGAAGAATTTCACTGTGTGTTCTTCCCATAACAGCTTCCCACAAATACAGTAATTTCCTCTATGTGGCCAGAGAACAGTTTGGCTATCTAACTCTGTTCTAGTTTAAACATGAAGAGTACATTTAAAATATTCCTATTTCCCTTCCAAATTTCCTGTCCTCCCCCACTGCACAGTCACACATCAAGTATTTATCTAGCATAACCCTAGCAGTCTGCCATGCTTAATTTACTCCTGAGTAAGAGTACCCACACAAGTATATTGGTGGCAGGACTGGAATATATTTGTGCCAGGCTGTGCATCATCTTATTATTTGTTTGGGTTCTCCTAAACCCAGGATGACAACTCTGCTGTATATAACCCCAAGAGTATTTTTCAAGGTAGTTTTCTACCTTCATCTCCTAAGGGGGAAGAAAACTACTAATCATATAGCAAGACTTGTGTGCCCCTCCTGCAATGTGTATTCTGCTTTCTCAGAAAAGCCTTTCAGGTTAGCACTGCTGAGTGTATTCACCTATTTACAGTCCTAATGCAAGTCCTCAGTTAAATATTGAAGGTAAGGACTCCTTCCTAGACACCAAATAGACGGCACAGCACTGATTGTCCCATGTAACTATATGTGATACACCCACCTGTACAGCAGAAAGAGTATTCCTTCACACAATATGTATACAAAAGTCTGTTTTCACAAATCCCACTCTGCTCCCTTAAAATGTGCTGTGCTTTGGAAACCTGCCTACCTGGCATGGCAGTGGAGTGTGATCAACTGACTGAAAAATTACAGTGGAAAGCTTGAGTGTTTAAGCCTGACTGATTAAAGGCAATTAACAGCTGCAGATGCTCAGCAGCTGTGCAAGTCAGGTCACTTTTCTGCCCAAACATAGCTTGAAGTGCCTCATTTTGATTAGTCAAGCTTACAGATCAGTTTTGAATTAGCTAATTATAAGCTTTTCATCAGTCATAGGACCTGTAGGCTCATAGCCCAGGTTTCCTTGTGCTAAATTTCTCTCTACATCAATATCAGTAAAAAAAAATAGAAAAAAATGCTAATCCTTCCTGGAATACAGGAAAGCACAGAACACAAGAAAGATGGGTAGCTCTTACACAAGCCTCTGTATCTAAAGTGTACAGTTTTAGCAATAAAAGGACAAACCAGAAGCTGACTTCAGTACATATGCTTGGTCAAAACACTGTGATTACTAGATTGGGGTAAATGCTTTAGGACAGGATGTAATGCAAAACCAATGCTGAGTAACAACCTCTGCCATCTCTGTAACAAAATCCTATCATAGTGCTCTGAGGTAAGAAATGCTCTTGCCTGAGGAAACAACTCTCTTGCAATTGCAATGCACGGAACTGAGTCTCTTCAGAGTTCCAGCTTGGTGTCTAGGAGAAACAATTCTCTGATATGTTGCAATAGAATTACTGTTAAGCAACATCACAGTAATGATTTATTCTTTTTAGTAGTGTTGTCACAAGACTTGAGGCTAACAATTTTAGCCTGTGCTGCCTGGTTGCAGGAACGAGCTCTCAAGTAACTACATTCTGGTTGGAATGCCAACCTCAGCACTGCCATGCATGCAAGCAACTTCTGACGAAGCTAAGGGGAACTGGGTAGACTTTGAGGTGAAATTTGTAAGGATGTGGCATTCAAACCAAAACTTTTTACTTTATAGCAGAGTTTTAACAAGTATTACAAATACACCAATAGAGAGTTTGTCCCTTGCTCAAGTCAGAATGTTAGGAGTATGGTAAGTTAATAAAACATGATATGGATGACCACTTCAAGGAGATTTTAACTTGGAATAAGATTTGCATGAAGTTATTGAAAGGAATCACAGATAAAAATCTAGTTTCTAATTCTATAGGTATTTGTAAAATTTATATTTATAAAAGTGATTGTTTCCAAAATGATGATTAATGTCTGTCACCACAGTAGATGAAGTCAAAATTAGAACGAGGAAACAAAGCTTCCTACCAAACTACTTTGGTTTTTTGTTTTTGGGGGGGGGGGGGTTGGGGGTGGGGGGTTTTTTGTTTTGTTTTTTTGGGTTTTTTTTATGTCTTACAAGACATATTTCAGCAGACAAGACCAAGGTCTTCACAACACTCTACTTCCACCTCTCTTCTTCCTTTTTTCACTACTAAGCAGTTATTACATGAAAAATGAAAACTAGTAACACACTTTTACATTTATTAAAATCTGTTTCAGGATCTGAGTTGTCGCCCTGGAGTCCCACATTAATAAAGACATCTCAGTGACTGATTTCACCAGAGTAAAGCTCTGCTGGAGAGTAAGAAGCTCATTTGTCTGGAGAAGAACTGAACATGGAAGTGGCAACTGACGTGCTAAGTAAGATTTCCCTCCTTCAAGGGTTCTTGTTTTTCATTTTGCATGTCCTTAAATGAAAAACTTAATGCCAATACAAGATGAAGCTGGAGTTATTTAAATCATCTCAGCTGTAAAGCATTTAGAATTAAATCTTGCTTTTGTTTAACGATTAATTATTAAATTGCACAGCACAGGGTCATGGTTCATCTAGATAGGAATACTGCCAGCTAAACTAGACCTGACCTTATTTCCATCTGTTACAGCAGAATAACACCAAAAGACACAGTTTAGTGGGCAGTTCCATGCTGATTAACCTAAACAATGAAAAAGTACATTTACACTAAGTAGCAACGGAGTTCAGGTCACTGAAGTCCAATCTAAATTCACATTCTTGTCCTAAAAGAGAGAAAATCCACACATGCAGACTATATTTCCATCACCCAGTATGTTTTTGCTTCATTTTCTTGGCCATACAAGTACTAAACCTACACATCCTCAATCTTCCTACTTCCTTCTACTATTTGTTCTTCTCTTGTTTACTTGGCTATGCTTCAAAATGAGAAATCCTTTGCCTTTAGTCACGTCTGTTATCGTAAATCACCTTTCATGATGGGTCTTGCAGCAGACATATCATGTCTCTCTCTACTCAACACTTACACAAAATACCATCTCTGAGGTAGCAACAGATCCAGACATGTACACTGGTGCCACTGGACTCTCCCAGTCTTTTCTTTCCAAGCACTGCCAGAAGCAAGAATGAAGAATAACATTCCAACTCTAATGAGCAGCTTTTTTTTCTACAGCAAATTGGGATAAATCACTTAACTGGAACTTGGTAACCAGAGTTAAGCCAGGGTGCTGGAAAACTACAAATCAGCTATAAGACAGCAGATGAACTAGGACATAAAATACTAACAGCCAACTCTAAGAACTGCATATTTAGGTAAAATTTCAGTGTACATATTGCTGCTCCTCCCCTGCTCCATTCTGCTTGTTTTAAGGGTCCAGCTACTATGAGGAGGGATTTTAGTTTCTGGTTTTTAAAAATTGCATGCTATCCTTCCAACAAGAGGAAAGGCTTAAAACATAAAGTACAGGCACACTGGAAGGAAGTGAATAATAAATGCTTGCTTAAAACACAGACATCATCTTATTACAGACCTCATCCACAACTTTTACATACTTGTGCAGTGTTCCTGCCAGAAAGAATAAAACTCTAAAGTTAGAGGGTTTTGGTACTCACAGAAAAGGTTAAATACTACTCAGCATGGCCACCAGATTTTTAGTAAAATTATTAAGGCTGATAATTCACTCAGTTGTTTCTCCTACATGAGCTCCAGTAGAAATTTCATTTTCATAATTTGAAGAAAACATCTGGAATGAAAGATTTCCTGTTTGAAGAACCCTGACAAGGGAGTTCATGATTAAAGGCATAAATCCAAGTTTCTCCTAGTAGTCTCATTTATGGCAAAGCTGAAGGGATAATAAATAAAAGCCTTGGTTAAGTATGTTCAGTAATTTTTCTTTTTGGGGTTGCAATATAATCCCTGCACTGAAACAATCAAGAGTACCAATGAAGTGTTTTACAGCGAGGTATGGAAGCCCTTTGTGCAGGTACATGGCAAGATACTGTACAGGAAACAAAGTCTAGTTGCAAGGTCTATTGCATCAAGGAACAAAATCCATGATCTGTTTACATGGACCACTCTAAAGCTTTCATAAAGTGATCTTAAATCCATGTGCAGGTATTACGTTTTCTAAATGTTCCACGAGACAGTGAGAGCCATTTCCACACTGTAGAAGTCTCTGTAGGCACCTAAATCCTAAATTTGGAATAATCAGAAATTATCACAGTCACCCTTAAGTGCTCACACACTACAATATAAATAAATTAGGGTTAGTCAAACTACAAAGAACAGAACACCAAACTCCTGTATTCCTGCCCTAACACATCCAAGGAAGTGGCCTACCATAACCAAAACAAATCTCTTGTTTTTATAAGTTACAGTACAGTGGTTGCATTTAACTATGAAGAAAGTGTTTACCTTTTACAAAGATAAGGATACAAAAGCAAGTTTGAATTGGGAAGTTTCTTCTTTGACAAATTAACACTAGAAGAGCAGGGCAGGGTTGGAATTAAGGGCATATGCATTTTCTGGAAGACAGAACAGATTTCATGATTCAAACATCCCTACTGTTCCATGAGGATGCAAGTGATTCGGATCATACACAATTAATGATGTAATGTTTGTCAGTTGAGTAAATAAAATCAAAATCCAGAAAGCTTTAACCATAACCAGCTAAACAGTGGGAATTCTCAAATATTAAGAGGATGAAAACAGGCATTCCTTGGCCTTCTTGAAGTTTTACTTGTGGTCTTCCCAGAAAGGTAAGATTGTGAGGAAGTAAAGGTGTGTTTTTCCTACCTGAGTGCAACTATAGACATGCAAACTAATCCAGCAACAAAATTCAGTGACCAGCTACTCCTAAACTTAGCGAAGACTTGCTTATCTCACATCAGCCAGATAGCTCAGCTCTTTACAAGTGTTTTAGGAGACAATCAGAATGTCCACTTTTCATGAAGCTTTGCCAGAGGTACTTTAGAGAGAGCCCGAGCTACAGATTAGGTGTCCCTGAATTAGCCCGGTCAAACCAGCCTGTGACAGTGGCAGGAAGACAGTAGGAATCCTTACAAGAGGCATGCAAGCTATTCTCTTCTCTGCTCCTAAAACACACAGTTTGCAGGAGCTGAAGCCACAAGTATTGCCAAGGTCTGATTGCTGAGCAATTGTAATTCCTTCTCTACACTGTACACCATCCTTAAGTTTCTTTCTGCCAAAGATATTCAGATATGCATAACTACTGCAATAACACCACCTTGGAAGAGATAAGAACTTGGCCATTACTGGAAATGAGCTGGCATGCAAACAAAATAAATAGATTATTTCAGTTATGCTGGTATGCTGGGCTAGGAGGAGAACAACGTTTAGGTTTGTTTCCATAGGAAGTCATGTCCCTGCATTCTCCCCTAAGTATTGCTTTGTTTAAAATTAATCCCTTACCTCAGGAAAAATTGTTTTCAGATTCCTGAACGTGTCAAACAAAATGTACACTCTTCAACTCCCTTTCTTTTTAAGAAAAGAAGTAAGAAATTCAACGTAGGAGTGCATGGAGAAGAGGCAAGACTGAAAAAACCTCCAATCAGATCTTGGAGAAATATTGTTTAGACAGTATGGTCTTAAAAAGAACAGTGTACTACAAATTCTCTTATGAGTTCTAGTCAGCCAACTAAAGAAAGCAATCCAATGATAAACATGTTTATAATATATAACATGATAAATAATTACCTAAACTTTACAATGATACCCAGTGTAGTTCTACTGATCAAAACTTCAGTGCCTTCAAATCTTGCCTCAACGTATCACAAAAGGCATAACTCATTTAGTAGTTCTAGCATAAAACAAGTAGTGTTGATAGAAGGAGAGGGTTTTTGATTAACAAGAGAGTTAACAATAGTCAATACATATTAGAGGAACAGTGACATAGGTACATGTGACAACAGTATGAGAAATACACATTCCCTTTACTACCATATTTACAGAAATGTATTGGGCCTCTCAGACTACCTTTGAGGCTTCCTGAAGTCCCCCTGACTTCTAGACTCCAAAAATCCCTTCTCATCACTGTTCCAGTACAGCACAGGCTCAAAAGCATTGTGAAGCAATGTTATGAGGAAATGCCTTCATGGAATAAGTTTACCTTAAGAAAAAGACAGAAGAATGCTCAGCTACACAAGAGAGGAATAGCCATCTAAGAGGTTATTTTCTCTCTTCCATTGGAAATCCCACTCAAAAGACAAAATGCACTGTGGAAAAATCATTGTATCAACCAATAATTTTTAATCTAAGCAAAATCAATTTAGTCTGGCAGTTCCCTGGTAAGTGTTTGGAGTCCTCACCATTGCTTACAGAGCTATTCATCAGAACTACTGAGAGTCTGAGCTTCTATGAACTTTCCTCCAAGCTCCAATAGAAGTAGTAAGCCAAGATCCTGTTCCTACAGTAATACAAACTGTAACTATACAAACAGTAGGGTTACTTACATCTGCAAGTGCTTTTAAGATCAGGGCTTAAGCCAGAATAATTAATGGACACAATACTTTCAGGGCTGCACATTCCAAACTGATGAAACTGCTGGATAGTCTGACAAAAGACTAAGTTACCCATTGTCTACCATCCCATGGAAGATACACCAACACTAAGGCAATGTTGTCAAGTTAAAACACACACCCCTCTATTAGAGCAACAAATGCACCAACCCAAGGGCTGTGGGGCAAAGAGCAAACAGTGCAACCAGCAGGGCTTGAGTGTCAGAGGCACTTTTCCTAAAGGTAAAATGACAAATATGTATGTGCCTTTTGGTCATCCCAGTTTGTGTTTCACTGCTGTAAAGAACAAGTTAACAGTTCTTAACACATTTCCATTTCTACTTGGCATTCATTGCCAAAGTGGCTGTCATGTTTGGTTTTCCATCCAAGGAGACTGCTTCCCATCCACTTAAGCAAGAAGAAAACTTTTCATGCCCCTTGTTTTGTTGTTTGTTTTTTGTTGTTTGTTTTTTTGGTTGTTTGGGGTTTTTTTGTAGGCTAACTAAATTTTTTAACAGCAATTTTAGATTGGAAGTCTGGTCTTCGAAGTACAAGGGGTTCATCTGCCTATAGGAGCTCACAAATTCACAGTCAGCTGATCACATCAGCCACAAACACAGGAATTCTCACTCAGCCCTGCCTGAGGTGTCTGCTGGAACTTATCTTGATGTATTCATTCTTACTGCTTTGAAAAACATTAAACCCTTTAACTCTTCCCAGAACTGTCACCTCTGCATTTTCCTCCTTTATAACTTAAAAAAAAAGCTCTTTACTCTCTGGCTCTTTCAGTATGAAGTTTACGGAAAGCTGGAAGATTTCAAAACAAAACAATTACAAACAGGAAACAGCATTTAACCCACGACTAAGCTGACCCAGCACTGACTCCTCACTAATGGAATATTGGCAAGGGGTATCTATTAATCAGCTCTTCTGTAACAGCAAGATGGCTCCAAAATACTGTAAAAGAAAGGGAAAGAAATGTGTTATGCCTAAAAGAAAAGCACCAAGTTAATTCTGCTTTTGTCTAAAGTGTGAAAGAGGTACATGAAGGAAACAAACTGCAGAGGCTCCCACTCTATGTTTCCTGTACAAATACAACCAAAAATAAACAGAAGAGGTGTGTAATTATTCAGACCTAAATTTGTTTCATAACCCCTGAGACACTAAAACTAAGAGCAGAGTGAAAGTGGAAATTTGCTTTTCACAGTAACAAACATACCAGTTGAATACAACTAATTTCCAAGGGCAATTTTTAAATCTCTCTGTTCACAGCCAATCCGAGCTCACAAACCAGCAGGAGACTGTGAAGTGTTTAGCAACACTGCTGCACCTGTAATGATGAAGTTAGACATGGTATGAGACCAGTTCAGTCCCACTACTGACCTATACTTAGCATCAAGACTCAAGAAGTCCCAGCAGACAGGATGGAAGGAAGGGAAACATTTATCCACCTTCTCAGTTAATTCAGGACAGCAGTATCCAATTTGCATTGGTCACTTGTGAGATAAAAGCTGACAAATCAAATAAGCACATGCCAGGTGTCCGTGCTCTCTACTAATCCAAAAGTCACAGTACAGAGCTTGCACAGGGCCTGCACCTGTCCAAGAACAGGAACTTTATACCTAGGTTGAAGTGACAGACCTGAGTAAACAGGAGAGGATTTCCAAGGTTGAAGCAGATGATAACACTACAGAAAACGCTGTCACAAACGTATTTGTACGCTGTTTCATCTCTAAAAAGTGTGGCCTCATCATTTAATGTGTATTTAGATTATCAGTGGAAACGTGCTAGGAAATTACTCCTGATGCTCACAACACCAAAGATGCAGCTCAACACAAGTGGCAAATACAGCTTCTGGAAAGCACCTGCACATTTTTCCGCCCGCTAAAGAGCCTTTCCTTCTCACACGGGCGGACTCACAGCGATGACCCGACCCCATCCCGCCTCCCACTTGCATGCGACCAAGCAGCGCCGAACTGAAGGCGTCGACCCACGGCACAGGGAGACACAAAGCGTCTTCCCGCTGTTCCCCCTCGCAGCGGGAACAGCACATTTTCGAGGGAAACCCGCGGGTCGGGAGCGCCCCAGCGCCGGGCGGCAGCTGCGGGGCTGTCCGGGGGCTCCCGAGGCTCCCGTGACTCACCCGAGGAGTTTCCCGGCGCCCTCCGGCACCGCCGCGTCGGGACGGAGGAAGGGAGACGCGGACACATGCGGAGTGGGGAGCGGGGCTGGGGAGCAGGGATGCCTCCACCCGACCACGCCGGGACTGGGCGCCGTGAGGACAGCGCGCTTACCTCGGCTCAGCTCCGCGGGCAGCAGCTGCTCCAGCTCCGCATCCCCACTCCGCAGCTCCACAGCCCCACCACGCTCAGCACACCCCGCGCCCGCCCCTTCCTTCACCTGCCGGGGCGGCACCGCCTCCCGCGCCCGCCCCATCGGGGCAGTGCCGGGGGAGCCGCCGGCGGGCGGGGCCCGGGTCTGGTCCGAGTCAGGCACGGCAAGACTCTGCCAGGGCTGTGTGTGCTGAACTTCCCGCCCGCCGCTGCCTCGGCTGTGTCCAGAGCCGGGACAGATCAATGAGATTGTAAAAGAGACCGTCGAGTCCAAGCCGTGACGGAGCGCCGTCATGTCAGCTGTACCGTGGCACTGAGTGCCTCGCCCCGTCTTTTTAAAACACCTCTAGCGACGGTGACTCCACCACCGCCAGAAGTTGCATCCCCAAAGGACGTGACTTGGGGATCTGGTTTTATCTGACTGGCAGCAGGATCTGACACAGGTGCCTGCCTGGAAGCCACCAGGGGCAGGGAGAAAGCAGATTGTAGCATACCTGCATTATGGTGAGGATCCTTTGCAAGTTGTCCTGTGTCCATCGGGAAGCAGGGGGAGGCACTGGCCCGAGTGTTCTGTGTCCATCGGGAAGCAGGGGGAGGCACTGGCCCGAGTGTTCTGTGTCCGCAAGGAAGAAGGTGGATGCACTGACCCAAGCCTGGTGCACTGTGAGGGTGTGGGCTCAGGTCTGGGCAGGGCTCTGTGGATACAGGTGGGTTCCCAGTGCCTGATTCTGGAACCAGGGCACTGCAGGGGCAGCCCGTGTCCAAAATAGCCCAGGTCCCTGCCAGCTGTGCTGGCTCCAAGCTGACCACACACAGAGCCAGGCATTGCCTCCGCACTCAACTCTCATTTTATCCAGGTTTTCCCACATCTCTGGTAGCAGACCCATCACTCTGCACCTTACCTGTGCCCCCAAGAAATATTGCATGGTTGGAAAGGTATTTTTAGGTGCTCTAAAAGATGACTTTTTAAAATTTGGTGAGATGAAGTTTGCTTCATTTTCACATCTTAAATGTTAATTTCAGATATGCTTTTATTTCATTCAGTATTTTGGATTTTATTTTGCTTTTGTTTGTTTCTCTATTTGCCTTCTATTACTTCCCAGATGTTTTGGGAACTAAAAAAGAGGGGGGAGAGGGGGTGGGTTCAGTTTTTTGTTTTATTTGTTTTTTAATGATATGAGCAGAAGATGGAAAAATCAAAATGATGTTTAAAAATATAGAAAAGCAAAGTAAGACAAAATAGGAAAAAGCTGTTTTAAAATGTTCAGCAACTCAGCAACTCTTGTCTTGTAAAAATGATCTACAGAGTAGTGTTGCTCCTGTGAGAGTACTGCTGAGAGGTACAAAGTGGTCAGTTTGAACTCCATTTACTTTTCTAACAAGAATGTAATGGAAAGAGAGCACTTAATAAGGCAATATACCCTAAACACTGATCTCTATATTATTCTGAGATTTGTTTGAATAAAAAGCAGCAGATTCCTTTGGTGATTAGACAGCTAATACTTTAACTTAGTTTTAAAGCCTTTAACCTTTACAATGATATCAGAATAGTTTCTGTGGTCAGGAAATAAAGTGGTGCAATATTTCCTGTCAATGCCATTTATTAGTATTTCTCTTTGCCATTCACAGAAATTTGCATTAAGAAGTAGCAAAGAGAACCCCTTCTCTGAATACAGTAGAGAAGGGGCTTGGTCTGTGGAATGAATCACTGTGTTCTAAGTACAACAGAGACTGGCAATAGCTGGAAATGGGGCTTGGTGATGACCTTTGATTGATTCATAACATAAATACAGCGCTATTAACACCTGCTGTTGGATTTGAAGGGGTGTCTATGTAAAGAAAGTCATAATTTCTCAGTACAAGGAAGGCATTACACTGGCAGAGCCTAAGGAAAATGAAGTTTCTTAAGCCTTCCCACGGTGTGTATCTCAGTTGCAGCCAGCAGCAGCCTGTGCCCTGGCTTCAGGTTTCTGTTGCACAAAGACTCAGAGCTGTGTGCAGCCGTGGGCAGGCTGAGTAACACAAGTCCCATATGAAGACCACAAGCAGGAAAGCTGTTTGAGTGTAGCTCTTCCACTGATTCTGGTGTGAGTTCTGTGTCAGAACATCCTGACTTTGCTGGTGGAAATTACAGCATTTATTTTCCTGCCTGACTAAACCCAGAACTTTCAGTCTCCAGAGAAGACAGATCAGTGCATTAAGCACATTAAGCTGAAGCAGGTGTGGGGAACCTTCCCTTTGTTGGCTGAATATGCCCTGTGACTTCATTATATAGGGTACAGCCCATGATAAAAATTAGTGTGTATGTTATTACTGGATAGCAGAGCATGTTAATGTGTGGTCTGCCAAATGTGTTGGAAAGGCATGCTTGGTCCTTAGCAAGGAAAATGTTCCCCATTCCCAATCCAAAGGATAAACTGACAACCCCTGATACAAACTGTATTGCAGGGTAACCAGCCCTCCTCCATCCCTCTTCTGAGTTGAATTTTGGTTTTGTACAAGCTAAGCTTTCTGTGTGACCTAACCTGTATGCTGTGTTCCAGATGAGAGGACTTGAATGCTTGCTCATTCCTCCTGGAAAAGCCCTGCCCAGTACCTTTGAGGATCACACTTGTGTAACATCAGGAAATCATAGTTATTTTATGAGCTTGTTCTTTCTCAGTTGTCTTAAACCAATAAAACTTAAATCTGAAGCTTTTACCAGCTCACAGCTGTATTATATAGTATTGAAATTACAGAATCATAGAGTATCCTGAATGGGAGGGGACCCACAAGGATCATCGAGGCACCTCCTGACTCTGCACAGGACAACCACAGAAGTCACACCATGTGCCTGAGAACATTGTAGAAACGCTTCTTCTGGCAGCTTTGGTAATCCTTGAAGCCATCCAGTTATTTTTAATTACATAATCTTCTATAGTAAGGAAACATTCCAACTTCATTTCATCAATACATATTTTATTACCTTAATCTCAGAAATCCACTTACTCTTCAAAGAGAATGGTCAGGTCAGTCTAATACTTTGTGGGAAAAAATTTCCATGGCATCCCATTCATCTCTACATCCTTAACGATTTTTTCCCTTCAAATTTCCATATAACAAATCAGATTGAAGGGACTATAGCTGTGATGCTGTTTTCACCTCCGTTCTTCTTAAATACAGAATTTGCATAAGCCTCATTATGAAAAATAGTGTGTGATTTTTAGCTAAACTAGATTCCAAATCTAACAGACTTATAGAAGTATTTATTTGTGATTTCATTAGCCAGCTCACCCAGAATTCTGAGAAAGGCACTGACCCTCACTGCCTTGTGGCTTTGCTTCCTCCTTCCTTGTTCTCTTTTTTGTTTTCAATGTGCTTGCAAAGCCTTGGTCTCTTTGTTATAATTGTCTTTGCATGTCTAAGTTAGCTGACACTTGGCAAGTCTCATTTCCTGGCCTCGAGACATGGCTTACCTCTGGTGAGCAGCCTTTCTTTCTGTTTTCTGTACAATCCCTGCTTATACCTGATTTCCCATTTGTGATGGCTCGCTACACACTTTGAGCTCCAGCTGCTCCAGAAGAGTTTCTTTCTGTAAAAGTTTTTCCTTGCTTTTTATGCAGTCATGGTGCAAGAAGTCCTAAAGAGCCCCGTGTAAGCTGTGTGCACCAAAATGGGCATCATCCAAATTGCAAGTCTGGGGTAGGAAGTAAGAGCTTGCTTTTTTTGGTTATGATTATTTGTAATCCTCTCAGTCTCGAGGAACAAAAGCATTTGTGTCAATATTCAGGTATTTGTTTTCTGCTTGAAAAGTGTCAGAGAATTGTATCCCTACAGAAAGACAGAAGTGACAGATGGAAAGCTGGTACTGATACCAACAAGACTATGGAATTCAGGAGTGGGCTACCTATTTAAATATGCAACACACCTAATGCTTTAAATATGCTCAGGTATTTCTTATTCTATTGCTTACTCCAGAACCACAGCCAGTTTTTATTTTGCTTGCTGCTCTTTCTTTTCGCTGCTCTCCCATGGGAATGCAGACTGAAAGCACGAGTCTGGCTCCAGAGACATTATCAAGGGGCCCTAATGGGGTCTCTCAGTAACAGTGTAATGCACATCAAAAACAAGATTTGCTCCAAGAGGCACAAGGATTCTGACAATATATTTAAGTGCAAAAAGGGTACTTTTATTTATTTGTTTCTTAGAGGTGCCAGAGAAACATGAAAAATATTTAAATTCCAAAGATAAAGAGATCTAAAAAAGAGCAAATGTTTTCATTAGTGATGTTCTCTGTTGTGTTTATAGGACTTTTACCAAGCCTTTGGTAAAAATAAAACCTTTGTCTTGGCTTTTTTGTTGTTGTTTTTCAATACTGACAAATACTGCAATTAATTTGTTACATAACCCATTCCAGGGCCGAACTGTATCCCTGTAGACACAGAACAATCTATTATGGATTGAGGAAGTGTGCCAGAAAAAGCAAGGCTTCGTGAAGGCATTTTGCCTATTCCTGTCACGCTTTCCGGCTGAAGCTTTAAGGAAATAAACTCACTAATACTCTGCCAACATCTCTGGCTGACAGCAAGTTCATCCCTTCTCGTCTTCCCCATTGCAGCGTTGCTGATGTGCAGGGTGAGAGTAAAGTGATCTGTCTGTGGTCGTTCCTGTCACTGGCAACACAGATCATTCCATTTCTTCTCTGCTGCGCTGCATTTGCAGTCAAATTGTATTATTGCTCTCCACAGAAAACAACAATTTCTTCTGCCTGGCTCTTAGTTTGCGTTGAAGCAGCTGCAATTTGTGTTTTGGTGTTTGGAGTTCTGCCATGGGAGACTCAGGGATGTCCATTTGACTAACATGTTTAGCAGTTACATGAAATATCTAGAAACAACACCAGGAGTATTTGAAACCCAGGGCTTCATAAAAATTCCAAGAAAGTAATCTGTCACATTCCTCTGTCAGAGGAAATAACCTTACTGTGGATAGCTGGGATTTTCAGTCCTCATGACTGTACTTATTAAAGTGAGGAGAAGGCCATTATTGAGACTAGAAGAATATATTTTCCTCAACTTGCCTGCTCTAACTAGTATGAAGTATGAACTTTTCTCACATGACCTCATCTGCTTACCTGTGTTCTGGCAAGCCAGGTGAGAAACATCAGTTTCCATCATATGTTCCAAAGGAGTATTTCCTTAAAATCCAAATGAAACCATTAAACATAAAATTAGAATTACAATAAACACCAAATTTTTAGTAACAATGAAACACATCTCCAGGTAGAGTGTTTTTTTTTGTTTTACTTTTGAAACTGAGTGAATGAAATGTAGTCTCAGTTGCAGAGGCAGAGAATCCCAAATAACACACTGCTAAACCTCCATCGTACGATTCATGATTTGAGTGCTCTGTGCTGTGATCTCCTCCTACTCCTTCCAGTCCGTCACAGCAAACTGCCTGGTAACGGAAATCATCAGAGCAATTCCAGTCTGCTGCCACTGAGTAACATCATTTTCATCTTGTCAAAGCAATATAACTTGCATGGTCATGAAGTTTCCAGAAGGAAATCACTACTCACATAACTACAGCCTTTTTTATGATGGCTCTCACCAAGCAAGACATAAAATCCAGCAACGGAATACAACCTTTCAGAGCTCTTCAGCTCCAGACACGCACCTGATGGCATGAACATCAGAGAGCTTGGTGGCTGGGGGTTTCAAGATCATGTAGGAGGATGAAATCATTATTAGAAAAATGAGAAACTGTAATTCTCTCCAGTGCAGGGTTGATTGTAGGCACAACAAAAGGAAGAGCATCCCAAGCAGCACCAAAACCCTTGTCATGTGAGGAAGATGGAGCTCCTGACTGTGCCTGGTGGAGAAAGCTGAAGTTGCTGGTGTGGGTGGCAAGCATTGCTAGGGAAACCAGGGCAGTTTCCAGCCTTGCTCCCTGACAACAGGACAGTGAGTCACCTCATCCTGTCCTTTGACTTTGCTGACATCCTTATGGCCTTTCTCAAACCTTTCCTCACATGTGGGCTGTGTTTGCTCTATTTCTCCCATAGTTACCTTTAAATCCTTGTTAGCATGAAGACTATTTAACTCTCTTAACCACTGCTTTGAGCATCTTTCTGGCAGGAATCCTCATTGTAATTGTCCTTTTGAACTGAGTAAAGCTGAGCAGATTCTGTAAGGATGTAGAATCTATCAGAGCATCCTTTAAAAACTGATGTGTATGCAAGTGCATATATAATAATAAATTTAAAAGACTTAAAAGCACAGTAAAATGGGCCACAACTGTTGTTTAAAAGCAACTTGCAAGAAGTATAAAAACCAACAGTAAATCCTTTTTCAAATGCATCGAGTGCAGACAGCAAACCAGAGAATCAGTAGAGTCAATATGTGATTAAAGTTTAAAGGTACCCTCAGAGAAGAAAAGATCATAGCAGAGCATTACAGAAAAGCTGAATAAATGTCTTACTTCTCTAAAAGAGTTACAGAAGTTTCCATGCAAGACCCTTTCACTAGAACAAGACTGTATTCTCACAGGAGTTCTAAGCATATGTACCTCAAACTATGGTGTATCACCATTTGCTTGAAAGCAGCTTTTTATCTGAGAAGAGAAAGGTAATAAATGTGATTGTAGTTTTTCTTTAATTGTTCAAAATATCAGGATCTACACGTGTAGCATCTGGATCAGAGTGAATTAAAAAAGTGTGTAATAAAACAGTTAGGAGAGGCAATAAAGATAATGTGTTAAGGAGGAGTCAGTACAGTTCTTAGAAAGAGGACTTATGTCTCAGAAGCAAATCTGCTGGAGTTCCCTAAAGGAGTCACCAGGCATGTGAAAAGGGACACCCAGCAGATACAGCCTGTTTGGATTTCTAAGACACCCCCAGTGCAGTTACTTGTCAAAGACTTTTCAAGAAACTCCACCAATGTCAAAAAAATGGCTAAAACCATGGGGGGGTGGGAGGGGGGAAAGGAGAGGCAGGAGTTAAACAGAGAGTTTTCACTTTGAGGAAAGGCCTTTTGCTTCCTTGGGAACTGGCATGTCAGTGAAGCTGTTCAGCGTATTCATACATGATATAAGCACTGTAATACAAAACTTACTGTGAGAAAGGAGATGAAAAAATGTGCTGATATTGAGTTACTTGGGGCAGTAAAGATAAATGCTGAGTGTGAGGAAGGACTTAATAATACTGGGCAACACAGCAAGCTGAAATACAGTGCATATAATTGCAAAAATCTTCCTAACAGCATATAAAATGATCCCTGAGCTGGTTATCACCACTGAGGAATGAACGCTTGGGCTTTAATCGTCCAAAAAGCTGCTGGTTCAGTACCTAACAATAGTTAACCTGCAAACAGAACATTAGCAACTACTAGCAAGGAACAATAACAAGTCTGAGAACAGCCTCTGCCATAGTATAAATCCATCGAGCTTCACCACCTGGAAACACCTGGAAATTGCAAAGAGGGCATAGACAAATGCCACAAAATGTAGTGATTAGGCTGTAATGTCCTTGCCTTGGATGCTGTGGGTGTGTTAGGAGTTCAGTCAGGTTTCAAGTGAGCCTGGGAGAACTTAAAGCAGGAAAATCCATCATCAATTAAAAAACTACATTTCTACCTCCAGAAAGTTCACCCCTTACAAGGTTTTGGAGAAAAAAAGTACGAGGTATAGAAGAACCTTTCATATGACTAATAAAAACATTCTTACATTATCATCACTGCTCTTGAAGAATGTTATATAAATGGCTTCCTTGTCATTGTGAGAGTGCCTCAGCTGATTCCCCTGATGAACTGTCCCAGTAGATTGGCTCTTAGCACCTGAATCAGTGTTGTATTTCATCAGACTCAATCCATTGTCTGGTACATTTACCATGAATTTTGTTGGGACTTCCCATAAGATTCAGGAAAAATTTGGCAGAGGTGGTAGCTCTGAATTTATTTTTCTTTTATGTGTGTGTTTTTCTCCAATTCTCATGTAGGAAATATCTGCAGATTTGATACAACTGAATTATTGTGACATAGCAGTGTTATCAGGAGGAGAAAGATCAGAGCTATGAAGAGAATTGCCATGCCCTTCAGAAAGGTGGTGGAGAGGACAGCTATGTCTCAAAAGGGCATAGACGATGAAAAGGGAGCTGAAAGTTCCTTAGAAACCAAACCTAACAACCATAGGCCCCAAAACAGTCTTGTGATTGTGACTGCTGTGGACAGCTGTCCAACAACTGTGCCAAGAATTCAACTAATTAGCCAAAAGCCCAGCCAGAAAGGAACAAAGGAGTGCTGTCTCCTTGGGGAAGCTGTCTGGTACCGTGCAGCCCAACTCTGAAGGGCACATACTCTGTCAGAGATATGATACAGATGACTGCAGACACCAACACCCCTCTTTAGACTGAAGAACATATTTGAAATGTAGCATTTTCAAGACAAGTTTGCACATCAAACTGTAACAGTCCTAATGAAAATACATGATCCTTGAACTGCGAATAAGGAAATAAGAGATACAGGTTGGCGTGTTCTATGACTCACCACTTGAAGACAATTTTACTATCCATAAATAAACTTGATGCTTTATAAGAGATGAAGTTATTTTAACAATAAATTATAGCCACGCCCCACATAATCTTAAGGCAGAAATAGATAAGGTATAGGATGGATCAGTATAAGCAAGCACAAGAGATGCTGTGGAGTTACAGAACAGAGCTGGTGCTTGGACCATGGGCTGTAAAACATTGCAATATGAGGTAGCAGCATAGGAGGAATTGCACCAATCTGATCTTTGAAGCCTATCAGGCAGCTCTATTTACTATATTTGTCTGCATATCAAGAACAGAAAACAATAATGGTATGAAAAAACAGTAGTCACAAAGTATACAGTTAGATGAACAACTGAAAGGCTATATGAAGACTTTTAGAAAACATGTAGGCTATCCAAGCACTGGTGAAACAAGGTACCAAATGTTTCAGTGCAGAATAAAATTGTCCTTGCCTGAAAGGTCTCATTCCTACTGCCAAGAAATCTGAAGGGTTTGAGCTAATATCTAATTTATAAATGGTCAGTGTTGGGGTTTTTTTCTATATTTTTTAAATAGTATTATTATTTCTGTTCTTGGTACAACAATAAGGAAGCTTGCTTATTTTTCCAAACCTTATATTTTTCAAAATTGAGCCAAACACATATTTTCAGCCTGACATGAATTTTCTTTGACCTTGCTTTACATCAAGTGTTATGAAGCTTATTTTCTTACTGTTTGTAAAGCAATTTAAAATCTTCTCATGACAGATATAACATATCCAAGTAATTATTCAGCCCCATTCCTAGCTGAATCTTCTCCAGTGCTTCAGGGCAGAGTTATCTGGTGGCATGTTGAGCAGCTGAGAAAAAGAAGGCATTTCTCCTTTGTTTCTGCTCACGCAAAACTCACTGATGACAAAAACCATTTCCAGTGATTTTCTCTTCCAGGGAAGTGGAGCAACTTTTGCCTTGATCAGAACTGATGCATCTGCAGAAGTAGAACTCTGTGTTTCTAATGTGAACAGACTGGTGCCTGAGAAAGTCTTTGCAATATCCTCTTTTATTGCAAAACATGTCTTTGCATTAGGAATAAAGGACAGCAAAACTAAGATGACAGAAGCTGCAATTTATAATGGCCAATTACACACTGTTACAGCTCCTTGCTCACATCATATTAATATGCCTCCCTCATTTCAGGCCATGGTGCACATCACTGGGTATGGTGATGTTCTCCCCTCCCTGTCCCTAATGTGCATAAACTATTCAAAGAGACTGCAGGTCTCAGTGGTGCAAAGGACAGAGATCTGATGGTACATTCTGCTTCTACAAACAGAGCATCTGAGCCTAGGACATACCCTGCACAGGTTAAAAATAAACCACACAAAGTATGGCTACAGCAGCAGCATTTTGACATGCAATCTGGAAATGTTATCTTTTGAAACAAACTAAGCACAATGTCAGGCTTGGAAATAACAATTATTTTAACGTATCTGAGTCCTGTGTCAGACACAGCAAGCAAGATCCAGCTCCAGATTAAGATAAAGAAATTTGAGTATGAGCTATCTGGGTAATGTTCCTTTGTAGCCAGTGGAGTTCCAGGGCTTGATTATGGCTTTCTTGTTGCACATACAGATGACTAATGTTACTGAAGATGCTCTGCTGTGTCAGTGACATCTGCACAGGGAGTAGGTACAGCACAGGCCCTGCCTCCCAGGAGCAGCCACAGGGGCTGGGTGAGCTACCCAAGGCACCTGCCTAGGTACAATGTGCCTCTGTTGGGGCAAAAGTGTCCTGTCCCTGCTCAGTTTTTCAAAAGGGCTATTCAGCTTAGCCAAATGATCACATTACTAGGGTGCCTTCCCTAGATTTCCATTGGCTATTTGCAAATAAGGACTCTCCACTCAGCTTCCTCAATTATGGAGTATTAACCTTATTCCTGCTCAATGGGCTTATTCAGATGCTTAACAATTTGCATTTTTTGCCATTTGAAATGCCCTAAGGTATCCTGAGCTTTCTCACAGAGCTGCCAGGTACAACATAGGAGCTCCATGAGGCTCCCATACCCTTGGAGCTGCAGCTGGAGACACGGCTCCACTGCTGGGAGCACCTCAAATGGCACTTGGTGCTCATCCTTAGGCAACCAGATGTGCCATATGTCTGTGTGCTCTCTCTTTATCTTTCCCCCTCTACTAAAATCAGTATACTTGATTTATGAGAACCACATCAAGCCTAGGATCTGCTGCTGTGCTGAAGGTATGATGTGTTAGCCATTTCCTCCCCTTCTTTTTCTCTCTGTGGCCTGTTCTAAAGGTCCCTCTGTGTCCTCCACTGCTGCAGTGCTCAGAGGTGCCAAGGTGAAGGTCACATTCTCAGAATCTGACAGGCTCATGCAAACCCACACCCTGACCTCAAGGCTTTCTGGACATCAAAGACGTGGTTACCCCTTCCTGAAGACATCTTCAGCTTGTCATGGGATCAGGCAGTGCAGCAGCAGCACCTCCAGGCAGCTCACTCCCATGAATATACTAAACAATCTAAATGACTTGAACTCAAGTGGGCACTGCTTATCATGGAAATGTTTTTTTCCCCACATACAGGTACAGATGGTCTCAGCCTTGTGTCTTCTGGCTTGCAGGTAGCTCAAGTCCTGCTGTATCTGAGCATCCTTTTTTTTCCAGGAATCCTCCTAAGTGGATTGTTTTGCAGTCTGCCAGAGACAAGTCTTCATAACAGGTTGCAATGGGGTGGGCGACTGGGAGAATATGGCAGAAATCTCTTAGAAGAAGAAGTTGGGAGTGAAGTTAAGATAGAGAGAAGACATTTTAGACAGGCATTAAGAATAAAATAAACCCTAGCTACCATAGAAGGCCCATTACTCAAAGGAAATTATAAATCTGTCAATAACAATGCAGAAAATGCAGAAGTACTTAAGGGTTTTAGTTTATATTTGGAGGAAGGAATATGATGTACCCACATCACATGAAGATGATGAACTGTGGTCAAGTTAGCAAATAAAGTCAGCTGATTGTAAGATGCATCTCTGGGGATAAATACTGTTACATCAACCAACCTGCATTATTTGCACCCAAGAACTGTAAAAAAGCAGGATGTGCTGTACCTCTTGCCTACTGATACTTCTTGATATATTTTGGCATTAACAAAATCAAGCGTAGTTAGTGTGAAATTTCAAAAGACTGGAAGTGTTCCACTATTGTGCCAACATAAAAACACGCAAACACATTGTGGGGGAGATCTGTGTAAGAAAAGATTTAACTTTGCCAATCTAGGATAAAATAGTGGTAAAACAGATA